>OX382302.1:17039510-17666474 GCA_947507805.1 Aporophyla nigra | reverse complement strand
TATATCAGCTATTTGCCAGCGAAAGTCCCTTCAAAATCGGTCCAGCCATTTCAGAGATTAGCCGGAACAGACAGACAAAAATTGTAAAAAATGTTGTTTTGGTATACGTACCGAGTATACATCCATATACACTAAGTAAAGAGTGGTTATCTTAATATTACAAATAGACACTCCAATTTTATTTATTTGTAGGATATAGTATGTATAGATTAACTTATGTTTACGTTTTCATTATTTATTTCTGCTTAAGTAGTTGTTGTAGTATATAAGCGTGTGCTAGCTCACATATGGCAAATAATTTAATTACAATTTTTGTGTCTAGTTATTTCAATTATTATTATATAGAATATTTGTTTTTACTATTGAACAGACAGCTGGGGAGCAGACAGTTCTACTGCTGGGGAGTTTGATGCACCACTTTTTTTCCAGCTAAAGCACTAGGAAGTGGTGGAGGGCTTGTGTTTCTGGAGGACTGTCTTATGTAATTTAGACATTCAAATAGTGCTCATTTCAGCCTAGTTTGAATAAATTTCTTTTGATTTTTATTTGATAACCGCTTTCCTAAAATGATCGCGGCATTTAAACATTTTACAAACTTTTATTTAGTTTCACATGCCCAGTGTCTGTAATGAATATTGCAAGTTAAATTCCACTTCTCTGTTTCCGATTGAACTGTTTGGCATGCATATGTAAATCAGATGACAATGCAATACTATTTTTTTATTTTTTTTATTAAAACTTTATGCACAAGTAAAACTACTGTACAAAGGCGGACTTAATGCCTGAGGCATTTTCTACCAGTCAACCTTAGGATGATGCAGAGAAAAACATGGCAGGTGCAACATACGGGATAGATAACTCGAAAAAGGAAGAATACTAAATACATAGATACAAATACATACATATATATATATATACATATAACGAAAAAAACTTTGTCTGGAGATATAACGATAGGTAGAGAAGAAACCGAATCCAGCAAATCAGCGCTGGGATGATTCTGCCCACTTCTTGCGAATATGCTCACGTACTTTCACTTTAAATGATAACCGACTGGTTGCCATCCTAATGTTCAGAGGGAGCGCATTCCAAAGAAAGACCGCTTGGACAAAGAAAGAAGAGTAAATGAAACCAGAGCGGAGTAGTAAGTATTATCACATGGAGCTGATCTGATGATAGAGTCAAAAGGTGGCGATGGGAACTCTTCAATAAAATGACGCAACCCTTTCGAGTTTGGGCTCATTTAATGCGTCTTGACAATTATTCTGGTACAAATGAATATAATTAAAAAAAAAATAAACAAAACTAGTTTTTTTTTCTTTCTTTCTTACAATTATAAATAAGCCTCAAGCTTTAAAGAAAATATTTAAGTTCTATATATACGTAAGTTTGATTATAGGACTTTTTAGTTTAAGGTTTAGAACAGTTTCATGAGTAGGTAAGTATTTATTTTATTTTATTTGGGAAAAACAAACAATTGTACAATATGTCTTAGAATAAAATATGGGAAGACAAATGGGTAAATGTACAATCCACAACGTTTCCACAGATTACTTGTGTATATTATTAATTAGGTAAGTAAGTACAATTACACTTAAATACTATCTTAATTCAATATTTAGCTAGTAGTTTTTTTTTTTTGCTATATTTACATAAATTATATGAAAAGTTTTGTATTCTAGAAAATATTTGTGTCATAAAGTGTTAAAAAACAATAATTAACAATGTTTGTTGTTTTTGTTGTTGTTGTGAATGTTGTTGTTGTGTGATTGTTGTTATGTTATATTACTATGTTAATGGATCTTCCATTGCGTTGCAGTTAAGTATCTAGGAAAAAAAACTACGTTTGTGGTCAGCAAATCAGAACCCTAATTATGATAATATCAATAAATTTGCTAATCCATTGCTTCATATGTATAACAAAAAAAAAAATTGCACTCCGGGAGTGCCGGCAGAAGTGAAAACTTGATTATTAACGTTGAGCATGTTTGATATTTTGGAATGGTTAGGGAATAATTTGTTGTTCAATTTCCATATTTTAAGCACTTTATATTCACGAATTTTACGAATACACAACAATGTGATCACTACACAGACGGTCGAGCCATCAGCTGTCACCATCCATGGATGCGCGTGGCACGCTGTAACATAGACGAACATTCGCGCAAGCGCCCTGCGCCGCCTAAACGAAACAGTAGGCCCAGGCATACATTTTCGCCGCGCCGTAGAGAGGGGATAGCTGTCTACTCTCCATCCGTCCTACGCTTTTTCGATCAGGTCACGTGTCCTGACGCGAGTTTAAGATTTTATACCCATTACAGAAAAAGTGCTCAACGCCGCTAAAGAAGTTTTCACTTCAAAAATCTGGTACCAACGTAAATAACGCAATGAAATGTTGTTGAGCTGTCAAAGCCAAAGCCATTACTACTGTTACGTAATTACCCCCCTGTATCCACTTTTTTTTCCAAATTTATGAAGGTATCACACAGACATACCCCTGTGCAGATATGGCCCAACATAAGGTAATAAATAGCATCGTATATTTCAATAATCCTACAACACAGCCATATTCCTCAAACAACACGTGCACACATTTCGCAACAAATCATAAATATATAAATACAAGTTACACGGCGCACCGAATTATTTCTGCCCTGAATAATTTTATACGCATTTTAAAATATCTTTTGAAAATGAACGTGGGATTTACGACGCTGAAACCCGTTCGAAGGGTGGTCTGCCCTTTTTGGGCCCTCGAGACCCGTCAAGGGGTCCCGCGGATTCATTTTCTTATTTTATTTTTTTCGTCTTGACAAACCCCAGCTGGTATAATACGACATGTTATAAATAAAATCGCGATTTTGACCCGTCACGCGGATAAGGGATGCTGTATAGATTGTTGTACGCAAGCTCCATTTACCACTCAAAAAATGTACAAGCGCCTTTATTTTTTAAACGCTAACGGTCATTTTTCTCTGGCAGTTTTATAAAATAACGGTAATTATAACGTTGTCTGTTGTGCACTATGATTCGACACAGGACGTCCTGTCTGTTTTGCACCAATTATTATTATACCGGACCGGAATAGTTTGAATATATGAAAAAGTTCCCGCAAATCATTATATTTGCTCTAAAATGTTTACGTATTAGGAGCAATATGTGTAAGCCTCTTTCGTTAAGTCCAAATATAAATTACTTAGTACTACCAAAGTATATTTACTTCCAATGTAGGTATATTATTAGAACATATTTGTGTATATTTTACACAATTTCGCCTTTGATAAGAGCAATCGCACAGAAAGTCATAAGCTGTTTTCCCTTTGGCATATAAGAAATCGTTGGATCGCATCTATTTCGAGATATTATTTGAATTAAAATTCTAAGGAACTTCTGCGAAATAATCTTCTTTAGAATTTTATTAGAAAACGATACAGATACATCAATAAAAATACAACATTAGTTTGTACCTATAACAATATATTCTTTTTTATTAATTCTAGGGAACAAAACTCCATGAATAGGTACTCTTAAAAACGATTCCATCAATTAAATAGTCAATAAGTACTATTTGAATGATAAATAGCTTACTAAAGAATGAGCAGCAGCGGTCTCTATGCATTTTACCACCACACTGTGATCGCCAACCTGCTTGCCAAGCGTGCTGACTATGGCAAATCCCCCTTTTTAGGGAGGCCTATGTCCAGCAGTGGACATCTTTCGGCTGAATTGATGAATGACAGGTATCGACCCATCATTCAAATTCTACCAATTGTTCCTTCTTATCGTAGAGGTCTATAGAACCGGTAGGTACCTTAATCCAAACAGATTAAGGTTGATTTTATCTGATGACACGAGGTATTAGTTTAATGTACATTCATCAAACGCATATCATTAGGGTTCCTTATCCAATTGTCACATACAACCCTTGTACGACGTACATGTTTAGTAATACAGGTATCTATGACCATTCCTTGGTCATGTTCATACCTACTAAAGATCCTTAAATGGTCAATGTAAAGGGTTTATACAGGTTATTACTTTAGCTGCCAAACCCGTGTATATTACACTTTTAATTGTTGTTAGTTACTTACGTTGAAGTTTATACCTGCCTTCATAGAGTCAAAATTTTATTGAAACACTTTATGAGAATGGTAAATCTTAAGACATACAATTACACACAAGATGTAGGAATATACAATGACACTAATTAAGGAAAAACATTACTTAAATTTTTTTTTCCTCAAATTTGTAACTTTCACGTATTTATTTATATTTCTATAATAATTCATATAAGAAAGTTACAGCTTATGTATACAGTGTACTTAAAACTTGTGAAAGTGAAGGCCACTCACAAGTTACATAGGGGTATGTAAAACAAAATATTAATAACACCACAATTAACAAATCCCTACAATTAGTTCAACGACCCCCATAAAAAAATAACCAGCTTCGCGATTTCTAATTGCAGTTCTAGAACCGCAACTGGCCAGTTTCTTCCTGCGGCCCGTGGGAACCGGGGCCCAGGGGCCCTTCGAAGCACCCCGCCACGCACCCCACTTGCGAACCACCTTGTAAATGGTCGCTGTACCGGTATGTTGAGAATATTTGTGACATTTTAAATGGTGTGTCTAGAGAAAGTTTTGTAGGGTTGGAAAAGAATTGGGTCATTATTTCTTTTTATTACAGTATTAATAATCTTGTTAGGTATTTGTTATTATTAATTTTACATATATATATATATAACCAGCACGAATATATTCCCTAAAGGTTAAGCAGATTTATCTCTAATCCTACTAAAATTATAAATGTGAAAGTTTGTGAAAGTATATGGATGTTTGTTACTCTTTCACGCAAAAACTACTAAATGGATTTGAATGATATTTGGCACACAGATAGTTTATAATCTAAATTAACCTATAAGATCCTATTTACACGGTAGTACTTTCCCGTGGGAAAATTCTGACCTCCACGCAGGCGAAGTCGCTACCAAAACCTAGAACCATAAATTCTGTTTTTTTTTTTTTGCTATAAGGTTTCCATGTCGCATAAATTACTATTTATGTACATATCGCACATGGGCACAACTTCTTCAATTATCTATTACTTAAATGCCTAGCAACTAAAAAATATTTCAAACAGTGATACATACTCTTTCAATATTGACATTTTTGACTTCGTGCAATCTTTTATTGTTTACGTTAAGACTATTAAAACGACTTCAAACAACATGCAATCCGAAACATCATAATATTACCCCCAAAAAATAATCATTTACGACTGCAAATGTGAATTATATCAAACCCTAATTGCATAAATTACCGCGACGTCACACCAAAAATATGCAAAGCATTTATTCATCATAACACACCAACATTCGAAAGGGTATGATAATTGGCAAGGAATAACGATAATTTACATGACAAATAACACAAAATATTTACGCAATAATATTTCGTAAACAAAAATACAAAACACAAATCTGTCGGTATTCGCAAAAAAACCTACGTGTTACACCAGTGCCTAAAAATATAAAGACTAAGTTAGAAAACCAACAGCATTCCGTTACACCAACACAGCTCCGAATAAGCAATCAAGTGTGAAATGAAATCTAACGAAACTAACGAATCTGTGTAGTTGCGTAACTTTCGTTATAACGATTTGCGAGCGTCACGATGTCGCAACGCAATAACGAATCGTTCGATATCTGAGGTGTATCGTAATCGTAACGGCTGAACAAAAAACCAACTTCCGATTGAGGAAGCCGTAAACATCGTTGCGTTACCTAAAGTTATTGAGAAAATCGGTTTTCGTTTATTTTTAGACTCTTATTTCAAAAGATTCGTCGAGTATAATGTTTGTAATACTTTAATTTTAATTGTATAACTGTTATTAATATTTATTGGTATAATTTCAACAAAAAGCTCGAGCTACTGTTATTTGGAAATAGAACGGTTACGCTATGTTTACATTTATTTAAATTTATCTTACGTAACATCACGCCTTCTTTTGCCGAAGAGTTGGGCAGAGATATACCTATATTATTTATGTTTAGGCACTATAGTTGCATGGAAAATTTAATACTGTTTGCTAAATGTACTCTTTTTGTAAACGTTTTTATTAAATAAAAAATATTATTATTATTATTTATACTACTCCCACAATTCCCCAGTTATGTTTAACTCCCATGTAATAGTGGCAAGCTTATTGCCATCAACTGGACACCTCCAGACTGTGGGCTGCTATTGAGGAATCCTAGATAGAAAATCCAATAACACTTTTCCCGACTTGGGATTCGCACCAGGACCTCGTGCTTAGCAGTAGTGCTAGCGACCACTAGACCAACGAGGCAATCCAGAGCTTTTCTTTTCTGGTTTAAAAGCATAATTATAAACCAGGTGCTTCCTTTGATATCCCATAACTCAAAGAGATGAATGAGGACAAAGAATCAATAGGTATATGATTTATTATAGTTTTTTTTTTCTCATATTAACTAATTCGACATCATGATTATTTATGTAAAACATTCAAATTTGAAAAATATGATACGTCGCATTTTCTTAGCTTTAAATTTGAATGAAACCGATTTACTCGTAATTACAATGAAACTTACATCCGTATTCAAATATATTTTTTTTATTAATTCTTGAAAAAAAAAACATATGCCAGTTGATTCTTTGACACAGTTTCATTAATAACTTAGACTTATTACACAACTCGCCAATTATATAAATAAATAAATAAAAAACTAGCTACGGACTCTCTCGTTTTCCACACAACTGAAGCCAAGGACAGAACCCAATGTATCAAATATAATGATAACCCTATTGAATCGAGCCACCTCGCATAACTTGCCAAGTTACCTGGACAGCTCATTATTCCTTACTTTTTACGTCACATTAGCAACAAAACATCTCCAGCGACCGTTGGTCAACCCTCACGAAGACCAGTTCACCAGTCGCTTCCTCGCCAGAGTTATAGTAATTTAATCACCCTACCTTTTACCGGTCACCATTACAAGCCATTCATTCGCGAAAATGACAATTGATCACTTGTCATACGGCAAATTCTTTTATGAATCCCATAGAAAATGTTTTGGATCGTAAATTTTTGCATAATGGTAACATTTCTTTAGATATCTATCTAAACACGTGATGAATTTGTATGGTGGATGTAGATAAGGGTTTGTAGCGTGTTTAACTTGCTAATCATTGTCAGGTTGTAGATGAACTGATAATTTTCACCCTAAGTGTACGTGTAAGTATATACATGTGTTTTCTAGTTCGCCCGTTTTTTTTGTTTAAATTAGAGGCTTTTGGCCATCCTACTATTTAATATTATACATGTGAAAATTTGTATATTTCGATGTTTGTTACTCAATCACGCAAAAACGCATGAATGGATTTGGATGAAACGTGGTAAACACATAATTTGTAACCTGGATTAACACATGAGACACTTTTTATTCCGGTAATACTTTTTCGTGGTAATTTCCGACCTCCTCGCGGACGAATGTCAAAACTTGTATGTTTTGATGTTTGTTACTCAAACACGCAAAACGACTGAACTGATTTCGATGAAATGTTACACACAAATAGTTTATGACCTGGATTAACACATAGAATACTTTTTGTCGCGATAGTACGTTCCTCTGGGATAATTTTCAACATCCAAAAGCTAGAAACAGACTACAGAATAATATAAAACACTCAACTATTATAAAACAACTACCGCTTGCCTATTAAAGAAATAATTAAATTGTTGATGAAGATAAAGTCATGGAGCTTGTATAACTTGCTAATCGTTGTTCAGGTTGCAGATGAACTGATAATTCGCACCCCAAGTATACGTGTACATGTAAGTACGCCTTGTCTAGTTTGCCGTCTTTTCAATTGAAGAACTCGCACAAAGTTGGCCGTGTTGGGAATTTCCGAAGGCGACTGTTGTGTTCCAGTATGGAGGTAATACAGTATAATATGTCTGCTTTCATGTAATCTTAAGTTCTTGGCAACTTTACTTCTGGAAGTTCCGCGTTGCCTACGACTTGTAAAACACGGGGTTTCTTTGATTAAATAAGTTGTTGATCGTTAAAATGTAAATTTTAACACTTATATATTAATTTATAAAACATTATCCATGTTAATTATCTTCTGCATTTGACCTAAAGCTTTTTTTCATTATATACATATAAACCTTCCTCTTGAATAAATCTGTCTTTTGACGAAGACCACTTCAAAATCCGTTCGCAGGAAGCAACTTTGTCGTTTAATGTTTTCTTCATTTAGCTGAAACTTATTTCATTCTAGTTTTTGATTAATTATGCAAATGTCACTACACTGACCAACAACGTACAGGCTAAACCGTTTGGTCTAAATGCATGCAATTTGGCACAAGAAGACCTTAGACGGCGAAAGTGAGACCTAAGAAAGGACAATTGTTAATTCACACCCTTAAGTGGTACAATAGGGGAAGAAAGTGTGTTCGTCATTTTGACCATTGGAAAGACCAGTCGGGTTTGTAAGTAAAACAAATAACCAAACTTGCGTTTTTGCGTGTCTAGAGGTTTAATGTCATTTTAAGATCTACTCCATCACAGTGACTAGTTTAACGAAACTGCATCTAGAGTTCAAACTTAGGAAATCTGTATTCTCTAGTGCTTTGCTTGTGAAAGTGGATAGTGCCGCCATCTAGTTCCCGTCACTGCAATTATTAAAAAGAAACTACGTTTATGTTCTATTGTAGCAGAAAGCCGCACTTTTAAATAGAGAAGCATTTGTTTTTTTTTAATTCTCGCAAATCAAAATCGGAGGTTAACTGCTTAATTGGACTTGAGGAGAAACATTTAATTCTGGCCAGTAACATTATACCTTTGTCAGAGATTTTTTTTTTTTTTTATAAAACGTAGGTGCCTGTATCCATGTAAAGCAATTAGTTTTCTATGATTTTTTTACTTATTAAAACATATTTCATTGTGTCTGCACCTCCTGAGTCTTACCTATGGGGTCCTTATGGACATATTCGTAGGTATAGGATCGACATAAGAAATACACATACGTCCTTATTTAATTAGGTGTCATCATCATCTGCCTAGCCTATTCCCAATTATTTTTGGGGTCTGCTTCCAGTCTAAACGGCTGCAGCTGAATATCAGTATATATGTGGAGCGTCTGTCTATATGACCACCGCAACTCAGTTACTGGGTGTTAAGACTGGTTGTCAGCCTTTCGGGCTGCTGACGACCCATAAAGACTGCCAAAGTTCCACAATTGAGGGCAGGGATCGTGTTTACCGAGACTTATAGGTTAATTAGGTGTACATTCAGAAAATAAGCATAACTTTATCCAAATCAAAATACAAAGGTCAATAAACCACACAAATTTTTTGTTGACACCAAAGTACATCGTTCGATAATTACAATATAAAAATTGAACCAAGCAACAATAGACCATATGATGTACACAAAGAAGGTGACCTTGGCTTAATTCATAATGATAAAAAAGGTTCATTTACATTGCAACTGTTGAATAAGCACTATTGTGAGGACCTCGCCCACATGCCTCTACAAACTAACAGGTGCTGCATTGTTGTATGCAAATTACCACTTTCGCTCTCGTACTATACAATTTTTTAGGGATATTGGACCAGTTTTTGATTATGTTCGCGTCATATCTGTGTAATTGTTAGAAATGAAGAGTGGTCTTTGTGAGGTGGCGGTACTGATTGCTACTTTCTTTACGTATTTTGAACATTGTGATGCTGAATTCATGGACGATGTTTTCTGTATACAATACGGCCAATGTATCATGGCCGGTTTTAACGGCTTATTTGTCGATTCGCTCGAATTTTCTCGCGTGAATGGGGTGAATCGACATTTTATTTTCTATAGGCAACTCGTGATATTTATTTATTTGTGGGCGAATCGACAACTCTAGAAATACGTATTAGGCAAATGGCACGTTTTGAATTTTATATGCATTACAGTAACGAAAAAAAAGATGTAACCTTTTTAATAATATAAAAGCAATAAAGTGAAACAAATTAGGTGTAGCAACAGTTATCTGCATGCGTCACGGTAGGGGTTTTTTTCATTTAAGTCATTTTAAATAAAATTCCCAAAATAGTGAATAACTGACAAGTCCAAAAACACGCCGCATTTAGAACTGTTGAACTTCATAACCGTTTTAAAGCAGAAAACAGTACCTAGACTACTCTCCAAATGATTAAACGTCCTAACCTGACTTGACCTTTGCAAGTTACGACCAAAAGTCATCCCTAATAACTTAGACATTATTTTCTGAAAATAAACACTAACCCCAAGTTTTAATTAACCAACAAAGCATAATCCATGACGTAATCACTTTAATGTAAATATTATTAGACTGCAGAAAACACAAGCATTTCAAACAACGGTTTCTTTACTTCGCGACGAGACTGTGGTGTGGAGTAGCTGAGTCACTGTTCGTATATCGTTAATGTTGTTTCATCAATAACAAATAAACAAAATATTAGATATTTCGACATTTCAAGCCAAAGTTCTCTGAGAGCAATAGTGTCAGTTATATTACCGTATTTTGCACTAGCTTTTGCCCGCGATTTCGCCTGCGTAAATGTCCGTTATCGCAGTCGCAGATGAAGTAGCGGAATAAAACGTAGTCTATGTCCTTTCTTGAGAACTTACCCCGTACCAAATTTCATCCAAATCGGTTCAGTGGTTTATTCGTGAAAGCGTAACACGCAGAGTTACTTTCGTATTTGTTATATTAGTATAGAAGTATAAGTGGGTTAGCAAGATACATAGATAATAATTATGTAAATTTCGTAGTCCTATGAGTCAATTGTAATGGTTTAAAAGTGTTGGCCTCTACGTAAAAATAAAATGATGATAAACAAAAGCTACAGTATATTTTAACACCGTGATAATAGCGACATTTGGGGTCGACATATCCGGTACGGTTTGCAATCCTTTTCTATCTTAAGGGCACATTTTTGCTACCAATACAGCGCCCCCGGTCTACTTCTTCATATGCAACGTTCTCTGTAGCACCATGAAACATGAGGCTTTCAAGGGCAAGAGGAAATCTTTGTGAGTAGGCACCTAAAGTACAGCCTCAGTATAAATCAGGACACAACTAAAACTACACTCATGAGATTGGCGCAGCCACTACCTTTTTTTTTTGGATGGAAAATCATCAAATGGCTTCTCCCGCTCTGGGCGGAGCGGGAGGGCGTGTCAGACTTTTACTGACTAAAACCCACCCGTGTTCTTTCAGTTGCCCATATGCCAGTGTCACGGTATCTCTTTCGAACAATCTCGCGACCCTGGCAGGCATCGGTCCTAGCAGACCCCTTCAGTGCTGCTGACATCTCTTTGAGGCGTCTTCTTTGAACACTTTTTCGAGTGACGATTTCTACCACTCAAATCTTATCATAAGCTACGTTACAGAACTTTCAATGAAACACTTTTAAATTCCACAAACACTGAGAGTGACAACCCTAACGGTCTGATGGGGTCGTATATAGATATTTATAACCACAAATAGGGCTTGTTTCTACACAGTTCATATTTATACTATAGTAGCCTTGTGTAATAAATATAGCATAATCATAATTAGTCTATACTGTTCCCACTGCTGCCACACAAGCCTCCTCTTTGTGAGGTGGAGTGGACTGTAAATCACCACGCGGACACGTGCAGGTTGGTGGATGTCACCGATCTTCAAATGTTTGGTTCAAGGACCTACCGGTTTCCTAACGATGTTTTCGATCATTGTTTTGAGAATAGCGGAGATTAAATAATTTACCTAAAGTAAAGCGCCTGTTTAGTTTCAACCCTACAACCTACGACAACTCGGAAGACGCTGCCGTTACCTGTGGGCCACCACTGCTGTTTGACAAAAATTAACTAACTAATATAAATTATAGCAAAACTACCAGACATTAAGACGCTAATCATCATTTCAGCCGTAAGACGTCCACTGCTGGACTTAGGCCTCCCCCAATTTGGGGGGCTTTGCCATAATCGCCTCGCTTGGCAAGCGGGTTGGCGATAAATGGCAGGTGGTGTTAAAATGCATAGAGAACGCTGCTGCCCATTCTCTAGTAAGTCCCTTAGTCGCCGTTTACGACACCCACGGGAAGAAATGTGGTGGTGTTATTGTTTACGTCCGGTACCACACGGTACGCAAGACGCTAATAGATTAACACAATTACCTAACTTTAATAAACAACACTCAGCCTGCAATTATTCATATTCCGAGCCGTTTGTTCTGACGCAACCCGCTAGTGACTGCAAAAACTGGCAAACCTGTTTAAGTTCCAGACACAGATAAATCGCTCCCAACACTATTGAAGTCAAAACTAGTGTAGTAACTGACAAACGACTTGTTAATCGTCTTTGTTACTCGATATAATGTCTTGTATCGAATAAAAAGGATTCGCTGGACCTCAATGTGAATGTAGAAATGGTGCACTTGCGTGAATTTTAGGGTCAACCTAAACAAACGAATGAACATTTATATCGGTTAAATGCCAACGTTGTCCGGTTATAGTGACGGAAAGTATTGTGGGAAGAGACGTTTTTTGTATAAAAATACCGGTTTTTTGCATAGAGGAAACAGTTGGATTGATAATTGCATTTTCTTGGCGACGGAATCGTTTAGTTGACCGTTAACCGGAATTCTTGTTTCGTGTGACAATGTTGGTGTGTGAGTCTTTATAGAAGACTTTTTTATTGAAATAAAAATTGACCCAGATGGTACCCAGGTGCGAATAATAACAGTGGTGTAGGTTGCTGGTACTGAAGGGGACCAAGTACTAACACAATTCCTTGCACGTGTTTCTTACTACTGAGGTAACTTAGACAGAGAAACCGGTTTTGTCTAATACTTAGGGTAGGTATTTTTAGTAAAGGCTTACGACATTACATACATACAGTTTATCTATCTTGTGAATGTCAGCTATGATTAAACTAGCTTTAGCCAGCGGCTTTGCCCATGTGGAGGTCCGAAATTATTTTACAGGAACGTTCTACTGCAATGATAAGTATCCTATGTATTAATCCGGGTTATAAACTATCTGTGGGCCAAATTTCATACAAATCCGTTAAGCCGTTTTGCGTGATTGAATTTCGTATTCATTCACGCAAAACGGCTGAACAGATTTAAACGAAATTTGGCCCACAGATAACATTTAAAATATTAGTGGTGTCAATTTCTTTAATTTTCCCCCAAATTGGAGACTTCGCAGTCATGGTTAAAAATCTTCTTAAATCCTATTCAAAGCAATTATCACAGGTTCTATTTATCAAAATCATGCAAATCGTAATTAAAATTCCGAGCAACCACTTCTTCGACCTCCGACTGACGTAGGTTTGATCAGCTGTGATCTAAATACACACAAATGTAGGTAGATACATACCTATGTAACGCACAGAATGTGTGACAACAGGTGTTGATGGTGTACTTATGTTTACATTGTACTAGTTTATTTTATATAGCTACGTTGTCATATTGCAGAGATTTTGTTGTAAAACTCTTCGGTGAAAATCGTCCACACGAACGTAAGAAAATCGTGACGAGGTTTTTTCACCCAGTGAAACTTCAACGTACTGCTTAGCGCGGAGAGTCGAAAATCGAACAGAGTGCATCCCAGCACGTCACGCATCTAATTACGATTCTGTAAAATATACTCTGTTCCATTTTCAACCCTCGGCGCCCAGCAGTACGTTGAAATTTCAGTGTATGTGGATGTTGACTAAATCTTTGAGTCGCGAGGTAGTGAAATACTTTTTATATGGAATGTTCAGTCGCGGAACGCACTTTTCTCACATTCCTATCCAACATTGTGAGCTCATGTCAACTTTTTAAATTCCTCGTGTTGACAAATTGTAGACGAAGTTGGGCTTTTTGCACTGTGCAAATAAAAGAAGACAAGGACTGTTAACTTTCATGGAATTATAATTACAACTAATTCACGAATTAAGACAAATCACCTTAGTCAATCATAGAGCTCGTATGTAAAAGTCGGAGCGAACGATCAATAAGGCAATTATTTACTGAAAACAACATAATTTTTCTTATTTACCACATACAATGTAATAGGTCTTCATATTTTTTCTTATTTACCACATACAACGTAGGTCAATCTTTGTGTAGAAACTTCTTCAAAATTATTCTAATATTCCAACAAAAATAAAACAAGATACACTTTTTAAAACATGCACTACGTTATTAGAGAAAGATTCGAAACGAAAATTAAATCGGCTGGTTAAATAACAATTTGTGAGAGAAAACGAAACACATTATAAAATCCATTCGGAACACTGCACCGTCATTGTTCTGCGTACACTAGAAACAGAATTTCACAAACGTCAATTAATATTAATAGACACCTTAGCCAAAATTCCGGCAAAAAAACCGTGGTTCCAACACACCGGCTCTTGTTTTTATCACATCCCAATAATATACGGTTCCGTAGGAAAATGTAACGATAATTATCGACTTCTAATTTGTAATTCGCAGTAATGAAGACTACTATAATTCTGCATCTTAATAAGTCAAAGAACCTTGGAATCTTGATCCACGCGTACATTTATTGCAAAGAAACATCTAACAAATTGAAAGGAAAATTAATTGGTTTCAAATGTTTTTAAGGAACCTTCAAACTCTCGTAGAACGTTCACGGGTCTTTATAATCGTTCGGTTGTGACCTCAGCAGACGGCGCGGTCGAATCCTCGAAATTAAAAAATGCTCACTCATCATCAATCAAATGGGTTCGATTCCATCAATATAATTTACTTTTTGTAGTTTTTACCCGAAAGCGCCCTCCGTGACTCGCCAGTTGGGCCCGCCAGGTACGGGTCGCGTACCCAACTGTAATAATAAGTTCTGCCACGTGGATTCTAAGTAATACCTAAAATCCATTTCTATAATTGATTTCTATTTCGAATTGAAAACGAAACTTCCAATCACTTTTAATGTATAATCCTTTTACGTCTTAGAAAATTTTCGTATTGATGTTTCCTTTGTTTCGGTTTTCAACTTCTGGCGGCACGGTTTTCGTACTACGTTTATATATATTACAATAATTTTAATTTGGGAAAAACCCTAAATAGGGTCAACAACTCTATTTTACCGAATAGTTCTCTTCAACTTTTATAAGCCGAAAAAAATTAACTTCCCAGCCTTATGACACTACAAAATAGAACCGAGCTTCATCAAGGCCATCTAATACTCTAAAGCTAAACCATCCAAAAACGTATATAAAAGCGGGAATCTAAGTCAAGTGAGGAAAACTTGCCGCTGAACAATGGGCTGCCCGTGGGCGGTTAGCAACAGTTCAGCGTTTTATCGCCAGTTGCTACACTTGCCCGGGTGCAAATAGAACTAGCAGTACAGCCGGAAGGAACACCAACTATCAGGCATATACGCAGATTTTGAATAAAGTTAAAGGCTTTAGCTGTCTGAGTCTCTATTTTCGGCCTGTTGCCAGTTGTTGCTAAGCACCTGCTTTTTTTAATCATCCTCTGTTATGGATATCATAACATTTGCTTCGGCTAGCATATCAAACGTATTGTGATCAAGGTGAATTTCTGATAAAAGACTATGGAACTTGATGCTTGGTCGTGTATAAGCTAATTGAGTTACATATATAGAAACGATTTCACAAATTGATACTCGTGTCAAATAGGCTGTAAAACATTATTCATGGATTGAATGGTTTTCAATCAGCATAATTATGACCGCATACATCTCACTATAAATACAATTACACATTCGACCTCATCTTCACTCCTTCCACGCGTCGCCAATTCAATAGCAATCGCAATGTCCAAACCTGAGTCCATCGTCTCCTTACACGTGCCTGAATGACACACTATTAAGATCCGTAACGACAAAAAGCCGATATCAACCTAACAAATTAAACTTATCCATCGATGCATTGTCAAAATATGTTCGATCGAAACCGTTCGTGTTGTACGTAGTGGTGACATGTCGAAACCGTTTCGGCCATGGCGCTGGCAGTAATCGGTTTTCTCCAATAAACGGCGATTAGACTCGCTGGCGTCAGCACGGCCGGGACCAGCCGGATACTGTCGGGCGCAACACTATTTTGTTTATTAACGCTACTATTGGTCCTTTGGTCTCTCTAGCGTGTAGAATATTGGAATAGTGGCTGGCACATAAGCTTTGACGTTCTACTTTTGAAATCAGAATTTGCATTGATTTTTGTTTCAGCACTTTGATAGGTTCTAGTTATTCGGAATGTACTAAATATATACGACTACGTTTTGTTTTGCTTGTGCTGTCTGCTATGCTGAAAAATATCTATTCACTCGAGCCTTTTAGAATTATAAGATAATTTGTGTTTTCATAATTTTGGATTGAACTGACACTAGCATTAATTTCAAATGCCAAAATGCACTCTCAATATTCATTCACGTGTTAGGAATAATTGAGTACCAATGTAGCCTAGCATTAAAAGATTCGTATGTCAATTAACCTAAACTATATACAAGGCTGAAAGAATAATGACAACACCCAAAGCACTCTGTTACCGAGCGTACACGCTCTGGTCGTGACCAGACGGCGATTTCAATTATTATCTAGAAGTCGTTTCACGAGCTCGCACTGCAGCACTTTTAATCATTCTCTTATCCTACTTTTAATAAGAATACCGTTTTTAAATATAACAGCGTATTTTCCTGTGCCTACCACTTAAACTTCAGTTACTTAGTAGTTAATAACAACCTTTGGTACAAGGACATAAACATTGGAACACTTGGAACAAAAAATTGCATCTCAAGTTATGGCAGTCGTTAACTGCCGACAAAAACTGAAGAACTTGCAGACATACGTCACGAATATTAACTCGGGGGAACTTTGTTTACATACTGTATTAGGAATAAAAAAGATTATTTCTACTTTACACCTCATCTTGGACTAAAAAACACAACATTCCATCTGTCTTCTCTAAGCCTTCCAAAACGATAAATAAACACTAGTCGAGCTCTCGTGTGGAGTAACGTTCAGAGTTCTATTATTGAAGTGCTCGCTAGCATGTCGAGCGGACTGTTTCAAGTTTGTTTTGATTTTCGAGTGCGTCAAATTGAGAGATTTTTAATCCATATTAGAAGATAGGAATTGGGGAAGACCTTAATCAAATTAAATAAATATAATATGTCTCTTATATTATTTTTTACCCATATAATTCAATCTCCAGAGGGTTAACTAGCATTTAAAACTATTTAGGGATTTAATTAAATAAAACACTCAAATCTATTATTCACATAATGTCACATTGGCATTTTAATAATCAAATTCTGTAACCCGGATAATAACACTCACAGTCTTATTAAAACCGCTCCTAATCAAAACCAGTGAACCGATAAAAACCGATATCTTCTAGCCTGCTGATCCTCAGGTTAATCCTCAGCACAGCAGTCCTTGCCATCAAAGCAACTTACTCTTAACTTACAAAATAGCCGCGGTATAGCGGCGCGAAGTCGGCCCGAGGTGACGGCGCGACTCAAAGCTTCGACAGGCGTCCAGTGCGGCTCATAATTAAGAACGGTGACTGTTGAAAAATGGCGGCCGCCCCCGGCCCGCCGTGAATAATCGTTGTAATTACGATTCGGAATAATTTCCAGCCAGTCATAGCGATGCTATCGGTAGGTGTCGACGGCTCGTTACTCGCACGCACTGAAATCACTACGTTCGTGGAATTGCGATTTTCTTTGATAATAGGCCGTTTGTTTCAACTATTTGAAGGTCTATTTCTATTTTTCTGTATTTTGCTTGTTTGAGGATTTTTGCTGGTTTCTGGTCCTCTTCAGCTGTACTAAACTCAGTTTTTGCTTTTTGCTGCTCAACGAACGAGCCGTTGTTTTTTTGAGAAACATTTGAATTTTACTGTTCCATAATTCTATTCTATTTTTTAAATTCTCTTGTATTTGAAACACCTATAACAATAGGTGGTAACAGCCACGACTTACGAAATGTAGGTTCGAACACCGATTCGGGTATAAAAAATTGACTACGTATAACAAAGTTCGTCACCACTGCTCTCAAAACGATGAAGGAAAACATCGTGAAGAAACCGGCATATCCTAGAACCTAACATTCGAAGACATGTGGCATCTACCAACCCGTACTGGGCCCACATTGTGGATACACTCTCTCTCACCAAAAGGTGGCCTGAGTCCCAGCAGTGGGAACATTAGGTATATGCTAATTATGCCAATATGCGACACTGAAAAAAATTGGTTGAAATTGATTATCATAATCCAGTGTTATATTATATCACACAAAGACTCATCCAAACTAGAAACAGTATATTAAAAATAAATAAACTGCGACTTACAAATACGACAAACTCCGTACCCAAATATGTAATTCTTATTATTATCACATACATTAACAGCCAATGATCGTAAACGTCGATACTACAATAGTTATGATACTATATCGACATTTATCTCATCACAACGCCATTTCTGCACTTAATTTTTCACTAAGTTGACGTTGATGTTGAATATAAATTATAGCGTTATGAATATTTTATTTTTAATATTAATGTTTACCTTATCGTTTCTCCTTTTTACACGCTTTATATTAGTTTCACTTGTATGTTAGTATGTTTGTATGTTTGTATGTTAGTATGTTTGTATGTTTGTTTGTAACCGACTCCTTATAGCGCGATTTTGACCCACTTTAAACGACCAGATTTCATTCAAACTTTGCACACCTGTCAAGGACTGATGACAATGCAATAATTTCATAAATTTGTGCCATTATCCTTGCCAGGGTTACCAGGACAGCAAAAAAACTGTCACAAACTACGCTGACATACGTCTCAAAATTCGAAATACCCTAAAAAATAGAAAATAAATAATAGTTTAAAAAAACTAAAAAACACGCTTCCATGGAAAACCAAACTAAAAAGTACAAAATAATGGAAAAAACGCGTGGGGTGCTTTTAAGGTATTTTTTTATTGATATCAGGCACCCCACGCGTTTTTTCCATTATTTTGTACTTTTTAGTTTGGTTTTCCATGGAAGCGTGTTTTTTAGTTTTTTTAAACTATTATTTATTTATGTATGCTATTCAAAAAGTTTTCAATTACTTACGTGATATAAACGAAAATTAATTTTCTAGTTTAATTTTAGATTGAAGCAGCTCCTGAAGAAACACTTGGTTTTAGCGCTATCATTAGTACCCTAGAGCCTAATAATATTTCATTAGAAAGAATAAAAATAAAGAATAGAATCAATACTTATATACTAATCTATCTACCTGTCTATGTTAAATAATTACTAATTGATACTAATATTATAAAGCTGAAGAGTTTGTTTGTTTGTTTGGTTGAAGGCGAATTGAAAAAATATTTTTGTGTTAGGTAGCCTATTTAATGAAGAAGGGCTTTAAACAAAAGGCTATATAACATCACGCCACGATCAAAAAGAGCGGAGCAGCAACTAAAAATTAACTAAAACTGGCAGGAAATTCGATGGGAAGGGTCAGGGGAGCAAAAATTTGACGCGGACGAAGTCGCATGCAGAAGCTAGTAATGTTATAAAGCTGAAGAATTCGTTTTTTTGAACTAGCTAATTCTAGGAACTACTCGATCGAATTGAAAATTTCTTGTAGTGTTGGATAGCTTACTTATCGAGGAAGGTTATAGGTTATATAACATTACGCTGAGACTCTTAAGAGCCGAGCAAAAAGGAAAAAGTTACAAACAGGAAGTACTCGCACGAGCAGGCGATTCAATGAGACGGGGTGGGTCAGGGGAGCAAGAAAATTGACGCGGTCAGAAGCTAGCAATAGATAAACATGACAGAGAAAGAACACAAAAAGAACAATATGAAGGAAAAAATATGGCGTCACTTCTAAGCACAATAGCCATCGCTCAGCATAATGCTACGACTCTATACGAGATTGAGCCAAAGGGCTAGTATTTAGCGACAGCTGGCGTTGAAGTAAGAACATCAAGTGGTGTAAGTACAGCCGCCAGCACATCAAGGTAGCCGAAACTGTCAAATTCTCCCAATCAACCTTGAATCTAAATGCTATAGCGATAAAGTTGAAAATTGATTAAAGAAATTTGACAGATTGGTAATCTAAATTTTTAAGCGACACCATAAAAAAATCCAGTAATAAAATAAAAACCACTTGGAAAATTATTAACAATGAAACGGGTAAATCGATTAAACAGGAAAAACAACTAGAGATTATGATTGACAACAAATTGGTTAATAAAGCTGCCGACGTAGCTGAGGCATTTAATGAGTTTTTTGCCAACATACCTGTAACTACGACTTGCTCCTTAAATTCGTCCCCGTCTAAAGCTGAAAACCTTTTGCATAGTAGTGTGCCCAGATGTAGTCGCTTATTTAGTTTCGAACATGTGACGCCTCGTGACGTGGTTAATATTTTTAACACACTTAAGTCAAAAAACACTGGAGATTTCTGGGGCATCTCCGTTAAACTGTTAAGTAATATAATAGACATCGTAGCCCCCTATCTAGCTATAACTTTTAATAAATGTGTTGATTCAGGATCTTTTCCTGACCTCATGAAGAGTAGTAAAGTCATACCATTATTTAAAACAGGTAATAAAAATAACGTTGGCAATTTTAGGCCCATTTCTATCTTACCTGCATTTAGTAAAATATTTGAAAAATTAATACTCAAGCAGTTGCTAAGACATTTTAATTTAAATAGCCTCCTTCATAATGAGCAATATGGCTTTACAAAAGGTCGTTCGACAACAGATGCGGGTGTTGCTCTGCTGAAACACATTTTCAACGCATGGGAGAACTCGCAAAATGCTATCGGGGTTTTCTGTGATCTCTCCAAAGCTTTTGATTGCGTTCACCATGACACACTTTTGCGTAAACTACGTCATTACGGTGTTCAAAACGAAGCTCTCAATGTCATAAGTTCTTATTTGCAAAATAGGCACCAATGTGTAGATGTCAATGGTGTAAAATCTTCCGGGCTACTAGTTCAGTTAGGTGTACCTCAAGGGTCAATACTGGGTCCATTCTTATTCTTAGTGTATATTAACGACTTACCATTCTATTTAAAGAATGTCTGTGACATTGTACTATTTGCTGATGATACCTCACTTATCTTTAAAGTAGACAGGAATAGAAAAGATTTTGATGACGTGAATAGTGCGCTCTCAATGGTTACGGATTGGTTTACCACAAATAACCTAGTTCTTAATGCTAAGAAAACGAAATGTATAAAGTTCGCCTTACCGAATGTTAGGAATCTGGGACCCAATGTCGTTTTAGATAATGAGGTGCTTGAAACTGTACACTCGGCAGTTTTTCTCGGTATAACAGTAGACGCCAAACTTCAGTGGGGATCACATATATCAAGCCTAGCGGGAAGGCTCAGTTCGGCCGCCTACGCCGTAAGGAAAGTTAGACAGTACACGGACGTTGATACAGCTCGATTAGTCTATTTTAATTATTTTCATAGCATAATGTCCTACGGCATTCTGCTGTGGGGCAAAGCCGCGGACATTCAGAATATTTTTGTTCTTCAAAAACGAGCTGTTCGAGCGATTTACCAAATAGGTGCGAGAGTTTCTCTGAGAGATTTCTTTAAAGATATTGGTATTCTTACGGTGGCATCACAATTCATCTTCGCCAACATCTTATATATTAGGCAAAATATACACCTGTACACTAAAAACAGTGATATTCATAATATTAATACTAGAAGTAGGGATAAACTACGTGCTCCCTTTCACCGGCTTCATAAGGTTCATAATTCTTTTGTTGGTCTTGGTATTACCTTTTATAACAAACTTCCCTCTACTTTGCTAGATTTGCAGTTTAATGAGTTTAAAGTTAAAGTAAAATCCAACCTTTGTTCAAAGGCATACTATTCTATCAACGACTACTTAAACGATAAGAATAGTTGGTCGCTGTGATCAACTCAAGACAATGTTTATGTTCTTTCAATCCAGAATTAGTCTTCCTACTGAAAGTTTATATGGGTAGTTCATATAATTGTTTTTTTTTTTTGTTTTTATTTAACTGCTTTTGTTAGTTTATTTTTATTTTCTTTTCATTTCATTTATTGTGTATATGTATCATTTGCATCGTATATGTAAGCGGGCACGCCTTTTATGCCTGGAGGCTTTATTAAGGTTTTAAGTTCTGTTTTCGATTTTGTTTTATTATTTATTTCAGCTTGAGTTTAGTTTTCAATGTTTTGTTGGTATATTGGCGTGTGCTAGCTGACATATGGCGAATAATATATGTTTTGTTTTATAATATTAATAACTTACACAATACTGTATAGAATCAAGTTCTTCTAACTTAACAGACAGCTGTGCTGCTGGGGAGTTTGTTCCGCCACTTCTTCTTCCCAGCTAAAGCACTAGGAAGTGTCGAAGGGCGGGCGTTTTGGGGGGACTGTCTCATGTAACTTTGACGTTCAAAAAGTGCTGACTCTCAGCCTAGTTTGAATAAATGACTTTTGATTTGATTTGATTTGAGTGCAATTATAAATAATTACTGGTTTGTTAACAGTTACCTTCAATCGTTTAAGTACGTCGTCTCCTTCAGCTGGCTTTGTGAAAAGCGATGATACTATAATAATACAATAATTAGGACTTCTTTAACATCATTTCAGCCGATAGACGTCCACTGCTGGACTTAGGCCTCCCCAAGGATCACCTCTTCGAACGTTTCTGTGCTTCTCACATCCAGCAGATTTCGGCTGCCGTCATCTACATCGGTCATCTTTTACGTACGTAAATATCTATATAAAAACTTCGTGTCTAAAGTAAAGACGCATACATTAATCTGTCAGATAATTAAATCTATATTTGACGTCAAAATCCTGAACAATGCGTAAGTTTATTGAAATATTCACTCTAATAAAGAAAATTTACAATCAACCTTTTCAAGTTACAGTCAACATTTTCAATTTTCAGTTAACATTTCCAAAAATAAGTTAAAGTTGTATTCGACTACACCAACAATATATATGACTACGACAACGCAACGACAACATAAATTGAACGACAGTTATATTTACTTAATATATTTTGTTAAGTTTTTCACATTTAAGTGAACTATGTATGTTCTTCTAAGAAACAAAATTTGTTTAAACCGAAATATGACACTTGATCCCTTACTAGGATAGCCTGTGGCTTAGGATCCAGTCCTTTTCGACAGGTTTTGTTCCAGAAATAGGCACATAAATGAAACATCGAATATCCTTCATTACAAAACCGAAGCCACATCAAACCTCTATCCAGTTCAATATCATGACCCTCCAACTAGATGCAAAGATAATAATTTAATAAGTAAAATCCTTTCATTAATTGCTTCGATCAGAGCTCGGAGGCGTGTCGGTTGCGCCACGTCGCGTCGTCGTGGGTAGATTTAATTAGCTTTAATTTTTTTTTTTCGTTGCGTCCACAGTACGGCCTTCACAATAGTGTTTACCAGTTACGGCTCTAAAAATTGTTTATTTTTCATTTTTTATTCGCCGCGGAAAATGATTCCCGTAATTAAATTGATGGAACAAAAAATTTGATTAACAACAATGATTTTGGGAAACTGTGTTTTAATATGTTGATTTGATTTTCTGAAAGTAAACTTTTTAAAACATGAATATTTTTGTGAAGTTGCTAGTGTGGTAGGGTTTATAAACAAACCCGAAAAACGCCTTTAGTTCGTACATAATTGAAAACAGAGAAACAAATAAAAAAGTTACGATCAGATGACGACTTACGTCTAGTTAAGCAGTACCTAATAATTATTTAGATGATTAAGCTTTTGTAAATAAATTGATACTTATTCTCTGAACAAACTATTGAAAATATTGTTGTTTCATACTTTTCTGTTACGATATTTAAAAACAAAATAAAATCCCTTCCGAAGTTTATTAAAAAGTATGTATATGAGATGTTTTTTCTGAAACAATAATTGTGAATCGGGTTCTTTTGTTTTTCAATGAAGAAAACAATGACGAGTCGGTCTTAACTCTTCAACAACACAAATATTACATAACACCACGCCTGTATTTCCTGGGATAGGCAGAGGTGTACCTATATTTAGTACACCCTCATTTCACCAGAGCCTGTTGCCAGCAACCTGGCAAAAATCCACACTCCGAGCTGGTACTGAGAAATTCCAGTTGAAACAACCCAATCACACTTTACCCGACTCGAGAACCGAACCCGGAACCTCATTATCAGCTGTTGCGACCACTAGACCAACGAGGCTACTCATCAAACACATTTTAACAAAACCAATCGCGAGCTTTCTCTTGTAATCCATTCCATTCCAATACATTGGAAGTATTGACGTAACTGACAAACAAATAAAATTTCGATCATTTTATTGGCTAGTGACATTAAGTGGACAGGTATCTCTTTCGAAGTCCTCACCTACCGAATGGCACCCACTGCTGACCTTAGACCTCTGGACACTGACATTATGTAATGGTGATTCTTTTGAAGGCTTTCTGCAACCTTTTAAAGATCAACTGTCAGTTATCTTTTAGGTATGTGCCTACTTTTACGTAAGCGGATCCTAGTGAGTGACAGCTGTCACTGTGTGTCATAATCAGCCTCTAATATTCCCTCTGGGATACAAGCCTCCTCTCTGTGAGCGTGAGAGGGCCGTAATCTACCACGGGCCCAGTTGGTAGATGTCACGTCTCCGAATGTTTGGTTCGAAGCGGTCATATCGTCACTTTTAACTCATTCGTTGCTACCAACGCACCACTTGCGTTGATCGAGATAACTACGTCATGCCACCAACGTACCATATGCGTTGAGTGTACTTTAGGACGTTTTTTGGCATTACATAAAAATCATAGAAATTTATTTAAATATTTGCCAACATACACAGCTAGAAACAATTGTTAAATGTGCAAATACTTTTGGTTTTTGCTTCGAACTGTCATTCTTGTATTGGTAAGGAAAAAACGGTTGGTGCTGTGAAGGTCTTGGTGAAGGAAAAATATTAAGTGGCGCCCAGGTTATGTTTTTAAAATTTAAGTGGCAATGAATGGGTTAAATAACATATTACTTTCTGTAAGCTATTCGCACCAAGTCAAGGTTCGCAAGATGCCAAGAGTAGCGATTGCATTACTTCATAATGCGTCTATCTACTGCGATCTCATTTCGAATACAAGTTGAAGTCCAGTATAAGACATGAGTTCAAAGATACTGTGGTTTCAATTAGTGTTTTTATAGTGGTTTTAATAATTAACAAAATCCGCTGAATTATATTATAACCTACTCTGGTATCCGGCCGGATAGTAAAAATAATGCCGAGTAAGACAGATAGTAGTCGGATATCCTTTCATCCCTAGGAAAAATAAAAATCATTAGGTATTCGTACATAACATCAACGCTATGCTTTAATCTACTCATTTTAACACTAAGATAGCATTAGACGACACTATTCAGTAAACATTTTGTGTTACAAGTAAAATATGTCTATCTAACCATACCTTTATGCAAATTTATATCTCAAAATATCACCACGAAATAATATTATAATATACGTCGAGATTACCTATAACTTAACTAACACAATACTAATTCTGGCAGAAACTAATCGAGGTAAGCTGGATGACAAAGCTAAAAACTGGAAAAAAAATAGGCATAAAGTTCAAGGAAAGTCAATTGCATTTCTCTAAACGATCTAATTTCGGATAATAGTTCAAGTTCATTATAAAAGATGAGTTCAAAGATACTGTGATTTGAATTTGTGTTTTATGGTCGTTTTCAATAAATAATTAAATCCACGGAATTTTAACCTACTATCCGATATCCGGCCGGATAGTAAAAATTTCGCCAAGCAGTATCCGTATACTTGTCGGATACCCTTTCATCCCTAGAAAAAATGAAAAACATTATTTGTACATAACATCAACGCTTTGCTTTAATCAACGGTACAATAGCATTAGGCGACACTATACACTAAATATGTTCCGTGTAAAATGTGTCCATCTAGCCATACCTTTATGCAAATTTATATCACACAATATCACCATATTACACGAAATAATATCACAATATCCGTCAAGATTACCTCTAACCGAACTAACACAATACTAATTCTGGCAGGAACTAATCGAGCCAGGCTGATGGATGACGAAGTTAATTGCCGAAGTCGACGTCGCGACTCAAAACACATTACACACGATTTTTCATTATTTATTCTGGACAAGCTACAGTTCTTGTAATCGAAGCTATTAGAGGTTTTTTGAGGAGGTTGCTCTGCTAGATGGTATGTATTTATTTGTTAGGTAATTTCAAGGATGAAACATAGCACAACATAACATTTTATTTGGTGATAGATTTGTCTGGTTTGTAAGTTTTCATAATCAAGATAAAGTCGTAGAATAAGATAGTGTTTCTAAAAAAAACTTACCAGTACGCCTTGTTTCCCGAAGGGCTGGGCAGTGGTGTACCTATAGTACACTCACATTTCCCCAGTTATGTTTAAGTCCCATGTAAAAGGAGGCGAGCCTATTGACATCTCATTCATTCATTCATTCATTTCAGCCGTAAGACGTCCACTGCTGGACTTAGGCCTCTCCAAATTTGGGGGGGCTTTGCCATAATCGCCACGCTTGGCAGGCGGGTTGGCGATCGCAGTATGGTGGTAAAATGCATAGAGAGCGCTGCTGCCCATTCTCTAGTAAGTCCCTTAGTCGCCTTTTACGACACCCACGGGAAGAAATGGGGTGGTGTTATTCTTTACGTCCGGCACCACACGGTACATTGACATCTACCGGGCACAAATTCCAGATTCCGGGCTGCTGCTGAGAAATTCCAGATAGATACACTCAATAAAACTGCCCGATCTGGAAATCTCATGCTCAGCATTAGCGCTTACGACGCGCGACGTCTAGACCAGCGAGGCAGTCAAATTAGTGTAGGAAAACCTAGAACCTTTTTCACTTCAAAAGCAGCCTGTAATGTTCCCAAGCTAGAGAGAGTGGTCTGTCATCGACCACGCGGGCCCACTGCGGGTTGGTAGATGTCACAAGTCCTTGACTTTTTGGTTAAAGGACATGTCGGTTTCCTCACGATATTTTCCTTCACCGTTTTGAGAGCAGTGTTGATGAAATAATTTACACAAACGCTTTAATTTGTGTAAATTATTTCATCAACAATGGTGCCGATTCTGTTGTACAGCGAACTAAACTAACTAAACTATCTCTAAAATTCCTTACTTTTGGCTATGAGAATTTTAACGCTATTCTGCAAGAAAAAATCTCTAAATTTAAAAATTATTTTGACACGACTAAAAACTAATTTGACAATCAACATGTTTTCTTTTTTCTTTTGGTTTCGCAACGTGGTACTTGTGTGCGCTACGCAATTAATTTTTTAGAGACGAAGGCGCGCGCAGGGGGGCAGCCTGGAAGTGTTTTATATGGAATTTTTCACTTTTTGTTTGAAAAATAAAAAAAATATTACGCACGTGTTAATAATAATAAATATCTTAGGACAACCAACACACTGTTATCTGATCCCAAACTAGGCAGAGCCTGTACTATGGTAACCAGACAACTGATAAATATACTTATATATTTCTAAATACATACATATTATAGATAAATTACACCCAGACACAGAACAAATGATTGTGCTCATCACACAAAGATTTGTCCTGGGTGGGAATCGAACCCACGACCTCAGTCTTTGCAGTCAGGGTCACTAACCACTAGACTAACAGGCCAGTTAAATTTAAATGTTTTGATATTATATAATTTAAATGTGTTGATATTTAAATGTTCTGGGGCTAATACAGGGGGTCGAAAATTTCATTATTTTTGCGATAGGACACGCCATTTTCGAGATATAAGCAAAAGAAAAAAACATACAGCACTGTTTTTGCACGTGAAGGCGAGGCGTTGGTGTGAATTTTTGTTCATGACCACTAGTTTTATTCCACACCTTTTTAATCGCGATTAAAAATAGTCAGATTAAGTCAAAATAAATTATTATAGTCTAAATTTTTGGTGAAAACCGGCAAACTCAGAATAGCAAAATTGTCATTTTCACTAAACTAATAACTCAGTGCAATCTTAGTGCTGTCAAACTAAAATATAGTTAAGTTGTGTCACTTTAGTCTATTTCAGAATAGGAAATCGTCGTTTGACAGGAATAAACCAAATTTTAGTGATTTTTAGTTTAGTTAAGAGAATTTTTTACAACAGAATCGGCACCACTGTCTACTGTTCACTTAAACTTTAATATTAATTTTCTATATTTTCCAGCATCTACAAAAACTCGGCTATGCAATGAGTTTTCACTATAAACTATTCGTTGTCTATTTTCCTGCTAGACTACAATCAGAGACAAGTATAAATACCCAGACAAACAGAATAAATAAAACAAACAAACAATGGCACTTCCAGCCGATCTATACAATTGTTAACAAAATCAGGTAGCGCCAGCCGTCTACAGTTATTAAGATGGTCATTTAAAATGAACTCTTGTTTTAATTGAGTTATACCGAACACCGACTATTCAACATTGTTACGTTTCAACGCATAATACATGCATTTTATGGTATTTTAATTGGTATAATAAACGCTAGGATATGAATTATATTGAGCGCTAATTGCGTGTTCATTCAACACTTATTAAATAAGTTATATTATGAGAATTGTGGTCATAAAAATATAAATCAATTACAATCTTAATTCTGTATTAGGTAATTTAATTTGGACTGTTGTCGGCTTTGTGTGTTAGAGATTGTGAATGTTGATAGTTCTGTCGTATTTCAATAAACCGTACCGTACCGTGTGGTGCCGGACGTAAAGAATAACACCACCCCATTTCTTCCCGTGGGTGTCGTAAAAGGCGACTAAGGGACTTACTAAAGAATGGGCAGCAGCGTTCTCTATGCATTTTACCACCATACTGCGATCGCCAACCTGCCTGCCAAGCGTGGCGATTATGGCAAAGCCCCCCAAATTGGGGGAGGCCTAAGTCCAGCAGTGGACGTCTTACGGCTGAAATGATGATGATGATGATGAACAAGCTTGTGTCTATGATTTCCAGTATATTGAGATAATGATTTAGTGGTAAAAAATGGAAACAGATCTTAAAACTTTAAATAAATTGTATGAACCTAAGAAAAGATCAGATATCAGACTCGAATACTATTTAGGAATTTTCATGATTAAAATGAACGTAAAAAAAAATATACAAGTAAACATTTTACTTCCGAAAATATATTAGGTGACCTCTGCCAAAATATTTTAAATTCCGTAAAAACAAGAGTTTATGTCGCGCGTCGTCGTAAATAACAAAAAATATAGCAGACATAATCAAAAACAGCAACAAAGTAATTGAAAACAAATAATACTCAGCAAAGACTACTTTAATATGTGACATTCCACATGATTACATGTCAAGTTAAACAATAAGTTCTCACGGGTTAATGAACGTGAATTTCGGACATGTGCGTAATAATTTAATGATATTCAGACACATTGTACACGTGAAAGTAAATCATTCCCACACTCTTGTGTAAGAAACTAATCATTTTATTAAATGAAACGCGTAGTTGGGAAACGTGAGCGCCATTTTTCCACGCGTTCCAATTTCAATTATTTTCGAATTGCTTGTTTAATGCGTTCTTTTTTTCAATTTATTTCGATGAAATCAAACCTCTTTTTATTCCATGTGTAAAAAAAGGAACCTGTTGCGTTTAGTTTGTGGCCAAAATTGCCAAAGTGGCAACTGGCTGGCCAAGTGCCTATGTCTGTCAAAGGATTGAGAGCCGTTGGAACAAACAAGAGCTTAAGTGGATATTGTGAATCAGTAAACGCAGCGGGGAAGGCCCCCATCTAGATTGGCTGACGATCTGTAAAAGGTACCCGGGTAAAGTGGAGAGCGTGGCATAGCAAAATTAGGAAGTCCTGATACATAGTCCTAAGTATTTTATGTCTAATTGGTTCAAACATATACTATCTCTAATCTAAGAAGTTACCTATGATATTCCAATAAACCAATCAACGTTAAAGGTTACCTAAACATTTTATTGAACTAGATTCGAAAACAATCGACAAGAGAAATCAAACGCAAATTCAGTTGTTCAAGTATGAATCACGATGTCAAGTTTTGTCTACCCCCATAAAGAGACCCGAAGCCAATAAAACCGCAAAAGAAATGAAAAAGCAACGAGAATATCTCACAGGGCAAGTGAATTTCAACTGTGACGTCGTTAATAAGTCAAATGTGAAATATTGGTCGATATTCGAATGGCGATGAGTGGCGACCTCGCTTCCGAAAACCATCACAGTGTCGACCACAGCAGAAACAAAAAGGTACACGCCGCCGGCGCGCTTCCGATTGCACTGCCAACGCTGAAAAATTACATGAACAACCCCCAACAAGGCGGGTTAATATATTACGGGTGCTCACTGCATTCGGTGGGGTTCTACCTGATGTTCTTTTTTCGAAATTCTAATTTTATCGACTGTGCTCCCCGGTAGGCCGTCGGTGATATAGAAACTTCCTTAGTTACTATGATGGTTGGTTCTTGCTTCGTTTATGATATTTGATTAAATTTTTAGATTGCTGTAAAATAGGATTTTAGAAATCATCGCACGCTATTATGAACTTGATTGACACTTAACGCTCTACTAACAATTGAACATTACGTGTTAACAAAACGTTAAAAGTTTCACAATGGTGAGTGTACGAAATATTAGATTATATTAACACTTCTTTTTTGCGATGAGCAGATATGTTTTAATCATTGATGTGCTTTATAATGTTGTCAAATCTGGATAAGGCGTCAGACATAATGGATGATGATAGCCCGCAAAACCCCGCTGCAATTTTTCAATGACATTTAATGTTTGCCATCAGAGTGTGTCCGAAGCGTCCTAATGAGTTTGCGCACACAAATCTTTCGTAAATGGGAGCACAATTTTTTTGAAGTAATCACGGCACACCTTGAGACGTCCTTCGGCCTTCGGAGAAAAGAGCATGACTGTTAAAAAAAAGGACAATTAGGTATAACTTTGTTGTCGTAAATATTACAACGTTCGGGGAACGGTACGGCGACTTTCTTTTGTTTCGCACGCATCACTCCCGGAGCGAGCCGAATTGCGGCGACGACGACTTGTTACTAGTTGTTAGCTAGCGGGCACATGTTTTGACAATGTATTTTAACACAACGTTTTTTATGGGACACAAAGTTTTCTTGAAAAACTGACAATTGTGTTCTCCTCACTCAATTCGCCTCACCATCATGACGGACTTTGAACAACGATACTTGGGCAAGTAGGATCGAAAGTACTAAATAATATCGAGCGCCTACATTGTAACACGTGTGTAAATACTAAAGACTAATGCCCACGGTAAAACATTTAACAGTCAGCTATAACAACTGGTTATTTTAATGTCTTCCAATTACAGTGTTCAGTCGGTTAACGATTTCGCTGGGCATTAACTATTCCAATTTTATGTTTGAGCCGGACGAAACGCGAAATTCTTAATATTTAAGAGTTACAACGTGCGTGCAATAATAGTTAAAATGAAACTATATTGTAATCGTAACATATACCTTCAGCAGAATCATTAACAATAGAAACAAATGCAAAGAAAGAATGCAAAGATTTCCTCACGTGCAGTTGACCGTGATTATAGGATATTTTATAGTACTATAAACTATAATCGATACAATAAGACTATAATCATAATAAGTATAATAACTATCAAATATTGTCGTTAAAATTAAACGGCAGTGTCCTACAGTGAAGTAAAGACAAACCAAAACATACATTTTACGTATTCGGAAGATCTGAAATTTCAAAACTTTCAATCATGGTATCATATTATTGCCAGATATAGATACTTCCATCAATATCATTTGACATTGAGAAAAGATTTGAAAATTCCTGTTTGTTTTCATAGCTCAAGTGGTCAGGGACATATTCAATCCGAGCGTCACACACCCGGCTTCCCGTTTCTGCACTTTCGTCCAGCTTGGTGACTTACGAATTTTATTATCTATGGCTTAAAATGATATATGACCGCTCTTAACTGGGGAATCATAAAATATTTTCTGTTTGTGAAATATTTCTGAAGCAATAAAGCAATAATTCACTACGGGACTACGGGGAAGACGACGGCCTTTATTTGCTGTCATAAATGTTCTGTTTATGGTGTACTTTTTTGCTGGCTGTACTGGAGACGGCCCAGGGATGCACATAAACCTCGGCTTTTTATCATTACGTACCTGTCCTCAGTTTTAAGACTTAAAAGTTAAAACGTGTCTAAAGAAAGCTATTGCTTTAATTTCAAACGTTTTATAGTATTCAATGTCAATATTTCCAATGGGTGGGGTTATCCAACTCAAAATTTATGTACGGTCACGCTCTGCGAGGTTCGCGTCCTTACGTGGGACAGAGCTATTAATCGCTAACTAAATGCAGTAGTGCCGGCTAAATACAAGCGCACATGACGTGTTGGTTTTGATTTGAACGCAAACGTAGGCGATTGTTATTAATCTTTTCACAGATCACAACACTTTTCACAGAAACATCATCAATGTCTTTGGAAAGGTTCTAATCACCTCTTCGTTGTTCCATAGCTTCACAAAACAGAATTTGCTTTTGAAATTCTATTCAGGAATGTCAATAAACAAGACGTGGAACATCGTCTGATGGTTAGGCTTTTTATTTGAACATTTAAGAAAACAAGCATCAGTTGTAAGTTCAGCGACCTCAACACTACACCCGTTAGGTACCCACACAACCATTTTAAAAAGAAGCCTGATACGAAGCCTATCGAACCCCTTCACATCCGCTTTAATTGGTACACTCATTGATCATAGCAGATCATTCGTTCTCGTCAACTAAATCAGGACTGACATGGAGGCGTCAATTCGTGCGTCGGCGTTTCACACGAGTGTGAAACTTAGGAAGTGTCGACGGGGGGCTCCATTAGTCAGCGTGATTAGTTCTCGAGAGCGTTAATGTTTCAATGAGATGAATAATCGCCGGCAACAGTGACAAATGCGCTTCGGTCTTTGCGCGGACGCACCTGACTCCCCCCACAAACGCGCCGCGCCATCACTCAGCATCACTATGTTATACGTACCAGATGAAGAGATTTATATTTATTAATGTTAGTGCCCCCAACGTTTTTGTTATTTTATGGACTCACACGAAATGAGTTTCATTAGCTCACACTACACTCACTTATATGAGACGCATAAAATGAACGTTACTCGAAAGTGACTGTTGGACGGAGTAGGCGATAAGTGTGAAAGCATAAGTGAAATAAACGTAGGTCCGAGATTTTTATGAAGTTTTATGGTCACAGTGCCTATTGATAAATGACTCGGCTTACGTATTCCGAGTCAAGGGTTAAAGTCGGCTGCGATCTAGAGTCGGGATCTTTTTCGAATTCTCGTGTCGATTTTTTATCGAAGTGTGGCAGGATATCGATGTGTGTCACTTTACTATGATTTAACATTGATTGGGTCCTTTGAGTTGAGCCGACTGTGCGTCAACGAGATTTACAACTGAGGCAATAGCTACCGACGACGGTGTTATTGCGCTAAAATATTCGTATGGAGCACACGGATGATATACAGTTTCCGAGAAGTCGAGACGTTAAGACCTTGCGAGGGAAATTATGGCAGGATTAGTTTCTAGACCTGTGATGCGGAGGATTTAATATAGGAAACTGTTTGTACGTACAAATTATAGGTACATTTGTATAGAGATTGGGATGGAATTGTATTCGTAGCAAACAATAATGTGAATAATTTGAGGTGTTTCAAAAAATGGAAAAGTAAAACACTGGTTGGCTATCAAAGGGAAAGATTCTGAACATTAAAAACTGGAATGTGTTAAACTAACTTTTACAGAATTTCGAGAAATTATAAACAAAACCCACTGATATAAAAACAATATGTTTTTTGGAAGTCTCCTGTCTCGCAGTCATCTGAATTTTGACTATGAAAGATTCAAACAAAATTTAATGAAAAACCTATTAATACCGACACAATATATTCACAAATCATAACCCAAAGTATTTATAGCAATATTTACGATTAGTCGCAATAGCTTTAATCATTCGTCCATCACGCACAAGTCGCGACAAGGCGCAGTGATCCGACCGACACTGGCCGACACAGGCCGAACGCCACCCGAAGACCGACCATAAATCAAAACATTCGTGTTTGTGATTAATCAAACAGACCCGAGAATACACCTTGAGTTTCATATTTACCTACACGTACCTGTCAGGTGTAATATTAACAGGTATAAAAGTATTCCTTTATATTTCATTAGCCGAAGAATTTCGACCGATATCGCCGGTTGGCACTTAGCCTAAAACATGACTAATGGTTGCAGCTATGATATCAAAATCATTTGATTAATTTGATTGAATGATAGTCTAGTTTCGCAATGCAAATGTATTTGTTACAATATTTTTATTAAAGATACTTTCTGTGAAGACATTCTCGTCACGTTGCAGAATTGAATTAGATTCTCTCTGCATTTTTAAGAAAAAAAAAAGCCTTTAATATTAAATCTATGTGCTGTCACGTATGACTATAAAGCCTCCAAAAACGTGTTACAGTTATCAACCGCAAAATTAACTGCGTAATCTTTTTTTACTTAGTTTAATTACTTTCTAAATCATTTAATACAATTTCGTAATGCCGGAGTGTGGTCAGTGCGGTGGGCAGGCGGCGCGGGCGCATGCCACACAACACGATGATGTAGCGATTTGTACATCATGTCGGTCTCATTTAAACCCCACTGTCCTATTCCTTTTTTATATCAATAAATATTTTTATTATACATTCCTCACTGATGTTGAATCGATCGTAATCAGGTTAATTCTTAAAATAGATCTGCATCTCCACACGCGAATACCTCTCATTTATTTTTTCTTCTCTTTCGGTCCACAGTTTGATCGGATTGTGAGTGCGTTCAATTTAAGTGACTTTTTGTCAATATCGATTACTATGACAGTAGCGGTCAATATGATTAAAATTCAATGCAAAATAAAATTCTATGACACACTGAGATGAAATGTGTGATTTCGTTATTGAATTTTAAATCACTAGGAAAACTTTATCGAATATGCATTTTGGAACGTGGTCACTTTCAAATTGAATTTTGATTCCTTTTTTGAAAAAAGTTAATAATGTTATCTACCGTTAGTTCCCCCACGGCGATTGTTTATTGTTTTTGTTATCATTTACAAACAACGTGAAAATAGAGCCGTTAATACGGTTAGACGTAGCTTACCAATTTGTTAGTAAATATAGTATCTTTTGTGCATCAAAAACCACATTTTTATTGTGAATTAACATGTTTATATAGAGACTCATTTGGTCGAAGATCTTTTTCGATAGTTTTTCTTTTGCATTCTTGTCGTGTCATGACAATGTGAGTCTTATTGTGATGCATCATGAATTATTTTTGTATCAAGGGACCTTAATGTACGGCTTAGGTCCAGACAGACTGGATGTCAAAGTTATGACGTGTTAGATTGATTATCGGATGGATGTTAAAATTCGTTTTACGACTTTTTATGACGAGCTTTCGGTGTAAACTCGCCTTAACAGATTCGTTCGTGGTCATATCGGCTGTTGCAGACAAAAAAAAAGACAAAAAATTGAGCTTTTATATGTAAAGAAATAGGTATTGCCTATGTCTATGAGTCAAATGTGATCGGTTTATTTATTTATACATTGTTGTAACTACTAATGGTCTTGTGTGTGGCTAAGTAAGAACAGTAGCAGGTATTGATCTATCTTTCTATCTTTGCTACGCTTGCCGCGATTGATCCGTGGATGGGTGACCATCTTTATATACCAAAACCCGTCCCTGCCTCGGAAAGGACTTTAAGTCGTTGGTTCCTTTGGTTATTCGTGGATCTTGGACAGTAGTTACGGGTCGTCAGAAGCCCGAAACTCTAACAACCAGTTTTATCAAACGGTATCGTATTACCCAGAAACTGTGTTGTGGAGGTCAGTTAGGTAGTTACTCCAGGTAAAGGACTAGTAGTCAGCTGGATCCGGCTTAGCTGGAAGCCGATCCCAACATGTTGGGAACAGGCTAGGCAGATGATGATTGTACTTTTCCTGTTGAATTTTTTAAACAAATTGAACTAATTAAAAAAACAGAAGAAGTATATTAAAAAAAAGGGAAGATTTCACTGAGCATGTCTGAATACGTCCGCATCTGTTTCAGTAAAATATCTATTTGAAGTGTTTTGTTTATCAGAAGCTACTTTTATCTAGTTCATAGGAGATAGCCACCATGAGACCTCTTCCAAATATACCACCTATTGTTAAAAAAAAAAACACGCAAACAGCAGTAAAATCTTAAAGATAGTAATAGATGTAAGAGACCACTAACATAGCCTAAGTCTAAAGTTAATTAGATAAGATTCCAATAGCTCTCAAACCAATTAGTGTTAGATTCGTTCTGAAAAACCCTGAGCATCAAACTAAGGAAAAATCTGAGACCCTATAGAATCGTTATACGTTCCACATTCAAATTTAATAAGTAAAACTTAGGAACATGCACTATAGAATCCATATACCTTCTACATTCAAATTTGAAAAGTGACGTAAAACGTAACACGCCTTAGGCACAGCTTGGCGCCACAAAACAAAAAGAAAAACAAATAAGTAATTTGTTTAAAACAAATCTGTCGCGGGCGCACCCACAGTGTTTTACCTGTCACATATCCGGAATAAAGCGGGGTCATTGCTCTGGTGACTACCAGAGTGTGACGCCAAAACATCGACTCGTGGATCCTAGTTCCGATTGACATCCGGAACAGGTGGCCATAGATAGTGCATAGAAATTGCCTATGTCAATTTCGTGTGTTATCTGTTGATCAGGCAGGAGCTGACCGCTAAGGGATTTTGAAGTCTCAAGAACGTGTTCAGAATAAACTTTTAAAAACAATCTTACAACACGGATCTCCTAAAAAAATCGATTGTCATGAATGTTTGGATAAAAAGACTAATGTTAATGCGGTATGGCGATAGGTAGTAGAATACAGAAGATCTAGAATAATGCTTTTGTTAAAACTCATCAAAGACACGACTCAAAGGAAGACAGAGGTGGCCCTTTACTCTAAGAAAACCTAACACAGACAAAAATACCATTTACAAAGTAATAAATAAAACAGTCTTTAATTTTAGTAAGTCAATATTTTAGAACTTGCCCGCGACGACGCGACGTCGCGTGAAATTTTTGGTTCCCGCCCCGTTGTATCGTATCCCATTGCCCGCCCGCTCTATTACTTCATTTACGGTTCATTTTGCTCAGTTCCTAGGGGTCGTGGCGAGATGTTAAATAGCCAATAACCTTTCTTAAGAATTAGGCTTTTTCAAATCCAACTGGTTGTTCCAGAGATTACTTCTTACAAACAAACTTACAAACTTCAATAGTGTAGATAAACATTATGTCTCCAGTAATGAAAATAAGCTATTGTTTTAAGAAATCTATCTGATCATAGCCATGTTAATTAAACAAGGCAGAATTTTATTTAACAACTAGCTGTGCCCGTGGCTTCACCCGCGTAGTGTTCAGAAATTATCACGCAGGGACGTGCTACTCAGACAAAAAGTAACCTAAGTTACTCCTTATAACATCAGCTATCTGCCAGTGAAAGTCCCGTCAAAATCGGTCCAGCCGTTTCAGAGATTAGCCAAAACAAACAGACAGATAGATAGACAAAATTTTAAAAATAAATATTTTTTTCACAATACTTTCATATCCATTTAGTGAAAAGCTGTTATTAATTTGATATAATAAAGAGACACTTCAATTTTATTTATTTGTATGTATGCATGTATGTATTGTATAGATGTATACATTTTGTTACCACCATGAAAGTTCTGATTTATTCCTTCTCAACAGGCGTCTAGCCTTGAACACCAATGCAAAACTCATTAATTACCAGGCATACTTATAATTATCACTGTCACTAATCTTAAATGCTAAATAGTTCCTTGTTTCGATTCCGATCTCCGTCTTCGCATTGACCCGGGTGGTCTAGGCGAGTTTTTGTGGCACTTAGTATTAATACTAAGAAAAAAAGATAACTATTTTAAAGGTGTCTAGAATTAATGTAGTATATTTAAATGGAACAAGTCTTGTAGTATTGATAGCTGAAATTAAAGAACTTGATGTGAAAATGTAGTTAGATAAATTAGTTCTTATCTACATCCTATGTACCAGACTGTGGAATCCATTACGGAGACATGAATGTGGAAGATATGTATGTAACTAATTGGAAAATTAATTAGTATCTATTACATTGTATCCCTTAAGGGATTAAGGGATACTCCAATGCTCACTTTCCCTTCGACCCATTTCAACGAAAAAAAGAAAGTACAAAAATATACAAATTGGGCCTTTAAGTTTAATAAGAAATTGTATGTAATATTTTGACCATTGTGTCGAAATAGCTCAACCGATTTTGATAAAAACATGTCTAAGAACCACCGCTAGAAAGCTTACTTTTAAATAAGGAAAACCGCACCCAAATCGTGTCACCCGTTAAAGACGTACGGTGCCGCAGACAGACACACATAGCGGTCAAACTTATTACACCCCTCTTTTTGCTTCGAGGGTTAAAAGTCGTATTTATCCGTCAATAGTTCAAGCGAAGAATTTAGGTGTTTTCTAATGTTATTTCTCTTATTAGCAGCTTGAGGGAATAATATTTACGTCTTGCAAGCGGTTTGAGTCGTTTCATTCATCAAGGATCGTAAATATTTTGACTGTGAATAAATTCCGATGCTCATAGTCCCCATTAAACATGCTTGCAGGTTGACCAACAAGTGTAACCTGTGTGACATCGGAAGCGGAAGCTGCTCCCACGCGGGGAGGGTTCCGGCGCACGCGCACCGTGATCTGCACTGACGTCACTTCCGGACGGGCCTTGATTGAGAGTGAGGTAACGGTTAATCGCTGATTGCTCGCCGATTGTGTGGCCAGTGTTTTAGTATTCGGTGACAGTTATAACAAATGCAAATGTAGGCAATTTAGCACCAAGTTATTAAGTTAGCAACTTATATTTAGAAGGTCATAAAAGACACACTATTTATATAGCAGGTACAACCTGACAGCGGTGAAGGAAAACATGCAGTCATGTCTTAGAACCAACAATTCAACAAGACGTGACATTTACCAACCCGAACTGGGTCCGCATAGTAGATTACGGCCCACTCCCTCTTACCGAGGGGAGACCAGTGTCCCATCAGTGGGAACATTATGCTAATTATTATGATGATAAAAATGATGTACAACCTAAACATCGACCGAAGTGTTCATCAACAGACCACACTGAAGATATCTTTGAAAGAAAGTAGACTGGAAACAAGCCTTTGCATCATCGCGTGATATCAACTGCAAAGTTGTTGGCAGGTAGTACAAAAAATTAAGCAAGCTACCCCAGGCAATGTACTTTGCCCTGGCTTATACAAAGATCTCCAATGTTTTTTTTTTGCTACATTCATATGAGACAGCGCACCTAAATCTCGTGAACTACAACTGACTTCTTGGCTAATAGTTAGAGAAGCGGTCAATCGTGGGGGTTCCTACAATGCTCTCTAAATATTTTTGTTAGAAGCAATCAGTTTATAATTCCTCTGTTTTTGCAAAACCTCCTGTCATTCTTAAAAAAAAATACTGACAATCAAAATCAGTCCCGTACTTCCTTTTGCCGTTAAACTAGAAAGTTAAATACTAAATCATCTCGTAGTTAAGTTAAAAATTATATGCATTTCGCATACAACCCACATGCTTCACCAGTTAAGAGCTCACAAGACACATAACACGGCATTTCCCTACTTTGTAACAGTCTATAAAGCAGAGACAACGACAAACTTGCAGAACATAATTACTATCTATTATTCCGTTTGCCAAGTACAGTCGTCAAGACACACCTACACCACAATCCGTTCCACATTCGTACTTTCAATCAATGCCATTGTTTATCTAATTACAGCCTGTCTTTACTCCTAATGATACAGTTTCGTTTGTTTCAAACAACACCAACGCGCTTATTCATCAAAAAGTCTCACCGACCGAAAACGGCTCACAACTAATTCGTACATTGTACTGCTATAATTTGCCATAAGCAACACTTAATATCTCTCGTTATCTCGAACTTGAAACGTTATGCCTCATAAGAACCACGTAATAGGGGGCATCTCTTAAAAGCCGCCGAATTATCATAATGAGCAATAACCAATTGCACGAAGCTCACGTCAAATCGGCTTAACTCATGTAAATTTATGGTTATAACTCTATTTTTTTTGTGTTTTAAGTCAAATTGGTGTGCGTTTTAAGCGATGAGCCGCAACGGGTCCTATTAGCGGCCGAATGGCGTACGGCGGGAACGATTCGTGAAAGAAATCAAATTACAATAACGATGCACGCCACACGGGCCACAGCAGTCCGCCACCGATACCTAAATAACGGGTTACGTCTAATTTATAAGAGGGAAATTGTAGGATGCCACGCGCTAGAGATGTGTCATTAGACGGCCCTCGTAGCACAAGAATTATGTTTGGTTAGGTTTGTTCAAAGATGATTATACGTATTAGTGCCGGAGCTCAATAAAACGGAAGCTCGTTGTCTCGTTTGCTGTATAGTAGGAAGTACATGATTATGGTAAATTATTTTTGAATTTAAGCAAAAATGTAAATGATATTTCCACTTCCAAAAAAGTTTAAAGCTAAGCCTTATGCAATCGAACAACGTTTTTGAAGCTTCCTAAGGCCACCAAAACTTCGGTAGGAACTCACTACCCTTGAATGAGATCTCGAGTCAATGTCCCTATCGTGTACCATACTTCTTTTTATCTATTTCTAATTTCACAAATAATTCTCGTAGATATAACATTAAGACTGTCTCTGCGACTATATTTTCGAAAACTTGGCTTTAATCAAACTTACTGTGCAAGCTATGTACTAAAACGACATTTCTTCCCCATCCCTTTTTGACACAGATCACCACAAACAATTTTTTTTTATCTACGTAAGCGTATTGTTGGACCTGCAGTGTCCCGACAAGCATTTGCAAGCAGTTCCAGTAACTTTTTTGGCATACCATATACTATTTCAAGTCGCCAAAGCAACATCTTAGTCGTTTTCAATCTTAAAACGCCAAAGACACATCCAGATTGACATAATACCTGATCACACGACATTCTTCCCTAACTATATTTGTGTTTTATCCCAAAAATTCGGTAACGAGAGCCGAGACAGTGTGTCTACGTATGTGGATGTACCGGCAGCGTGCAGGTAGGCATGAATGGCCGGCGCCCCGCTGCTAGTGAGTTATGTTGGGCCCCTGGGGCGCAGCGCGGGCGCTCCTTCACACCTCCGCCCGCGTGTGGTCCCGCGGTTTACGACGGCCGGAGCTGCTACGCGCGCGCTGGTCGATACATGCAACACTCAGGCAGATAGGGATAAGAACTTTCTGGCCAGTGAACTTGTCTTCTGAAGATTAAATCAATTTCCTCAATACTGAGAATATGTTCTGGATATACACTTACACAACTTCTCCACCAAATGAATGTGGAAGCATGTCTTCTAATGTATAGGATGCTGCCCTGCTGATGATAATATTCTTCGAGTCCTCCAGATTGAGGTATTTCCTATTATGAATGTTTGATTCTTTATATTCTATTCCTTGTGGTGCCGGACGTAAAGAATAGCACCAACCCATTTCTTCCCGTGGGTGTCGTAAAAGGCGACTAAGGGATTTACATACTAGAGAATGGGCAGCAGCGTCCTCTACGCATTTTACCACCACACTGCGATCGCCCCCCCCCAAAATGGGGGAGTCCTATGTCCAGCAGTGGACTTTTTTCGGCTGATGATGATGGATTCTTTAAGGTAAAGCTTCAGTGGTCTTCACAACCAAAAATAATAAAGTGTAACTACTTCAATTAATCTATACATATAAAATTCAAAGTCGTGAGTGAGTGACTGACTGACTGATATATCAACGCACAGCCTTAACCACTGGTCCCCGAGACTTGAAATTTGGAGGGTGTGTTCTTTGTGAATAGTAGGTATCCACTAAAAAAGGGTTTTTGAAATTCCCCCCTTAGAGGGTGAAATGGGGGGTTAAATTAGTGAATTTTTCGACATCCACGCGGGCGAAGCCGCGGGCAGAAGCTAGTCAACAAATAATACTCACCAATATTCTTGGCTGCATTCCGCATACCGCATCCCGAACAGCACCTAAATCTTCCGGCGTTACTAGTAGATATCCTTACCGTAAGATATTATAATATTAGTCACATTAGTGTGTATATTTTACCGAGGAATTATTTTATTTGTTAGACTTATTACGACCTGCCGGCTTCCTGCGAGATACGATACAGGCCGGTGCCATTTTTATTGGACAGGAAGGAGAATCTAACGTTTAATATATTCTAAGTAAAACGTTTGAGGTTTATTTATAACAGTCGTATAGCCTTCGATCCGGTTTGGGTGACTGCTGGAAGTGGTGGAGGTGGACCGAGCCTCTTGTAATGTTGAATGTAGATAGTGCAAGTACATACAAATATAATTTCAGTAGTATGTAGAACCAATAGTGATGGTAGAGAAAATGTTGACCGCGTTTAATGTTTTCACTTTGCATGAGTGTTGAGAAATGAAAAATAAAGAAAGTGATGTTTGTTGTTTTGTTAAAAACGAATTCGCAAAGCAATGATGTGAGTCAGTTTAGTGTTAAAAATACAGCAATAAGCTCTTAAAAAAAAAACAAGCACGGAAAGTACTAGATAGCAGTTTAATTAAGGAAGCCATCTTGCCATTTGACGTCCGCAAATTTTTCGAAGTGCAATTCTTTTCCGTTACTATTTTGTCCCACCAACTGAGCCATTATTTCTCACTTAACAGATAAGCCATATCGTTAGTATATACACAGTATTTTATATAAAGGTATGTATAAAAACGAGGGTCTTAACACTGACAGTTCCTACTGTAAGCCCAGTTATTTATCGTCGTCCCACTGGCCGCACTAAGATTTATACTGTCCAGAGGAAATCATGACAGAGAAGGCTTTTTGTTATTACTGCTTTCGTGCTGAAAAAGTGTTATTTAAATACGGATATTTTTTTCTTTGTTTTATGATTTTATTGCAAACTTAATTCGGAATTAAACCAGTTTCAACCATGACTTTCTGATTTCTGTTCCCTTTTTTTTTAATGATCGGTATATTTTTACAAAACTTACCATACCAGGTATGTGTTTCATTATGTAACTTCTACCCTGATGATTCCCCTCTCTTCCATTTGCGTGTAAAGTTATCGGAACCTTAAACATAAAATCTCATTAAATTAAAGTTCAAAACTAACTACCACTACCACTGACTATTATTAAAACCAAAAAGCTTAATCTTTGCAAAATCAAACACTTTTGAGTACACATAAAACTCAAATCACAATCACAATTCAATCAACCACCAATCCCAAATAAATTAGCAGTTAATCATAATAAACGCCGATCAAAGGTCACTTCGGTCAGTTTCACGTGTTCGTCAGTACAAAATCTCGGTACCGCACCTGTGTGTGTCCCCTTGAGTCGTGACCGGTGTCCGCAAGGTATGACCTAGGAGCGTCGTCTGAATGCCGTAGTGCGGGGGCGAAGATTTATTAAACGGCTACTGCTTTACCGAACAGCGGAGGTCGATTTAACTGAAATTTATTTATGCATTTGTATGTAGTTATTACTCGTTGCTAGTTATAATGTTGGATATTTTAGTGGGTATTATAATTTGGTGGTCGTTGGTTAGTGAGAGCAGTGGTGGCCCAGTGATTATGGCCGTGACTCACGAGTTGTAGGTCGTAGGTTTAAACGGCACGTCGTAGAAACATAATTTGGAAGACATGTGACATCTACCAACCCACACTGGGGGATTACGGCCCACTGCCTCTCAACGAGAGGAAGACTGTGCGAACAGTATAAGCTTTTTGCAATATACTGGGTGACTTTTTTTAGCGTCTTGAAAAAAAATGGGGGTAAAAGGTGAACGGAGTAGAAGCTTTTGGCATAGAAATTTTTATTTATTTTTATTTTTGAATAACATGTAATTAAATTGATCTAGCAATAAATACTACACATTTAAAGTAACGTTTACATACTAGAACAACAAAAACAGAAATTTAAAAAAAAAAAAAAAAAAAAAAAAAAAAATCTATTGAAACTCAAATCATACGCACCCTACTCAATGCGCGGCATGTATCATTGATTTCGGAGCGCGGTCCTACCCTTTGAAGCTGGCTGATAGGCGGCCTCATTGATCTTTCGCAGGCGCACGAGCCGCACACGCATCCCTGTCCACCCGCGTCCCGCGCTCCTTTAGTCACCTACGATGAATCTGAAGGCCTTCCTGCCTTCTATTCTAGTTACACAACACACGAAGGTCGAGACGGTAAAAAATGTCATCCGGTATATGCAATTGTGGGTCTAGTGTGGTTTTGTTTGGGTCTATACTCCATTTGTTTAGGTAGTTAACTAAAGGTAAACAATCTTGATATGTCTTTTTATATACAATAAATCGTATAAAAGACCAACAAATATTATTTAAATTAAGTTACTTACCTAACATCGGTTTAAGTAAATACCTAATTGTAAACATTTTTAGATTCAATTTTTAGACAGTTTTTTAGATAAAAGACATGTTAAGATTGTTTACATTTAGTTAACTACCTAAACAAATGGAGTATAGTGTCAGTGGCTAATTTAGTCATTGTATTTAGTTAAATGTTGATGAAATTCTGACCTTACGAGAAAATGAGTATAAAAGATAGGATGTCTAGGTAATATAGTGGCAGCTTTGTGACGTAAAACGGGACTTAATGAAATGCTTTGTCTGACATTGGAAAACAAGACAAAAAAGCCTAATTTAAAATGAATTATTGTCGGTCAGAGTGTCATATGATGGTACTCGAATAAAACTTAGCTAACTAAGGTAACCTCTGCCTAAAACATATTTTGCTATACCACCAAAATCAACAACAGCATTGTGCGAACGTAACGTAAGTACATTACCTGCAATCCAACAAAAAACTCTAATCATTATTCCTAAAAAACATCGACAATTACATACATGTATATGTAACCGCTGATTCTTCACACGGTCATTTATCGACAAACTGTACATATGGAGGTATGTATAATATACATCTTGATAATAAGTGGACATATTATAAAAAAATGAATCATCATCCCAACTAATTTGCATCGATGCGTGCAATCCGACGCACTTGTGGCATCTTGAGTATAATTGTATGGGCGAGAGTAAGAACTCATCACAATGCTTTTGTGTTGGGCTGTCCTTACGTGTACACGTGGAATACCTTATGAAGGTATGTATATCTTTCTTAATATCGTTCTACTGGAATTCCAGTATAACGATATTTTATTATACAGGGTCAAATTAAATTAACTGGCAGTACTTTACCAGGGTAGGGTAACGATATCGAAAAATAGGCAACAAAAAGAAACATTTTTCATCTTTCGAATTTTGTTCAGAACTTTAAATGACTGTAAGTAACATATACATAAAGGCAGCAAAACGACTGTTATGGTTTTTGGAATTTCGTAAAAAATCTGTACCTAAGTTCCACAAAAAATTGCAAAAACAGCTGACCGATCTACGCTGACAGATTCGCTGACCGATTACGGGCATTGACCTTCGCCCATTGAATGATGTTTTTTTTTTTGTTTCATCAGTTTTTAAATCGATTCCCTACATGTGGCTTAAAGTATCCCTATATTGACGTATACATGGATTTCTATCCTTAAACTGTACTCCGGTTTTTAATTATAAATAATACTAACACAAAATCTAACTACGATTAATGCCATTTAGCGACACTAACACATCAAGGATATAGATTATAGATCTCTGTTTTAATTGACTCCAGATGGACCCCGTTATGATTAGTGTAATGAGATCCAAATTGATACAGATACGGCCAATCTCGTATGTGTACGTACTACCGACTACCGGACCTATTAGATTAACTAAGATGTTGTTATCTGATAAGCCCGTAATTGGATTATTTTTTATTTGAATAACACCTGCAGACGAGTTTGCGATTCGGAATCTACTAATGAACTAAGTAAGTCAACAAGGTGTTTAGAATATTTGATCTTACAAAGAATAGTTCATACGGTATCTTTTATAAGGGTCTACGCCGCTTCTACGCGTCTACGAGACCGCTACGCAAATCCTACGCTGCTGCTACGCGAAGCCTACGCTGCTGCTACGCGAAGCCTACGCTGCTGCTACGCGAAGCCTACGCTGCCACTACGCGGCTTCGACGCTATGCATTCGTCTGACAAACGCTACGCTAGACACTCTATAGGAGTAAGCGACGTATTATTGATTGGAGTATTGATTTTATTTATTAATCACACATATTTTGTATAAACAGACAAAAAGAACAGAATAAATATTACAAAGGGTTGTAAAGAAATCTCATTTGTAAAGAAATCTATTCCAGCATACTTGCGATAGAATAGAAGAGAACATTAAGAGATTTAGACCGCGTGTGTAAGAGGAAAAGTAAAAATAAAGTACAAATAATCTAAAACAATTCACATATTACAAAAAAACAAATAACATGAGAATAACTAAGAATTATTAAGTAGTTTCTTACCATAAAATGAAGAGAGATTGGCAGCACGAAGATGAAAGTTTGAATATTAACATTGATAAGAGAAGTCTTAGAGTCTTAGCATTGGTGCTGATACCTAAAACGTTCGTTCGATAAGTTGACTTTGTCTCGTGTGGTTCCTGCAGTAAAGAGTAGCGTCATCCCATTTCTCCTCGTCGGTGTCATAAAAGGCGACTAAAGGACTTACTAGAGAATGGGCAGCAGCGTTCTCTATGCATTTTACCACCATACTGCGATCGTCAACCCGCTTGCCAAACTTGGTGATTTGGGCAAAATACTTAGGAGGCCTATAACCAGCAGTGGACGTCTTTCGGCAGAAATTATCAGGTTAACGTCGGATTTACGAATCTTGGTGTTGTACTAAACATTAAGAATCCAGAGCGCATCTCAGCGCAACGAAAATTTAACAGTGTATTTTACTGTACGATTTTCAACTGTCGGTGGTAAGCAGTGCGTTGAAAATCCAATGAGTCTGCCAGGCTCGCGAGATTTGTTTGAAAGAGATACCGTGACCCTGGCACATGGGCAACTAAAGGAACACGGGTGGGTTTAAGTCAGTAAAAGTCTGACACGCCCTTCCGCTCCACCCAAGAGCGGTAAACGTCATTTGATGATTTCCCACCCACAACAAAAAAAAAAAAATCCAGTGAGCGAAAAAATCCCTTCACGATTTGTTACGTTCTTAGGGACCTGGGCTAGTAATGAACGAAAAATAAACAGTTAAAACCTGTCAATGTTTATAGTAAAGGTCTTACACCTATAAACATCGAAATTGATGCCTATTAAGTTTAATAGCTATAATTATATGTACAGCAAATAAAATTTATGTGAAATACATAACTCTTGTTCTTAAATTTTCAATAAACACAAGTCTCCATGACATATTTTATATCGTCTGGTTTTATAGTTGTAATAAAATATCGCTCTACTGGGATAGACAAACGACTGTGGTACAGATAAAGGATAAAACTAAGAAATATAAATAACATATGATCACGCCTGTAAACTCCGAAGGGATAAGCAGAAGTGTACTCTATAGCCCACCCAAATTTCGCCTGATATTTTCAGTTCTTTAATTATCACCTCCATTTTCTTAATCATTTTTTTTTTAACTAGCTAAACACACCTCATATTTATTGATTTTGTTCATCATTGCACTCCTACTTTAAGTTCGCGACAATTTATGTTTTCAAACTAAGAACCTTACAGTCAAAATCATCAACAATAATTGATTCTTCACTTTTTTATTGATTTAGGTAACTAATCTTTGCCTGTAACCTCAAATAATTGGAATATGCATTGGCAGAGGGAAGCTAAAATAGACAAATAGCAGTCGCGTTCGAAATGTTCCATATTTAAACAACGCCAGGATTGAAAAAGACTTTTCGATCGCTTATCCATCCAATACATTTTTGACTTTTCCGTTATCGTAATCTCTGATAGAATGTCACTTTGTCTAGGCCCTCTGCTGTGTCTAATATAGGTGTAAACTCTCGGGAATCCTTAAGGTGGGTACTGACCGCCGTTACGGAGCTTAGTGTAACATGCGAGTGGCCACGAATCTGGAGCATGGGTGAGCAAAAGGCAGAAATGAGTACACTCACATGGATTTTACTGCATGGTGTAATGGCATGCTCGCTGCAAATGTTACACTAGTTTGCACCCACGTTTCAAACTGCAACGCAACTATGCTAGTTTACTTTGCTTTGCTGTTGTTTTCTATGCTGGTCACAATAAATATTTTTCTTTTCTTTCTTTTCATTATTTTATTTATTTCATTTCTTTCTTTCTTTCTTTCTTTTCTTTCTTTTCATTTCATTATTTTCTTTCCTTTCTTTCTTTTCTTTCTGTCTGCTTCATTAATACTATTTCCGAACTAAGTTAAATAATTGGTTAATAACTAAATGGTTAACTAATTTTGACGATTATCGTGGTGGAAAGACTATGTAATAGGTATTTACTAGTCATATACAGGGTTATTTGTAAAACACCGGCAACCTCTCAGGACTCTATTACTAACATCATAATCAACAACTTTTCTTCTGTGACTTTTAAAAATTCATCATATTTTAGTGCATCAGATTTTCAAACAAAAATAAAAATATTTAAATTGAACGCTCTAAATGTTACGGAGTCTATGCGAAGCAAAAGAAAGCGATAGTATATTAGCAAGGGGAGCGGGGTTAGGGCGGTGGGGGCGCTTGAACTTGACCTATTTACAGGCAGCCGATTTTTGTATGAAAATCTGATGCACTAAAATATGATGAATTTTTAAAAGTCATAGAACAAAAGTTGTTGATTATGATGTTAGTAACATAGACCTGAGAGGTTGCCGGTGTTTTACAAATAACCCTGTATATTCCTATACGAGGAATCGACATGAACATACAGACATACTTTAGCCATGTTCATATGTTTCATGTTGCTAAGTTATTTTTACCTATATCTTTAACTAACGTCAATTTATCTGATAAAAGGGACTAACATAGATTAAAATCGATACACGTGTTTTTTTCTGTTGCCGAGTGTTAAAACAAAAATTGTTTTTCTTCAAGAACCGAAGCCCGAATTCTGAAAGACTTACCCGAATCACGTTTTCCTAGGAAAATTTAGACTGTCATGAGTTCGGTGTACCGTCGAGTCCACAAACAAAGAACCTTAAAAATAACTGATACCAACCAAATTCTGTCGTCACAAAACAACAACAAAAAAACTCTAAATAAGAGCGAGATTAAACGAGTTGATCCTAGTTTTCATTTGCGGATTCATTCTCTTAGATTAAGTTAGTGCGACCACCGGTTCTTTGTTGCATTTTCACGAGGAGTTTAATAGAGACCTTCCACACATAGTACAATACTCGTATTTCATGCCCACGCGCCGGCGACCGCGCCCGCCGCCCGCGGGAGCCCGAGACTCCTTGTCACGCGAATAAACTGCGATTCTTACGGCTAGTGTGAAATGTTGCTTACATTAAATAAGAATATATTTTAATAAATGCACCATGAGCTAGTAATATGTGTAGTTTATTGCGGCAAAATAAAAGGTGTTGGGAATAAGTGGATGGGTGGTTTGGTTTAAAATTAAATTGAGTTGGATTTTTTCCATGGTGTATTTCGTTTCGTAATTTGTTTTAAATCATTGAAGGACATGTTCACGTAACATAACATCATGCCTTGTTTTTTCGATGGGTTGGGCAGAGGTGCACAGTCAGCGTCAATATTATCGGGGTGAACGACTGTTCAAAATGATGTAAACAACGATGAAACTTTAATAACTCAATGACACAAGGAATGTTTCACGACCAAGACAGTACAAGACAACTGTCATTCTGACAAAAACTTTATCTGATTGAGATAAAGTTTAATTTTCTTAGTTGTTGAGATCATTTTCAATAGTCTGTTGGTGTCGACCTTTTTGGACGCATACTGTACACCCACATTTCGCCAGCAATTTTTAAGTCCCATGTAGGGGGCGAGCCTATTGCCACCGGAAAAAAAACCAGATACCGGGTTGCCACTGGGAAATTCTAGATAGGACCGACACACACGCAAACTGCGATGACACATTCATATTTTAATTAAATACCTATACATTTACCCTAATGTCCTACTGTTGACTTGCAACTCTTGGCAAAGAGTCAATTGAATTTGAAATTACCTTTCTTCAAATTCTCTGCAAATGTCTTGGAAGGCAGATAATGCGGGGCTGCATCTATAGCAACGACCATATTCAGCATTGCAATGTAGAAAAGATATCAGGAAAACAAAAGGACAAAACCAAACTAGCTCTACTTATAAGCCAGGCTAGAATACACACCTATTCTAAATGACTACCATACGCAAAGATAGGTTACACAATATCTAATTATTCGTTCCCGCCCGTTCTCTGGTCGCGGGCGTATACTCCACGTAAACGCGGTAGGCTCCAACGTATCATGTTAAGACATTAAGCTACCGTAAGCGAATAAAACGGTGTTTACATTGTGCGCCCGCGCAGAGATCCAATCTGGACTGTAACTAATCGAGGCGACCGATGTTCTCGCGATTGAGTTATTATAGCTTCCTGTTAGGCTACTTGTTTTTGTGACTCCTACTGTTTTAATTAATTATACACTATAAATAATAAATATTTTATGTGTAATGCGATACGCAGGTTGTTCCGATGCTGCTGCTTGATATGCGCGCTCGGATCGAGTGGACACTGTAGGGTTATTATTCAAACGGCCACTTTTTATTGTTTCTTGACGATATTAATGTTTTGTGAGATTCGAGGATCTGATTCTTGCATTCTTTGTGTGTGCTTCTGAGCTACTGTATTGACATAATTACCTAGTTTTCTGTTGGTGTATAAATAGCTAAAGAAAGCTATGCTACAAAATGTGGTCGTATTTATTTTGTATTGTGTTTTCATATACATAATTGACAAGCTTCCGCCCATGTCTTCTCCCACGTGGTATATCGACAAAAATTCATGCCAAATGTAATTAAAATCGGTCCAGTTGTTTTGAAGATTAACTGGTAAACAGACAGACAACAGAAAAGTTACTTTGAAAAAAGTTTTTTTGCTATAACTACTATACTATACATTCATGTGCATCCTAATCTAATCTAACTAGCCTATATTGTCTCACTGCAGGGCAAAGGCCTCTCTCTCCCTTTTCCACAGAATTCCGTTTTGCTAGTGCTGGCCAGCGTGAGCTCGTCCCGCCATCTTCGTCTCGGCCTGCCGCGATGTCGTCGTGCGATGTATTTATTAAAAAACATTTTTTTGACATTACAAACAGACAATTTAATTTTATATATTTATACAGTTTAAGAAGTTAAAGATTCGCCAAACACCTGCTAGAGTCAAGGTAATAAATCAAATCATGAATCGGATATTATGTATTAAATATATTTATAATATTGAAATATATAATGTTTATAACATTCTGTAATCAAAATGGGGCGAAATATGGGTGTACTATAAGGTACACCTCTGCCACCCCTTCGGGGGAGAAAGGCGTGATGTTCTGTTATGTTATTCTGTAACCAATCTCCCGAACAGCAACCTTATTATGAGGCCGAATACTTAACTCAGGAACCAAACTCCTGACCAAACAACCATCAGAAAACCGAAGAAATCGTGATGATATTTCACATCTAACCACCTACCTAATAAGGCAGCTAACAATTTTACTTACACTTCAATAACATTTGCAATGAAGCAGTTTAGAGTTACGGTTCCTCCGAGAGGCTCGTTATGGCACGTGACGAGGCACTCCGCGAGCTCATTACACTTACCCTTTGAGTTATACTACCGACATACTGACTGCATGCATGGACCACTCTCACCGACTGCTAAACGATCAGTTAGTAGGGTTTAGACAGCAGAAGAAAAGTTCAAGCTGGAAAGTTGCTACCTACCAAATATTTCGAAGTCAAACGGCTAGTTTTATAAACGAAAATTACCGCAATATTAATGTGACATTTTATTGTCAATAGGCCTTATTTAAATGCTAAAATCACCCTAAAGGCAATGAAGAGGACTATGCTTAGAGTTTCCCTACGAGATCGAATCAGAAATTAAGAGATCCCCGAAACAACCAAGGTAACCGACATAGCCCGAAAAATAACCTAACCTAAGTGGCAGGGGGCAGACCAATTTGCTAGCAAAACAGATAGCCGATGAAGCCGAAAGGTTTTGGAGTGGTGACCGCGTACCGAACGACATAGAGTTGGAAGATCTCCCACAAGATGGAACGATGACCTTTTGAAGACGCTGGATGCGGGTAGCACAGAAGCGGTAGAAGTAGCGGAGTTTGGGGGCGGATGTCTAGCTGTCTTTCGGCTGAAATGATGATGATGATCATGATTATTATTGTCAAACACGCGTAAACTGCTGTAATTGGTTTAATAATTTATCAGCAGCCAATACCTGAAGTTTACGTGACCTGAAAAGGTCACATTAATTTTGCGATAATTTTCATTCGAGTAACTGGCAATTATGGACATTTTGGTCGCTTTTATTGCTCATCTCCGAATCAGATTGAATTTGTTCCCGAAGTTGCTCATCAAGATATATATGTCTACAATTTTTGTGTTCGTTAAAGAACACGAACACATCTATAGAACAAGAGAAACTAGGTACGAAGACACATGGTGTGCACCAATGACTGCATAGTATAAAGGTTTGAGGCCAACTCGAAACGAAAAGCTCGCCTTTTGGTTTCGAATTGGCCTTTACCACCAACCTTTCAAATTATCGTTTTAAGAATCCCTATATTTACTGTAAGTCCTAAACAGCCTCCAACTTTAACAATACAATAAGATATAACGGCAATGTAAGTACCAAATTCCTGCTCAATGTATGCAGCTTTCATAAAACAAGCAGTAAAATGAATTGGAAGATCGCTTTACGCTCCAAAGTCTGGCCTTTGCCCTAAAGGATGAGACAAAATTGAAAGCACCGTCAAAGCAAATGACACTAAAGTATTTCTCCTGTCTTTCGATCACGATTCACACTTATTTCGTACTGTTAAGTCACACTAAACGTCACCTTAAGGCGAGCCTGTGAGCGTATTGACCGACTCACGCGAATGTATCAGCCCCTACCATTGATTTCATGCAATCAAGCTGATCTTCCTTAGGTGCTTTTAATGTGAATAACTTATGAAATTACAGGGGCTAATGGCTAAGTAATAACAGCAGCAAGGTTCTATCGATAGATTCGTGGATGGGTGACCATTTTTACATACCAAGACCCCTCCGTGTCTCAAAAATTTGTTCATCATGGCGTCGGAATCAGGACATTTCAATTAACCAATCTCAACAATTCGAATTCTAATCACGAAATCCTAACAGTGCCACAAAAGACACGTAGTAGCGACGAAATTTCGACAAAGAATAAAGTCCGTTAAAGTGGCTACGGTTGCATCGGTGGTGTGGTGGCGTCGGCCTGGGGCGTCGCGCACATTTAATGTCCTGATTATACGAGCATATTGTCATTATGGGTCATTACCGTCGCTAATAGTCCACGCGGGGACACACCGAAATTGTTTAAAATTCTTAAACGGCTTGTTATTCCAAATATGTGATCCGAGTATCCGACGTCGCCCGAATCGCCGCACGTTTTGCAAGTCGCTGTGTGTCACGACATCGGGTGTCAATTATTTGGACCGAATTCTTTGGAAATTACCCTTTTGTTGGTGCATTGATTGTTTCGGAAGAAAGTGTATGAATAGTTTTCTTGTGAATGACGATGATTATTGCTTATGTTTGAATTTGTGATCTTAGAAAAGGTTGGAACACAGAAGCACTTAAAAATTCACTTCCCTAAATTAAAATAGACGAAACAAAATGCGTTACAAAATCGGCTCGATACAAAATTAATAGGTGCAATTTCCAAAATTATCCCTAATACACCAAAAATAAAAAGTGATATCTATCGAAACCACATCGATCTCATTAATTCCCAAAGGGTCGTGTTAGATACGTCGAATTAGGACGTATTTGGGACGGAAATCACTAGCCCACCAAACCTACCATATGTCGATTTCAATCAGGAAAGGATACACACATTATCTGAATTTGGATGGTTGGAGGAATTATGTCGTATTTGAGACTGGTCGACGCAATGTACTTAGATTGAACGCTCCAAGTCGAGCCACTCCCTATACATATATATACATATATATGAAGAGAGAAAGAAAGAGAGAGAAAACTTGGTTCTAGGTAGGTATGTCTTAGAACAAAAATTCCAAGACATGAGACATCTACCCACCTGCACTGGGTCCGTGTGGTGGATTACGGCCCACTCCCTCTCACAGAGAGAAAATCTGTGTCCCAGCAGTGGAAATATAGGTTGATTATGCTATTATTATTACATTTGTAAAATGTCGTGTGAAGCGCCCACCCGCGCTATTACCTCGTTTTTCTGACTATTTGTTATGCTCGGCTCCTACGGGTCCTAGTGCGATGTTAAACGGCATATAAACTTACTCAAGAATTGAGCTAACAAATCCACAAATAATGTTTAAATCCGACAATACCATATGTGACTGTAGTTCTAAATATTAGCGTGTAACTCTTCAGCTTTATTATTTTATCACATAAAAATAAAAATAATAAAATATAGATTGGTTCTTGATGACTCCTACGTAGCTTCCGCAAGAGTGCACTAATAAAAAAGATTTTCCTGATATAAATTTGTCAACTGTTGCTGATTGCCGAGATGCCATAGTAATCTATAAACTACTAAAATGTATTTGTTACATCGCACCGATGCTTCACTGGATATCTGTACGCATACATCGAAATACGTAAATTCGTTTCGCTCTCCACCTTTTTGTCTCAGAACGAAACCGCGTCGTCACCCTTTTTTGTCAGTCGGATCACGTCCAAAAATGATGTAAAAACAAAATATTATTTTTCGTCACGCCCGTCCACGCTACACTAGCTATTTATTTTCGAGTTTTATTTAATAGTATTTCGATTATCAATCGCTTGGAACTACCTTACTTTTTAGAAGTATTAAATGTCAAACTCTAATTTTTAAATATAACTAACTAGCTTCTGCCCGCGACTTCATTTTTGCAACATTTTTCATTACTGCTCCGCTCCTCTTGGTTGTAGCGTAATGTTATATAATCTATAACCTTCCTCGATAAATATGCTACTCAACAAAAAAAGAATTTTTCAATTCGGACCAGTAGTTCCTGAGATTAGCGCGTTCAATCAAACAAACAAACAAACTCTTCAGCTTTATAATATTAGTATAGATTTACATTATATACCAAATTAAACTAAGGGGCTTACTAGAGACTGGGCAGCAGCGCTCTCTATGTATTTTACCTCCATACTGCGATCGCCAACCCACCTGCAGTCATGGCAATTATGGGAAACCCATCCAAATTTGGGGAGGCCTATGTCCAGCAGTGGACGTGTTTCGACTGAAATGTTATTTATTTATTTATTTTATTATTTATGTACACACAGTAAAATACAGAGTGATAAGGCATAGTAATAGAATTGAGTACAAAGGTACTGCTTATTTCTTAAGAAATTTCTTCCAGCAGACCTGCGAAAGGAGAAATTAAAAAGAAAATAAAGAAATTAAATTACTCAGTATGCAAATAAACAAAAAGATACTTGTTTCGAAGTACTCATCCGGATCACTGTTATTCGGAAACGTGCCCAGAAGACTGGCAGGATTGCCAAGTTGAATGGTAATTCTAATTCTTTGGCCAAAGAACAGCACTAGGAAGTGGTTACGGGTGGGCGTTTTGTGGGACTGTCTTATGTCATTTTGACGTTCGAAAAGTGCTGATCCACAGCCTAATTTGAATAAATGACTTTTGATTTTGATTTTAAGTCAATCTTTTCTCAACTATATTGGGGTTCAGCTTGCAGTTCAACCAGGATTTTATATGAATCGACTGCCTAACTGACCTCCTCAACCACAACTCAGTTACTAGGTACTATAATTTATTTATTTATTTTGGCTTTTCAACAGTGAGTACACTGTTACTTTATAATTATGACATTGTAATCTTAATTCTAAGTGCCTCACTAGTTACAGAAAAGCACCACATGCACTACATTATGCGCAGATAATTATACACAATTAATTAATTAAAATAAGTTACACAAAATTAATACAAATAGAAAAAATTAAAATTATGCAATTAAAAGCAAAAAAATTAGTTTCATAAATTTCAAAATAAATTAAGATTGGATTGAATAATAAATCAATCAAATTACATACAATAAATTAAATACATATAATACCTTGGTAAGACCAGTTTGTCAGATTTTCAACCCGTTAGGACTGTCAGGGACCCACGATCCCTGTCTTAGTATGTAAAGATGGTCACCCATCCACGGACCAGCTGCAGCAAGCGTAGCTTAACCTGATCGACCGTGCGGCTGTTATTACTCAGCCACAAGCCAAAGATAAGTATTTACTTTATTATTATTAAAGTTAGGTATTTATTTTGATCTAGATTACTCTATAAAATGAAGATATACAATACAATTTTGCTGTTGGTAAATATTTATTTATAGCGAACACATAAACCTATTCTAAAGTGAGACTAAAACAATAAATTCATTTATGTTATTGATGAAAAAAAAAATTCAACACTCTGTTTCGTATTATTAATTACCCGAACTCATATGGCGATAACTTACGGCAAATAGAAAATACTTGAACAGTTCAAGAGACATTTGCAATTATTTAACATTGACATTAAGTCTGCGTATTGCCATTAAAAAAAAACCGCAATAATTAAAATAATTAACGAAGAAAGCTAAAAAAACTTGAGATGATTAAAAGCTAGGCAAGAGTGCCACTTCGCACATGTCGCTTCCCCCCACACAAAAGGGGGACTAAATTAAGAGGGCGTCGTACAAAACACGACTTTAATTACACATAACAATTACTAACTGTTTAACTTAAAATTTTATTTAATATTTCTTTCAATTGCTAGGGTCTTAAGGTCTATAATAGCGTTACTATTTTTGTCACAAAACTTTACAACTGAACGTTTTCCATTGCCGATTTCATTTAAGCAATTTTGAGGGACGTGGTAGAAATTCTTCAGTATATTATGAAGAGGATATAATAGTGTTGTTCGTAAGTAGAGGGCGTAGTTCGCGTGCGGCCCTGCCGAGCTGGCAGTGGAGGCTGACATATGGGCATGACCGCTGTCAGGTGGGCCCTAAGGCACCTGTCAATATTATGAAATTGTAACGTCGATGGCTGACGACCAAAACAGCTTCTTGGAGTCACGATCGAGCGAAAAATAACATTTTAATTTTAAGTTTATTTTTTTCACTGTTTAACAGAAATGTGTAAACTTGGAGCAAGACTTGGTCAAATATAAGCTCGTTTGAAGGCACTTCGTTGACAAAAATACTCGCCTTTGGTTGTCATGACAACGATCGCAGAAACACCCCATAATTGGTATTCTTACACCTTCATCTAAGTTACATATTTTCTACACTCAACTCCAGTCCTGTTGACTCCGCCTCCATCAGTGACCTTGACAGTTAAAATTTGTTATAAATGGACAAAAACAGTGATTGGCTTGAGTCACAGTGTTTTGTCACAGATTGGAAAACCGTGATAAAATTCGTGACTAAAGCTTATCACAGAGGTCGGGTCACCCCGCTGATGGGACACCGGTGTTACTTAGCAATAAAGTGAATCTAGCGCAAAAAAATAAATGTTTATATTGTTTTATTACAACTTTATGTCATTGATGGAGGATGATTCCACGTGTAGCAGAGTGTAGGCAATTACTTACATTATGGGTGTAAATATAACAATGTAGGTAGCAGGATTTCCCGAGTACCTACTTACGTTATTTATTTTAAAACTTAGTTTTCTAATGATGGAGAATTTAAAAATCTAGGCAACGCTTAAAATTTCTTAAAATTATAGCTTACTAGCTGCCCCTAGAGATGTTGTCCTGAAAATTATTAAATTTTAAGGTGGTCTCCAGTTTTTAGAAAAAAAAAAACATAGAAGACAAGAGGTTCAGTTTTTCTGAAAATTTGAAATTTTTCTGTCCATAAAACCTAATTCCGACGACTGTAACAAACATTTTAAAACAAAAAATTGCCAATTAGTCTAATCGTTCTTAAGTGATTCGCTTACCGAACATTATTTCATTATTATTTATATAGATAATTGAACGAATTCAAAGCCAACACATTTACACCCTGTCGTCTACTCCAATTCTTAATTCACAAATTAATAACCGCTCTTAAAAAGTTTCAGAAGGAAACTGCCCTGGAAAACTCCCTTAAAATCTAGTATTTTGAAGATAGCAACACAGCTAAGGAGCTACAAGGACCGTGTTCAATTGTAGCCACAAACGAATTCATTTTACAAAACTCATCTTGCAGACGTCGCGTCGTATGACAGCACGCCACAGAAGTTGGTGGGAAAACCTAACTTTTTTTGGAAGAGACAAGGAGGTTTTTTCTGTACGTACTTTTTTTAAATGGGTAACACTGGCACTAGGCTAACTATCTGTCAATGTCAAGCGAGAAAGTTCGTGGAAAATCTACCAATAAACTGCGTTCTATTTGAAACCATAAACAGCACAGCAATGTTATTTATAAATCGCTCTAGTGGGAAACTGGTGAAAACAGAACTTCAATTCAAACTCAAACTGAAAAGTAGGTTAAATAAAAATAGAAAAACAAGTAATCAAACAGGTGCTTATTGTACTGTTTACGTTTTCATAGAAATACCTACTTAATTGCATTCGTCAGTCATTTTATTTCTTCACGGAAACTTTTCATTGTTTTAGAGAATACATTTTCAAGGGCCAAGGCCGCTGTGCTCTGAAATTCTGCGAAATGGCTAAAGACAGGTATTGCCAACTCCAATGTAAACATGCCCTAGAATTTAAAGGACCTTCGCCCTTCTAACTTCTCTCTCTCATGATACCTTTTCTAAACGTTAAACTTATTAATTACGTACATTCTTTATTCTAATTCAATTAAACAGCTCCAAAATATCTCTTCTAGTGCATCAGTAGCCTGGTAAGCGCCGTCGGCGACGCGTGCCCGGAAGCGTCACGGCCGCGTGAAGACCGGAAATGGGCAGGATGACCGGATCCTATCTCCGCTCCCCTGCCTACCTGCCGGCCATGTTGTGACGTCACCTCGCCCCGGCGCACGCTTCGCACAATACCACACATTCTGCTTAGATTTTGGAGTTGTTCTGTCACTCTGAAACGGTTTTCCCGGTGGAGTTCTAAAAGCAAATCTGGTTATCGATTTATGCGAAAAGAATTCTGTTGTAAATATTTGTGACGTGTTTGCAAAATAACGTGAAAACAAACTGCAACGTGAACAATCGCCACTCAAGTCGTCGGATCTCGCTAAAATGTGCATACGGCCAATCCTGAGTTTGTCGAAGCAGAACATCCACCGGTTATCATTGCGGGAGTATATAATTGTTGGCAATTTCGCGTCTCCATTCAAGCCGTGAATAGCAACCATTAGGCAGAACCCTCCATGCGCCCTCCTCAGCTAATAAGTGCATTTTCCTTTACAGGACTCCTTAGTGCCATAGTTAAAGTCTCTACTTTTAAAAAATGGCCGTCTCCGCCATTTTACATTCAGCGGAATATTAAAATGATTGCTAATTGTAGTTATTAAGCAATTTGTTTAATTAATAATAAGAATTAAGTGAGTCTGTTTGTAATTAGCAACACTGGCTGTATTGTTTATTATTTTTAAGTGACTAGAACTGCGAGAGAGAAAAAAATAAAAGTACCAGCACTTTACTGCTTTTTGCGAAATAAACCATGAAAAGGAAAAAGTAATACTTACTCAATATTAAAGATTGTTCAGTATCTCGATCAATATTTTAGTAATATCTTAAAAAAGTTCTTTCTATAGTTTCAAAAAACTTGTCAGTTTTACCTATGAATATTTTTACTGAATTGATAATTACATTTGCTATTAATAAGTAGGTAGTCCGAATTAGAGAAAAGTATAATATTTATAATCTATAGAAATACCTATGTATGTATACTAAAATAGTAAAGAACTCTAACAGTACTTTCAATATTATTGGAAAAAGTAAGTGCTGTAGAGATATAGGAACGAGTCCTTAAGCCGAATATCTTTTTTTTACTTTTTGTCCGTTTGCCTGTTAGTCTAGATGTATGCCCCAGATGACGAAAACGGCTGAATAGATTACGGTAAAATTTGGCACACAGTTTATAACCTGAATTAAAGGGTTCTTTTAATCACAGTAGTAGGCACGTACCTGTAAGAAATTTTCAGATACTTATCCACACGGGCGAAGCCGGGAGCAATACCTAGTTATCTCTAAAAAATAATAAACCGATCGATTTATTACCTATAGCATGTTTTAACTTCTTCAATAATAGCTTTGTCCTTAAACTTGCGTCTGGTAACCGCCATCGCCAGTCGGGATCCCCGCCCACAAGGTTTGCGGCTTTCAGAATTTTCTCATTCGAATACCAGATGGCATTTAAATACACATCCCATGGAATACACCGTAAAACATAACAAATTATTGTAATAACCACTTTCGTGGAACACGTATGAACGAAGTATTAATTTAATATGGTATCTATAAGACCAAACTATGTACATCTACCTACATACAAGCGTTTTGTATATCTAAAACATAGCGATAGAAAAGACTACTCATCTGCTTTGTAGAAATAGACGAATAGATTATCCGGATTTGACTTCTAATCCGGTCTATAAGCACTAAGTTAACCCACAAGACCTGAAATGGATTTGCACTGCCAGGGTCGCGAGATTGTTCGAAAGAGATACCGTGACCCTGGCACATGGGCAACTGAAGGAACACGGGTGGGTTTTAGTCAGTAAAAGTCTGACATGCTCTCCCGCTCCGCCCAGAGCGGGAGAAGTCATTTGATGATTTCCCATCCAAAAACAAAAAAAAAGCTTCTACCGTTAGGTATTTTATCTTTTAAGACGAACTTAGTATAAGGATCGTTATATTTTATTAGTGGATAGTTCACGAAATGTGAGCACCTAAAAACTTCCGCATTTAAGGAGCATTCGTGTTGCGGTGTCTTTATGTCTTCCATGATTGGTATAATTGGCAATTTGGAGTAGTCACAACACAATATGCACCGCTGCTTTCAAAGCCAACCTGATCCTTAGTGCAGTGGGTCCTGACAATGGCGCTGCCGGAGTAAGTCACGACTCGGTGTCCCGCGGGCACCCACCTGTGCACCACATGAAAATTTGGAAATATTTTAGCACATTTCTTTAAATAATTTGACGGAATCATTACTGTGAACGTGATCTCTGAACAAAGAGCGGCTACTTTAAGCGTATTTTGTATTACTCAAGATGTTTAAGGGTCTTTAGTTTTTGAGTTGCTACTGAACGGGAACAAATCGGAAATTCGCGAGGCATTTGTTTTCTTGGATAAGAAATTTTTAGACTGCCAACTCACGACGCTAATCTGGGGTCCTTCAATAACGGAAACATGAGTTACTCCGAACTACGAGTAGTTAAACTACTGTAAACAATACAGGCATGATTCATGGTCGTCTGAACGGCTTATCAGTCGATTCGCACAAATTTAGTCGCCGGAATCGGGCGAATCGCACGAAGTTAATTTATATGTGGGCAAATCGACAACTCCAGTAATACCTAAGCAATTGGCATGTTTCGAGCTGAATGGCGTGCAATTGGAGAGGTATATGTCTAGCAGTGGACTGCTATAGGCTGATGATGATGATGATGAATTTTATGCAATGAAGTTATGAAAAAAGTAAAGTTGAAATTTTGAGAAGATATCACTGCAAGTATATGTAATTAAGTATATAAAATTCAAAACGTGCCAATTGCCTAATACATATTTCTTGACTGGTCGATTCACTGAGAAATAAATTAAATTCGTTGCGAGTACCTACCCGCAAAAAAAAATTATAGTGTATATTCGCCCGATTCGATGAGTAAATTCGCACGAATCCAAGAATAAGCCGACTGAAAATAGGCTCTCTGAACATGTAAAAACAACTGTAAAAAAAATGCAAGATATTTTTCACAAAAAGACTATATTTCTACGTACTTAGTACACTAATTGGTTTCAGTTTAATTATATTTTAAAGTAAAGTATCTCTATCAGGCACATCGATGGCTACTTCGTGCGCCTGGCTCCTCTCCTCTGCCCTCAAGCTCGCATGCTCCAACTTCACGATCTCGCTTCTTACAAGGATGATGACATACCACTGCATACCTGTGTGTTATAGAAATAAAGTCCATTTTACTGTTTTACGACAGTTGATGAAATTACTCATTTATTTAAAAAAAAAAAACAATAACCACGAATAGACTGAAAACTATACTACCTCATACAGTGGTGCTATGCAAATAAAATCAATTATTTTTATTAGTGCACACAAATTAAGCCTTCCATAGACAATTGTGACGAAACTCCGGTATGATAATTCCCATAAAGTTTCATAGAAAGTATTCCACCAGAGTCGCATCGCGTCTTTCTGCGGGGGCTTTTATAAGGTATTGCAACATTAAAAAGCAGGTATCACTAAGTTTATGCTATAGTAAGTGGTATACATAAATAACGATATAAGGAACAAAAATAGTGAATAGAATAAAAAGTACACTTTTCTTCTGAACACAATCTATGATCATCATTATTTACCTTTTTTTTTGTAAAATATAAGTCGATTTTGCGGAAAAACGAATCTAAGAAGTTCAAAGCAGATCTATAATGTTTTTACGGAATTGAAAGCGACGAAATTTGATTCCGTCCGCTACTTGAATCGCGACATATGTAATTGGTAATGTTACATAGCGAAATTCATAAAGCGTTTTCCCATAATTATTTTCGCAGCATAGATGTGCCCTAGGCCCAAAGGGGTCAAAAGACACTGTATTCGGACAACTATTATTGTGAGACCATTCACAGCATTTCCAGAAAACCCACACGAAGAGCGTTCTCAGATGTGCATTGCGTGTGAAATATGAAAGCTATTCCAAATATTTTATAAGATAACGTTAAAACTTAAACGTTTTATAAACGCCGTATGTAAAGTCACGTATCTCACTTTCTTTTATTCGAGGGGGTAAGCAGGAACGTCCGTAAGTACCGCTCAATCGTGACTGCCAATAACCGAGGGTTAATAAACACAATATTATAGTAAGAATTTGCATTTACAACCACAGTAGTGAACTTATGTTTAATCGGACTGGAAATGGAAATGTGCGTACCCGCAGCCACAACTCAAGCAGCTCATTTCCAGTACAAGCAGACCTCTCACTGTACGAAAAGCTTATACAATGCGAGGTCAGCTAAAACTGGAAATATATAGCTTGATGTGTAGCCCTTTGTAGGTACACACGTAACACATTTATTGTGAAATGCCAACGTGTATTTAAAACCGATTTACGAATCGTTTTGCTTACCAATCCCAGTATTGGTTACATTAAATAAGGATAGAATTTATCTGTAAAGGGTTGCCAAGAATTAAAGGCTCATCGCGATAGTGGGAATAACCTTTCGCATCCCATTTTAATAGCGGAAAATTATTAACACTAGCATAATCAGCATTTCATAATAATCCGTCAGAGTGAGTATTTTATATGGTACCGTGTGGTGCCGGACGTAAAGAATAACACCACCCCATTTCTTCCCGTGGGTGTGGTAAAAGGCGACTAAGGTACCTACTAGAGAATGGGCAGCAGCGTTCTCTATGCATTTTACCACCATACTGCGATCGCCAACCCGCCTGCCAAGCGTGGCGATTATGGCGAAGCCCCCCAAATTGGGGGAGGTCTAAGTCCAGCAGTGGACGGTGGCGGTGGCGGTCGAAATGATGAGTATTTTATGCGACCTACTCAAATTTCCTTCCTTTGGTAGTAATTTTTTTTTTTTTTTGTGGGTGGGAAATCATCAAATGACGTCAGGCTTTTACTGACTAAAACCCACCCGTGTTCCTTCAGTTGCCTATATGCCAGAGCCACGGTAACTCTTTCGAACAGATCTCGCGACCCTGGCAGGCATCGGTCCTAGCAGACCCCTTCAATACTGCTGACATCTCTTTGAGGCGCGCGTGGAACAATACGCGCCGTCAACACGGGCCTGGTCCTTACCGGGCGGCGAGCTACCCATTGCTCGCCGTGGTAAGTATTGTTAGGCGAGTCGTTGAGCTCCTGAAGTTCTGAATTAAGCTACACATGTACTGTCAAATGCGTGCACTGACTGGACAGGTCCACTCAATCTGTGTGTTTCTTTCCTCAAAAGACCATTTCAGACTCCAATCCACACGGTGTTCACTTAATCTGACCAAGATTATGTCTAGACATGACAAGAGACTGTGAACATCTGAGTTTGTATCGGCCTTCTCTGAGTAATACGATAGGAAAAGCCAACCTCATCTTGATTAAAAACTTTTTACAAAAAAATAACAACCGACTACCTTAAAAAAAAAATTACACAGTCAAAAATAACTTTAATTTCGGAATTCTGTGAAAACTAATCTAATCGCGTTATTCGTTCATTTGTCGCGCAAATACTTAATGCAAATTTAAGACTTATATGGTTTTCACATAGATCCCATTGTCCAAATGGAACCAAATTGGAAAGCACCAACTTTCAAATAAAAAAGAATCATCAAAATCGGTTTACCCACTCAAAAGTTATGAGGTAACAAACATTTAAAAAAACAGTCGAATTGATAACCTCCTCCTTTTTTTGAAGTCGGTTAAAAACTAATCTAATCGCGTTATTCGTTCATTTGTCGCGCAAATACTTAATGCAAATTTAAGACTTATATGGTTTTCACATAGATCCCATTGTCCGAATGGAACCAAATTGGAAAGCACCAACTTTCAAATAAAAAAAGAATCATCAAAATCGGTTTACCCACTCAAAAGTTATGAGGTAACAAACATTTAAAAAAAACAGTCGAATTGATAACCTCCTCCTTTTTTTGAAGTCGGTTAAAAACACTACAAAGTTATGAGGAAACAAACATAAAAAAAACAATGAAAAAATATTTTTTTTTAAATTCAGTCGAATTGATAACTTCCTCCTTTTTTTTGAAGTCGGTTAAAAACAATGATTGACGTGTGAAAGTATAATGTTCCTACATCTGGGACCAGACGTCCTCTCTGCGATAGAAAATGGGCCGTACAGTCTACGAAGTCCTCATGTCATAAACAAACATTTAAACTTACATATAGCAAACAACGCCACACAAACATCGAAGGTCATCATCCTGGACAGCAGTATGAAGGTAGGAACCAGTGCCGCCAGTGTGGTCACCACGCCGTAGTACAGGTACAGTCGTAGCATCAGAACGTCTTTCTGGAAATATTTACATGACCTGTAAACTAAAAGCATCAACTACAACTACCGGTCTACCAGACGTCCTGCAGGGTATCCACAATTGATTGATATCCCAACCAGTCGTACCTACTCAGCGCTTCTCCTGCACAATCATTATGCTCACAGCCTAAGTGTGGAGCCCTCTGCCAGCGTCTACGTCTGTGTTCCCTTCCACATTATTTTAACCACAAACAAAAAATAAATATAGTTTAAAAAAACTAATAAACACGCTTCCATAGAAAAACAAACTAAATGAAAAGTAAAAAATAATGGAAAAAAGCGTGGGGTGCCTTTTAAGGTATATTTTAATTGATATCGAATTTTGAGATGTATGTCAGCTTAGTTTGTGACGTATGTCAGCGTAGTTTTCGTAGACAGTTTTTTTGCTATCCGGGTAACCCCGGCAAGGATAATGGCACAAATTTATAAATTGGTCCTTGATAAGTATGCCAAATTTCGTGTTAATCCGACGTTTTTAAGGGGGTCGAAATCATGTTCAAAGTTTCCGTTACATACTAACTACGTATGCAGCTAATAAAGGCATGTTAAAAATAATAATTTAAAAAAACTAAAAAACACGCTTCCATGGAAAACCAAACTAAAAAGTACAAAATAATGGAAAAAAAGCGTGGGGTGCTTTTAAGGTATTTTTTTATTGATATCAGGCACCCCACGCTTTTTTCCATTATTTTGTACTTTTTAGTTTGGTTTTCCATGGAAGCGTGTTTTTTAGTTTTTTTAAACTATTATTTATTTCCTATTTTTTAGGGTATTTCGAATTTTGAGACGTATGTCAGCGTAGTTTGTGACTGTTTTTTTGCTGTCCTGGTAACCCTGGCAAGGATAATGGCACAAATTTATGAAATTATTGCATTGTCATCAGTCCTTGACAGGTGTGCAAAGTTTGAATGAAATCTGGTCGTTTAAAGTGGGTCAAAATCGCACTATAAGGAGTCGGTTACCAACAAACATACAAATATACAAACATACAAATATACAAACATACAAGTGAAGCTAATATAAAGCGTGTAAAAACACAGAAATATAGTATTTTAACTGTAAAATCACGTCTATAAAATCACGTAGGTAATTCAGCAATATCTACGGCCTCTTAAGGTACCTACATATACTTATTCAGCCTATGAAGTTTAACAAAAAGATTAAGTAATAGGCCTACTAAATAGCATTTATCGTTATCTAAGTAGGTGATAGGTGGTGTTGGGTTGTTCTGCAATATAATGAAATACATGTCGTTAGTATCCACTGCATTTAATACTGTAAACATCAGGTAATATAGTTCGAGCTCTGCTACACAAGATACTTACAACTTATGATTCATACACGTTGAGAGACTTGAGAGTTCAAACAACCCAAATACATAATTAGGTACCTAGGTACATATCTGCTTGAAGTAGGCTGGTGGAGGCCCAAAATATACTTACTTACATTGCCATAAAATCTCTTTTAGGTTGGTGGTAAATTGGGCGACCATACCGTTGTTCCACTGTTTTTCTATTTTATGGTGTTATGCATAAAGAGTATTCTATCTATCTCATCTTAATTTCAGCCGAAACACGTATTCTGTTGGACATAGGCCTCCCCAAAAGGGGTGGTTGCCATAATCGTCACGCTTGGCAGGCGGCTTAGCGATCGCAGTATGGTGGCAAAATGCATAAAAAATTGCTGTTACCCATTCTCTAGTAAGTCACTTAGACCACAGATACTTTAATTGAATTTATTAGTATACATACAGAAGACATAGGGCTTGGCTTACCTGACAGCTTGCGAAAAGCAGCATGAAGTTCAAAATGACACTCATGCCGAAGATACTGAACAAGATGGTGGACGTCACCACCTCCAGAGACGAGCCATCGATCAGCTTTGATTTCTTCAACTCTGTTGTTATCACTAGACAAGTTACTGCGACCATGGAAAATATCTGTTGATGGAAAAACAAATATGAAAATACAAGGTCAAATTAAGTTAACTAGCAATACTTTGCCCACATGTTTGGTATCGATATCGATAAATAACGAAACAAAAACAAATAAGGGAAAAAAGTTTTTTTCGTCTTTCGAAATTTGTTCTAAACTTGAAATTATGCTGTAACATATACATTAAAGCAAACGACCGTTATGTTATTTGGAAATTCATAAAAAAATTGCTAAGTTCCACTAAAACTAATAAAACAGCTAATGAATTTCAGGCCTTATTTTTTTTGTTTCATTCGTTTCCGATTTCGATTCCCAACACGTGGACAAAGTATTGCTAGTTAAGTTGACCCTGTAAGTAACACTATACAGGGTTAGGTTAAACCAGGGACACATTCAAGTGGGAGCTTGTATCTAAGTGATAATAGCCGAACGATCTGTAAGGCTGTTATTGCCGCGGTTGGTCCATGGGTGGGGGATCTTAACATACCAAGACCCACCCCTCCGTGTCTCGGAAAACACGTGAAGCTGTTGGTCCCTGCTGTCAATAATGAAATCTTTTACAGACGTTACGGGTCGTCCGAAACCCGAAAGTCTGACAACCAAACTTACCAAGTAGGTGTCGGTAGAAAAATCTGTATATAACTATAAGTATTATATAAATATACCAAATATCAAGCTTTGTGTATCAGAATGGTTACGGCTTATTTACTGTGTAGGAAGGTTCTTATGAATGTGATTTGTTGGGAAAGGGTTTCACTAAGTAAAGCACAGAAAGACAAGACTAGACATTTATTAAAATTAGGCTTGTCAATAATTAATCAGAAAGCTACTCGTCCGTTCCAAAACTAGGTCTTCATAGAGAAGAAGGACAAGAAACTCCATGGAAACAGTATTAAAGTATTATATATCAACACACTTCTTACATTGCCATAAATTATCATTATCTTAAATACATCTAATTCTATTGTACAGTAACTTGGTTGTGGAGTTCGGCTGGGAAGATGATGATTTTATGGGAGGGTAGTAGGTACTTACCTACTCATGAAAGTGGACAACTTTTACTAAGGAAACTCTCTAGATAGATTGAAGGCAGATTTACACGATACGATTTTATTGCTTTCTACATACATAGGTGACTACATACATAGGACATATGAGTATGTCCTTTCCCAGACGCCGTCTATATCTTCGCCGTTCAATGGTGTAGACATGAAAAGGTAGCCGAAGACAGTTACTTTCGATTTATAATATTACTGACTTCTGCCCGCGACTTTGTGAGCATGAAATTTCTTGTTCCCAACCCGACCTATCGCATGGCATCGACAGTCCGCGCTATTATTTCGCTTTCGCTCAGCGCTCTTTCTGACTCGACTTTTCTTTTTATTCTGCTACCGAGAATCGTAAATACCCTATAGCCTTCTCAAGAACCTGGCTATCAAATGCAAAAATAATTGTTCAAATCCGAGTAATAGTTCCAGAGATTAACGCGTTCAAACAAACAAAGAATTTCTTCAGCTTTGTTATTAGCATAGAAGTACTGATATAGTATGGATGGCTTACCGTAAATTAAAGCAACAATAACTTTAAACAATGTTTAGACAATGTAAGTCATTTAAATAAGAAGTTACCGAAAAAACTAAGTTATCCGGAAAAGAACTGGAGTTACCGACATAGCTTACAGAGTAACCAGGTGAAGTGGCAGTGGGCCATGGTTGTCGAAGGACCGATGGCCGGTTGAATAGACGAATGCTGGAGTGCAGACCGCGTATTAGCAAGCCTAGTGTGGGACGCCCCTCATCTAGATGGACCAACGATCTCAAAAAGGTGGTTCTGATAGACTGGATGCGGAAGGCGGAGGACAGGGTGTTGACAGGCCTATGTCCAGCAGTAGACTGCGATAAGCTGAGTTAATTGATGGCGTTAACATACTGGTTTAACAAATAACAATAACTATGGACGTAAGGGCGTAGAGACTGCCACTCTCTCACGCGCCCCGCCTCCTTCGCGAGCGTTACTGCTTCGCAGAAGGAGGTGACGGCTTCCCATGCCCTCTCGCTCCGTACCAAGGCTCGCACTAGGACCGGACGCGAGAAGTCGCCGCCGCCGATCGCTTCCACGAGGACACGGCGGTGCTCCGCCCAGGCAGGGCACACCTCCACCGTATGCTCCACCATGTCCTCCAGACGATCCTCGCAATGGAAACACCAGGGCATTTCCTCCCGCTTTATCCTGAACAGGAACCCCCCAAAGCACCCATGCCCGGTGACGACCTGCGTTAGGCGGAAGGTAAGGACGCCGTGGCACTCTATCGACTCCTCAAGAAGGGACTTACCGCTGCAATTTTGGCGTGCCTAGCGATGGGCACACCTTCCAATCCAATTTATGGGTGCGACAAATAAAGTGCTCAAAGTAAATCTCTTCTGATGAACAAAATACGCCAATCTTAGCCTGTCCATTATAGGACAAATCTATTCGTTCTGTTTCATGTTAAAAGACTATGTAAACTGAAGAGTAAGTATTCTATTTTATCCTAGGGACTTCCCAAATTTACCCGCTAACAACTTCTGCCAAAAATCCTACTATAACTACTAATATCATACATGTGAAAGTTTGTATGATTTGGAGTTTAGATGTTTGTTACTCAATCACAAAAACGGTTACTCAGATTTGGATGAAATTTGGCATACAGATAGTTTATAAACTGAACTAAAACATCAGACACTTTTTATCCCGATAATATGTTCCCGTGGGATGATTGCCAACATCCAAGCGGGCAAAGCCGCTGGCAAAAGCTAGTTTAAAATAAATAAACCAAAACTAAACTTGTTGCAAACAAGTTACTTACTATATTAAGCAATCCAAACATAATAATCCCATGGCGCAAAGGTAAACAGCAACAACATCGTTTCACTTCTGGCACTCTGACGCGCATTTTAAAACTCAATTAAACCAAATATTAATTTAAAATTATGCAATAATATAGAACGGTCACACCACACGCTCTGCTGTGCAAACAAAACTATAATTATGCAGTTATTAACGATTATGTGTGCATTATCTATCCAATAAGTCAACACCAACATCTTTGCTCAGAAGTCAGAATGTCAACAAGTTCATTGACTCTTTAAGTAAACAAATCGACAATGTTGTTTCAATTAAATGATTAATCGGAGTGTTTTTTTAAGGCCAAGGAATACGTCAATAACGTTCCTTGACTCAGATTAAGGCCCGCTTGCACGACAAGAGCACGAGATCAGGTGGCCCAGTATAGAGCACAGGCAGGGCCGGACTGGGGCTTTAATTCAGGCCGGGCATTTCACAGACAACCGGCCCTCTGCCATTCGTAAAAGAAAACTATTGGTATAGCCAGCAGCCCGACCGGCCCACTGGGCCTCCAGCCCATCGGGCATTTGCCCGATTTGCCCGTATGGCCAATCCGGGCCTAAGCACAGGTGGCCCAGTGGTAACGGCCCCGAATTAGGTACAAGTAATAGATTTCTGGGTTGGAACCCTGGCAGGCGCTTTACTTTGTGTAAATAATTTCATCACTAGTGTCTCTTCTGACACAGAAGTCAGAAGAGACCTGTGTACCAGCAGTGGGAACTTTACATGTTAATTATAAACCACAAATAACTAAATGCGTTTAGCGCTAAACATAAGTATTTAAAACATCATTCTATCTCTGACATCTTCAAACGATTGACAAAAACAGAATGATGTTTCAAACACGTTTAACGCTAAATGCATTTTAAAGATATATGGTGCAGTCGGGCCTTATTCGTAAATAAAGCATGAAGTACACTTGTCGAATCATTTGCTCATTGCTAGTTATTGCTTAATTGAGCCACCCACGGCACGACCCCCAACATACTCGAACGATTATCCCCCTCATTGTTTATTTTTCGTTCAATTACCATCTGGTTCCAGTTAACCGTATTAGCGGTTTGTTTGCTGATTTAACTAATGCAGTATCGTGTATCGAGCAGACCCATAGTTTGCTTTTGAAATTATCTGCACTGTTTTGATTTTAGAAGTGATTTATTAAACCAAATAAATAGTACAACCTCTTCTAATACTAACAACATTAGTTCTTATGTGTCCCACTGTTGGACAATTTTCCCTTCTCTTGTCATAGGTAATGAGAAGAGACGGTGGGCTCCTGGTTGGCTTGAGGGCGTTGCCTGGACATCTATGTTCACGTTTCCAACTTTGTCACGGTAGTTTCATCGTCGGTAAGTCGGTGGAGGTAGAACCAACGTAGAACTGAGTTACATACACATTAGTATGTGTACTTTTCAGGTTTAAAACCTCGTATGCTACTTGGGATGCGTGTAAATATCCAGTATCCACTTACTTATTTTTCAAGTGGGCTTTCAAGCCATACAAGAATAGTCGTTCTAGCATTAACACATACATTAACAAAATAAGCTTAAAATATATTTGTTGTGCTTCAAATCTCAAGAATACCTGCTAGTTGAAGCACAAACAATCTATATGATGGTAGTGGGAGTGTCTAAGGGAGCTTTATCCCATCAGTTAAGCTCAATAATTTCAGAGGCCTTGCTTGGCCTTGAGCTTAGAGCATTTAAGCCTTGAGACATTGGACAGAAATATTTTCGTTCGCTCAGGAGACTGGCTGGTTTTTAGTAAAAACTCCTAATTAAAAAGAAACATAAAAGTACTGGGCACACGATAAATTGCCAATAACTTTTGATCAGGAGAAGTAAAAAGTACGTTTAGTTGTCACAACACACGATAAATAATCAAAGAAAAATTAATGTTATGATATCTTTTGAAAACCTAATCAACAATTATATAATATTTCTTAGGACTAGTAAACTAATGATAAGACTCGTTTTTTAATTTCCGTCGCAAAACATAGCTGCTGTAGTAAATAGTTAAGGTTTTATTAAAGCCATCGCGAACGAAACGTAGCATAGCGCATTTTTTTACTTGTTTTTATCTGTGCTCGGTCTTGCTGAATTTCTATTGAATTTGGGACAGAAAATATCTAAATATTGCAAAATATACAATCAGTATTGTATTACAGACGTTATAAATAGTAAGGTAAGGTATTAATAAGTTATATTCACCGATATTATCGTAAAAACCGATACACCTTACCCGAAATGTATTTTGAGGTTAGATAACATATCGTGGAATTAGATAATTTTTAGGTTTGCGAATGAATTTATTTCACTGTTACTGTAAATAATTGTATGATATCGTCAATAAGAGTTTTATATTGGTTTTATAAATCAATAAAAAATATTTGGATACGATATTTTTCATTCGGAGTCGGATGATGCTAATGACAGCTTGGATGCTGCAATAGTGCCCATTGAAGCCGCAACCAGAATTTACACAATTTCTTATAATTCTTGGTAATGTAAAAGATTTTTAACTGTTTTTTATAGAAATGGCTGCTCAGCTCTTCAACCGGATTGGTCAGGTGGGCCTAGGTGTGGCCCTCGTTGGTGGAGTTGTCAACTCCGCTCTCTATAATGGTAATTATCATTAAGGCAAACCGTCTTGGAATATTTGTTTACATCACATTATTATTGTGTACATTTACTAACTGCACATGTGTATCAGTGTAGCATGACAGGCTAAGTCTGCTGAGTTTTTGATGATCAATCAACAACTTGCAATATTAGATCAAGATTTTTATCAGCAGTGTAGAGTTTTGTGTTGTCATTTGTAAGCGTGCACCAATATTAGTACAGTAACCAGTTGAAGTAAGGCATGTCGTGAAGTAGAGCAGGAGTATTAGTGGCCCAGTGATATGCTTCCGGACTTACAAGCTATAGGTTGTATGTTCAACCATAGGCAGGCAATTTACTTGGTGTATTTAATTTCACCAATCATCACTGCTCTTAAAATGGTGGACGAAAACATGATGAAACCAGTATGTCCTAGAACCATAAAAAATTAAACTATGATATCTACCTACCCTCACTGGGCATGATGGATAGCTCACTGTCTCTCAAAGAGAGGAGGCCTCTGGCCCAGCAGTGGGTACAACTTATATTCTGAATGCTGGGATACAGGTCTAGGCCCAGTCTGTCTTTTTCTTAAGAACAATGTTTTTTTGCGGGTACTATACTTTTTTTTGTGGGTTCTGTACTTTTTTTTTGTGGGTGTGAAATCATCAAATGACGTCTCCCGCTCTTGGGCGGAGCGGGAGGGCATGTCAGACTTTTACTGACTTAAACCCACCCGTGTTCCTTCAGTTGCCCATGTGCCAGGGTCACGGTGTCTCTTTCGAACAATCTCGCGACCCTGGCAGGTGGGTTCTGTACTCAATAAGTTATTTTCTTGTTGAAGAGTCCTCAAGAATGCTTTCCTCTCTCAGGGTACTTCCCAATGTATTAAATGGTATTTTTGTAAATTTCCAGTTGATGGTGGTCACAGGGCTGTGATCTTCGACAGATTCGCCGGTGTCAAAAACTTGGTGGTTGGTGAAGGCACCCACTTCTTCGTCCCATGGGTGCAGAGGCCCATCATCTTTGACATCCGATCACGCCCTAGAAACGTTCCCACTGTTACCGGCAGTAAAGGTAATTTGATTGTACTTCTGTTTCATTCTTAGAAATGATGCAATATTGTTTCATAGTCCAAATAGATGAAAAATCTCAATTTTTTATAGGGACCATAATTTTCCAATTATTCATTCCTAGACAATAATTATGAAGGGATAAGCAATAAAAATTGAAAATCAAGGAATCATCATTTATGTATAAAAATCAATTTATGTTAGTTCTTATTTTATGCACTGTCAATACCAGTGATCGGATATTCGGATTACCTAATTGTACTATTTAGCTGTGAAAGCACGGAAGCGGCTTTTTTTTTTATTAAAGCCGGGTTTCTTGGATCATCATCTAATATATAAAATTCTCGTGTCGCGGTGTTTGTTACCACACTCCTCCGAAACGGGTGAACCGATTTTTATGAAATTTTGTGTGGATAACGGGTAGGTCTGAAAATCGGCTAACATCTATTTGTCATACCCCTAAATGATAAGGGTGACCCACCCCTAAATATTTGTTTTATTTTTTTTTGACATTTTTTAAACTTTTATTTTATTATGATTTGGCATTGAAAAATACATACAATTCTAAATTTTCACTTTTTTTCACTAGTATTTATTTAAACCCCAGACGCAAATACATATGTGTGTAGGGTGGTATGTGTTGGTTAAAACAACACAAAACACCGTAAAAAGTTAATACAACACACAAAACACGATAAAAACGCGCATTCCATATTAGCAAACATTTCAACTTTAGGTGAATATGCATCGGAATATCCGATCTCTAGTCATAACTATTGATACAATTAAAATCTTGAACAATAAGTTCTTTCTCTCTCTAAGTTCACTAATAAAGAGTCATGGTTACTTGAATAAATATTGTGAATTGTATTGATTGATCAATAAAAAAAAAAAACAAATGAAGTTGCTGGTAGAAGATAGTTTGTTATAAAATCTTTCCTTGTAACTTTTCAGATCTTCAAAATGTAAACATCACACTGCGTATCCTGTTCAGGCCGATCCCAGATCAGCTCCCAAAAATCTACACAATTCTTGGTATTGACTACGATGAGAGGGTGCTGCCATCTATCACTGCTGAAGTCCTGAAGGCAGTTGTTGCACAGTTTGATGCTGGAGAACTTATCACACAGAGAGAGGTGCGTATAGGATTTATTTATTCTAATTCTAGTTTTTGTGACGATTCCTTGGAGAAATCTATGCCAAGACAAAGAATTAACCTGATATGCAGGTTGGCAGAGGAGGTAGATCAGCGTTACAAGCATGTAAAAAAAAAATGGTCACTTATGTTGATAAGTTAAATGTTGGTAGGTAGGCTAGTGCCCGCAACACCATGCCATAGCGAGTAGTTTGCATATGAAAGCCAAGCCTGGCAGTCTTATTTTAATTATGGCGACCTATGCTATTGTATTGTAATGAAAGAAGGAAGAAAACGATTTTTATTACTACCAAAAATAAGTGGCAATGAGCAACTTTACTCATAAGTACTTTAAAATCTATCAGTTAGAAAAAATCTGTTGCAACCATATTAAATGGTTCACTATGTTGTGCGTGTATCTTCCATGGGTATCAAACGTAAGTAGAAAAATCAAATACATATTTGATTTTTATAATAAACAAGAGATAATTAAGGAGTCATGGGTAAGTTGCTCATAGAATGTAAAGATGCCAACAGTTGACTGCATCCATATGCAAAATATGCGCTCAGACAGTAGAGTTGTGGATACCAGCCCGTTCTACCTATTACCTAGTTGACTGCATCTAGTTGGGTTGCAGAAATACTGAAATTTTGTTGCAAATGGGTAGGCTGGTGACCACAGCATAGAAGTTGGAAAAACCTAGGCTACACAGCAATAGTTATAACTGTTGCTAATTTTCGTTTGCACCTATAGGTGCTGAGCTGCACCTTCTCTTGCCTTTAGTTTCCTTTGTATCTGCCAGTAATTATTGTAGTTTTAGCAACTCATTATTAACCTCACATTCCCCTTTAGAAATGTTTCTTTGAGGGCCATTTGTATTGTTTATTGTGCTATCCCAGTGTGATAGTTTTATAGGCTACTGATAAGGTTGTTTATGTCAGACATGGCACAGAGTAGTCTATTGTTTCTATTCATACTGCGTAAAGACGTAAATACTTATCACATGTAGGAGAACGTCGCCTAATCAATCTAATGTGTAAGCACACGTCCTAGTGATTACTTTTAGTGCGTACTGAAAACCTAGTACTTGTATTATTTAAAACTGACTCAAAAAGGTCTTGATTAATCAGTATTGTTTTTGTACGAGCTAAAGAGACACCCCACCCACTGATGTTTCGATCGATTATCCTTTTTCGCACTATGCAAGTGCTCCACCCCCCCCCCCCCCTCCCTTGGTGTAGGACCATCGCAGGATATAGAAACACCATCTCATATAATTATATTAATAAAATAAAAAAACAATACTTTTCTTGTTTCACAGATTGTATCACAGAAAGTCAGCGAGAACTTGACTGAGAGAGCACAACAGTTCGGACTCATCCTGGACGACATTTCAATCACACATCTGACCTTCGGCAAGGAATTCACACAAGCCGTCGAATTGAAGCAGGTCGCGCAACAAGACGCTGAGAAGGCGAGGTTCCTCGTAGAAAAGGCTGAACAACAGAAGAAGGCGGCCGTCATCGCCGCGGAGGGAGACGCCCAGGCCGCCGTGCTGCTCGCCAAATCCTTTGGACAAGCTGGAGAGGGTCTTGTTGAATTACGTCGTATTGAAGCCGCTGAAGACATCGCCTACCAACTATCTAAATCCCGCAACGTTACTTACTTACCGGCTGGACAAAATGTTCTCCTAAATCTTCCCACACAAAACTAACCTCGCCTAAATAACGCTGGACGTGTTCACTTAAAATCGGGGTTGGTTCTGTAAAATGCATTTGTATTTACATAACGTTTAATATTGTATAAGTATGTTGCATTTGTTGAGACAAAGGTATGGTTGCGCCAATAGATAGTAGTCCATAATAGTTTTATGAAAAATTGTAATTACGCATTAAACTATAATTTTGTTGAAGATTTTGTTTTATTCCACAATTACTCAGACCACAACAGTAGTGGGTCTTTGGTGGGTAGAAAATGTTATATGAAATTTCATTAAACAATAAAACTAGGATAGTTTCATTGTATGATTATGTTACCGGCCAAACTCAATTTTAGGATAGTTTCGCCTAGGCCAAACAAACCAGTTCTTCCTACACGCGAAAAGACAAACAAGAATAGACCTATGCAGAAAAGCGAAACGAATCAGCATGTACAGCCTACTACAGAAAAAAAGTAGCGATGTAATGTTACGGTATCATTCCAATGTGAAACTTTAACCGTTGTAAATTGTTACACATAAACACGTAGAGTCATTATGTTGATGAGAAAGGAGAACTGGTTTAGCCTAGGCGAAACTAGTTCATCCTAAAATCGGGTTTGGCCGGAAACAGTTACATGAAATAGAAAATATTTGAAAATAAATAATAGTTTAAAAAAACACGCTTCCATTATTTTGTACTTTTTAGTTTGGTTTTCAATGGAAGCGTGCTTTTTAGTTTTTTTTTTAACTATTATTTATTTTCTATTTTTTAGGGTGTTTCAAATTTTGACGTATCGTCGTGACGTATGTCAGCGTAGTTTGTGACGTATGTCAGCGTAGTTTGTGACGTATGTCAGCGTAGTTTGTGACGTATGTCAGCGTAGTTTGTGACGTATGTCAGCGTAGTTTTCGAAAACAGTTCTTTTTGCTGTCCTGGTAACCCTGGCAAGGATAATAGCACAAATTAGTTTGTGACGTATGTCAGCGTACTTTTCATTTTTTTGCATTGTCATCGGTCCTTGACAGGTGTGCAAAGTTTGAATGAAATCTGGTCGTTTAAAGTGGGTCAAAATCGCGCTATAAGGAGTCGGTTACAAACAAACATACAAATATACAAACATACAAGTGAAGCTAATATAAAGCGTGTAAAAACGGACAACTGCCAGTCGGCGAGTCCGACTCGCACTTCTCCGTCCCACCGAGCGTTCCGTACCAAATTTATAGGTTCATATTATAAGTGTGCGGGGCATTACGTGCGATAAAGAACTTCGTTCCTAAACATTCTTATATAGGTACCTAAACCCTGATTTATACGTTGCAATTGAATGCCTGTAGCATAAAGCAGCAATAGACGAATTTTATTGTATACATAGGACGACGACTCGGTTGCGGGTTGTGAGCACACGAACGAATAATTTTTCAACCCATATGCTGGGTGCTTGGCATTGAAATGTAGTGTCAGTCAGTAGACATAAAGTACCAGAGAGAGCAGCAGTGATGTGTAAAAGGTTGCACATGCGCTCACAGTCACTACCTACTAATAAAGTCTGGCAACTTCAGAGGAGAGACAAATCAAGAATAGGAGCCGGAGCGGAGCAGGGCAGCCGCAAGCCAGTTAATATTGTGTAATACATTTTTGTTAGTAGTCATTATTCATTTCGTTGCAAAGACGATTAGCGAAAGTATTGTAAGACTTAGCGGAAGGTCTAGGTGCCATTACTCGGTAATTACTATTTAGTCCCCATGATCAAGGGTTCCCTGCACCATCAGCCAGGGATAGCTACAATACAGGAAATTGGGTGTCAGGAGGAAGTTAGTTACAACCTGACTCATGAGCATAACGGGACAGCTGTCAGTCTTGCGACACTCGACTGTACAGCTCTGCAGAGTATGTTAAGGGGGATGCTCCGACCAGCCCGCGAAATTCAAAATTTCTTACGTTTTTTGCAATTTGCAGGCCAGTGCTAGGTTGTATGTTGATTAAAATATTATTCGCGCCTGTAAGACGTATGTCGTTACAGAATTATAATCATCAAAATCACCAATACAACCCTCCGAGTTGATAAAGGCCTAAGAACAAAAAAAAAAGAGAAAAAGTCATTCCTATAGCTTTACCGCCGGTAATAACGATGCGACCTACACTCGTAGCAAGATCATTATTAAAACGAGCTATAAAATAAATTACACAAGCATAGAAGAAAATATATATATTTTTAGCTTAGAATGTAAAGCAATATCTTTCATAAAAGAACTTCCACCACCCTGCCAGGGTCGCGAGATTGTTCAAACGAGATACCGTGGCCCCTGGCATATGGGCAACTGAAGGAACACGGGTGGGTTTTAGTCAGTAACAGTCTGACACGCCCTCTCGCTCCGCCCAGAGCGGGAGAAGTCATTTGATGATACCCAATAAAAAAAATGAACTTACACCACTAAATACTACGGTCGACAGCATTTTATATTGCAACTACATTTCGCCCATTTTTGTTTTTTCCAAAACATATTCCAATATTTCTTCAGTTTGTGCTTCGCCTGTCTCAGTTTGCTCTGCATCAGGTACAACACCTCTATCAAATTTAGTGAAGAATAAATTTTCTCGGACACATACTTCTTTGAAATATGCAATTTCCTCTGAATTAAAGTATGAAGGTATAATTAACTGATCTTCATCATCATTCATTTTGAAATTACTTACTAAATCATCAACTTCATGTTTGAATTCATCACTAACTAAACCTATTGCAGACTGTCTTACAGTTTCAGCATTTTGTTTTGCTTCTTTACTGGCTTCAATGGCTTTCATCAACCGTTCGTGCTCCAATTCCATTTCTTTGTCACCAGGTTTCAGTTTCATTGCCCTTTTTAGTTTCTTTAAGGCTTCATTATATTGTCCAATCGTTTTTAAAGCTCTTGCATTATGGAAGAGCACTTTTTCGTTATTCCATAGACTTCTTAGTCTGTTCAGTTCATTGCAAGCAGTGCATGCCGGAAGAGGTCTGTTCACCTTATTATAACATACAACTAGGTTGATGTACAATTTTTTAAGTAGCCTTTCTTGTTCTTTTTCTTCTTCCTCGTCTGCGAGCCGGCACCGGTGTAGCATGTTGACTGCTTTCTTAAAACACTGAATTGCTGCTGAGAAATTTGCGGTTTTGAATAATGTGGTGCCTGAGCTGTACAATAATTTGACTTCATGGTGCACTCTTTGGAACATATTGGGTTCTGAGAAGTTAATTTTCCTGTAAACAAAGTAGTATATAAGTAAGTATAAGGAATCTCAAATAATGGGTCCCATTTTACATGTCACCTGTCACATGTGTAGTTTCTAGTAAAAAAAAAACCGGTCAAGTGCGAGTCGGACTCGCGCACCGAGGGTTCCGTACAAACCTGTAGGTATATAAGTAAAAGTTCACCCATCACGACAATCGAGACGTAGTTCTGTTCTGTTTCTTGGCTTGGTTTTATTTCTGTGTGTTTTGTTCTGTTTATTATATGATGTAACTAAAAATTTACGGTTTTCGCAATTTTTCCTTTATCTGTGCTATAAGACGTTGCTTTGTACCAAATTTCAAAATTCTAGATCGACTGGAAGTACCCTTTAGGTTTTGATTCCCTTGCGAGTTTCGAAAATTTGTGGAAATTTGCGGTATAAACGGCTATATCTTTTGATTGCGTTAGCTTAGAAGTTTGATTTTTTCACAGCTCCAAGGGACAGTAGACTTGAGTATTTGATATAAATGTCAGCTTGATACCTCCACGCGTTCCTGAGAAAAAGGGTCTTGACAGACGGACGGACGGACAACAAAGTGATCCTATAAGGGTGCCGCTTTTTCCTTTTGAGGTGCGGAACCCTAAAAACAGAAATGAAGTTCCTGCACCCCTATTTCATGAAATTGGAATCAGTGGGCAAAAATCTATAGCCCCTGGACTACTTCAAACAGGCGCGACATGACTCTGTTAGAAATTTTTATTCTACAAGAGTTGTGTTGCACGTGTATGTGGAAGCCCTTCTGCCTTTATTCATTTTAATACAGGGATATGTCTGCAAGATTTATGATTTATACTTATAACTTACCCTTTTTTAGAAGTCAAAATGCTCCTTGTAACTTTGATATAAAAAACGCAGTCAGCTTTTGGCTTGATCCTAGGTGGAACCCCCATCTCACCATACATAACTTTGTATGAGAGAAGGAACACAGCTGTTTCGCCCACTAGCATAGACTTTACGGCCATCTGAAGACCTGGTAATAATCCATTTTCTTTTAAATCCACTTCCTGAAAATATTCAACAGTTTATTATTTTTTCATAAAGGTAATTTATTTATTTATTTTATTTATTTATCTTTGTATCAGGCACATAACCCATAATTTTGTTAGTATTACTTAAACTATGTTAGTATAATTAATTAATAAAAAGGTACAAACAAATCAGGAACAATAAATTACACTTAAAAGTAGATAGTAATATAGAATGGATGTGGTAGGAAAAAGAAACTGCAGCAGTTTCATCATTCTGTTTTTAAACAATTCACAAAAGCTTACTGTTTACTATAAAAAAAAAAAAAAAAAAAAAAAAATATCTTAGGACAACCAACACACTGTTATCTGATCCCAAACTAGGCAGAGCCTGTACTATGGTAACCAGACAGCTGATAAATGTACTTATATATTTCTAAATACATACATATTATTGATAAATTATACCCAGACACAGAACAAATGATTGTGCTCATCACACAAAGATTTGTCCTGGGTGGGAATCGAACCCACAACCTCAGTCAAAGAAACAATCATGGGTAGAACTGAAACTTATCCATACCATGGGTTTCTTCAATGGTACCATATCAAATGGTTCTTCTTCATTTTCCCAGTAACCAGAAAATGCAATAGACACTGTGCAATTTTCATGAAGCAGCTGACCACCTCCTTCCTCAATTATTTTCTTTTTCACAAATCCAGTTTCATCAATCGCTTCGAGTTTTTCAGCTAATCCAGCAAAGTTAGGAACTGGCTGTCCAAGAGCATCTATCTTTAATACTTCTTGATCAGCATTACTTTGTTCCAATTTTGAATCAGATTCGTCATAGTCTTGGTTGATGTGTAGAATAGAACCAGTAGTGACCACATCCCTGGAATTAAAAGGAAGCAAAATATTTTTAAAACACTTTGTAATCTATACTAATATTATAAAGCTGAAGAGTTTGTTTGTTTGGTTGAAAGCGATAATCTCAGGAACTACTGGTTCTTGGAAAAATTATTTTAGTGTTGGGTAGCCTATTTATCGAGGAAGGTTATATAGGCTATATAACATCACGCTAGGACCCTTAGGAGATGAGCAAAAAGAAAAAAAGACGCGAATATGAAGACTTCGCACGGGCAGGCGATTCTATGCGACGGGAAGCGTCGGGGCAGCAAAAAATATGACGCGGGCAGAAGCTAATACATAATATGGGTACCACGCGAGCCCGAGCAGCTTTGAGAGCTGATGAGACATCTTCTCAAAGCCAGGCAATACTGGAGGACCAAGCCGCCCGCTAGGCTTCTTTGAGAGCGACTGAGACGCCCTTTCAAACGCAATTGCGTTTGTAGAAACAAACCGAAAGCCAGAGAGCTCTAAGAGCAACTGAGACGCCTGTTCAAACACAGGCTGTCTTAGAGAACAAGCCCAGCGGCAAGCAGCCATTAGAGCGTCAGAAACTCCAGAACAGTTGCAGGCGAGAAGGACCGCTCTTGCAGAAATGCAATCCGACAGCCAACGAAGTTATAAGCATTACAGTTGTTCTGTATTTAATCAATCTAGATCTGGATACCTACGATCCTTTAAAAATCATACTTAAGTTGTTGTTAGTTCGATGAATAAAAAAAAAACAATTTTGGGATACTTTTAAATGCAAAGATGAATCCCAATAGCAAACTTTCCCTTCCTTAACTTGGCAAACCAGAAGAACCTCTGAAAACTCTGTATTTAAATGATGAAGATGAGTCATGACTACTCGTGACACTATATAAAAATATTATCAGAAAGTACAACTCATGCTTTCAAATTATATCTCTCTCTGCCCAGGTTTTCGCCAACTTTTGTTGTACAAGGTCAGATATATCAAGGAATTGGTTCACTTTTTCAGAGCATACGTTTTTTTATGGTTGATTATTTGATGAAGGACGGAGATACAGTACCAAAAATTCAAAGAATGTGAGCACAATATTTTTATTAACACCTTCAAAACCTCAAAAGAAAACTGGCCTCAAGAAGATTATAAGGTCCAGGATCCATGCTGATCGAACTCCACATGGCGAACATGAGAGGTGCTTAAATGCACTAACAAATTATAAAGTTGCTGTTGTAGTGACTGATGACCAGTTCTCTTCACGAGACATACTGTTAAGAACACATGATATTGTTTCTTCACATCTTCATTACATTTCTTGAAACAAGAAAAACTACAAGCTGAAAATTAAATTCATCTGCAAGATACAATTAGCAAGGTTGGTCAAAGAATGTCTCAAGTCATCAACCTTATCAACGAATATGAGAGTGCACCTTAATAATGATGCACATTTGGGACATTTAAATTATTAATTATTGGTGATGGAAGTTTGGACATCAAATATGCTGATGGTTGTATTTTAGTGATGGGGAAATTTGGTAATTTGGTTGGAAGCAGTTTGAAACTCATTTCTAAAGTTTTCCTCAGTTAGTTCAGTAAGTTTTCCTTAGACTCACAAGGAAAAAATTGTGATCAGTGGCTGTGTGAGAGCAATCTTTGCACCTAAAACTATAAGCTTATTGTTAACCATGTTTATCCATAATTTTTGGTTTGCCCTAATAAATAAAATGATATTAAACAGATAAACACTGACATTTTGAACAAGGTGCAGAAAGACTTAAAGTAGTATTTGTCAGAGCACCTATTATCCTGCTGAATTTTTAAATTCTCTAGAACTGTCAGGAGTACCCTCACATAAACTTCAATTAAAATTATGTGTACAGAGATGAGACAGATGCACCCCCATTATGTTATGGGACGAGGCTTCCAAGCAGAAAATATAGTTGGTGCCATTATTTTACTAGTGTGGGAAATGGGGAAAGTGTAATTCTACCTTCAATCCCAATAGGGGATTATTGACTGACCTATTAATTCAATTTAAAAGACTCCAGTTTCCAATAAAACGAAGTACTACAACACTGGCTATACTCCAACTCTAAGACGACCCACTGACCCGTCGTTTTGCTATTACAATTAATAAAGTGCAAGGGCAAACATTGCCAAAGACATGTTTTTCCCATGGCCAGCTATTGTAGCATGTTCGCGTGTGTACAATGCCCAAAATATAAACGTATTAGCGCCAAATAGAAGGACATAAAACATTTGCATAGGAGCGTCCTAGAATAATGTTTCATTCTGAGCCCATGATTGCAACGGCCAAAAAGCATGCAGAGTGCAACAGGAATTGATTGTCAAATTCTAAATGAACGCTTACTAAGCCGCGGGCAAAAGCGTAAATAAAGCTGAAAGTATTTTATTAGAATAATACTCGCCTTAGATTAAGACCATTTTCAAGCATAAAACTTATGGATTTGGACCCCATTTTTTCAATTACACAATTTATGTTGTTTAAATGTTTACAGTTTTTATTCTGTACAGTTTTAATTAACTTTTTACGTCTCCTTATAAAATATATTCAGCACCCAAACAGATTGAACTTTGTTTAGGCTGAACCACTGTCATCTGTCACTGTGAGAAAACGTCATTTTGACTTTTGACGTTTGAAATTTTTTACTTTTACTTTTTTTTGGTTTGGCTTCGCAACTTTTGTACATTTAGCTAATATCACTTTTATTTTACTATACATAGTTTATTACAAAAGTAAGGAAACAAAAATATATAACGGAATTAAGGATCGAAAAAGGAGTTAACGAGAATACCATAATAAATAATTAACAAATTACAATTTAATTTTACTTAAAGCATGAATGAGACTACACATTTATATACAGAAAAGCTATGTAGAGAAAGCAAATAAAGTATTGAGGTAGGAAAAGGAGTATGGCTTTTGCTTCTGATGCCACAAGATACTCTTTTATTCGCTTCATACGTAGGTTAGTATGTAACGGGAACTTTGAACATGATTCTGACCCCTTTTAAAACGCCGGAATAACTCGTTTGGCATACTTATCAAGGACCGATGGCAAAAAACTCTTCAGCTTTATAATATTAGTATAGATTGTTCTATACTAATATTATAAAGCTGAAGAGTTTGTTTGTTTGGATGAACGCGGTAATCTCAGGAACTACTGATCCGAAATGAAAAATTATTTTTCTGTATATAACATCACGCTACGATCAAAAGGAGCGGAGAAGCAACGAAAAATGGCAGGCAATTCGATGCGACAGGAAGGGTCAGGGGAGCAAAACTTTGAGGCGGACGAAGTCGCGGGCAGAAGCTAGTCATTTTATAAAGTTATGCCATTATCCTTGCCGAGTTGCAAATTCGATTGGTAGTTTCAGAAATCAACGCGTTAAAACAAACTCTTCAGCTTTATAGTATCTATAGATTAGTCTAAATTTGTCGTCGTGTTCAAATAATTAACCAATAGACTAAGTCGATTGCTAGACTGGGGGCAGTGGTTACGACCGCGACTTACGAGTTGTAGGTTGTAGATTCGAATCCAGACAGATGCTTTACTTTGTGTAAATTATTTCATCACCACTGCTCTCAAAACGGTGAAGGAAAATATCGAGAGGAAACCGGAATGTCCTAGAACCACACTGGGCCCGCGTGGTGGTTATGGGCCACTCCCTCTCACCGAGAAGAGGCATTTGTCCCAGCAGTGGGAACTGAATAGGCTGATCATATAAGTCAACTGCCCACAATGCGCCGAACGTAACACTAAAAAAAAAAAAAAAAAAAAAAAAAAAAAAAAAAAAAAAAAAAAAAAAAGGTTGGATGGGAAGGCTTCGGTCATAGCGTCTCCCCACAGACCATGGGTCACCTTTAACCTTGCACCGCATGCCCATTCACCTGCTCATGTGAGGATCTTATGTCTGGGTTAGCGAGCGGTGATGGCGTTGCTGGGCCGACAATTCTTTACTTCATTTTAAACGCTATTTGCTTTCCGTTTTCGACACCTTAAGATTTATTTTATGCAGTAAAAGGGAAATACTCATTCTGTACATTCTAATAAATTAAATAAACAACACAATGATTATTAAAATGCCTTAATTATTTAATATATTTTATACTTTCTCGACATTATATAGAATCCAATTAATTTAATATTTTATTACACATTTACTAATAACCCTTAGTGCTTACTTAGTTCAGATACTGTCTCAAAACAGCTATGTACGATGAAATTAGGTCGTCCATTTTGTACCCTAAAGAGGTTTCGCATAGAATTTTAGTTCCACGTAAGAAATTGCCCATAGTCATGTGGAAAAAGGTGTTTCCTGATGACCAGTTGGAGAGTTGAGAGAATGGATGCGTCACTAATACATCCTGAAAAAAAAGAGAAATTAAAACACCGTCAGCTTAAATAAAGGATAAAGTAAAGTAAAGTCCGATATGCCTTGTGCGACGAGAGTACCGTCCGCCCTATCCATGGACGAAGTCGTTCATGAGGATTTACATATCAAAATTAAAAAACAATGAGACAATACTTACTCGACTCTGAGGATGAATCACACTAACGCCGTTCCTATTTATACCTATAACAACCATTTCTGGGTATGACGGGTCAGATGTTTGCTTAACCTCAAAGAAAGCAGTTCCGAACGTCGGTAACTGGTAGATTTTCTTCAGGAACAGTTCCTTGGCTTCGCTCTCCGTCATAGAACCTTGTTCCATATAAGCTTTGTTGATTCCTGACCTCCATTGCGAGTTATTCTGTATTCTGACCATATCGGAAGGCACATAGTCTTCAAGCACTTGTGTTATTTGTGGAAGCATGGAATTGTCTGTGCCATATCTCGATCTATAGATCAACGCTGCTAATTCTGTGAGATCTTGTTTAGAAGTCTTATGGTAACCTCTCAAGTACTTGGGTAGTTCTTGAGGGAAGTAGAATATTTGATCTGCATTTTTATCCTTTCCGGGAACTGTGTTAATCCAGAGCTTCTTCATGAAGAATATTTGGTAGTTCAGTTGCATTTGTGTACCTCCTAAAACAAAAGTTGTATTATTACTCAAGAGGAATTAAGAAAACAAAAACTCTATAAAAGTTAAATGTTTCGATAGGAAATAAAACTCACCGCCACGGACAGGGCGTGTCTGCTTCATCCATTCTACAAGCTCATGAATAAAGTCAAAGAAGTAATAGTTATCAGGTACTGAGAACACCTTGTCAGTGATTTTGACGAACAAGCTGAATCCATCACTGTTCTTCAGACTCAATCTTCCCGTTATTTGTTCGCACAGATCTCTTGCCTTCGTCGACGACTCTACTTCGAAAGCTTCGTCAGTATCATCAGGGAAGTACACTTTATGATAGATCTGCATACTTCTATGTTGTATAGCTTCTACCTCGACAATGTACGGAGGATAAAGTCTAGGTCCCTTCTTTTGCGTTTTAAACACACGTTTCAAACACTCTTTAGCTATTGGGTGCGGTCGTGTTTTGAGAAATTCTACCAATTCCTTGAGGAGAGTTTGCCCACAGACAAAGTTGCCAGTTGCAAGCCACATTAGCTCCCACCCTCTTTCTTCACTTAACTGTATCCTATTGTTTGTCAACTGTTTCATTATCTGGCAATAGATTTCATCGCGAAGGTTTGGTTCTGAAATAGCAGATTTAAATATCTCGTCTGTATACTCTGTGACAGTTCTGGCTTTGGGAGCTGGCATGTCTCCCATATATTTCAGAATTCCGAAGAAGGCTGCAATTGCAATCTTTGAATTCTTCTCGTCACCCAGCAATTTCTTTAGTAGTGGTTTCCGTAAAGGTTCTCTGGTATGAGCCCATAAATCACCGGCCATTACTCTCTTGGCTGTAGTTAATGTTGCTCCTCTCGAAACAGTGGCATTGATATCGTAATTGTCTCTAAAGTGCTGTTTCGCATAACTTTCAAGAGTATACATTCTCTTTCTTTGAATAGTATTATATTTCGAAAATGATTTCTTTTCGGTGTTGATATTGCCTTTCTTGAACACTTCCAGTATGGCAGGTGTTGGCATTTCTAGAGTGGGGAGAATGTAGACTTGCTCAGTTGGGAATAGTCCTTCTTCACCATTACAGACTCCGTGTCCCCATGTAGTGTTTGTTAAAGTCTCTCCGGTAGTATCTTGTAAGAGCACTATCAGATCTCCTTTCTTAAATTGGAGGAAAGATGATGCGTCGCTGTAACCTTGTAAGTCTGACTGGGCGACTACGTAGATAGACCGCCTCTTTAGTCCATCGATCAAGTATATTATTAGTGAACTCAATTCACTAGCGTCCACACTTTGGAATTCAAATTCTTCTTGTTGTATAGTTCTTATAGTGATTCTGCCGACACTATCGTAATCTTTATCCGCATTAAACGCGACGTAAGTTACTTCTGGGAATGATATTTCGAGAAGAATATGTTCCAGCTGATCAACGATGTAAATGCCAGTCCAGTTCACTGCTATTATGACTATGTCCTTGTTGATAGTTTCTCCTTTAATTTTAATAGCTTCAAAGAATCTCGAGAACAGCATCGGCCATTTTAATTTGGCAAATATAACTATATCTTCTTTACATCTTAAGGGATCGGTTTTATTCTGAATACTTGTTGAGTTTTCAAAGGCTTTTGTAACTAAATGCTCCCATTTGGTTAATGCTGCATCATTTGATTGGAGGAATTGGTTAGGTATATAGTTGACGATAACTCTTCTTAGAACATTTGGATCTATACGTTCTCCGAATTCGATGTAATGTTGCTGAGCCGCGATCATAGCTAAATCCTTTTCTGAGTTACATCTGTATTCACCGAATTTAACTCCTTTAGTTATTTGATGGTATATTAAGTTAGTTGCGATTGGATCATCTGTAGGGTTATGCCAGGGAGTAAATACTTCTTTCCTGTAGAATAGTCTCCAAGGTGCATTCTTTTCGGAAGTTCCCTGTTCTTTAGCAAATTGTTCGCATTGTGAAATAGCATCCATTATGTGTTCTGCCTCGCTTCCCAATGAAAGAACTTTGTCATATAACGTAATGTATAGAGAAAATCCGAATGAATCAGTCAATCCTATACTTTCTGCTATCTGCTGGCAGATCTCTTCAGCATTCGATGCTGAATCTGACTGGACCGTCTTCATGGATTCGTCCATTAATGTGACAGTCAGTAACACAGGTTTCTTGGTTTTGGTAGCCTGTAGTTCAAGCCAACTGGGTGGTTGGGTTCGTGGACCATTTTTGAAGGTTCTTACAAGTCTTCCTTCACAGTATGGAGCATATCCTGGTGGGCCGGATCGTATGAAAGCACGTAAATATTTGACGAATCGTTCAGATGGAGGGAAGCATCCAACGCAAAGTGAGAGCAGGATCCAACCGCGTGCGTGTGAGGCTTTCGATGGATTGTTAGTAAGTTGCTTGCATAGATGACAGAATATTTCATCTCTGGAATGGGAAAACGAAATTTAGTACACAGACTGAATGTTGTTTTTTTTTATGTTGTTTACAGCCTTTTTACGAAACAATGTTTTTTAAGGTTTAAAACATCGATCCATTTTTGAATTACGAAAATTATTCCGGTAAAATTCAAATTCTAAATACAAGGAACTAATTTGAAAGCCGTGTCTAGGTTTTCAATTTGTATTAAGTAGGTACTTTACGTCAGTCGGAATAAGGTCCGACATACAAAAATTGAATCGTAAGTTCGGACTATAGATAATCTCGCTTTGTTAGACAGTTAAACGGTTTAGCGTAAATCTTCATTAGAATATTATACCTGAGTTCTTTTCTTATAATTCCATGGCCAATAATAAAGTGTAATTTCTCTAGATTGGTACTTCGTCGCGAATTAAGCCAGGTGCTATACATTTCATTAGTAACTTCGTCATTAATTAAGTTCTTCATCAAATCTTCATCTAGTTTACTACGCTGTTTTAGGGTTTTGGATATGAGTTTGTTCCTGTTACTTGGAGTCAGGTCTTTTTGCAAATATTCCTGAAAATAAAAATGCAAACATAAATACGAAGATAAATAATTATGTAGTTACAGAGTTATTTAGTTATTTATTGTTCACTTTAGGTTACAGACATCATTGTAGCCCTGGCTCTTGTACTAAGAATTCCTGTATCACAAGAGCCAGACCTCTCTATTTACAGGGAATAAGATTTGGAAGCAAGATAGACAAAATTAGACACTATGGCTAACGTTATGACATGCATTAAAAGGTAGGTTTACAAATATAAAAGAGGAAAAATAATAATAAAAGAACAGGATAATAACCATAAATAAAAAGGCAGTAATTATTAAATCACTGCGTACTACTCGTGCGTGCGGGCGAGGCTTGGTGTGTGTGGAATGTGTGTACGTATGAATGTGCGATGTGAGGGTATGTGTATGTGTGTGCGTGGAGTGTATGTCTGCGTGTGAGGTGTGTGTGAGGAAGTGAGTGTGAATCATGTGACACTACTGATTAGATCTTCTGTCTCTTCATAGTCGTATAGTAAACACAATATAACAACATCACGTCTTTATTTTCTGAAGATAAATAAATAAAAATCTTTTTATTGTACACCATAACAAGAGGCAGAGGTGTACAGTAAAGTAGGACCTATATTTTGCGAGTTATAAATAATTTAAGTTCCATGTAATGGAGGATGAGCCTATTGCTCCAGGTAACGACATAACTCCAGAGGGGTAATTGTGTAAGGAACACACACATTAGGAACGGCTGTCATTTTGACAGTTCTTCAACATTCATTGCGTTAATTACATTGTCGAGCAGACAAATTTTTCGGACTTAAGAAGCAATGTATTAACAATATCCGTCAAAATGATTCAGATTACGCAAATAAGGGTGTAGGTTGCTACGGAGAAATTCATTCTTTTTCACATTAGTTTTTGATAAAACCCAATAATACAGTGCCCCAAATAGATATTAAATACAAGGCCTTTTTTTGTGGGTGGGAAATCATCAAATGACGTCTACCGCTCTTGGGACCCACCCAAACATAAATACGAAGATAAATAATTATGTAGTTACATAGTTATTTATTGTTCACTTTAGGTTACAGACATCATTGTAGCCCTGGCTCTTGTACTAAGAATTCCTGTATCACAAGAGCCAGACCTCTCTATTTACAGGGAATAAGATTTGGAAGCAAGATAGACAAAATTAGACACTATGGTTAACGTTATGACATGCATTAAAAGGTAGGTTTACAAAATAATATAAAAGAGGAAAAATAATAATAAAAGAACAGAATAATAACCATAAAAAGGCAGTAATTATTAAATCACTGCGTACTACTCGTGCGTGCGGGTGAGGCTAGGTGTGTGTGGAATGTGTGTACGTATGAATGTGCGATGTGAGGTGTGTGTATGTGTGTGCGTGGAGTGTATGTCTGCGTGTGAGGTGTGTGTGAGGAAGTGAGTGTGAATCATGTGACACTACTGATTAGATCTTCTGTTTCTTCATAGTCGTATAGTAAAAGAGAAATTAATTCTTTTTCACATTAGTTTTTGATAAAACCCAATAATACAGTGCCCCGAATAGATATTAAATACAAGGCCTTTTTTTTGTGGGTGGGAAATCATCAAATGACGTCTACCGCTCTTGGGTGGAGTGGAAGGGCGTGTCAGACTTTTAACTGACTAAAACCCACCCGTGTTCTTTCAGTTGCCCATGTCCCAGGGTCACGGTATTTCTGTCGAACAAATCTCGCGACCCTGGCAGTTTGGTGTGCCATATGGTAGTGTATTGGGACCTCCACTTTTTTAAAATATACATTAATGACTTGCCAAAATCAATTCTACATCCTATGACTCTATTTGCAGATGATAGCACGGTGACAATTTCTAGTAGTGCCCCAAATAGATATTAAATACAAGACCTTAAAGGCCAACACATCAAATAGCATCATTTGGAATACACTTGTATACTCACATCAAATTCCTTGCTCTTTTGGAAAGCACGACCCAGCGTATCAGCCAGCTTTGACATCACAGGTACATTATCAACCTTATCATCAACGTATTTAGGTTCAGCCAAGTCACCCATGAACCTCAGTATAGTAATCCACAATGCTTGAGCCGCCATCCTATCCACAGGTGAAGGTAGATCTAACAGAGGATGTTTCAAAGGCTTTCGAGAATACTGGTGAGTCGTATTTCCCAAGAAATATGTAGCGGCGAACTTTCTGAAGTTAAATTCGTCGAAATGCTCTTCCTCCATTTCTTGTAATTGTAGTGGAATTACCGATGATATTTCTGGTTTGGCTGTTGTTGTCTGGAAAATTAAGTAAATTTTAAAATCGTGTTTTTAATATTGCACTCATAGAATTCTTGTCTCATTAAAAAACGAAGCCTGTTTTTGAATTTCGAACTTTATTCCAACAACGGTAAAATTCTTAACGCAAAACTGACGCCTTAGTCTCGGTTCTAAAGTCAAATTTTGTATTAAGAACATTACTTCCGTGCGAATAAAAATCAAAATACAAAAACTACCACAAAGTTTTAATTTTCGACTCGTTTAAAGTTCGTTTTAAACTCACCACTCCGAAACCAGTGCCCCTAACTGTGCCACCAGGTGTCGCTGTATCCTTGAGGAAACCAAATACGTCATCCACATATCTATCATCTATAGCCGTTGTGTTCTGTTCAACTTGTTCTGTAGACGCTTCCTTCAAGAACCATATAGATCTCATCATGTTAGCATACTTCTTCTCATAACTATCTCCTGCGGCATCAGTACTTCTACCTGACGCTATAACATCTGCCCTTTCTTTGTCAAGTTGTATCAGTGTTGCTTTTATAACTGGTCCCTTTTCTTTAACTAATTTCCTAATAAGATACCCTCTACAATTTGCTTGGAACTTCCTCAAGAAAATTCTCATGTTTATGAACGTTTTTCTCAATTCTCTGGATCTTATCTTGGCCTGCAAGCGGGAATACCCACGTTTCATTGCCAAGAATTTGGTCCTGTAGCCACGAGCACGATAAGTCTTTTGTATGAGAAGAGCGGCCGCTCGCAACCTTAAATACCTCTTTCTATAAATAAACCTTCTTGCATTCGCTTGTGTTTTAATTACAGCTGTTATCAATACTTTGTGTCTTAGTTCCTCTAGTACAGTATCGTGGTAATCTTTCAAGAAAACTTTGGTATGTCCAAAACGATAATCTTCGTCTGTGAATACTGTTTCACAAATTTTCATTGCTGCTTTTCTACAATCGGTTTTCTCAGCAGGTGGTATGCCCGGAGCGACAAGGCGGTAACGATGAACGAAATCGTGGTATGAATAACGAATGGGATAGCCTGCTTGTCTTATTTTAGCTGTTTCCATCAATCCTGCGTATCGTAGTTGACGAACGCATAAGCCTTTATCGAAGATCTGGAATTAAATAGGCACGTGAGCACGTCAGAAGTAGCAATAATTCAGAGAATAATAATTAAATTACACCGTTAATGGTATTAACAAAAAGAAAATTATGTGTATCGTTTAAAAACGACATTGGGCATATCATACACCCTGAAATCGTAGGCTAAATCTTTCTCTTTCTATGTTTTGACTTACCCTAGGCTTTTTGAACTCATTAGGCTTAATACATCTCACAAAGAACGGATGACAACCATACAACGTCTTCATAAGAGAATCCAGAGACGTCTTGAACTGATGACTCAATGAGACAGTTTTTCGACTCCCGGTTTGCGTGGGCGCATACTCGGTAATAAAAAGATTTTTTAAGAAATCGTTACTTGAATCTAATATCATTTCTTTCACGTCTGCTGTAAGCATGTCCCTGTTTTTATCGAGGAAACCTGGAATAGAAAAGCAACAAAATTAAATGCACATGTTTCTTTTGTATACCTTGGATAGGTATAAATAATTTCTAACCTTACCTTGAACAGCATAAGACACGTCTCCTGCAAAGTGTCTGATACCAAACTTATACTCGCGTGACGATTTCGCAGTAATATAACAGGTTTTAGTTCCATGATTGTTATTTAACTTCGACAGCAAAGTTACGTCCGTGCCTTTCGGGAATCTAGACTCTTCATCAATGAGGGATAGTAAATTCATTGCTTTCAGCCCTATCATGTCCAAATTCTCTTGATTGTCCACATAGTTTATGTTAGTCCATTTAATTCCTTCTTTCTCATATTGCTCCTGTTCAAGCTTGAAAATGTGTTTTACGAAGAACTGTTGTAAGTTCTCATTTGCGTAGTTAATGCAAAGCTGTTCGAAACTATTGAAGTCGAAATTTTCGAATCCGAAAATGTCTAAGATTCCAACCGATCCGCTCGTCAGTTGTTGATCTTTGAACAGTGTTTTGTTTATCATTCCAACTATGTACTCGAAGATATGCCCGTATATGGCTTTTACTAATGCGTCCTTGCCTTCCATAGCAGATGCTACATTTAATGTTGAGACAACCTTTTCCCCATGTGCAACAAACGTTTTCTTCGTCAGAGCCTCACACAGTCTTGCTTTGTTAACCCCCAAAAGATTAGCGATCCTATTCGCATTAACAGCATCCGCCACTTCAGAACCCTCAATGTTGTTCGAATTTAACGATTTGAATTTCAAGTTTCCTAAGTGCAGTATGGCAGCAAGAAGGCTGAAAGTCCCCCAAACTTCATTATCAGGGAAATTTAGAACTTTAAAAGCGGATCTTATGTCATTGAACTCAAGACCGTCATTTCTTCCATCGCATGTTAACATTTTGCCAGAATTCAGGTAAGCATAATCTTCAGGACGCCCTAATTCCAGCCTCTTCTTTTCGTCTGCAGATAATCCAGTGACGAGCGAGTAAAATATATGATAATTTCTTTCCCCTTTATTTTGGTAAACGATCCTTGATTTTTCCAAAAGATACTGATCAATGTTACCTCCTTCAATGATTCCTTTCTTACTGAAATAGATATTAACATACTTCCCAAATCTGGATGAGTTATCGTTTCTCACAGTTTTAGCGTTACCGAATGCTTCTAGAATAGGGTTTGTTTCTTGTATTTGCTGTTCTATCCATGAATGCTTGCCACTGGCTGCAGCCAAATATTGCAGAAGTAGTTTTGTGCTCTCAGTTTTACCGGCTCCGCTTTCTCCACTGAAAAAATTAAATAAGAATATTAATTAACCTGTAGCGAACCACGCATCACAATGGCGTAACGCAAAATCCTGCATCGCACAAAGTTTGCCATGCCACTAGCATATACATAAAACGTCCCGACATCAATTTTCGGGCAGTTGGCCACAAAGATTGGTTGTTGGTGTTGCCAACCAGACACAATTCCGTACGATTGGAGGAGCCTCTCTTTTCTATGAAGAATGAGTTAATTTTGCCGTTCCTCATGCCTTTATAATTAGGTAGTACTTTAGTAACAAGTATGTACTTTATTCTGGTATAATTTAGCATTAGCTTAGCATGTCTAGAAGCAATAACAATATGAATAATTGGCGTTTACATAAGTACCGGATCTACATCCCCTACATCTGCCCTACAGACTAAATACACACCTCTGTTTAGGTGTGGGTTGCCTAATCATAACAAACATCGTTAGTGATAATATAGGTACATTAGAAAGATAACTATCTGAAGATTATTTACTACTATAGTTATCTTTAGATCACATATCCGACTGCACAAAATAATGAGCAATAATAATGATTGGCTTCTGCACTGTGCGACCAACGGATCAACCGTTTTGATTTCGTCGCACACAGGTTTGTTTGTCGGTCTGGAAAATAGATCAGATGCTTTGGCATTGCCACTCAACCACTTCACTTATATTTTCATGGTAAGATTTTCCCAGAAAAGCACGGTAGACATTTGTATGGCATACCTACCGATATTTCCGAGTCTTTGTGCGGCTGATTGTATACCACCACGGATATCGAGGGATATGCCTTGGGGGCGTGGCACGTGCCGCCTCGGTACTATCAATTTGATAGTATTGTCGAACGGCGGCTATACGCTTCATTCAGTCGCTTTGCAACTGCGTACAGTGCACTATTGATGCGTAAAAAGCCAAAATGCCGAGTTGTGCAGTAATTATTTGTAAAAATAGACCAAATACCATCAACCTGAAGACAAATGGCATGTCCTACCACCGGTAAATAAACAATTAAGTCACTGTTTTATATTTTAAATCAATTTTTAAATGATTTATTAACTTACGTGCGGAGCGACACGAACTAACCCGAACTAGCCCGAATCTTCCCGAACGAAACGAACGTTTTCGACTTAGAGGTGCAATCGTTTGCGCGCGGCTGATTTTATCGATATGCGTATTATTGCAGTTGAATATTTTTTACAGAACTCAATGGATATCCTCGTATTACTTGTATAGTAAAACAGTTAAATTACTTATTAATTTAATGTTGTTTGAACCAAATTAAAACATTATAATTCCAATACAGTTAAGTGTGTGTGTTACTTAAAGTAATATTATGCCTAAAGATTTTCACAAATTAACAGTTTTTAATTTATTTTACAATATGATAAGTAATATGATAAATAAATATTATATTTCATCCAATGATTTATATTTGGTAAAAAAAATTACAATAATTTGTTTTCGAAATACAAAAATATTCATTTTTTTTTAAATTTGCTATTTGGTGGTTTCGTAAGGTGGGCTGGTTTCGTAAGGTGGCCCACCTTACGAAACCACCAAATAGCGAATTAAAAACTATTAATAATATTGCGCAATATTATTGACCGAGTAAGATTAATATTGAAGATCATCCTCATCAGCCTATATTGTTCCCAATGCTGGGACACAGGCCTCCTCTCGGTGAGAGGAAGTGGGCCATGATCCACCACGAGGGTCCAGTGCGGGTTGGCAGATGTCACATGTCTTCGAATTTTTGGTTCTAAGACATGCCGGCTTCCTCACGATGTTTTCCTTCACCGTTATTGAGAGCAGTGGTAATGAAATTATTTACAGAAAGTAAAGCACCTGCCTGAGTTCGAACCCACGATCTACAACTTGTAAGTCGAGGATGATAATGGGCCACCACTGCTCTGAAAAATAATAATAAATATTGAAGATTGCGATGGTAAAATATTGTTGAAAATAGAAATATATTTTCCGCAACATTATTGTATTGATCACTAAATCGCAAGCCCATCTTAGTCAATCATGAGGCCGACGATCTAAGGTTCGAAGTTTAAATTGGAAAATTCGCGGTCCATCGCTATTTTGTCAAATCTTTGTCTATAATACTGAGGGTTTCACATTTTATTTTATTTCTATACAAATGTGTTAAAAATGTATAACTTGCGTGAACATTGTATTATTACGCTCTCGGCTCCAATCCGGCCTCAGACGTAGTAACAAACTTAGCCCACATAGATATAACATAACGTATTATATTAAAATATTCTTAGTAATAATATATTTTTTTTAAGATTAAGTAATATATTATTTATTTATACGGCATGATATGTAACAGAGAGCGTTCCCTTTAACCGATAATACAAAATTTTAAAAACATATTCCCATTTTATTTTAGTAAAAGTAAACTATATTTTGATAGATATATAAAAAAATATTTAAATAAAATTAAACGAAGTTATTATAATACAATAATGTGCTAAAATTAAATATCGATAAAAATAATCGACCATCGCTTTCGACTCCCTAATTGCATGTGTGTGCATTGGATGTTCGCAAGTAGCAAGTGTTTACAAGTGAATGCCCCGCCCATTCTATGTATGTGTGCTATTAGAAATTGATTTAGTGTGGCTGCTTTCTTTTTGGTGTGCGTGTTTAAATTTTAAGTGTGTATCGTCAGTACACTATTTGTTAATGTTGTAATTTTTTGGGTGGGAGATAAGCGGCGACACTAGGATTCCTTACTATTCCGCAATGAAGGCATATCTCTAGATATCTATGTATACCACTGACACAAGTAGGTAATAGTTGTGACGCCTTATGAGTTGCAAGTTTTTATACAATATGTAACATAATTAATTAGTGTTTGAGGTAAAAGACAACAAACAACAACACAAAAATACAAAAACAGTTAAAAAAAAACAAATCAAATTACACCATGACCATTTTTTATTTATTTTAAAGTTATCTGCTATTATCAAGTACATGGCGTATTAACCCTAACACTACTTTATGCATTTGCAATTGAGGTATAATCCATTTGATTTCCAGATTTCATTTTCTTTGGCTCAATGGGCGCAAAATAAATGTTTTTTTTTTTCATTTAACATTACTGAAATCGATTCAGTTACCAGTAAATTATGACCAAACAACTTTTAGGAGTTGCGTTTATTCTGTTAAACCTGTATAAATGCCTAAACCATAAATAAATAGTAATATTGAACCTTCTATGGTTGATGGCAATAGGCTCGCCCCCTATTACATGGGACTTAAACATAACTGGCTACTATAGGTACACCTCTGCCCAACCTTTTGGGAAACAAGGCGTTATGTTTATGTTGAAATGTCTCATTGACTGTATAGCAAAGAATAGCTTTTGATTTGACTGCAAAGCTCTTCTTTTATTATACAGTCTTTATCATTATCAGCCTAATGACACGTATAAATTGGTATAAATTCATATCAAGTACTTACGAGTAATGAAGATTTATTACCTGATGACGATACACTGGTTTGACGACGTATTCAGTAATTCTCTATACGAATTATCGCCTATAGCAAATATGTGAGGCGGGATGTCCCCCAGGCTTCTTTCTTGATAAAAGTGTATTTGATCCATTGTGTATATCGGAAGAATTTCGTAGGGATTTATTGCTATCAACATCGATCCTGTGTATGTCTGAAATAAAAGAGCATCGTGTTAGAATCAAATGTACCTATCATTTCTACAGGTACTGTGCAAGTAGCACAGAAGCGGTCGAAGTGGCGGAGCTTGAGGGAGGCCTCTGTCCGGCAGTTGTCGTCTTTCGACATGTTATGATGTAACCAATATTTTGTGACTGTATTTTGATTCAAAGTCAAAGTCAAAGCATTTATTTCAATTAGGCCCAAAAAAGGCACTTTTGAACGTCAACTGTTACATGAAAAAAAGAATTGATTCTATTCTAGTTGCCCCTTCCAAAAAGTAGATTCGTATGGAGAAGAATGGGCAAGAAACTCCACCGTTACTCCTTTAAAATAGTTTTCAGTATTTATATACAATATTTATACAATTATATGTGAAGACGATGCACCTACAATAAAAAAATTACCATACCACAACAGGTAAAAGAACTGAAAATGAAGCAATGAGAGATAAATTGATTATATGATAGACAGGTGCTCACATATTTACAAAAACATTGTAAAGGCAATAATACGAATGTCCTAATATATTTACAAGTTACAAGTGTATGAGTTACAGTAATTACAGAATGTAAAACAGTGTCATAGAAGAAAAAAAATATAGTAATATCTATACAATTAAGTTATCAACTAGTTTGATAAACTCTAAGACAAAAACATTGCAAAGGCAAGAATGCGAATTTCCTAATGTTTTTACAAGTTAAGATTCAAAAGAGTATCCATGGAGTTTCTTGTCCTCAAATCAAGACCCTACGCACGCTGGAACGCGCACGCGCGCGCGCTGTACGCTTTGGAATGGACAAAGTCTATCTTCATCTTTCTACCTGACCGACGACAACTCAAAACTGTCTGTAAATGGTTTAATTCAAATCAATGCTTTGAGTTTTAAATGTCTTTGTGGCCCACTCAAGAGCTTCAAACTGAAACTCTATGCACATAGATCCTGGTTGGGACCGTTTGGGCTCGCTACTTCTGTAAATCCCTGACGAGACATCGAGCACGGACGGTCCATGATCCATACACAAATATGGCATAGGTACAAGATGTTATATTATCTATCTATCTGCCATAACAGTGTACAAAATAAAAGTATTCGTAAGTGGACGATTACAATTCGGACTCCATTTGGTGGAACCCTTAAATGATAGACGCTAGTTTACATAGATTTGAAGCGGAATTAAATCGATAAATGGATACCTCTACCTATTAATATCAGTGACAAGTAATTGTGTAGATAATTATAAAACTCAACATATCTAAGATAAGCTAGTAACGTCATCCATGTAGGTAAATATTTTGGAGAACAAAAAAAATTACAAATAAATTTCGTATGAAATAGGTACCAAGTTACAAGATCGTCTAATTTAAAACGGGGCGTGCATCCCCTCCACTTAAATTTCTATACAAACATTAGGCATGTGCATATTGTGCATGCAACTGGCAGTGGAGGGGCATGGGTTACGACTTCTTAAATAGGTATTAAAAGAGCTAAACGCGTACAAATATACGCTTTTACTCCGTTCCAGACCGGCCCTTGTTGCCCTCCCCCCGAGGAACAGAGACGCCCTAAGCCGGGGTCCCGTTAGCTTGGAGTCGCTTAGTTTTAAGTTTTTAAGCCCTAGCTAAAGGCCTTAATTGAGGGCAGCCAAAGGCAAGGCCGGTTAAGCAGCCGCCCAGCATGACCTGCATATAAGCCGTCGGCTGTTGCAGGCTGCATGCAAGACAAGTCTTAGGCAATTTATAGCCCTAGCAAAGCAATGAGTTACATCTTAGCACGTACTAAACGAATGTAGGTAAGTTTATATCTCTATCCGCCAGTACCTACCATAGATATAAGAAAGAAGTATTTCTATGGCCAGTAGTGTTGATCTGATGATAGTTAAAGACAGGTAATATATTTGTGCCTACCTACTGAGATCTACACCTGCATACATATTAAACTATTACTACCTATTTATAAATATCACACCTCATGGGTAGTCACTAGACACACACAGTTCTATTTCTAGGTGTGTCATACAGATTCGACTTTGTAAATATTGTGAGTTTGTGACGCCACTGCCCAGCCGCGCCACTATAGCTTTGCAGTTTGAATGTAGTCCTTGTTTCACCTTAAAAACCCGATTATGATAAAAAGGTTCTAGATAAAGTACAAGCAGCCAGTACTCATTTACGTTGGGTACATAGAAATAGGGCAGACTGGATGACCATAGGTTTTAGTAAGCTCCAATTCATACGACAGATTCAACAGATCTCGATGAAATTTGAAACACGGATGGACCATGACCGGGGTCCTAACCCAGGTCATATCCTAACATAATGATATTTTTAAACCCGGTATTACGTTCTCCTGGTATAATTTTTGACGCCAACGTGGGCGAGGCCGCGGGCAGGAGCTAAATTAGGCAATCATCATCTACCTACCATTTTCCCTACTACGTTGGGGTCGGTTTCCTGTCTAACCGGATGTAGCTGAATACCAGTATAGAGCGACTGCTTCCACATCCCACTTACTGGTTGATACCACATACCCCTTGGTAAGATTGATTGTCAGACTTTCCGACCTTCTGACGACCCGTACCCACTGTCAAAGATCTAAAAGAATACTTACATAAATGAGCTGATTGGCGTACCGCATGTGAAGGTTGTGTAGGATCGTGTATTCTTGCAGCTCACCAAGGGTGATCATGTCTTCAACTCCTTGAATAGATGTGGAGTGCAGTGGCTTGAGAACATTTTGGATAGCCGTGGTAAATTTGTTGCCGTCATGATCTCTCACTTCGATCTTATCACCAGAACTCTTGAGCACTTTCACAGCTATCGGGACATCGAACTCTGACGTCCCGGGTGGCTTTAGCCAAACGTGGTCCTGAAAAGCATGATAGGATTGCATAAGCAGATGTTCATGCTGTGAGCGTAGATAGTGTAGTGTGTAATGTCCTGGTCAAATGCAGCTAGGCACAGTGTATGTCATTTTAGTTTTACCTAACTTGCCTATCGACTCGAAATTGGGTAAGTGTGCAGGGTGAGTGCACCTACTTACTGCCCTTCTATATCTGAAGGTAGGTTAAGTTCGGTATGTTATTTATTATCCCGAAAAATTTAATCTAAGCACGGATAGAACAAGGTAAAAGTGAGTTTGTTATAATTAGGTAGCTCCCTACAACTTGTACTGACTGCATTATGCGACTTTCCCCGTTTAGTAGCTTTTGTTCTAAAGTAAACAATGTTTACAAGATTGAGGTAAGATAACAAATTGTGTACTTACTGCTAAAGATACTCGATCTGCCATCTCGAAATATTATTGAGATTCACTCCACAAAATTTTAGGACACCAACATTTTTTCATTCATAGATTCCGCGTGACGCTTGTTCGACGACTGTCGAATTTTATCAATAGTTCAGCTTTGTCTTATCACATCTGATAGCAAGTCGCGACTTATCACAAATATTTTCAGATATAAACTTCTACCAACAGTCATCACGCCTAAATATGTATAGATTAATTATTCAAATAATTAACATGAATCACAAAACCTTCATGACTTTTTGAAATCTGGATTTGGTGTGATGATATATTCAAGACTGGTGTGATGGTTCGGAAAATCGTTTTAAATCTTCCTTTGTTACAATTTCATAAGTTTATATAAAAGTCTGTTGTTGGGTTTTATAATATGCCTAACACAAAGTCCTGGGTTCAAAACCCAGCAATTGTCAAGTGACTATAGGTATCTATAAAAAAATCTAATTTCTATATCATATTAACCTTATCTCACATAATTTAATACCTTCAAAATTCTAGGCAGTGATAGTGGTTTAACAGTGTTACATGAGAGAAATTTAAAACAAAGACATTTTTCCGAAATCAAATTTCTGACTCTTATGTGCAGGGTAAAAAAAAGTATTGAGCCACATTTCAACCTTCTATGGTAATTATGTATTAAGATTATTATCATAAAAACATTATTAGTAGCCAAACTTGTGGCTAAAGTATGGAGAGACATAGCAATGTGCAAAAAAAATGAAGATGTACAAAAATTACTCTAATGTTTGGAATCACACACATGATTCTTGAATTATCCTATTTAATAATGCCAACAATTGAATTAGTAAATACAATTTATTTAAAAATAATTCAGCATTACAAACAACTTAATCTAATGATGATTCTAAATTACTTTTTCTTCTCATCTTTTTCTTTCTTATCTCCTTTCGCTTTCTCATCTTTCTTATCTTCTTCCTTTCCATCCTTTCCTTCTTTCTTTTCCTTCTCTTTCTTATCTTTATCTTCTTTCTTTCCTTCTTCAGCATCTCTATTCGTAATCTTGTTGTTGATAAGGTTATGGAGGGCTATGATGGATCTTACCAGTGCAGCTAAGTACACTACAAGGGACTGATCATTAGTTTTGATGTAAAGGTTGTCAATAAAGCTGTCATTAGCAATATCAGGCAGGAGGTTGAAGATGTCCTGCAGCTGGTAGATAATTTGATGGTTCATCGGGAGAGAGCCTTGGCCAACTTGGGTGAGGTAGTCTCTAATCTCACTCAATTGGGAGTGCAACCCTTTCAGACCAAGCAATTGATTTGTAATTCTCTGGGAGAGACTACCAACAGTAGTGTCCTTAATATCTCTTAAGAGATGTTCTACACCAACTTCTTCTGCTTCCTCGGCCCCAATCTCACTAGGTACGTGTTCAAAGGTCCTTGTTGTAGGTGAGCCATCATCATGGACCTCTTCTACAGCCTGGTAAGCTTCAGTAGGTAGGCCAAGGTCTTTTGGCTTGGCATCAATGATGACAAGAACCGAGTTAGGGCAGTAGCGCCTAACCAGTTCATTGATGGCTACATCGTTTTGGTGGAGTTTGGGGCCAGTGTGGTACCAGCCCACGACCTTCTCTCTGGCATTGACTTTCTTGAACATACTGTACATGTTCTCTAGGTAGTCATGGTCGAGGAACCAGACTGACTTGTCTTTGTCATCCTCATCAAATGGAACTGAAAATACAATAAAAGTGTGTGAATATACAACTTTATTAGTTGTTTGGCAGAGTCAGGGGCTTTTCATTTGTATTATTTTGGTGATGACTTTAATGAACTTATATTCAAGTAAACATACCAAAAATCACTTTAGTGTTAGTCAAGTTACATGAACAACAAGCCAACTATGTGTAGTTTACAAAGAATGACTAAGTTATTTACCTGCAAAGCTGTTGGAGACGTCAAGAACACCCTTAGCTCTCCAGCATCCCAGCAGCACGCCGACAACTCGTTTTTGATTGCCTATTTTGCCCATTCGATTGAAGTGGTCCACCACACTCAGTAAGACCAAAGGATGAACCACCACTTTTGTGGTTAAAACTTCTTGGCTTGGCATTGTTGCTGCGGTATTTTGCTAAACCTTGTACAGTTACTATAATATACGCTTTTCAATAGCAAATCACAAAACAATAATAAGTCTTCAACTACAATTCGCTCGAAATACGATGATTTTTGCCAAGCGGCAATCAAAACTAAAATTTGACAGTCATTATAGAAAAAAGAATGTCTGTGGTTCTAATCGCCTCTATGAAATACATCTTTAGGCTGGCAGCACAGTACCAAACTAGACATTCTCACTAGTTTTACTAATAGAAAAGATAAAGTTAAGATACTATTAAATAAAAGCTTTGCATCGACATTCTTCCGTCTCCATCATAAGACCCTCTATGTATGATAGTCATGAATTCATGAAACACCTCATAGGTCTATTATAGTTCTCATAAAAAAATATTAAATAAGCCCGATGTAGATGCTGTTAAATGTTGAGAAGTTCTCTCGTTTGTTTTCTGTGTTTCCATCATCAGATCAACTCCATGACTCTTTTACTTATGTAATTGTAGTGTCACCAGAATTACAGTCAGGCTAAGTTTCGAAATTAATATTTATTATTAATAATAATAAATTAATATTTTATTATTTATTTATAGGTGAAAAATAATTAAATTCTTATTTTACTACCTTACGGTAAAAGCTCTTGATAAAAAGCCAAAAATCCACGCAATGATTAAAAAATGCAATTTGTCAAATCTAAAACGAAATGTCAATGTCAAATAAAATTTTGTCAACACCGGTAAGACGTGCTTTCTAAATTTTATTTTAGTTTTCATAAAATCCTAAATAAAAGTATGGGTTTTCAGTCATTTAATGCACTCTAAACGCATGTTACCGTTGAACTAATCTTTTGTATTGGATATCCAATAAAAAATGTCGCAAAGAACCATAACCTTCGTCACTGGCAATGCCAAGAAACTAGAAGAGCTCAGGGCTATTCTCGGCAGTAATTTCCCATTAGAAATAATTAGCCACAAGCTAGACTTGCCAGAACTTCAAGGGGAAATAGACGAGGTGTCTGTTAAAAAGTGCCAAGAAGCCGCACGGTGTTTGAAGAGGCCAGTGTTAGTCGAAGATACATCCCTTTGTTTTGATGCACTAAAAGGCCTTCCTGGGCCATATATCAAGTGGTTCCTGGAGAAACTAGAGCCTGAAGGGCTTACGAACCTGCTAACTGGGTGGGAAAATAAATCTGCTAAGGCTGTGTGCACATTTGCTTACTGTGCTGGCAATTGTGAAGATGTTAAGTTATTCCAAGGCATTACTACTGGAAAAATTGTACCCCCAAGAGGTACCAGAGACTTTGGTTGGGACTGTGTTTTCCAACCTGATGGTTACAGTGAAACTTATGCAGAACTACCAAAGACTGAGAAAAATAAAATATCTCATAGATACAAAGCCCTAGAAAAATTTAAAGCACATTTTGTAGAAAAATCTGTATAACTGCCTTGCATGGTACATACTTTAAACCTTCAGATGATCCAATAGAAAATTGTAATAAAATACTATTTCATAAATATAATGTATTTCTGTCATTAAGCATATTGGAAATTATAATAACAGATTCCCAGTTTTGGCTATCAGCTACTCATATATTTTTGTAAAAGACAATAAACTGCATTCTTTGACTTAATTTTTTCTAATGGTTTGTTTTAGCAGATAGGGTATATAAATGGTTCAATGTTACCTTTAAATTAGTGCATACAATATAATAGAAAAAGATTGACAGTGTAAATTTCAAATGTCATAACAAATTTTTAAATCCCTGTCTCTTACGACATTTGAGGTTTCCACTTATAATGTTAAGTGTTTTGTTGGAATAAAACTGAATCAAATATGTTACTGTTTATTATCATATTACCAATTCCACTTTTATTTACACATTGATCATAATGTTAGATTAATATTTTTAACAGTAGGATTTTGTACACTATGTACTTCTTATAACATTCTATTCATATTATAAAATAACATAACAGATAAAATAATCTTATTGTATGAATTAACATTACTTTTAGAAGTTGGCTTATGTACACCAGGTCCAATGTAAGGTTCTAAATTCGAATTGTTATAATTTTTGTAATACCAGTCATTATCACCAATCTGCCTCGTCTTTGTGTTTCCCGTGCTCATAATTTCTGAAAATCTTGTCTTTGGTTCTCTGTTAGGTGAAAAGTTTTCTCTATGGTCGTAATGTTCTATGTTTGGAAGGTTTACTTTGGTGATGGTTGCTGGCCTTTTCCCATGGTTCCTTTCATGTAACTCTGCAGTGCTGGGTACTAACACTGCAGATAGAGCAGTAGGTGCTGGCTCAATATGCTTCTTCATTGGTGGCTTTGAAGTTACTGCAGTGGATGAGGAGTAAGATGAAGTACTACTTTCCATCCAAGCTTGCAGTGACATATCATTAGTTGTATCTGTTGTTATAAGCATACTTTCTTTTTCAGTCACTTGTGTTATAGTTAAGTTTGACTCCATTAAATTGTATTTGCTCAAATTGTTGGGATCACTCTTTTGTTCTTCAACATTTTTAGTTCTATTGTAAGCTACATGAGTACTATTGTCATCATCTATATATGCTTGGAGTTCATGTATCTCACTTTTAATTTTTGAGTGGGTTGTGTTATTATGAACTGTTTTAATAGGTGGTTTGGTTGAAACTGCTGCTAAGGCTTGTTCCATAGCACCTTGTTTATTGTAAGTTGTAGCACTTTGGGCTTGCACAGCTGTGTGTGAAACATTCAGTGTAGGATCAGGTATTGGCACAAAACCTCCTGCAGTTGTGGGTAAGATTGGTGAGAACCCACCAGTTTCAAACTTGGGTGGTTCTGGTAGTTGATATTTGCTTCCACTATGGGAAAGGGAGTGGGAATGTGTGTGAGAGTTTTTCTTGTCTGGCCAGTCTATTTTGCGTCCTGTGTTGAGTAATTTTCCCATGTCTAGTGGTGGGAGGGGCATACCGAAGAATGTAAAACCGCTATTAGGTCCATTTGTTGGAGTCTGCTTGTTTCTATCTGTCGTATTTTTCATAGCTGCGTAAATCGTGGGAAGCCCGCCTGACGATGATCTATTATTATTTTGCGTCGCACTTACTTCGTTGTTCAAGCCATCTATTAAAGTTTCGTTGTAAGGATAATCGATGTATTCGTCATAGAAGTAATCCGATTCTTCTGGGGACGGTCTATTTATTTTGTTAGCTTGATACGTGTTCTTAATCTGCGATGTGTAATCCTTTATTTTATCAACTGTTGAATACACTTGTGATGTCGCCAAATTAGGTAGAAGCGCTTCATTCTCGTGAATCATACACGTCCTCAGATCTTCCTCCTCGACATGCTTAGTTGCAGTGTTTGTGCAATCATTCCTTCCGAAAGGCATACCTTTAACGTATGTTCCATCTGCACATTTTGGTCCAATAGAAGACGATTCCGATAGCCATGATTTCAGCCAAATGATATGGCAATTGCAAATTAATGGATTACCTGAAAATAAAATAAGTACTTATGTTTATCATTCTTTTAATTTAAAAAAAGAGTAGGTGGTACCGGGTACGGTTATCCCTAAACTTACCGTCAATATCCAAAATAGCGATGTTATTCCTTAGTTTAGCAAATGTATTCTCCAATACGGTGGTAAGTTTATTCTGTCTCAGTGAGAGAACCTTTAATCGAGGCATAAAATCGAAAGGCAAGCCGCTAATGTGGCATATCATGTTATTATCCAAATTCAACTCCACCAACCATTCCATGTACTGAAACGATGCTCTCGTCAACCTCATTAGTTTGTTAAAGCTTAGGTCCAACACTTCTAAGGAAGATAATTGCCGCAGACCCGAATTATCGATACTCGTAATTTGATTATTGCTCAAATTCATGTATTGCACTAAAGGCATTTTCTCAAAAGCTCGTAGCGAAATGTACTGCAAACGATTCCCTTGCAGTTCAACTATCCTTAGCTTAGGCAGGTTTGAAAATACTCGGTCAGGTAAATCTATTATATGATTCCGGCTTAAGTATATGGATAATAATTTTGGTAGATTAGCAATCGCTTTCGGATGGACCACTTCAATATTATTGTTATCCAAGTCTATCGTTTCTAGATCTCGAAGGTCTTTAAAGCTTCCAGTTCGTAATTCCACTAGCTTATTGTTGGGCATTTTAAAATCAGTCAATGTGTTTATACTATTAATAGAATTGCCATCGAAGTGTTTAATGTGATTGTAGCTTGCGTCCAAAACTTTTAATTTTGACATCATGTTTAAAGTAGCCGGTAACTCGTTTAGATTATTCGAAGAAATATTCAACGTCTCTACATCTAGAGCCCTGTTGACAATGTTCGGGCTTATACTTTTCAGCTTATTTTTGCTGAAATCCAAAGACGAAAGCGCAGCATTGTCTTGAATCGCCATGAAATCAAAGTTTTCAATTGTATTTCCGTGTAAGTTCACTTGCTTTAGTTGATTGAGTTTGCTAAAACTTTTAGGGTGAACAGCCATTATTTGATTGTAACTTAAATCTAAAATCTCTAATCTATCCAAATCACTAAATGTTGTCATCTCGACTTGTCTCAAACCGTTTCGTTTCATATAAAATCTTCTTAAATTGTGCAAGGTTTTCAAACTTCCATGAGGAATTTTCTGAATCCCGTTACTCGAAATATCCAAAGTTCTTAACGACGGTAAATCTAAGTCTGGTGACGGTGGCATCGGTAAACTTGTTATTTGATTCTGATGCAAATGTAACTTTTCTAACCCTCGTGGTAATCCAGGAACAAATTCTATCAGTCTATTAATACTGGCATCCAACTCATAAAGATTCGCCAAGTTCCTGAAAGTAGCTGGGTGTATCGAAACCAGACTATTTCCAGATACGTTCACGTACTCTAATAAAGGTGATTCCATGAATGTTATTGGATCTATGATCGCTAGCTGGTTGTAACTGAAGTTAATTCTTCTCAGTGACGGAAGATTGTATAAAAGTTTTGGCTGCAACCGTGTGAAGTAGTTGTAAGACAAATCTAGTCCTTTGAGTGCTGGCAAATTCCAATATGGACCTTCGTTCATATCGTTCAACGAATTGTTACTTAGGTGTAATTCTCGCAACGCAGGCATTGCAACGAATGCGTCTGCCTGTATGAATTTTATATTGTTTTTGTTCAAATGTAATCTTTCTAGACTGGGATGACCTCTGAGAGCACCTCTAGGAATTTCTTGAAGCAAATTGTGACTCAGATCCAGGAATTTTAAACGGGGTAAAGCATCGAGTAAAGCTCTAAACTCTGAAATATGCATTATTTTATTCCCGATCAGAGTGAGCTCTTCAACTCCACTGCCGGATTGTTGCAAAAATGATTCAGGATGTATTTGATTAATGCGGTTGTAATTCAAATCTACGACTCTTAGCTTTGGGACTCTATGAAATGCACCATGGTGTATAATGTTTATGTTGTTGTGCGATAGAAATAGATTCTCCAGCATAGGTTGATCCACAAACCCACCTTCGCTTAATTTGTCAATGAAATTGTGATTTAGATTTAAATGAGATAGCATTGGCAAATCCCGTATAGCTCTTCCAACCATCGTTGCGTCTGCGATTCTATTGTTGGTCAGCGATATTTCACTTAGAGAAGGTAGCATGGATAAAGCCCTCATATGGATCAGGTTAATTCCACAATTTGTGATTTCCAGTCTTCGTAATTTCGGCAAATTATAAAAAGCGTTTTCTTTCAATATTCTGAGGTTTACACTTCCCTGAATAAACAATTTCTCCAAGTTTGGCAAGTTCTCAAATGTGTTTTCATTGACTGCATTTAGACTTTCTGATTGTATATTTATGTATCGTAGTTTCTGCAAGCCAGAAAACGCTGGTATCCTCTTTAGATTTTGCGATTGTATTGTTAAGGCTTGAAGGTTCTGTAGTTTCATCAGACTTTCTGCTGGAAGACTCCTCAAGTCATTCTCGACGATGAATATTTCTACCAAATTCGATTCTTGCGTCTCCAGCCAAGCTGCAGATAGTCGCTCCAATCCATTATGTCGGAGCATTAATCTCATAATTTTCACATTTTGGAATATCTTTCCTGGGAGGGATGGTAGATAGTTGTTTTCTACGATTAGTTCATCTATCGGTTTCCTGACAAGTTCGCCAACTTTCTGGACGCCCTTTATTACTTGGGGTAAGTCGCTGTGTGTGCACCTGGAAATAAAGTTTAAAGTTTATTACTATTTAGCCAGCAAAGTATTTGATGTATTAGCGATTACTTCTACCAACCATATTTGGACATCTTCGTGTCGATTTGTGCATATGCATGGGAGGATTGTCTCTGGTGCTGGACATATCGAAGCTTGTCCAGTTACATAAGAAAATATCAAGAAGAGGAGCCATGAGACTATTTCTCCTTTCTTTGGGTCCATTCCTCTAAAACGTAGATGATCATTGTCGCATATTCCTCGTTTTTTCAGTCCTTCCTATCTGAAAGTTTATGAAATAATGAATTAAAATATTGAATTGGCATTGTCAAATTGCATTACAGTTGTACCAAGTATGGCTCCTCGGAATCAACCGCTGTAAGTTTTAGAGGACGCTTGATGTCGATGATGTCCGAGGAAACGTCGTTTCAAAGTTGTTTCCTTTAGATTTGGAGTTAACCGAGTTTAACCCTTGATTGCTTCATCTCTCTATATTACGCCAAATCGTAAACCGGCGTCAAGGACCGGTACTAATGAAAACAATGCGTTATAGAAACAATAGCCGACCGGAACGGTCCGGTGGTTGAGTTGCACTTTCACTTATTCACCATTGTTATTAACGGCGATCTATGGTGTGCAATGTTATTTACATCATTGTTTTAGCGTTATGCAAGTCATTGATGGAGGTAGGTTGATGTAGGTCACTATTCGTCCTTCGGATTTGGTGTATTGAGATCACAATGGGCTGCTTGCAAGTAGCTTTGTAATTACTCTCCTCCTCATAAGGAGATTCATCAAGCATATCTTGTTCTGCGTACCTCAGTGCATTTTTAGGGATTTTTCAACATATGCAGTATTTGGTTTTATTAAAGGGACATACTGAGGCAATATATTGCTAAGCGAATGGTTTGTCAATCAACAATCAATTTAGAATGGACTGTGTGAAGCAGTGAAGCATATTGTTTTAAAGCAGCTGAAAGTATATCAAGAAACGTAATATTTTTATTAAGTATCTTAGTTAACTTCGCAATGCCTTCATAAACGACTCATTATATTGCACAATTCAACTAGTTAAAGCGCTATTTTATAAGTGCAATTTACATAATTTCTGTGTTTCCAAAAAGAAGTAAATGCTGACGTAAATCCACAAATGTACTCATCGCTGAATATTTTAAAACACAAAGAATATACAAAAGAAGTGATTACGCATATTTTTTGTTAGAACTAGGTACAGACTGCTAAATTCGTCATACACCATTTAGACTGCTCACAAAAACTTATGCGCTACTGTGCTGGTGGCTAGTTATGGTCGCCTATCAACAATACTTATTAATTATTATTTATTTCAATTTTTATTGATTAATTATCAACAATATTCGACAGCCCATCCTTTAGCCTTTAGCCTTGATATTTTGCCGTTGAAAGCACCAGACTCCATTCGCTTGATATATATATAAATATGTATATATATGATACTCATCATCCGAGTGAGTACGTCGCGTCGACGTATGCAGTAAACGGGACAGCAGTCATTATGGTACAGTTATCGCATTTATCTCCAGTACTGTTGCAGACTGTCATCTTGTGCTCGTAAGTAGTACGATCTTGCAACTTGTTATTATTTTTGTGTTTATTATAGGTTTGTGTTTGTTCTAGGTTTTCTTGATGTCGTTATCAACATATGTATAGGCATGCATGTACCTACTGACTGAAGCAAAACTTTAGACGATGCAGTATGCATGCTAGTCAAAGATTTTGATTTAGACCGCTCAGTGGTATTGATGTAAATACTTTTTTCATTAGGACTTGAGCTGGTAACCTACACAGGGTTGACTGACTCCCAGAAACTCGTTATTAGGTACGTAGTACGAGTTTTGGGTCATCTAATCACAATCGAGGATACGTCTGAGGGGGCCACATTTCTGCGAAGCACGGCATCTCAATTGCGCGACCCCTACGTTTAGTAGTAGTGACATGTTTTTGATTTATCATATCTACTCAATAACTACTTACGATGAGGTATGGCATAGATGTAAATTATTTTATTAGGCCCATAGCGTCACTACTGAATAGTCGCTATATTCATGTAAATATTAAAACGGACGTTATACGGACTGCTGGTACTATGTTTTTCTTATGAATTTCCGTGCCCCGTGTAGACTCGTCCTGCCCATGTAAAGTTAGCGGATACAACTCTGAATGAAACGTACCGGATCAACACTGGCTGCCTGAAACCGACCCCGGTGCAAATGCTGTATCCAGTTGCTAAAATAGCGCCACCAGAAGTTTCTAGAGCAGTGGCAAGCTCAAGTGAAAGATCCAAGATGGTTTTCAATCCACGACACCGCATCACAAAGGCTGAGAAGCCGCAACAGCTATTTAAAGTGTTACCTACCCACTAATGGCGATATTGCTTCCCTACCAAACCCATTTGTTCCATCTGCTGACTAACTCGCACCTGGACATCATGATGTCTTTCTTCTTCCTCTTCGTCGTTACACTCTTGTCAGAGCGGTCTTGGTTGTCACATCTGGTTTGGTGGCGAGCTTCACAATCGCAACAGTTGCCTTTGCTTACCTGGAAGTCTTTGAATAAACTTCGGACTCAGGTAGGCCGAAACAAAGGAAACCTGATCAGGGTTGAGAACTCACAGATGACTCCACCCTTAAGTGGAAATTTAGTGGTGGTGTCCCACAAACAGTGGGGACTTTATATCATGTCCAGCATGTCCTGCTGATGGGCGCTACTGAAGGTGGCAAACTTGAAGCCAAATTCTGGGCTGACTGTACACAGATTGCTATCGACACGCGAAGAAGAAGAAAGAACATAAAACACAAGAAATCTAGAGGCTAAAACTTTTTAACAAAAAATTAAACCGCCGATAAAACTGAAAAGCAAAAAATAATAAACCTTAAAATTATGAGTCGGCGGTTAAATTTTTTGTTAAAAAGTTTTTACTTTATAATTTTTTGTTGCTTTAATGTACTAATAATAGTTGGCAAGGCATATCCTATCCAATGAAGAAAGAATTATCAAAATCGGACTACTCTGTGTAAAGTTATGCGTGGTTATACATTACAATCAGTGAGTGAGCAATCAATCATCCCCTGTTTTCCGACCCTTAGGGTTCGATTCTGTTTTCCAAATTTATATGGGACCACTTTCAGAGTATAAATATTTTTTTATTGCCCTTTCCAATAAAAAAATATTTATCACAATTGGGCTACTATGTAAAAAGTTATGCGTGGTCATACATAAAAAAAAAATATACGCGTCGAATTGATAACCTAGTTTTTTTTCGTCGGTTAAAAAGTGACTCAAGCCCCGATTTCCCGTACTATTCAGATTCACCCAAAAGCTAGTTATCACATGTTTGTGGTTTCGGAAGAGTGAACTAGCTCATTGTTTGTTAGCTACGATAACAACAACTCCGAATCGTAAATCAAAAGTAATTTTCGGATTACCTACAATATGATGCAATGTAATTACGCTTTCGATTTCTTTTGTTTTATTTTGAAAACGATATAGTGGCATCAATAATATTCATACTGTGAAATAAATGGCGGTTTATGTATTTCCATTTTTTTGTATTATTTTGAAAACGATAATAGTAGCATCAATAATTTTCTAACTAAATAATAAATGGCGGTTTGCGTATCGTTATGAAATTTGATGATGGTAGCTTGGAACCTGCTAGAGAAGTACAGGGTACTTCTCCATGTCCTGTCCATCCTGTAGCATAGATAAGGAGTAAGTTTGCCAGAAAGCACGACAACAGCATAGCGCCGCCACCTCTACTGCATAACCCAGATCAAATTAGTTGGGAGACGTGACTAAGTTCCTAAATAAAATGAAAGGCAATTTTATGTTGGCTTGAAAGCTATAGCTACGATGATACTGAATACCTTATCTATATTTCTTTTTTTATTTTGTTTATTATGTTTTATTGCTGTTTCAAATAGGAAGTTGGGAACCATGTCGCTATAGGAATCCAAACGAATACCAAGCGGGATAATAAAAAGGTACATTAGGTACATAATACGACCATATGGTTGTTATTTCTTGAGTTGACAAGGAGAGCACGACTGGGTAAGCTCAGGTTTCGCGATTGTACTGCAACGAGGTTAGTAACATTGACCTACCTACCTAGTCTAGGTACCTACTTATTTGTGATTAGGTGAGTCATAATTAAACAGATTAATGTTGTGTCTTGTCTTGAAAGGATTCTAAGATTATAAAATCCCGATCACCATCGACAATTAATTGAAGTCACCTGCAGCGTCAATCCACCATGATTAACAACCTACCTAGCCTTTTACCAACTAAATTGGCGTCATTTCTATTTGCCATTTAGCGTCTAACCGGATGCAGGTCAATAATAGTATTTTACGTGGAACGACTGCCATCTGACTTCCAGAATCCATTTGCTGGGTGACACGATACCCCTTTTTTTGCATGGGAAAATCATCAAATGACTTCTCCCGCTCTTGGGCGGAGCGGGAGGGCGTGTCAGACTTCTACTGAGTAAAACCCACCCGTGTTCCTTCAGTTGCCCATGTGCCAGGGTCACGGTATCTCTTTCGAACAATCTCGCGACCCTGGCAGACACGATACCTCTTGGGTTCATACTCGTAACGACTATCAAAAATCTTCGAATGACAACCGGGGCCAAAGGCTTAATGTGCTTCACGGAGGGGTGGATGTAATGGATGGTCACCCATCCACGAACCGACCGCGGCAAGCCTAGCTTAACCTTCTATCGACCCATGCAGCTGTTATCATGTAGCCGAAAATAACGTAGAAATGCCTTGGTCTTCGACAGATTACATGCGAGCATTATTTAAATAACAATGGAGAACACAATTTGCATACTAAATATTAAGAGTTAACATTATAACCATTACCTTTCATAACACAATATTTGATTGGCTTTATTACGCAATCAAACAATTTGCTGAAAACTGGAGCGAAGCGCGACCGTGGAGGACTACAGACGATCGTAAATTACGCATGAAATAATGCATTAGATGAAGCACACTAACCCAGTGCCCTAACTTCTTAATAGTTCTTAAACGTCTGTAATCTCTTTTGATTATGAAGAGTGATGCTGAAGACTGAAGAAATAATGGACGGATTTTGAAACATGAAAATATGGCTAGAAACGGCGTGGCCACTGCCGAGATGACAGTGACTATACGGAGGAACAAAAATGTTCCACAGACCCTAATAATTAGAACAGGCAAGATCACACTAGGGAGAATGATGATGCTAAACGTATTCCTAAAGAAGGATATCTTCAAAAAAGGAAATACATTGAAAAAGCCATTATGCGTATTTGCCCGCTGAGACACAAGTCTACTGACCCTTGATAAACAAGTTTGCAAATTGAATGATTGCAAGGATATATTATCCAATTTAGAGTGGCGAGTAGAACATCTATCGGTTGTAGCTCTCCTAGAAACACGGTTAACAATAACCAAAATAATTGCCTAACACGCTATCAGTCAGAATCTGAATTATTTTGAAGGATATTCCAAATCCATTGCTTCATTTGTTCGAAAAATTCGTATGGTTAACAACGTAAATAATGTAATGAATGTTGTTGAACTGTCAAAAATGGAAGCCATTCCTTTTGTTAGTGTATTACCCCAAAGGTAAAGCATCAAGACCTTTTTGATTATCGAATGTTCTATTCTGAGTTTGGCTGTTTCCGGAGTTCTTACATTCATGTTTCGAAGCAAGTTTTAGTGACAAATGACGGTAGTGAGTTCAACTGTATTATCCCTAACACAGATTCGGAAGTCAGATAACTAGTGTTACCTAGGGGTATCTACCGTGTAACCGTGCATTACAGGTACATATGACTACATATCAAGCTATACATTTCCAGTTTCAGCTGACCCAATTGTACCTATATAGGCTTTTCGTACATACAATGAGAAGTCCGCACGGGAAATGTATATCTTGATTTGTCATGCGTACCCAGTAACTACTTGTAGAGGTGAGATAAGCACACGTTCCATGTAAAATACTGGTTTTCAGCTGCAGACGGTTAAACTAGAAGCGACCTCAATAACGTTGGGAAAAGGTTAGGTAGATGACGATAGAGATTCCAAGCAACGTGGTAACGTTCCGAATTCGTTACTCCGTCTTTTATCACAGTTACCTTACTGCTTTGCTGCTCTTGGAAAACATCGTGAGGAAACCAGCATGTCCTAGAACCAAAAATTTGGAGACATGTGATCTGCCAAGCCACACTGGGCCCGCGTGGTAGATTACAGCCCCCTCACTCACACCAAGACGTGACCTGTGTCCCAGCAGTGGGAACATTACAGACTGATTATACTACTACGAACCTACTACCATATCGAACCTTCGGTGGAACACAGGCACAATTCAGGATTTTTTTTGTTGTGTCTTTTATTTGGCTTTTTTTTAATCCTTCAAAATAAGCTTTTAACGTAAAACTGTAGCAAAAGCAATAAAAAATAACTTTAGCTAGATTTCAAATCACTACAAATAGTAAGCCAGTAATAAGGCAATACATTAGACCCCCGGTAATCCGGCCCCTGTCTAATCCGGCACCCCCTGTAATCCGACATATCTATTATTATTGAATATTTTTTGACAGTCTTCGCTAATGTAAATTTATTATATATATTATTTATTATATTATTATATATATATGTATATTATTATATATATATGTATATTATTATATATATATTAATTTATTTAGATAATGGATGATTGAACGGGAAATGGATCTGTAATTTGTCGGATAACAAGGTACTATTTTGTAAAAAATCCGGACTATAGGGGATTTTCTTAGGCAGTACTCTATAATCCGACAAATTCGATAATTCGACACTGCCCTGCAAAACGTTTGTCGGATTACCGGGGGTCCACAGTAAATGCAAAAAAAATCTTCTCCTTAAAAGTCCTTTCCTGTAAAATAAATTAAGCTGTTGTGCCTTTGTTGCACCGAAGCTGCGATATATCAAAACATCCATATAGGTAGCATCTAATACAATGTACAGACTAGATCGACCAGCTACTTTTAATAATACCAGACCAAGTCACAGAAGATACCTACCTACTTGCACGGAAAACGGTAAATAAAACACAATAAAACATAGAGCTGCAAATGTCACACGTGTTGAATGGAAAGCAAATGCATTGCGCACGCGCATGCTAACGGATCCTAATCTCTTGCATATTTATAAGTTAGATCTATTGGTAGGTATTTACATTTATTATTCCTTTATTTTATTTTATGCATTTAAATAATATACCTATTAAAATTTTTGAATATAAAAACGTGCATTATTGTTAGGCACTTTCTTGAAATTATATAAGAACTGAAGGCACTAATAAGTTTTTAATTGATTGTATATCAAATAGTATGGATATTTTTTGGAGGCTTTCAACTTCACTGTGAGGAAAACAGTCTCATGGACTACTAATTTCAATTTTCCATAAGTAAAGCTCGACCTTGTTGGTTAGTATTGCTGCGTCTCGTTCTACATAAAAAATAATGGAATCAGTAACATAGGTGATGAAAGAGCAAAAATATCTTAAAAACCTAGAACGTGAATTCGATAACTAAAAAAATATGCAACAAAAGCAGACTAAACCTAGACTAACACAACTTTGTAATCAACGTAATAGGTATTTCCTATGATGAAGAAAACACTCATATCTAATTTATTATTATCTAATCTAGATCCAAGAAAACAAATGCAATCCACATAGTATGTACTCAGCAAACACTAGGTCTATACCATCTACTATTACAACTTGATCGATTTACCGTCAAAGATGATGAATAGAACACAGCGCCGACTCCTCTGAAGTGGATTAAATCACGATCACTGTTACGTAACAATCACAAACAAACAGACTGGACAAGCGTGGCTTATGGTGGCCCAACGTGAACTGGGATGCGAGTATTTCGCATGTAAACACCAGACTTTCGGTTCACAGCTCGATGCACATCAAGTAACTTATCTTTCACCATTGTGGCGCGTGCTGCCGCCCGTAACTACTTGTAAACTATCATAGATGTTGATTTTGTTGCAATTGTTGGTTTTTTGCTGTTTGCCTCTTAGAGGACTCCCGTAACTCAAAATGTTGGGTCCACAAAAACAGTTTTTCCCTAGTCCACTCCGCAACATTCTAGTGGGAGGAACATCTTATCATCATCAATATCATCATCGTCAGCAACAGCCCATAATGTTCCGACTTTTGGGACACAGGCCTCCTCTCGGTGAGGGGGAACATCTAAAGATCTACAATCGCAGGTCATTTGGCCAGAGAAGCATAGGAAGGTGAAGATGATGACTGAATGGCTAATTGCTACCATATGTGAGCTATATGGCATCCCCACTGACCTGTCTGCTAGGACCGATGCATGCCAGGGTCGCGAGATTGTTCGAAAGAGATACCGTGATCCTGGCACATGGGCAACTGAAGGAACACGGGTGGGTTTTAGTCAGTAAAAGTCTGACACGCCCTCCCGCTCCGCCCTAGAGCGGGAGAAGTCATTAAATGATTTACCATCTAAAAAAAAAAATCCCCACTGACCTGGAGTATCTAGGAAGACAAGTGTGTCTTACTTAATACTAGTGAGTAGGGCATATCGTAACCGGTCTGCATGTTAGAGACGCTGAGGATATCTTGAACAAGTACACATACCTAACTGTTGTGTTGTGGTTGATAATTAAGGATTTGACATAAGGAAACAGTTTGATATGTTATGACGTCATCTAATCACCTTATTTTTGTTGTCTGAAAACTTCTTACCAAGTGTTTCTTGTATCTTTTTCCATCATCATCATTAGCCTATATTGTTCCCACTGCTGGGACACAGGCCTCCTATCGGTGAGAGGGAGTGGGCCGTACTCTACCACGCGAGCCCAGTGCGGGTTGGTATCTTTTTTAACAAGCTTTTATTTAGTGTCACATGTCTCGGTGTCTGTCTTTCGGTTGAGCAAATCTTGCAAGTTAGTGTGACCCGCTTCGCGGTTCCCGATTGAGCTGAAATTTTGCATGCATATGTAAATCGGATGACAATTACAATATTATTGTATCATGGAGCTGGTCTAATGAAGGACTCGAAAGGTGGCGATCTCTGTAATAAAACATCGCAACCCATGAAGTTTGGAGTTGTTTGATTCGTCTTGGCACGGATAAGTCCGATTAATAAAATATATGTAAATTACATAGTCATTACTAAACTAGTTATTTAATATCATAAATACTAATAAGTAAAAAATCATACTTACTTAATCGGAAAAAAAATAGGTATGCTTCAGTCTAAGTAGACGGACGTTGCTCATGTTGCTATCTGTTTAAAATTTATATTCTTTGACCGTAAGTTACAAAATAAAGAGTGCTTAAGCGACTTATCTCGATTAAATCGTACAATGTGGTAACTAGGAAGGGTGGTCGCTTGGACAATAAAATTGCCATGTGTCGCCTTAATTACTCTATTGAAACATGTCTGTAAGTAATCAGAAATACAAACAATACAACTGTAATTTCATATAAATTAAACACAATAATTTTATTGTATGTACATTATATGTATCGACGCTTGAAAGGCAAGATTGACTAAGCGACATAGGGCTACTATGTCGCTTAGTCAATTTCGCCTTTCAAGCGTCCGATATGCATTTGTTACACCTAGTATAATTAATAACCTGTATAGTTATTCTCAAGAATGTTTGCTTCTAGTCTAACCAGATGCAGCTGAATATGAATATTATTAACCGACGAAAAACAACGGAGGAGGTTCTCAAGTCGACGCGTATTTTTGAAGTGAAAACTTCTTTAGCGCCGTTGGTTGTAATTTGAAACTCAATGAAACGAAAAAGCGACAGTAAAAAGAGACAGACTTAACTTCATAAGATTTAACGTGAGAGAAAATGAGATAGGAAATACATGACGTCATAACCATGGACGAAAGAAATATGGATACGGCATATATTGTCACATCTGAACTTCAAAAAATTAAAACACATTAAAAACGTTTTAAGGTTTCACTTCTACCACGTGTGAATTGCACACATGCCATTTTTTTATTGATATCAGGCACCCCACGCTTTTTTTTTTAAATGGTGACCACGCTTAACTTTGTACAGAGTGGTCCGATTTTGATAATATTTTTTTATTGGAAAGGGTATATCTCGAAGGTGATGATTATAGCCACAAAACTGTATTAAATAAAAACTTATTTAACACAAAATTAAACAGCCGAAAAAACTGAAAAGCAAAAAATAAGAAGCCTCAGTAGTTTTGAGTCGGCGCCAAACAATCAATGACTGAGGATCTCTAAATTACTTTAAATTTATAGAAATAATCAAACAAAATTAGTTAATTAATTTGCTTATTTGGCGCCAACTCAAAATTACTTAGGCTTCTTTTTTTGCTTCTCAATTTTTTCGGCGGTTTAATTTTTTGTTAAAAAGTTTTACATGGAGGGAATGCTGACCTCTACGACCCAGTTACTGGGTATCACCCTTTGGTAAGACTAGTTTTCAGACTATTGGACTCACTACTACTAATACTGACTACTCGTATCCGTAACGACTGTCAAAGATCAACGTATGACAGCTGAGACCAACGGCTTAAAGTGCTGTCCGAGGCACGGAGGGGGGGTGTCTTAGTTAATAGATGGTAATTAAAATCCATTAAATATTAAAGAGACTCTTACGTTCCTGCGTTAACCCATCCAGGAACCGATCGAGGCAAGCATAGCTTGACCGTTGATCGACCCGTGAGGTTGTTATCATTTTAGCCACGAGCCCTTGTTATACCGACGTACATAGGAAGGTAAATCCTGTTACCTATAGAGGTAGGTCCTGTTACCTATAGAGGTAGATCCTGTTACCTATATAGGAAGGTAATGTCTGAATTTGTCGAATTAATAGGACTTACCTACTACTCAAACAAAAAGAGTCGTGAGTATAGATGAAAAACGGGTTTTAAATGTTTAAATCCATTTGGTTCTACAATGTTTTTTTTTTTTTTTAATTGAAGTGATCTAGACTGCAGCTACTCCCTAATTTAGGATATAAGTACTTATATATCAAGGGCATTAAAAATATATATATTAGAAATATAGGTACATTCTTAAAATATGCAGTGGCTGTGTAAAAACCTAATCAGACAATTTTGATTGATACTCAGCGAGCACATATTTTTTTAAAGTATATTTGAATAAATACGTATATTAAGATTGTTTTCATACTGTGTTATCCTAAAAAAAGGAATATAGGTATATGTCACTACTTCAATTAGTCTTTAAATGAATAAAAATGATTTCAACTAAGTATTTTAACTTAAGGCGCGGACTGACTACGATTTTAAATGCTACAACTACATGCTACAGCTCCAACAAATAAGGTTGAAAATTGAATAAATATTTGGATTGCCGATGTGACTAAGCTGCGAATTGGCATTTATTTTACGGTTTTATTTAGATTATTCGGACTACACACATTAAATTAAATAATCGTCTGGTTAAAGTTTTAAAGTAATGTTTATTCTATTGAACTCTTTAAAAAAAAAATGTTGTTATCGCTGAAAATACAGAGATGTTCGACGTCAAAGTTTTTTTTGTGAAACAATTTTTATTGGGAACATCAAACAATTTTTCACTATTCTATTCGGTTAGAATTTTTCTTTAAACCCTTCTCTGTCCACTGTATTTTTTGTATCGTATATTTTCATTGCGTTACGTCATACTCGATTGTCAAAGACACCAGTGTTTTGTGAATATTGAGGTAACACCGCGCCTTAATTTTTAACCTAATCAAAGTACTACGGCCCACGTAAACGTCGGTATAAACCACGGATTTTTTACAACCAAATACGTATAGTCGTACCAAAAATCCTAAAGTCAAAAACAAAGTTGTTTGCCAATTCTTATGTTTGTGAGTTTGCGAAAACCTGCTTACGTCCTGCTAACCTTGGAATAGATGTCGTATAAAAAATAATAGATCTGTGGGCAAATAACATAGATTAAAATCTGCGTTGTAATGTAACCAAACTATTATACGGGCCGTGGATATATGGTATGTTGCCTCTACTTAATTTAAAAATAATTTTATTTTTTAAATAAAATTGTAATTTGAATGAAATTGTTGAAATTGCGATTTGGAGAGTTTGATTAAATTAATTATTACGTAAGAGTTTTAAAGTAATCAAACATTGCCTTTAATAACTTGCCAAGGTACTTTAGAATGTGAGTTTTTGACTACGAATTAGGACGCATGTGAAGAACGTCCCATTTCTTCCCGTGAGTGTCGTAAAAGGCGACTAAGAGACTTACTAGAGAATGGGCAGCAGCGTTCTCTATGAATTTTACCACCATATTTCGATCGTGAACCCGCCTGCCAAGCGTGGTGATTATGGCAAACCCTCTCTTTGAGGAGCAGCTTTGTTCAGCAGTTGACGATGATGATGATGGTGATGAAGGGCGTAGGCAACTGTTACTAATCTCACCAAACGTAACGCTTGCAATAGAAATGCAGACACACCCCTGTAGTTTCATAATTCTATTATTACCTCACTGCAGAGGGTAATGTATTATCACAATTATCAGCCACAAACATATATATACCTACATACCTATGTACATAACATAGGTATGTAGGTATATATATGTTTGTTTCATTGTGGTACTCCAGCTGGGAACCAAACGCATGTAGGCAATATAGCTCTTATTTATTTAAATTAAGAAGATGCATTCGACTGCATGATATTGTTTATAGTACCCGACCTACCTTAAGTTTAATACAACCTTATATGTTTCTTTTTCCTTTTTTGTTGTTGTAAGATACATTGTGTCAAAGAACAGACGCGTAATCGAGCGAAAAAAAAACTTACTATCAGTAGGAATCGGTTTCGTTTTAGCAGTTCAACAACATTCATTGCGTTATTTACGGTGTTGAGCAGACAATTTCTTCGAATATGTGACGCCATGGATTACAAATAATCTTCAAAATTATTCAAATTCTGATTGGTAATGCGTTACGCAATTAGGGTGCCGGTTTGAACACCATATGGTGAGAATGGAGGAATATTTACACATTTCTATAATTCTCTGTTTCAGACATATCACTATATCTCATCTTTAGCAGAGGTCTAACCTCGAGGTTTGCCAGCGAGCCATAGAGCGCAATATCCTGGGGGTTCGCCTTTCAGACCTTATAATAAGGAACACAACACTGCGCGCCAGAACCAAGGTAACGGACGTTAGCAGAAAGCTGCTCATCTTAAGTGGGACTGGGGGCCGGGCATGTCTGTCGGATGTCAGATCACAAACGAGTTAAGAGAACCACCGATTAAGTGCCACTAAACGCACAACGCCTGCCACCAGGCCGAGACGAAGATGGCGGAGCGAGGTCGATTCCTACCGAAAGGACTGGCCAGCACTAGCAAAATACAGATTTGTGCGGGAAAGAAAGAAAGAAATAATAGTTTAAAAGTAAAAAAAAACACGCTCTATTATAAAACCAAACAAAAAAGTGGAAAATAATTTCTAAAAATTCAAAACAAAGATAGAGTGATTTATAAATGAAATAATTTTAATTTCAAAAAGCGTGGGTGTTCGATATCAATTGGTGAGAATAATTTATCGACAAATACTGATAAAAGTAGAGTCAATATGAAAAATAACTCAAAAAGCACCCCACGCTTTTTTTCCATCGCGTTTATTGAACACCCAAATGGCCCCGTAAATTTCAGTTATACACATCTGTGTAAACTAGTATAACTACTCGTTATTATATTAATCAATAAAATACTATTTACTTATAGAGCGTAAGTAACTGAAATTCTTTATATTATTCATTTTATATCCTGACACACGTTTTTCAGCTAAACTGAGGGACGTGAACCTTTAGGGACTGGGACCGCGGTCCCGGATTCCACCTATAAATACAATAATTACTTTTAATTGTATTTTGGGACCACGAATAAAATGAACAAAGATAAGTCTTGGGAAAGTACGGTCAGCCAAAAAGTTTAGAAGTTATACAAATAAAACTATTTTTATAAAACGATAAAATATTTCTTTTGATTCAAAAATGGCAGCCATAATATCGTAAAATGTAAAATAATCTAAAATTATACGCGTTTTGTCAGGAAAAAATATGTATAGCCCATTTCCGATTGTATTGTGAGCTCTGATATACCGGTTGACATTTTTTACCGTCTCGACCTTCATGTGGTGTGTTGTGTAACTAGAATAGAAGGCAGGAAGGCCTTCAGATTCATCGTAGGTGACTAAAGGAGCGCGGGACGCGGGTGGACAGGGATGCGTGTGCGGCTCGTGCGCCTACGAAAGATCAATGAGGCCGCCTATCGGCCGGCTTCAAAGGGTAGGACCGCGCTCCGAAATCAATGATACATGCCGCGCATTGAGTAGGGTGCGTATGATTTGAGTTTCGATGGATTTTAATTTTTTTTTTGTTTTTTTTTTTCCAAATTTCTGTTTTTGTTGTTCTAGTATGAAAATGTTACTTTAAATGTGTAGTATTTATGACTAGATCAATTTAATTACATGTTATTCAAAAATAAAAAAAATAAAAATTTCTATGCCAAAAGCTTCTATTCCGTTCACCTATTACCCCCATTTTTTTTCAAGACGCTATAAAAAGTCACCCAGTATAATATGTTTTGGAAGGTGAAGGTTGTCACTTTCGTGAACAATTGTTTGATTTAATATTTTTATAGTGGCGTTGCACATAGTTTATTTCGACACCTCCATAAGTCGGGGTCCATCTTTGTTAGTCCTCTTGTGTATGTTTTCATAATCATTTCTATACTGACTACTTTCATCAATACCATCTTTGATTTTGAAAGAGATGTTGAGATAATTCTTCGATGTCAATAGCTGATTTCCATACTGCGCAAAAGATGTGTGGGAGAGAGATAAAACTACGTGCTCGCAAATCTATACTTCTCTCTCTCTTCTCTTTTACAAGATTGATGTAATTGTTATTTATTTAATAGCTACACCTGTCCATATACTGGGTGACTTTTTTTAGCGTCTTGAAAAAAAATGGGGGTAATAGGTGAACGGAATAGAAGCTTTTGGCATAGAAATTTTTATTATTTTTATTTTTTAATAACATGTAATTAAATTGATCTAGCAATAAATACTACACATTTAAAGTAACATTTTCATACTAGAACAACAAAAACAGAAATTTGAAAAAAAAAAACGAAAAAAATATATTAAAATCTATCGAAACTCAAATCATACGCACCCCCCTACTCAATGCGCGGCATGTATCATTGATTTCGGAGCGCAGTCCTACCCTTTGAAGCCGGCCGATAGGCGGCCTCATTGATCTTTCATAGGCGCACGAGCCGCACACGCATCCCTGTCCACCCGCGTCCCGCGCTCCTTTAGTCACCTACGATGAATCTGAAGGCCTTCCTGCCTTCTATTCTAGTTACACAACACACCATATGAAGGTCGAGACGGTAAAAAATGTCAACCGGTATAAGTGCAAATAAATAATATTACCCTTAATTTTGGACCGGTACTGATAATTCATGCAATTATTGATCACAATATTTTATCAGCTTTTTTGTTAACTATACTTTAACTTATTTCTTGTGGTCCCAAAATATTACTAAAAAGTAATGATTGTACTTATAGGAGGAATCTGGGACCGCGGCCGCGGTCCCGGTCCTGAAGTCCCGACGACCTTAAACTGACTTCTACTGTTTTTCATACTAGTAGCGTTTATCTCATAGGTACCTAATATACATAACAGGTATATTCTTTCAATTAATTCCATTGAAGTGTCTGTTTATAATGACATAATAACAGGTTATTACTAATGAAAGTATTCATTTATTGTCAAATTTTATCATTTTGGTCTGTCTGTTTATCCCGGCTAATTTCCGAAACGGCTGGTCCGATTTGACGGGAGTTTAAATGGCAAATAGCTGATGCTATAAAGAATAACATAGGTTTTTGTCTCGATAGAACGTTCCCGTGGGATAATTCAGGACATCCACGCCGCCGGCACAGCTGCGGGTAGAACCTACAAATTACTAGAATTTGCAATCTCTACAGTAGCTCTCAATCTCAATCTCTACTGTAATCTCCACAGTATAAATTTGACGAATAACTTCAACGTTTCCTTCCAACTTTTCTCGCAAGTAACACACCCAAAAATGATGATGATGATGAACATACCCACCTTGGATCATACACATAATTATATATATTATATATACCAATCTTATAGTGCTAATGTAAACACCGATATATTTTCCATTGCTAAATTACAGGTGTAAAAAATTCAATGTCAAGTTTTTGTCCAAAATATGACGCGAGAGGCGACACACCCACCAAATATCTTCATGGTCTAATGCAGCTTATATCATTGACAATAAGGCTCATTTCTTCATAGCTGGTATTATCGTACGATTCACTCTTACATAGGTAGAATTAATATTGGTTACCAACCTGTTCCTACCTCACGCGAGAGACCCGGCCGTTCTGTTTACCAGTTACCGTTTGTCTTACACAGTGTTTTATCGTGTCGTCTATCTGACGTTAAATCCTCCGTAATTATGTTCATAAGGAATTTATGTCGGACTTCTATTAAATTAAATATTAGAAATTATTCTGGAACTAATTTGAAAAAGCCGCCAAAGATTTTGATTACGGGTAAGTTTATTTACATAATATGCTAAAGTGAATTTGAAAATAGAACGAAAAAAATTAGGGAAATGTGACCTACAAAAAAAAAAATTGTTGATATTATTCAAAAAACGACTCATTTTTAAAAAATAAATAAAACTAATAACATTATTAGTTTCATAAGTTTGGGTCCTTATCCTTAGGTCATAGACACCGTAACTAAGTGAAAGGATAAAATATGCTGAAGGCTGTTTCTATAATAAAATAGCCTGTTCCAAAGAATACGATAGTTTCTAATAATATTAGCGTTTATGATCGAATTAAAGCGAAAGTGCAGTAATACGAGGATGACGAATTGTTGCTCAAACGCGTGCATTCCGGTACAGCTGGTCGCGTGGTTGAAACAACCGGTAAGAGCTGACTTACAATAATTGATAGAGTAAATACTGTCATCAAAAATTCCAAAGAAGAGCATACTCGCGATCAGTGCTTGCTGAAACAAAAAGCATTCCACCAGAAAGGCATTTTGTTCTCTGCCTCAGAAAGTTTCATAAAGGAGGTCAATAACTCCAGGAATTACAAAACTCGAACTGGGCAGTGCAGGATTTTTTTTTCGCTCGGAGCGCGAAACACTTTTTCCAATGCTATTAATTCTCTACTCCTGCTCGCAACCCAATTCAAAATAGCCTGCCTCTTAGGTACGTAAAATACATACTGTTTGTTTTAATCATTCAAACTTGTAACAATAATCGTGACTGTCGTGGTCACGGTCAAGATAGGGCCAGCGCTATCTCCATAAATTCTATTTTACATAGTGCATTAAATTTTTAAATACACATAAATTCTTCATTTATTATTATTTAAGGCGAGGTGATTCAACACTCATACAGATTTGAGGGGGTGAGGTGCGGGGAAATCCGCAGGGCGCCTCCCGCGCGTCCTTCTTGTCGAACTCGTTAGCGCGCCAAAAGTTCGGGCGGCGCGGCGGCGGCGGCGGCGTAGCACAGACAGGTCATAGTGTAGCGACATCAGTATGTCCACAGTATTAGAAACCACAGAAAAAAAGATAATACGAGAACAAATATGTTTATTTATTTGTTTCTAAAACTATTTACATAGTTCTTGATTGAATCCTCGTTGGAACATTTGTATACAGCTGCTAATTCTATCAAGTGTATCCCACTAATATTAAAAATGCGAAACTTCGTGAGTATGGATGTATGGATGGATATTTGTTACTCTTTCACGTAAAAATACTGAACGGATTTGGATGAAATTTAGCACGCAGATAGTTTATAACCTGGACTAACATTATAAATGCGAAAGTTTGTGAGTGTGGATATATGGATGGATGTTTGTTACTCTGTCACGCAAAAACTACTGAACGCATTTGGATGAAATTCAGCACGCAGATAGTTTATAACCTGGACTAATATTATAAATGCGAAAGTTTGTGAGTATGGATGTATGGAAGTATGGATGGATGTATGTTACTCTTCAACCAAAACTACTGAACAGATTTGGATGAAATTTGGCACCCAGATAGTTTATAACCTGGATTAACACATTGGGTCCTTTTTACCCCGGTAGTACGTTGCCGCGGCATAATTTCCGACCTCCAAGTAGGCCCCCATCCTTGTCAAAGCTGGTCACATTTGTGAGAGACCCTCTCCCTTGTGTAACGTCACATATTGTGCAATTTAACATCTAGACATTGAAACAGCAGTTCCAAAATTGGTTTTACTTCCATTTCAAATCAAACATTTGTTTCAATCAAAACAATCACGTAATATGTTAAAAATTGCAAAATGGCAGAACTATATAAAAATAAAGAAAAAAAAATTGCCAGGGTTACCAGGACAGCAAAATACTGTCTTCGAAAACTACGCTGACATACGTCACAAAAAACGCTGACATACGACATAAACTACGCTGACATACGTCACAAACTACGCTGACATACGTCACAAACTACGCTGACATACGTCACAAACTACGCTGACATACGTCACAAACTACGCTGACATACGTCACAAACTACGCTGACATACGTCACAAACTACGCTGACATACGTCACAAACTACGCTGACATACGTCACAAACAACGCTGACATACGTCTCAAAATTCGAAACACCCTAAAAATTTAAAATAAATAATAATTAAAAAAAAACTAAAAAACACGCTTCCATTGAAAACCAAACTAAAAAGTACAAAATAATGGAAAAAAAGCGTGGGATGCTTTCTAAGATATTTTTTTATTGATAGTCAGGCACCCCACGCTTTTTTTCCATTATTTTGTACTTTTTAGTTTGGTTTTCAATGGAATCGTGTTGTATGTCAGCGTAGTTTATGACGTATGTCAGCGTAATTTGTGACGTATGTCAGCGTAGTTTATGTCGTATGTCAGCGATTTTTGTGACGTATGTCAGCGTAGTTTTCGAAGACAGATTTTTTGCTGTCCTGGTAACCCTGGCAATTTTTTTTTCTTTAATTTTATGTATTTCTGCCATTTTGCAATTTTTTCATATAACGTGATTGTTTTGTTTGTGAAACTACGCTGACATACGACATAAACTACGCTGACATACGTCACAAACTACGCTGACATACGTCACAAACTACGCTGACATATGTCACAAACTACGCTGACATATGTCACAAACTACGCTGACATACGTCTCAAAATTCGAAACACCCTAAAAAATAGAAAATAAATAATAGTTTAAAAATACTAAAAAATACGATTCCATTGAAAACCAAACTAAGAAGTACAAATTAATGGAAATAAAGCGTGGGGTGCTTTTTAAGGTATTTTTTATTGATATTCAGGCACCTCACGCTTTTTTTCCATTGTTTTGTACTTTTTACTTTGGTTTTCAATGGAATCGTGTTGTATGTCAGCGTAGTTTGTGACGTATGTCAGCGTAGTTTGTGACGTATGTCAGCGTAGTTTGTGACGTATGTCAGCGTAGTTTGTGATGTATGTCAGCGTAGTTTGTGACGTATGTCAGCGTAGTTTGTGACGTATGTCAGCGTAGTTCGCGCTATAAGGAGTCAGTTACAAACAAACATCCAAACAAACAAACATAAAAACATACAAGTGAAGCTAATATAAAGCGTGTAAAAAAAACCCGACGTCGATCGTTCCCTCCGCGAAAATAAATTGTCAAAAAAATAGAAACATTGAAATTACATCACAACAATGCGCGGTGCATGTGGCGGCATTTATCAAAGAGGTCTCAGGCGGTCCGCGCGGGACACTGTGGATCGTGTGTAAACTCGCCCACAAAATAATTTGAACCTTATGCTTACAAAAATAAGGTTAATAGTTTATATTTCGTGTTTTATTAGTTACTTTTGCGTTTGGTCACGTGATCGCACTGAAAGCACTGACATAGGTCCACCGTCTAAGAGCGCCAACGCGCGACTAACGGACTGAAATTGGCAAGGAAAGTGGATGATCTCCCGATTTTGGTAGGTATTTTAACATAGCAATTATTATAATGATTTTATCAGGACAAACTCAGCGCCTAGACCTAAACAATCTTATTACCTTTTCATTCACATAAGAAATAATAAAAAAACGTTTGGTTTGTAGCTATAAAATTGGTTTTAAATTACGATAAGAGGTATCTTTGGGTTTTTTTTCTATCGAGCAAAGTTAACTTAATCGTGTTTCTGAAAGTAACCACACATCCGTCAGATCCTTAAATTTGACATATATTTTTTTCACAATTGTATAACACTATTTTCCATGTTTTTCCATTGATTCAAAAACTAGTGAGCGCGGACTCTGTTGGATTATAGCGTCTTAATCTTACGTAGATCGCACTGACCCACAAGGCCACAATGGCAGCTGTGTATCTAATAGGGTCCTGTCATCCTGTGTTAACCGATAAGATGATTCTATTATTTTATCTCCGGCTATCAAAGTTCAAACTGACTGTATTCGATCGAAGTGAATGAACGGAGTAAAGCTACTCATCATAAGATCGTAATAGCATTCAGTTGAGATCCACATGAACTCTACGACGTAACCTTGCAAATATTAAATCCGACTACGTAAAAGGACTGATGGTTGATTGGTTGATTTTGCGAATGACGACCTCTTCACCAACTATGTCGAAATTGCGCCCGATGCGCCAACGCTAAGGATCACAAATCTACGTCTCAAACTTCCGCATAATTTGTTTACATAAATAATATTCTAGTGCGTAGGTAATCTCTACGTTACGTCGTCGACATTGTAACAAAATGTAGTATTGCCATAACATGTTTGCCTGTGGAAAACCGATCCGTGTCGACGTTTACCACGATTAATATAAGTAAAGTCTTGTGCTATTATTTATTTAGTCGGCAACGCTGTAAAACCATCTCCCATCTTTATACAGTAGGGAAGAAAGTCGCATTATTTATCAGGTTATAAATAAGTTGACCTTCTAATGAATAAGGTTTCTCACACATAAATATGCTAACTTTACAGGAGGCCTCGGTCAACTAGGCGTGGAGTGCGCCAGGTACCTTCGAGGAAAATATGGCAGGGACAGTGTCATCCTCTCCGATATAATCAAGCCATCCCAAGAAATAGTTAATGATGGACCCTACATATTCGTAGACATTTTAGACTTCAAGGGCCTGCAGAAAACCGTTGTGGATCACAGAGTGGACTGGCTGATCCACTTTTCAGCTCTCCTCAGTGCCATTGGAGAGCAAAATGTTCCTTTAGCCGTACGAGTGAATATAGAAGGAGTGCATAATGTTATTGAACTTGCCAAACAGTATAATCTTAGACTCTTTGTTCCAAGTACAATTGGGGCCTTTGGTCCAGACTCTCCTAGAAATCCTACTCCAAATGTAACTGTGCAAAGACCAAGGACTATTTACGGTGTGTCTAAAGTGCATGCGGAGTTGTTAGGGGAATACTATTATCATAAATTCGGTTTGGACTTCCGTTGCTTGAGGTTCCCTGGTGTCATATCCAGTGACCCACCCGGCGGAGGAACTACTGGTAAGGATATTACTGTATTATTTTTATTATTTATTTTAAAGGTTCGACATATTTTTAAGTTGAAAGGTAAAGAAACCGGTCACGTAGAGAACATAACCTAATTATAGCAGTGTGTAGCTTAGTAACACTTTTGTTAGTTGTGTAAATTCAGACGAAGAATGAGAAAATAACTATACAGTATAACTATAGTTAAAGACAATAAAATACTTGTTATTAAATCATGGGTTAGAACTAAGAACTGTTTGGAAGCTGTTAATTGCTTAGCGACAATTTTTTTCATTCACGTGTTTGAATGTGGTAATTATATAGTTGTACGAATTCCGAGACGCGCTTATTAGCTATATTATTTTTTGTAAGTAGGTACATAATGTTTATGCAAAACTTTGAATGAGGTAACTGACCAATATATCACGGAGTTGTTTGGATAATAAATTTACTAGGTGGTGGCTTAGACCCCTACATTTAGATAGAAAGAACAAAGGTTAAAGAACTAGTAATTCAGAATATTTTAACCATAATATTAAAAAAAAAAAAAAAAAATTGGGTCATGAAAATGAAAAAAAAAAAATGATTTGTGGAGGCTCAAATTATTATCACAGGCAGCAATTTCACTCTTGTGGCAATTTTCGTCGCGATTCGAATTACGGATAAAAGATAACCTTTCGACAACTACTTTTACAGACTACGCCATTGCGGTCTTCCACGACGTGATTCGCAAAGGCCAGTACCAATGCTACCTCAAGCCAGACACAAGACTTCCTATGATGCATGTGAGGGATGCTCTTCGTGCCCTCTCGGAATATTTGGAGGCGCCCAACGAGATCCTCAATAGAAGAGTGTACAACGTCACATCAATGAGTTTCACTCCCGAGGAGCTGACAGAAGCTATGACTAAATATATACCAGACTTCAAGATCACTTACATGCCTGATAGCAGGCAGGAAATCGGTAAGTAAATAACGTATTGTTTATGTAAATAATAATATTTCAAAGTCAAACTGCGATTATGTGGACAAGGGCAAGAAAATAAGCCAAGTACCTTATATATATAATAGTTAACCGTATTAAATCTATAGAGAAAATGCGGAATGCCCGCAAGTAGGAAAATTGGTGCCACAGATATATTTCCCAAAAAAGTCCGGCTCAGATGTCCCCCAAATATCGGGAGTGTTTTTGATCTTCCTAGTTGTGCCCCAACCCCCCCCCTCCCAACCCCATTTCATGCAAAAAAGTAGTGGTTTATAGACAACATTTTCTGTTTCTAGCTCCTAATCTATTTTGATTTTCACAGGTGGTTTTTAACGCAGCGTTTTTTTCGGCGCACTGGTTTTTCAACGCACAGGATGATGATAGTTGAAATTTCCACAGAGTATTTCTTTGACGCGGTTGGGGTGCACTCTGTAAGATTCTCAATGCTCGCCTCTACACCGACCATTAAAAATCCAGTGCCCGTTAAAATATCGCCCGTACATACCTATTTGTACACCAGTTTTCTAAAACACATTCCTAATATTGATTTCAGCTGATTCCTGGCCGCAAGTATTCGATGATAGTGAAGCTCGCCGGGACTGGAATTGGAAGCCAGAGGTCGATCTAGACAACCTCGTGAAACTGATGGTCAAGGAGGTCAAAGAAAAAATTGCTGCCAATGGACTATCATAACGTGATATCTCGCTCTTGCTCATCATGCTGTCTTTGTCACGCGAAGGAGTTTCCCCCCACACAGGAACACAACAATCTATGCATGAAGAAGACGAATTGCTAAGCAGTGTTTCATTGATAGCAATCTCATCTCAGTTTTGTCGCTAAACGAACGTCAGTGGGTTTTAAATAGTTTTATAATATAATTTTATTTTAATAAAAGCTTTAACTGAATCTAAATTTATTTGATTTATTTTAACAAACTAAACGATCAGGGTTAACTCTTAGAGCCGGCGCACATCTAGCGAGGCGCAGCATCCCCGGCAATTAAAATTAAATTAATTCGACTAGCAAATAGTCGAACTGAAATTTAAAATATACAAGGTAAGTTTTTATCCAGTGCACAAATAACAAATGAAACTTAAACGAGTTACAATAATCATGCAATTTTTATTTTGATATATCTTAGTACAAAAAAATTAAGTTATCATTAACGAAAGATGTCTATTTTGAAACTGGTTTTTATGGTAACTTGCGCGCGGCGCCGGCGTGGCAGCGAAGGTGAACGACCGACTACCTGTTCAATCGGTCAAAATTTTAAGAATTTCGAAGAATCTACGCCGGCGCGTGGTTACTGACATATTCCTATTGTCGATATCATATTAGGTACGAAATATGTAGGGTGTCCACAGTTTACTGAATTATGGTCGAACAAAAATTTAAAAAAAAGTATTGAAAAAATGGTTGAAATGTGTTCTATTACTGATACAGAACCACCAAAAAATATTTGCGCACTGGTTATAAAATTATTCTGTATGATCTTCCATTAGTCCGAGAGCAACAATGCGGACATGTTATTTATTTTCGACTCTATTTTAAGATTCACAATGTTAATATTCGTTTAGCAGGGAAAATACGTTTTACCAGTTCAGTGCCAATCCCTACGAGTATCCAACTAAAGTGATATTCTATGGGTTACTGGACTATCTACAGCCATCTTTGATTTCAGGTCATTGCCAGGCTGATGTCATTACATAATAACGTAGGTCTTTAAACTACCTGTCCTAATGGCATTGACCGAAGGCTGCATAAATCACACAGCCTTTATTTATAGCTCGGGTACTTTTATCGCCCAGTCCAGGTTTGAATCTTTGTTGCAAAACCATGTTTGAATTAAGGTCATTACCCCGCGGACTGTTTGGGAAGCGAGATAGGTACCAAAATAAACTTAATGTTGTTGCTGTAAGTATCAAATTGCAACTATGCATTTGATAAATACTAGCTTCTGCCCGCGAATTCGTTCGCGTTAAATTTCATGTTCCCCCGACCTTTCCCGTCGCATCGAATCGTCTGCCCGTGCGAATTTCCCCGGTTTTGCAACATTTTTCATTGCTACTCCGCTCCTCTCGGTTGTAGCGTGATGTTATATAGCCTATAGCCTTCCTCGATAAATAGGCTACTCAACAAAAAAAGAATTTTTCAATTCAGACCAGTACTTCCTGAGATTACCGCGTTCAATCAAACAAACAAACTCTTCAGCTTTATATTATTATATATAAATAGTATAGATTAAAAGCGCGGTTTTATTGCGGAAGTCTTGTATAATTGAGTCGAGTCTTTAAAATTACGAGTCGAGGACTCGAGTCCTTTGCAACACTACCTACGGGTCGTGTTTGTGAAAATAGCGTTGCATCATCTGCCTAGCCTTTTCCCAACTTGTTGGGGTCAGCTCCCAGTCTAACCGGATGCAGGTAAATATCAGTACTTTAAATCGAGCGACTGCCTGTTACTGGGAAATACGATACCCCTGGGTAAGACTGGTTCTCGGACTTTCGGGCTTCTGACGACCCGTAATGACTGTCAAAGATCCGCCAATGACGGCCGGGACCAACGGATTAACGTGCTTTCCATGGCATGGTGGGTGGGGTCTTGGCATGTAAAGATGGTCACCCATCCACGAATCTACCGCAGCAATCGTAGTTTCATCTGATCGGTTGCCTCATGGGGCTGTAATTACTCAGTCATAAGTCCCACAAAATAGCATATGGATATATATATATATAGAAATAGCGTAAGGACTGGAATAAAACACTCAAAATTTCGATCAATTCCTTTATTTGAGCATAAAACAAAATAAAAATCACCTTTGCTTAAAGGAATAATAAAAACAGTGTTAAGCATGTACATGTTTGCTACCTACAGATACACAATGAAAAAGAAAACAAATCACCCCCACCATGAGTTTACGACAACTAGAATTTTAAATTTCGAAGTGATGTCTACAAAATAAAGAGGCAAAAGAATCGTTGAGTAGATAGACTCATGGCAGTGGTCGTATAGGATGTCAGAGGATGAAACTTAAAAAAATAAAATGACTTCCAATCCACACTATACACAACTCAGTCTTCGTTACGTTACTCGTCGGCAACACGGTCGCTTATTTATTATTTCTATGACAATATTCACTAGATATGGACGTAACATTACTATAGGCAGAACGTTCATTTCCATACTCATACAAATTTGTTTTCTCAATGTTGCCGCGTTATTAATATGAGACTATTCCAATGCATATAGTTAAAACTCTAATCTACTAACAAATTTTATTCTAAGAATAATATTGTTTCTGTGATTTTAGGACATTTTCTATTTCTAAAGTTTCAAAATACTTATAGTAAATCAAAATTGTAATTTAGCGAGAAATAAATCATCCGAAATGCCTTTCCACCTTATAGATCTACGTGTTATTATTTCTGTATTACTAGCGCGAAAAAATAATATACAAATATATAAAAAAATCAAATTTCTAGCCGAATCTAGCCAACTTAATTTTATTGCACCTTCTGTTTACTATAATAATTATCACAAATCTTATATACAGTCATTGTGAATGTTTTTTAATGGCACTTACGTCGTCTTGCATCTGGAAGCAAGTGTTTAGAGTTAAGACTTACTATTGGAAGTGATGAGAGATTATAACGCATAGTCTGGAGATAAATAGTAAGCAAAAGTAAGAGATTTAGTAGGCAATAAAATGTACTCAAATATGCGAATATTGCGGTAAGTCATAGATAGCTACCGCCAATCAAAAAACAGCTAAAGAAACATTCACAATAACAATGAAATTCGTTTATACTTCAAACAACAAATTGGTAACATTTATACATAAACAAATATTTGAAAACACAAAAAAATACATTGTTATAAACCTCACCAAATAAAAATACGCTTAATCGATATCCCGGTACCAAAACTGACATACCACATTAAAATACATGGCAACTTATTTATAAAAAGTAAAAAGTTTTTCAGAAGAAATGCAATATACAGTGGTGGTATGAACGAAGCGAACGCGTAGTTAGTTTAAGTACATAAGTTACAAGTAAAAAATGCAATTAGTTACAAAACTGGAATAAATATAGAGTAAATACAACACAAAAATCACATTTGGGAGTCAAAAACAATGATATCAATAGAAAAATACAACTTAAATTATTATAACAATAAAAACGAGGTTTCATTTTGTGTGTGAAGTCGGTTCGTTGTGTGTATAGCAGATTTTGGATTAATCTTTATGCGATCCACCAAATAAGCGGTGTAAAGCTGATATCAGACGCTCCTTCAAGTCAAAGTTCATTTTTATTTAATTTTTCGCTAACACCGACAAAATGAAATAGGAATAATTATTCATCTGCTTCTTTAATTTCTTTTTCATTCAGCAGGCGAGTGAAAGATGCCGAGTGCCGAAATACAACATCGTTGGATCGGTTCACTAATGCATAATTTTTTAACTTTTGATTCATTTTGTGTTCGTTTTAATTCGACTGAAAGATGCCGCAAGAAAGACAGAATATAACAAATGATATCTGCTTATGAGCATGTCATTTCAAAATAAAACTCGCGGTATAAGAACTAGATGAACGTATCTACCTACATTTGTATGAAAAATGGAGATACGTTCATCTGACTTTTGCACCGCGAAATAAACTCGACAATAGCTAAGAAATACTTTCGTGTCTTAGCATCTACATATTTTATAGCGTTTTTATAGTTTGGACTGCCGCAGTCCCCTCTATGTCGGGGATGTTTCGTCCTCTCAATAAGTTATGGAGCTTTCCATATGGGTTACCCCAGGATTTAAATTATCGGTGTTGAGCCGAGCACTGAGAATCCAACAGAGGGCACCCTAGCAGGTCAAGAAAACACTGTTGTATTTTAAACTCTCCGCAGTAAGATGAGCGTTGAAAATCGAGTGTGCGAAAACCAATTGTCCGTGCGACCCCTGGCAGTCTGCACGTAATGCTTGACAGGATTTCGACCAATAAAAAAAAAAACGTGCGCCATTTTTGTTTTCGCGCTTTCTGTGCAAACCTTTCAAAAGCTCGTTTCGTTGCAATGACAATTTCTAGATGGACTGTTTAGGAAACCTTAATTTGTACGCATCTTATTCTAATCGTTACGCATCCGACAAGTTAGTAAAAAAAAAATCGTTTGTTCGGAAAATCGCAACTAACATACGAATAAAAAATGTCGTTGTATTCTGAATCTTTGATCTTGTAGTTTATTTAATGCTCTCTAATCGTACAAAAAGTGGAAATGACGTTGCAAATATTATGTGGATGACAATTCTATGTCTATATTTGATTATTGTACCGCTGCAATTTTTCACCCAAATGGAGAAGTACCCAAAAGCGCACGCTGCTGGCACATAATCGCGCCCTAGATTTCTCTCTTCAGTAAATAAAATTGTACACACATTGCGTTAACAATTCAATTTATTCATGACAATGAAAACTTCCTTATTCAGTCACTGTAATTGCACTTTAAATTCTCAAACTACTCGTCTACGTGTATTGTGACGTCATAATAAATGCTTACAACTTGGTGGGCGGTGACTGGCCATCGTGACTACTGATAAAGGAAGGCACCAACGAATACTTGTATTATTCGTAGGAAGGAACTAATTTTAATGTTCCTACCGAGAGGCAAGAATCAATGCCGCGTGCGATTATTTTAAATTTAATTACACGTGTTCCAAAACATGATTTATAAGTAAGTTATATGCTAAAAACGAACATGTTCTTTTTACAAAATTAAGTGGTGCATGCCTTATCAAAAGACAATTGCAAAAGGCAAGTTATAAAACGAACAAACAAACACGAATTATTACATATAAGTGCTTCATAAACCGTGAAGTCTACATTCAACAATACATTAAATTTTATATCAAGCATTAGCAAAACGCGTACGACGACGTCTTACCGAACTTCTGCCGCATTTGAAAAACGTTATTTTGAAATATTTACATCAGTATTTTCGTTTCGATTGTTGCTTACTGGACGTTGTCCTACGAAAATTCTTTGTAACATAATTAATTATAAATAAATCACTGCGTCATATGCCTAAAATTAGATTCATCGTTTTCCGTCACAATGCTAGCAAAAATATTTGATTTTCGTTACCTACATAATTGACTTGATGACTACTCCGCCTTGACGTGTTGCTGTTGCTCTCGGTTCATGTTCATTTCTTTCAAGCGCTGTCTGAGCTGTGCCTTCTTTATGTTTGTCATGATCTGCGTTGATTGGTACAGCCAAGAACCCTGGAAAACATAGACAAGGGAATATAAGACAAGTGACAGGCAAGATCTGAGGAACACTTCTGTGCTTACTCTCGAATATAATTCCGATAGATCGACATTGGAATTGTCAGTCAAACGTCAGGAATTGGCTGTACTCACTGAGTCTAGCCAATCCCTGACGTTTAACTCAACCAACTGACGTTTGACCAATGTCGATCTATCGGAATTACATTCCAGAGTAAGCACCCTGGTAATTATAAGAACGTTTTCTGTCTGATCTCAGTCTCAAGTCTCTCTGGTAGGATTTAGAATAAACCTACTCATTAAGAGCACATTCATCTCAATCAGCTACAAACAGGTCACATTGGCCTACTTATTTTCCAATTTCACCAAAGTATAAATAATTTACAATAACAAATCAAATAAACTAATTACGATATCTAAAATCATACGATATTTTATCAACTCACCACCATTATCATGCAGTTTAGTAGTATAGGGATGGAGAAAACGACAGATATGAACAGGCCTTTACTATCGAAGTACTGTTGTCTTGAGAATAAGGTCCAATTCCGCGCAGCAACTTCGTTGATATTCTCCGAAAAATAGACTAGCAACACTGAAACATTAAAAACAAGGTTGTTGGCAGGATGTATTATTAGAGAATGTTGTAATGAATTAAGATGTAACATAATGAAATGAGATTACGTGTGTACTTATCTTACTAAAAAAAATACTATCATTGAAAGAAAAAAAAGATAGCAGTGTCTGAAGGTTAAAAGAATAAATAAACATCGTTCATTCTACGTCACGGAGACCGAATGCTTTCTTTTTAATATCAACAATGAAATAAAGTTTCAGAAACACGAAATTACTTTCACTAGTTTGACGCAGTGCCAAATGACGCAGAGGCGCTTTCCGAAAAGCGGTTTCGATTTTCGCACTACTGCTAAAATGTGTATACAGTTGTGCGAAAATATTTGTTTTGTAATCAACCCGTGTGTATGTCTAGGATTTGTTTGTAGAGAGTAAGGCTTGGCCTTCATTGAGCAATCTTAGTACGAGACGGTATGAAGCGATTTTCTTGTTTAGAAGACTTGATAGTTATAAATTGGCATAGCGTATCTAATGGTAGGTTAGTAAGTCGTCGTTAATGCCGTTGATAGGCAGTGGGAAGATGATTTATGCGTCTTCTGATTCCCCCCTATTCTGCTCTACTTACAATTTTATTGAGACAAAGGTCATTGTACGGGGAGAAGTACTTTTAGACAAACGTTTTATCATCATCATCATCAGCCTATAAATGTTCCCACTGCTGAGACACAGGCCTTCTCTCGGTGAGAGGAAGTGGGCCATAATCCACCACTCGGGCCCAGTGCGGGTTGGTAGATGTCACATGTCTTCCAATTTTTGGTTCTAAGACATGCCGGTTTCCTCACGATGTTTTCCTTTACCGTTTTGAGAACAGTGGTGATGAAATAATTTACACAAAGTAATGCGCCTGCTTGGGTTCGAACTCACGACCTACTACTCGTAAGTCGCGGCCGTTACCACTGGGCCACCACTGCTCTCTTTAAAATTAATTCTATAAACTCTCTCTAATTCTAAAAAATCTCTTTAATTCTATAAACGTTTTATAAAACGTTTATAGAATTCTTTTGAAACTAAAAAAAAAATTACTCGTCCTATAGGACGAGTTATTTTTTTTTTAGTTTTAATCGAAATTGGAAAGGTCATGTATTTAAACGAACCTAAAATCCCATTTTACGGTCCTAAAATTATTTATTGAACTCTCTAAAAGAGTGATTACGTCTCTTTTTGTGAACCTCAAATAATTACTTTTTTGGGGTCCTAGGCCTCAACTGTGACCAACTTTGATATTGCGCTCGCCGGCCACTACTGCGGCACCACTCGCTTCGGCCGCTCAGCTGGCGCGGTTGGTCACAGTTATACCCATTTTTGTCAGCGTGCCCTAGCTTAGTTACTGCAACCAACTCGACTCGCGTGTGATTGGTCACAGTTCTTACCTAATCCGTTTGGTCAGCGTACCCTAACTTAATTATAAGGCCAGAAATTTAAAAAGAGGCTCATGTATTACAAAATGTTTGCACCATGAAAATCCCGAAATGTTTATAGAGGTTCATTAATTAAAAATAGCGTGCATCCTTAGAATTTCAATAGGTTTTTAAAGGACCAGCTAAACATGTTTTCAATGGAAAAGGTGTCTCTTACTGTAGAATAATTCGAAAACAGTAGGTACTTACATAATATTATGAACAAGATAACTTGAAAGTTCCCGTAGTTCCTCGTTGAGAAGCATGTGAACGTTATTATAATGTGGAAAGATATCAGCCCCATTAGCCACGGGTCGCGCCATTCAATCTGAAATTAAAAGAAAGCAGACCTTATTGTATCGGTCGATGTCACACTTTTCCGGTGTCCACTAAGCCCAAACAACGGCCATGGGGTCATGACGTCATGTCAATATGGCGATACTTAGTGCTGTTCAGATGGCCACGTTTTACGACAAAAATATTTAAATTGAGCCATTGGTGCTAAACAGAAATAACGTAACATCACGCCTGTTTACCCCAAAAGGGTTAGGCAGAGGTATACCTATAATGCACCTACATTTTGCTAGTTGTGTTTAAGTTCCTGTTAGTCTAGTGGTTAGTGACCCTGACTGCAAAGACTGAGGTCGTGGGGTCAATTCCCACCCAGGACAAATCTTTGTGTGATGAGCACAATCATTTGTTCTGTGTCTGGATGTAATTTATCTATTATATGTATCTATTTAGAAATATATAAGTATATTTATCAGTTGTGTGGTTACCATAGTACAAGCTCTGCCTAGTTTGGGATCAGATAACGGTGTGTTGGTTGTCCTTAGATATTATATTATTATTATTAATGGGGGGCGAGCATATTGCCATAAATTCAGACTCCGGGCTGCTACTGAGGAATTCCAGATGGAAAAACCCAAGAACACTCCCCGACCAGGGAATCAAACCCAGAACCTCAATGGGTAATTTGTTCCCAACGGCCCACGTAGAGATAAGTAACTAAAGAGACTCGAGCCGAAGTATACCCAATAATAAAATCAAAGGTAGGCTAAAAACTAAGGCTTCTTTCTAATCTCAGATCAGACGAGCAAGAAGCCGACCAAATAATTCGAAGTGTAATAATGCGAATTGGTTTATTGCTGGGGCCTACAGCTACGGGAATCTACTAAATAACCTTTAATAATGCCTTAATGCAGGTATTGCTCCGTGTGATTTCGGAAGTAAAAATAGCACCATCCCATTTCTTCGTGTAAGTGTCGTAAGAGGCGACTATGGGACTTACTAGAGAATGGGCAGCAGCGTTTCTCTATGTATTTTACCACCATACTGCGATCGCTAACCCGCTCGCCAAGCGTGGCGATTATGGCAAAGCCCTCGAAATTGGGGGAGGCCTATGACCAGCAGTGGACGTCAAATGCTTGATGATGAATGCAGGTTTTTTTTTTTAATAGAAAGTCAGACGCATATGGAACATTTTGCTTATGAACTCCACACTAGGTCGAGCCTGTTTCGTGGAGTTCATGAGTGGGATTACCGTTTGACTTTGCTTACATTACTACATGTTACAGTTGAGATTTTAAAGTAGTTAAAACATTTAAAAAAATAATTGTCTAGGTTTAAAGAAGTGAAACGTAATATGAACAAAATTAAAAACAATGAAACTAAAAACAATAAAATTAAAATTAGTATTGTGCCCAGTATTGGCTTTTCTAATCCTCTAAGATGCGAATCTCGGAGTCTTGAAATTGACTGCCAGTTATCTCATCGTTGAATTGGTTAACACAAACTAAACAACCAATTTGATTTGCGTTCTCACATTTCAAGCGAAATGTTTTTCAATTTTCAATTTATTTTCTCCACTTTAGAAAACAAATTAACCTTGTCGTACTAGACTATTTTATCGGTCAAGGTTATTAGAACCGATTAGGGTTGCTTTCTTATCGATTTTAGTTTAGAACGTGATATTTTATTTAATCACATCGATTACACGTGCTTCGAAGAAATTAGCCGTGTATAATTAAGTTAATTAGATTCGGAATTCTTTATTATTATATTAAGTGTAACAAAGCATCCAGATGTTTTAGAAACGTGAACAGTACTGTTATACCAATCAAAACGTGTCATCCCAAATATAATAATAATATCTTGGGACAACCAACACAACGTTATCTGATCCCAAACTAGGCAGAGCCTGTACTATGCAGGCGCGGTCCGACCCCCCCCCCCCCCCCCCCAAAGACAGTCATGCTGTCGAAACCCTGAACGATTTGTCTGTCTTACTATCTTAAAATTGTTCTCACTTGAGCCACGGAGACTCCGATGGATATTTGCAAAAAGATCACCCGGACCCGGGACATCATGCTGATCAGTAGCGCTTGCGACTACTAGACCAAAGAGGATGTACCTTCCTAAAAATATTCTTCAGTAGTCATAGTGACCCCCCCAAAATGTTAGGCTGCGACCGCCCCTAGTACTATGGCAACCAGATAACTGATAAATATACTTATATATTTCTAAATACATACAGACACAGAACAAATGATTGAGCTCATCACACAAAGATTTGTCCTGGGTGGGAATCGAACCCACGACCTCAGTCTTTGCAATCAGGGTCACTAACCACTAGACTAACAGGCCAGTCAAATCAATATTACGTCCCTAATTGCAGTATGGCAGCTCGGGAAAAGTATTTTCCGTAGATTTGTGCCTAGCCGCCTTTCCCCAACTATTTTGGAGTCGTCTTCCAGTCTAGCCGGATGCAGCTGCATATCACTATTTTACATGAAACGACAGCCTAACTCCACAACCCAGTTACTGGGTAATTGTAACCGATGTAAAGCTATAGGCAGATAGACTGAAGACCCATTCAGTTAACAAAACCAGGAAACCGTGAACAAAAGGCTGTAATAAACATACCGTGTAACATATACATGGGTTTAATAATAGAAAATCATAGTTATTTAAAAAACACAACCTCTCTATGTCAATCACGGAATAAAAAAAGTAGTGTATTCTTTGTTCTGTGATGTCAATAATAGTGAGTTAGTAAATGTTAACGTTCTATAAAATCAAACTAGTGAAGCCAAGCGTAGTGAACTGTCGTTATTTATTTACACTTTCTGATAAGAAAACTAGGCCGGAAAAACTAATATAACTAAGATTTTCTTCTAATTTTCAAGATAGCACAATTATATAATAAATATTTATTGACATTGAAGGATAGACTACTCAGCATCAGACAGACGGTGATCGTGACAGTTCAGCCGAAACGGCTAAGGAATTTTCTAAATTTTCGCTACGGGCCACTCGTATTAATCTTATATGGGCGCCGAGTATGTTATCGTTTCAGTTATAATCACATAATAAAATAATACAATTACAAAATCTGGGCTGAATGATAAGCTGATGATAGTACCGCATGAATTAAAAGAAGGTTATTTAGATTCCGATTTTCGCAAACGTTGCCGCTGGGCCCATACTAAGCCCAAAGCATTTCCGCGCTTTGACGGGCTCTTTCGTTATGCCTAAGTGCTCGTGTAGTTTAATCAGCCTCTCATGGAGGATATCTTCACCTATCCTTGGAGACTCGTAGCTGACGAACAAGCAGATTGCACTGCAGACCAGTGAAGTTGTATACGAATACTGCATAAGCACGACAGCTAGCGCTGCATTTTTTACTGACGTTGTTTATTACACCAAGCTAAAACTTTATAACTTTTCGTAGCTAGCTTTTATACATAAATAGTTGCATGCATACCGATCGTAGGCAAGTTGCATCTGCATGGCATTAACCTCTCCTCAGAGTCTAGGGTCATTGAAACGATCTACGTGGGCAGCATTTATGTTGGATGTTAGATGCTTACGGATGTTTTGTCCTATTTACAATGGGTGCACGATAATATTATGCTTATAAAATTTCGTCACTGACTCTGATCAGGCGTTACCCGTGGGCGTTGCGGATGTCTATTTTGGAGTATTTCGTTGTACAGACAGCACGTAAAGAGGTTTACTTCCTAGGCACAAAATCAGAAAATTCGGCCGAAGTTAGATGCGTTTCCTACTCTGTATGACCGATGACCTACGGACATAAAATTACTTTGGGTTGGGGTCTTCTCATCTCGTCCGTCTAAGAATGGATGATACCACGACTTGACAGCTGTCCCTACTCCCGCTATTTTTTTTGCCCGTCCAAAAAGTTAATAATGCGTAGGATACATTTAATTCCAAGTGTCGAACTACTTTCGGATGGTCGCGGACCTTCGTTGATGAACTTAGAAAGTCAATACTAGAAATGAACTGGGTAAGAAATTAAAAGAGAATCCTGAAGACGCAGAAATAAAGAGCAATTTTATAGCTGAACGAAATAATGTGACAGTTGTTATTCAAAATGCAAAGAGTTCTTATTACATGAAATCTTTTAAAAATTGTATTGGAAAGCCTTTTAAGATGTGGAAGTTGATTAATAATATAACCTGCAATAGAATAAAAAATAACTCAGCCCCTACAAAACTTGAAGGTCCGATTACCGATACAAAACTTATATGTGAGAGTTTCAATAATTACTTTTCAACAATCGGAACAGTGCTAGCAAGTGAAATTCCAAAATGTAATCAAAATAATGCAACGGACGCGTTTTTCAGATTGCGTGCAAGTACGCAGGCTGGTATAGATCTTACTGAGTTGTCACCAACCACAACTAAAGAGATTTCAAAAATTATTGATGAACTGAAAATTAACACGAGCACAGGCATTGACGGCATCAGTACTAAAATAATTAAATGTATTAAAGATTTACTTTTGGAAGACCTAACAAAATGCGTTAACAAAAGCCTTCAGGAAGGAATATTTCCTGATCCATTAAAAATCGCCAAAGTCACACCGATACATAAAACCGGAAATAACGCAGATGTGAGTAATTATCGTCCAATATCGGTCTTACCGATAATTTCTAAAATATATGAAAAAATCATTTATAATAGATTACAAAGTTATTTAAATTCTATAAATTTTATTTCCAAAAATCAATATGGCTTCCGACAGAAATCAAACACCCTATCCGCAACTATTGACCTTATTACTAACTTAAAAACTAACATTGATAATAAACAAATAGCTATTGGGATCTTCATTGATTTAAAAAAGGCATTTGACACTGTAAGCCACAAACTTCTTCTTAAAAAACTCGAAAACATCGGTATAACTGGGTCTGCATTAAAAATACTAAATTCTTATCTTACTAATAGGTACCAAGTAGTCGGTATTGGTGAAAATCGAAGTGAACCCAAACCCATTACTTGTGGAGTACCACAAAGTTCTATACTAGGGCCTCTATTATTCCTTATCTACATCAATAATATTAATGAAATCGGACTTAAAGGCGCTATTTCACTTTACGCCGACGTTACCAGTCTTTTTTACTTTGGCAGAGATATAGAACATATCGTTAAAGAAGCACAAAATGATCTTGATAGACTAGCTATCTGGTTCCAATGCAATCTGCTTACCATAAATGCTAGTAAAACCAAATACATGATATTTAATGCTAAAAATAAAAAACTTACTTCACATGGCGAATTAAATATAAATGGTCAACCATTATTAAAAACAAATACTGAAAAATATCTAGGTCTTACTCTTGATGATAAACTTACAATGAAACCTCATATTGAAAAACTAAGAAAAAAGATATCATCACTGACTGGTGCACTTAGAGGAATTGTCCGTTGTCTCCCACTACAAGTCAGATATATTATTTATAACTCTATGGTTAAACCACATCTTGATTACTTAATCGAAGTGTGGGGAAGTACTGCCAAAGCTCACCTTAAAAAACTACAAACATCTCAGAATAAAATTATTAAAGTCTTATTCAATTATGATTATTTTACATCTTCTGAAAAAGTTTTTAAAGAAACAAAATTAATGAACATTAATCAAATTTATAAATATAACACCTGCATACTTGTACGTAAAATAATCAATAAAGACATACATACACAAATAACATTTACAAAAAGAATGCAAATCCAAAAGCGCATGACGAGGCAGGCTAACCATATAATTTTAAGAGCACCAAGGACTAACTACGGTAGAAGGACTGTCGTATATGAGGGGGCTGAACTCTATAACTCTTTACCTAAAGAAATCAAAGAATCTAAATCACTTCCAACTTTTAAAAGGCTATTAAAGCACCATCTGAAAAATGCATAAATTGTAAGTTTTTACCGTTTATATAATTATCTTAATTTTAGTTTATTACCAAGCGAAAGCGTCGTTTGTCTTATATATTAATTATCATGTTTTCCTCATAGAAGTGAATAATTGTATTCTTTTTGAGCGAAATAAATTTCTCAAACCGTAAGTAGGTCCTCTGAGGTAACACTTTGACCTTGAACCTGCCTAGCGTACGCAGTACGAGTTTCAATAGACTAGAGAACTGCTTTTACGAGTTTTGTGACTAGTGACGTGCGGTTTATCGTACCAAAGTGCCCTCAGTGTGGCGAATTTTCTACTCAGATGTAATAATATGTTCTGACATTCTATTAGATCCGTTCTAGTTACAGAAATGTTTAAATTTCCGTTTCAGTTGCTATGGTGTTATCGGCATGCAAAATGATAACAAAATTTGTTTAACATAAATTCAGAATCTCGTACAATAACATAGCTTGTAAGCGTTGAGCTAAAATTAAATTAAAATAATGTTTTTGCATCTGTTTGTGATCATTGCCTTGCGGGTTCAGGTCAGAGAATTAAGCTCGTGAGAAGGGGCAAAATTATGTTTAAGATAAACCGTATTAGCAAAAACCTGTGGATGCCGTGTTGCAAGCAAGGCCAGAGTAGCGAAATCATGAGTGAATGTAATAATATATTCAACGAACATAGTCTATTCTCTTGCAATGGCGCCAGTTCATGGCCAGAGTAATATTTTACCTATTGCGGTTATCAGAACGTTATTAGCCTTTATAATTGACGACCGCAAGCCACGGGTATCTACGACAATTTATAGTAGGTACAATACCTATTTTGATTTTTGAATGCACATCGTACTATATTCTAGGTATATAGTATAGCGATTACATAAGGTCAACATCCTTCCGGATTTGTCCACAGATGTCCAGCTTTTTGGCTCCCAGCTGCCGTCCGCAAATTGTTCAGCTTTGTCAATTGTCCGGACTTTTCCGATTTAGGGGTTTTTTTTAACAAATAGAAAAGCTATATACATAAAATAGCTTTTTCCGGCGGCTTCGCCCGCGTATAATACATATGAACTCTTGAATCACTCTGCCTATTGACGAAAATCGCATTAAAATCCGTTGCAGAGTTTTAAAGATCTAACTTTGTTTTATATTATGTAAAGAGACGTAGACCTTCCAAACCAAACCCGAGCGAATACCGAAAAAGTAGGAATTCTATTCACCGTTTTGTGAGCTTATTTACTTTAGTACGGCCAGTACTTAGTCACTATGAGGAAAGGTCAAGGACAAAAGGATTATGCTACATTTTCGCTGCCGTCATCAGTATCACCAGTAGGTACGTCATTGCCAGACTTGTTTCACGCCCGCTAAGCGCCTGAAATAGCGTATCGAGTTAATCATATTAGACAAAAGATAGGTGTACCAAATAACAAACGTTTAAATATCAAGTTTGTTTAGGTATAATTTATTTACTACTTTATTTTATTTATTACTTTATCAATTTTTTCAATAAATCAATACTTACACGCAAAAAAGTAGTTGGTAGGTATAAGTTATTGGAGTAAATAGGGGATTTATTTGATATAATATGATATAATGGCTATAAAATTATCAGCAATTGAATGTGTGTAAACACACAAGTTTATTTTGAATTGACCTCTACTGAATATTAGAATGCATAATTCAAGGTGGCGAAGTTTGTAAATGTTTATAAATATGAAACACTACACAACACGCTACACAAAAATATTTTAGCAATCATTTAGACTGAGAACCCAAATATGTTGCAAACTATATGCAATCTATTTATTATAAATAGAAGTGATATTTATAAAATGTTTAATGTTTTTCATATTTTATGATATTATCACAAATAACTGTCACTTTTCAATACTTTTACAAAAGATAATGTTGGTACACTGATAACACAAACTACACATGTAGCATGTTGTTTTAATTGAAACTTGTATCAATAACTTAGTACAGATTTTTGGGGACCTAATGGGGGGTAGTATAGTAATATTGTGGGGTAGTGGAAGCACACCGAGATCATAAAATATACCTTCTAAGTTATTATTACACGCTTTATATTAGCTTCACTTGTATGTTTGTATGTATATTTATTTGTAACCAACTCCTTATAGTGCGATTTTGACCCACTTTAAACGACCAGATTTCATTCAAACTTTGCACACCTGTCAAGGACCGATGACAATGCAATAATTTGATAAACTTGTGCAAAAAAACTGCTGAAAATTCGAAAACTACGCTGACATACGTCACAAACTACGCTGACATACGTCTCAAAATTCGAAACACCTTTAAAAATAGAAAATAAATAATAGTTAAAAAAACTAAAAAACACGCTTCCATAGAATACAAACTAAAAAGTAGAAAATAATGGAAAAAAAGCGTGGGGTGCGTGATATCAATAAAAAAATACCTTAAAAAGCACCCCTCGCTTATTTTCCATTATTTTCTACTTTTTAGTGTGTTCTATGGAAGCATGTTTTTTAGTTTTTTAAACTATTATTTTTTTCCTCATAGCTGTTACAGAAATAGCAGCTAGAAGGGGTCCAATTATTATTTAACCTATGTCTACTTTTAGTACACTGCTGTTTGATGTCCCTTAATAAATAAATAAATAAAAGTTAGTTTCAGAGGGGATTGTGACAATATTGAAGTCTGATTTAGTTTTTTCCACAATTTTATACAGGTAACTCAACCATCAATATGCAGTATTGTTTTAATGAATCACTGTAAAGTTTTACAATCCTGCCAGGGTCGCGAGATTGTTCGAAAGAGATACCGTGACCCTGGCACATGGGCAACTGAAGGAACACGGTTGGGTTTTAGTCAGTAAAAGTCTGACGTACCTACCCTCCCGCGCCACCCAGAGCGGGAAAACTCATTTGATGACTTCCCAAGCAAAAAAAAAAAAAGTTTTACAATTTTGTCTAGTCTTACCATTACAATTGTCTTAATGACCTTCAGTTATGTCAACTATTAAAGGTTATGTAATAAATTGACTAAATTACTTAGCTATCTATAATGAATGTAGTTAAAACACCGCCCTTGGGTGGTATAATAATATTTTTTTGTCACTATGTTTCTATAATCATACTTTTAAATTAGAGACAATATCTTACCAGAGAAAATGTAATAAGTACAAAAATACCTTTATTTGAAGTTGGTTAAAAATTATGATTGATTGTTAGTGTTGTCGTAGGGGACTTTAGTTGCCTGAGTAGATGTGACTAATGAGGGAATGATGTACAGCATAAGACAAAATGATAAGGCATTCGAGTGAATGTCTCTTCTATGAAATCCTAAGGGTACTTCTTCTCGGTCAAAGGGTAGTGCCGCAGTTATTTGAAAACTTTATAAATTTTCATGTTACTTTCTTTCTAGTTTTAGAAAGATATGATTGAATACTATATTACAGATCATACTTAGTCAATACCCTAGTTGCCTCTAGCAAAAATAAACAACAGCTCATATGATTATAATGTAAGTTTAAGCAGGCAGGTGATAAATTGTATTTCTGTACAAACACACACTCAGGTTTGTACAAACACTTTTACATGTCAATCATATTTTTTTTAACTCGATAAGGTCGGTTTTTCCTATCTGACTACACTGAGAAGAGAGTGTGAAACAATCTCAGAGGTAACAGTCTCTTTTAAAGTCCGAACATAAGCTTGGTCAGATCATGTGAAAACCATGTAGATTGGTGTCTGAAATGGTTGGGAGAACCACACAAATTGAATGGACCTGGCCGGTCAGTACACGCATTTATTAGTAATCAAATCATGCAGCTCAAGTCAGAACGTAAGGAGCTCAGTTGAGTTACTTTAGCCATTTTTTTCTTGTGTATTAATTAAATTCAGTAATTCTAGTATTATGTTAATTATAAACCTTTGCTCTCTGTTACCGGCAAAACAATAGTAAAATGATAATTAGACAGGTACCGATTGAGCGCCGTTGGCCGCGGCTGCCAACCGCGGCGACGCAACGACTCAACGAGTAACCGCCCAGATGGGAACATTTTATGCAATATTACTGTAATCACCAAATTTTCACATTCACTAAGGGCAAAAATAGTTGCTAATTAATGTAAAAGCAGTCTATTTTGAGATCCCAATAATATAAATTCGTAACACTAATGACAATACTCACACTGCGGAGATATGAAATAAAATCCGATATTTGATTAACTTCCACAAATTCCTCCATGTTGAAAGTTCACACGAAAACACAAAACTGTTTTCAAATTGCTACAGTTTTATTATACGATTACTGTGTCTCGTAGAAATATTTATTCAATCATCATATCAATGAATTATTGAATCAAATTGAATGAGACAACGAATGATATGAATGAATGACTGACCGGTCCTCCTATTTTTTGTTTGATTGATTGACGTACACAACAATATTGCCATAAACAAAAAATATTATTGGCTTTAACTTTCGTGACTCCGTGTTTATTTCACACTGATGATACGCATGTCACGTTGGTGATTGGCGTTTGCACAAGAGTTCATCATTCTCCTGCGCTTATCCCAATTTATTTGGGGTCAACGCAACATGTCTTTTTCTTCCACACTTCTCTATTAGAATCGTCATCTCAGTAGTCACCCCCTTTCTATCCATATCATAATTCACACAGTCCATCCATCCTTTCTTTGGTCTCCTTCTACAAACTTGCGTTTTTTGCAATTTGCCGGCCAGTGCTAGGTTGTATGTTGATTAAAATATTATTCGCGCCTGTAAGACGTATGTAGTTACAGAATTATAATCATCAAAATCATCAATACAACGCTCTAAGTTCATAAAGCTGTAGGAATGACGTTTTCTGTTTTTTTTTTTTGTTCCTAAGGCTTTATGAACTTGGAGGGTTGTATTGGCGATTTTTAGAAAATTTGAATTTCGCGGGCTGGTTCAAGCATTCACCTTAAACGAAGTTAATATTGAAAGCTCGTCATTGATAGCACCACTATTCAGTTGTTCACCGTTAACTAGCCCTCATTGTCATGTTTACTTTTATATTGATCACGAATTGAACGAAAACTAGAAGCATTGTTAAAATAAAAGTTAAGCAAAAAGGAATAGACCCTTCTCACTGATAAAAACGTGATAAAAACCAGCTGTAATGGAAAAGTAAATACATTTTATTTACGAACAATACGAACATTTACAGATATAAAAAGTATAGCACATAGTCTTATAATCTCAACGATATATCGGGCTTCCGTTTTTGTTTAGGCGAGTTTTCTCCCACAGTTTTGTCTTCTATGCATAATGACAGCGTTAAAGAATGTGACTGCTCACATTCTTTAACGCTGGAATGTAGTGACATATAAATTCATTCATCATCATTCATTTCAGCCGTAAGACGTCCACTGCTGGATTTAGGCCTCCCCCAATTTGGGGGGCTTTGCCATAATTGCCACGCTTGGCAGGCGGGTTGGCGATCGCAGTATGGTGGTAAAATGCATAGAGAACGCTGCCCATTCTCCAGTAAGTCCCTTAGTCGCTTTTTACGACACCCACGGGAAGAAATGGGGTGGTGTTATTCTTTACGTCCGGCACCACACGGTACATATAAATTGCGCAAGTGCAATTTTTCTCATTGGTTACTCAAAAGATTTCTTTTTATTTGAGCCTTTTGTCACCTTTTGCGTGATTTATTATTGGTAGGCACTAAAAAACAGTGAAAGCACCTACAGAATCAGAATGATTATCACGGTAACTAGCTTTTGAACCAAAGCATAGACATTACCATAGGTGTACCCAGGTTCTGGGCCGGGGGGGGCAAACCAGGATTTTTTATAAGCACTTAGTCAAATAAATGAACATAAATTAATATAGTTTTTTTTTTTTTTGTAAATCTTTAAGTATTAAGCTAATAGATATTTTAAAAATAACTTTCGAAGGTCTTCAGCAAAACAGTTTTGGCGTCTTTCGTGAAATAATCGCCCATAGCGTTAACAAATTTTGTAAGTACACTGAGCATACAAAGCCCATACTATGATCTACTTCAATCATGGTCGATATTAGCTACGTTTTTACGCGTCTGAGTGTGCTGAATGACCTTTCAAATGTAGCGGGGGAATAAGGTATTAATTGCCAGTAAAATTTCTAGGGCTGTCTTCAACGCTTTGCGTTTTAACATGTGTTTCATAACCATTTTGTTTCCGGTAACATCTTAATCCATTTTCAAGTAATTCCAATTGAACTTTATCTATTTAAATATGATAACTAAAAATGTTTAATCTTTAGATATTTATGTAATTTCGATGACAGCTGTAGTACCTATAGTGTACATGGAGCTGGGTCTAAGGATGCCACTGGAAGTTAGAGTTAGCCATCGAAACTCCTCAACTAAACAAAGTAGTTATGTTGTATTTGGCTCGTTGGATTCGACATGACCAGTATGTACAGCCTGCCCAAGGACAATATAGAATTTTACATTTTTTTCAATCACGCAAATAACTATGAAATATTCGAATTATACATATTATAACTATGAAATAGTAGCATGAATTCTTCAAGACTACCCACTATAACTTTTTATCAATAATCGAATCGGGAACGGCACCCTTCGGGTGGACGGGTGCCAAGACGATTCTATTATTAAGGCTACACTGTCCATGCGCCCGTCTGTCACAGCGCTGTATCTATTGAGCCATAACAGGTAGACACTGGAAAAGTTCAGTGTGAGCTACTATGGCCGCTTTCCAAAAAAATAAATAAACATACATACAATCACGCCTTTTTCCCATGGGGGTAGGCAGAAACCACGGGTAGTAAATAAAAAATAGAGGGGTAACATAAAGGGAAGGTGATACAAGAAACGAACGATGAGAACGTGTTTAAGACTGTTTAAGTACATAATATGTAGCGTTACAAAATTCACGGAACCTTTCATGTTCGACGCGGACTGCTACTACCTACTACCGTCACTTTTTTTTTAAAGGCAACATTGTGACAAAATATAACCTACTGCTGTCATTGACGTCATTTATTTTGCTGATCCCTACTCATTCATTCTATCATTCGGTCGACGTACTGAACACACACAATCGTTCTTTTTCACCAATTTTCTCTAAACAAATTTTAAAGTGCTTTGTTAGTTGTTGTGGTTTTGTGTGATTCTAAGTGGATTTGTCAGAACGCGACAAACGTTATATTCCAAATGAATCGGTTATGATCTGTTTCACGTAAGTCATCTGTACAATGGAAATAAATTGTTTGTGTAAAAATTGCTGACCATTCTTTTACAAAAGCTCGCAAGCCGGCAGCGAAATGCTAAATAACATTATCACCAGAAGTGCAGGAATTCTAACAGCATGTTTAATAATAATCATCCGAGACGCACAAGTTTTGGGTAACATAATAAATCGACCCAGTGATAGATATACTCTAGATATTTCTGGATGTGCTTTGTATCATAAGCTGTGCTCGCACCTGGATGATGATCTAGCAGTCCTATCTTGTGCACTAAATGCGTCATACAACAAAACTCAAGTATTATTACTCTGCCAACACAAGCTATGGAGTCATCAAGCAGACCTTTTAGAGAATGAATATGTGGAATATAAATTAAAGGAACCATGTCAGGAGGAGCCTGTCATATTAAACTGCCTAAGCCCAAACGAATATATGATAGACTGTGTTTTAAAAAAGAAATCAAGTGTAAGAGATAAAAAATGTTGGAGGATGATAAATAAAATTGAATCTCTGGTTTTCAATGATTGGCAAATCATTGGCAACTTTTTAAAGAACTGTTATGATGACATAGAAGCCCATACTTGTGGTAGAATTCCATTTGATCCTAGAAGCCTTTCTCAGAAGCAAACTTTAATATGCTTACAAGGCCGAGACATTCACCCACGACCTGAGTGTCAGTCTGAGATGACTATTCTTGAAGAAATGAAGTATGATACCCTTCAGTTAGACAAGATAATATTTGCTGCATGTAATTTGGATCAGAAGAACTTCTGTCCTGATGAAGTACCAGGCTCCTGGCTGATGTACAAGTGTCTTTTGAGACATAAGTATGAAAATGGTGAATATTCTTACTTATTTGCTTATACACTAAAATTGTATTGTTAATTGATAACATGCATAGCCTTAAACAACACTTGTTTTCAATTAGCATTCACAAAAAACCACTCTGTTATCAATACATAATTTAATCTTTGGCCAATTAAAATGTTTACAATGTATGGTTGTTTTGCTGATTAAGATTATACAGATTAATCAGCAAAAAAACTCTCAGGAATAAACCATTGTTTTACGTAACTTCACTGTTTCGTTACAGGAATGAGGAAAAAGTGCCAAGATCAACTGTTTTATGACCAAAGAAATATTGTTATGAATTATAGAATGAGTAAAGGGTTAGTGAAGTCTTGCAAAGAAGATATTAGAAAATATCACTGTCGTAAAGGTGTTGTAGATGATAAAGATGTTAGACTTGCACAAATTTTATTATGTTTAGAAAATGTATCCCGCAATGAAAGCACAAAATTAAGCCCAGAATGCACAGCTGAGATGATGGATCATAGGAAGATGCTAATGGATGACTATAGGCTGTCTCCAGAATTAATGCAGAACTGTGCCAATGATATTACAACACTGTGTAAAGGTATTGAGGCTGGGGGTAGAACAATTCACTGCCTCATGGACCATGCTAGACCAAGAAAAAGGAAAGACAAAAGAATCAGCATAGCATGTCAAAAATCTTTAGAGACTTTAGTTCAAGAAGCCGATCCAGGTGAAGATTGGAGAGTGGACCCAATTCTACGGAAGGCCTGCAAACCTGTGGTGGACAGAGCCTGTAGAGAAGTAAGCTATGGAAATGGTAGAGTTATGTCTTGTTTAATGGAAAAACTTGGAACCAATCTAATGACTACTGATTGTGAAGCTGCATTATTGCAAATTCAATATTTTATATCCAGAGATTTCAAGTTGGACCCCCAGTTATATAAAGCATGCAAATATGATGCTGTTACAGTATGTAAAGCAAAACTCCAGTGGGCTGATGCCAGTGAACATCAGAATGAAAAAGACCCTCTTGTTTTACCCTGCTTGTACAACTATGCTTATAATCCTGATCTAAGAGGAAAGTTGAAACCTGGTTGTGAGTTCCAAGTCAGAAGAGTAATGAGACAGAGAGCAGTTAGTGTAGATATGATGCCAGAAATTGAAGACTATTGCATGGATGATCTGATTAATTTATGTTTCGAAAATACTGGAAAAGGTGAAGAAATATCATGTTTACAAAATAAAATAAAAGAACTTGGACCAAAATGTAGAGAAATTGTTACAAATTTTACTGAAACACAAAGTGGCCATATTGAATTAAATGCCATTGTTAACATTAACTGTAGAGTTCCTATTGAGAGGCTATGTTCATCTGAGCTGAAAAGTAAGAAAGAGGAGGATGACATCATGGAATGTTTGATAAGTCATAAAAATGATCCAGAAATCAAAGCCAATGTTAACTGTAGAGCTGCTATAGAACATGAACAACTGATCTCATTGAAAAATTATAGATTTACCAGAAAATTCAAGAATGCATGTAAATCTTATGTGGTTAGATTTTGTCCCAAGGCACAAACTAAAAGTCAAGTGGTCACATGTCTTAGTGAAATAGTAAGAAACGATACATTAACAAAGAAGAAGCATACAATATTCAAGGATTGTCGCCAACAGTTGAGACAACAGCTGTTTCAACAAAAAGAAAATATTGATTTAGATCCTGAATTAAAAGAAGCTTGTAAGAATGATTTGCAAATGTACTGTGCCAACACACCCCATGGAGAATCAGCGGCGTTGGAATGTCTTCAGACAGCTAAAGGGAAGTTATCAGATGAATGTAGGAAGGCGATTTTTGTAGTAAGGAAACAAGAGTTTGCTGACAATGCTGTTGACTATCATTTAATTACGAGTTGTAATGATATGATAGACTTGTATTGCCATAACACAGATGCATCAAAAATTCTGGATTGTTTAAAGGTATATAAAAGATCACATATTTTTTTCTCTTAATTCCATCATCAAATATCTTATTTGTTTGCTTTTTTTCAGATTCATCGTCAAGAACTTCATTTTGATGAAAACTGCAAAGTAGTTATTGTCAACAGAATGATAGAACAAAATATGGATTACCGGTTCAACAACAATTTACAAAAAGCTTGCAAAACGGATATTACGAAATTTTGTTCAGATGTGATTGGTATAATATCCATTTTTAAATTAGGTAGACATACTTACAAACTCTGTAGTAGATAATTTTAATATTTATGAATTATTTAGGATCCTGTAGACTACTAGGACTGATAAGAGCCAAACCAAAAATATTTTGACCACAGAGTCGTAAGTAAATGGAATGTCATATGCATGTTTGTGAACCAATCCCGTTCACCTAATTTGTGTAAGACATACTGAAATATTCTTTCACTACATTCACCATCATATCATAACCCCATTTGCTTACTACTCTGAGCCTTACTAAACTCCCAATTTTATTATTGTTTTCATTTCCAGCAAAAGAACCACAAGATATGGAACTTCAAGGCAAAATGTTATATTGCTTGAAAGAGAAGTTTAGAGAATCAAAGTTGACTACAGCTTGTGAGAATGAACTGGCAAATGTATTAAAAGAGCAAGCCTTGAACTATCGTCTGGACCCTTTGCTGGGTAAATTGTGCAAAGCTGAAATACAGACAATTTGCACTGTGCCAAATGATATTACTAATTCTGATGGACAGGTATAGTAAAATGATATGCATCAAAGATTAAAAAAGTGACTATAATAATAAATTGCCTTAACACTATACAACAATTTGACGATGCGAGATAGTCGCTACACAAGAGCCTGTGCTAGAATACTGGTTCACGAATATATAATCCTAAGGTTTCAGGGTTCTATAAATTACTAGTGAACCTAAATATTTTCCTCAACAGGTCGAAGAATGTCTGAAAAATGCTCTCTTGAATCATAAAATCGTATCAGCGGAGTGTGCGCGTGAGGTTGCGCAAATCATAGAGGAAACTGAAGTGGATATTGAGGCAGATCCTTTACTGGAGCGGGCTTGTGCGATGGACTTATTGACGTATTGTAAAGATCTGGAACATGGTGCTGGCAGACGTAAGTTGACTTTATAATAAGTAATGAAATATAGGTTCTCTTTGATATTTGAAGTACCACTTAATAAATTGATAACTTTTAATCTTTCAGGTTTAAAATGTCTGAAGATAATACTGAATGATAGCAATAGAAAATTAGAGGCCGATTGTCAAAAGGCACTTTCAAGTCGATTAGAAATGTATAAACATGTGGCTGCAGTAAGTATTCAACCTATTATCTATACTAATATTATAAAGCTGAATAGTTTGTTTGTTTGATTGAATAATGGTAATCTCAGGAACTACTGGTCTGAATTGAAAAAATCTTTTTGTGTAAGTTAGTCTATTTATCGAGGATGGCTATAAGGCTATATAACATCACGCTACAACCAAGAGAAGCGGAGCAGTAATGAAAAATGTTGCAAAAACGGGGAAAATCGCACGGGTAGGCCATTCGACGCGACGGGAAGGGTCGGGGGAACAAGAAATTTAACGCGGATGAAGTCGCGGGCAGAAGCTAGTCCTATATAAGATAGTAGAACATAGAATATTAACAAAATGCAACCATTACTGGGATTGAATCAAATAAAACATGAGCACTCCATTTGTTTACCACTCTGTGGTCCAGAAACTTTGATGTGATAAATAAGCTTGGTCTAAATAAGGCTCATCATAACAAGTTATTATAACATTATACCTATATGTTCCATTGTGTGCTATGGGATTATAATAATAAGGAATGAAATATAGGTATAAATAATTATTATTTAACATTTTTTCCCTTATGTTAGGATTAAATGAATAACCAAACATAAATAGGTATGTTGATCATTCATAATATTTGTTTTTCCTTGTTTCAGTTGAACGTGATAGAGAATTTTGGGGATATGTATGATGAGATATCATCATCACCGTCTAAGAAATACTTTTTAATTGTAGGCATTTCAATTATAGGTTTAATTTTTATATGTGGTTTATATTGCGGTAATTTGGCTAGGCAAGCCATGTATGTTAAAAAGAAATAGATATTATGTTATAATATATTATGGAAATCAATAAAAATCTTGTAAAAACTATAATTTTGTGTTTATTATTCATGAAAAATTCACGAAAATATTTTAATGTTTGTAAAATAGAGTAAGCTGCTAATTTTTATCATATCTTTAGTGAAATCTTGACTATGTATAAAGGTGGAGAACTGTTCCTTCCCTTAACACGTTCAGTGCCGATCACGCGATATCGCGTGATTTATCGGCTCTGCATTATGGCCGATCACGCGATATCGCGTGCTTGCTCCTAACAATTTTATATGCGCTCTAAATCTGTGGCCATATGGGATTAACCATCAATCTGTGTTCGGCACTCAACATGTTAATAGCGTATGCACAGCACAATTAGTTTGAACCATATTATGTATAAACATTTACATGACTTCCTCAAAATCCATTTCATCTAGTTCATCAACTGCTTCCTTTTTAACTGATGTTGACTTAACTTCTTTCTTGATTTCTATTTTGACATCCCCTTTGGCAATTTTCTGGCACTCCTCAAAATACTGGTTGGGATGGTTGATGCCCAATCCTAGGTCAGAATGATGCACAGCATCAAAGTATTTGCTGCAGGCTATTTGGAAATGTCCTTTCTTTGTTATGTCTATTATTTCACCAATTGCTGAAAATAAAAACAAGAAATTATTGTTAACATGAACATCACCTTCATCAGTTTGATTGTTGTGGTAGAATTAAAAAAATATGTACCTTGAGTGTCAAAACCATACCCCTGTAGTCTATTCTTCAGAATACCAACATCACAATGCTTATAAGGACACCCATGGCAGTCTCCAGGCCCAACAGTAGTATTGATAATCTTCAAACAACTAAATGGGGAATAGTTCTTCTTACTACCCTCTTTTCCATAGTTGTATCTTACATTATAAGCATATTGCTTTTCAAATTTATCCAAGTCCATTATTTTAGTGAATTCTTCCCTCCAGAATCTTAAAGAATCTTCCAATGTAACACCAATTCCTTTTAAGAAAAGTCCATACTGAAGTCTGCCCCCATGCCTTAGATGATGGGCCACTCTCAGTTGCTCATGAAGCTGCCGCATACACAGTGGGAATGAATTCACAGCTAAAGAGTCCAGACTCTCAATAGGTATAACTGCTTTAGCACTGCTGTAGTCATTGCCAGAATATGATTGATGCAATCCTTTCAATAATGACACAAGTCTCTCATCCTGTTCTATCTCACCGAGGTGATGACAAGCAACAGCCAAGCTTTGCTTCAGTTGTGTTCGGTACTGAGCTGAGAGCACAGATATAAAATCTTTATGTGCTATGTAAGCATAACCACCATTAAGATACACTTTTCTCATTTTTACTAAATCCAAAACTTCATAGAACTTAACTTTAAAGAATTTCATATTTTCAATATTTGGATGAGGGGTCGACTCTCTCAGATAGTGCATAATCTCACTTTTCTCCTCGTCAGTGATGTTAGTGTAGCATAGGTTGTTTAGCTTGAAAAAACTTTCAACAGCTTCAGTCCTCATAGTAGCAAACCTCATTTTGAACAGCTCCAATTCTCTTGCGATGAACCATCGACGCAATTCTTCAGTTCTGCAGTAGGCTAGTCGAAGAATGAAGTGTGCAATGTGATCTTTGCGTCTCGCCTGCAAGTCAGCTTCCGTAGTGGCACATGACGACTTTTCACAAAGTTTGGCATAATACTTCAGGCCTTGAGTTCTAAGTTCACCAATCACATAGTCTGTCCATTCTTCCGAATACATTCGAAGTCCTTTTAGAGTAGTTGCTGTAGCTAAACTTCTCAATAAAGTCACTCTTTCTAAGGCTAAACTTTCGAACTCTTGGAGTGATAAGTCTTCAGTTGGTGGAATCTTGTACATTTGAAGGTCATGAGGATAGGTTTCTATTAGACTTCCCGTCAATGGGACTTTGGTGGATTTTCTTCTTATATTTAAATCCATCGTGTTTTAGTACCTAGGCCCGTTATAGTTTACACGAACACGTCGAACACAAAACAACTGGATAAAATTTTCGCGCCTTTTCTGACGTTTCATGTCATCACGACGGCAGATGTATGTTTATGGTCTCGAAAAAAGAAAACACTAGACTGGACCCACGTATTTTTAGACACCTGTATTTGGGCAGCACTAGCCGGAAATGGTTATGGTGGTGTCGGGATAACCGACACATTCAGCGGCCTGTTTCTTGATGCTGAGAATGTTAACCCAACCGAAACAAACGTTTAATACTATTGCAAAATTAGACACGTTAGGACACGTCAGTTTCTTTCAGTGAAATTTAATATTTATTGTAATACGTTTCCAGAATTATCAATAAGCACATGATTTAGGCCCATATAACGAGAAAAAAAGTCTTTAAAATTCTTCCAAAGGATTTCGAGCAAGTTTTTTACAAAATAGTAAGGAAAATTTAAAAAAAAAATAACATGTTGCGTAGAATGGAAAACCACATGACACGCATACTGTCTTCAGCACACTGTTTCCGGTTTTCCGCTTCACCCCTCTCCTCTTTTGATTGTCAATCTGTCAAGTTGAGTAAACTCAATAAAAATCGAATTTTATTTATATTTTGAATTAGTTTCTTCTAAAGAAATCAAAAACTATGTGTAATTATACTTCGAACAGTTAGAAAAGGCCATTAGAAATTTATCGGTACGGGTTTAGAGTGTAAAAAGATTATAAAATGGTATCCAATAAGATGCAGTCGTCATTGGACGATTTAGTTCAATATACACAGCTTTTCAAGCCGGTGCCGACTGTTCTGCAAGGGACTGTGCTACCCTTTTTGATAATATACCCAATCGTGTTTTATTCATGGATCGTAGTGTATGGAATTGAGGAAAATTTTGAAGCTGGGTTCGTGACTGTCGCGGTTGTGGCCACAATACAAATTCTCATTTGCCTCTGCTGTTATTGGAGCGTCCACATCCAGTGTTTCCTATCATGCTCTTCGGTACGTAATTCAAAGTTTTCTACTCAACATATTGACTGTCATCATCTATGTAGTTGTTATCATTAAATAGACCTTGTACTGTTATAATTTGTTACTTATTTTAGGTTAAAGACCCAATTCAGGCTGAAATTGTGAAAGTCGTTCCAACATCCAACAACGGGTTCTCTGAAATTGTTAAACTACATCACACCAAGGTATGCTGCTAATATTTTTGTTGAATGATGAGGATTTTTCATATAAACCTCTATGTAATTTCTAATGTTGTTTTCTTTTTTAGTCAACTAAAAAAGGAAGTATACACCCAGATGTGTGGTTCATATTTCAAAAAAGTAAGTATGTTTATGATTGGGACAAGAAGTCTTTTCATACCATTGAGTTTCCTATCAACAAAACTTATGAGGAATATACAGAATCCAAAGGGTATTTGGATGATGAAGCCATTGAGTTTGCTGAAAAAGAGTTTGGAAGGAATGAAATGATAATGGTAAGTACTACTTTAATATCCTTAAACCAAATAATATGTTAGGTGAAACTTGCATTCAGTATGAAACCTGACTTCTGTTGATGAACATCTACCATGTAATAAAATAATTCACCTCTTGAGAACCAACCGCAGTCCTATTGTATCGAACATTGGGCTGAGTTGATTGATTGGCATACAGTGCTAATCAATCAACTCAGTATAATATTGGGTCACACTTGTACTCTGCATACAAAATAAATAAAACAATGTCAGTGTATTCAGAAAGTCTCATTCAATGGGTACTGTTTATGAAACTAGTCTTTAAACTGTGTAATCTGCTATGCTATACAATTTATATGAAAGTCTTTTATGCCTCAACTTAGCAACAGAATGTAATTAAATTATGTGCATGCATGAGAAAATATTAAGGTTACACAACACAAGCTTCATTTTATTTTTTTTCTTGAAAGATAAACCTTGTTATTCTAATTGGATGAAATCTAATTCTGTTCATGTTAACACATAACGGCATTGATTTTGCATTTTACAACATTCTAATGTGTATGTAGTTCATCCATATTTATACCTATTGTAGGTAAATAGTAGATAATTGTCATCAAGGCCATCAGTTAGTTTTCGAAGTAAATCACTACCACTGATTGAACACAAAGTCTTTCATATTATGCACACTAAGCTATGCTAAGGGTGTTATTATTGTTACAGGTTGTTCCAGAGTTTATGGAACTCTTCAAGGAACGAGCAACAGCACCATTCTTTGTGTTCCAAGTATTCTGTGTTGCACTATGGTGTTTAGACAAATACTGGTACTACTCAATATTCACACTCGTGATGCTTGTCATGTTTGAGTGCACCCTCGTACAGCAACAGCTTAGAAACATGGCAGAAATCAGAAAGATGGGGAACAAACCATATAACATCAATGTGTACAGAAATAGAAGATGGCGGCAGATAATGAGTGATCAACTCCTACCAGGCGATGTTGTGTCTCTCATCAGATCCACCAATGAAAACCTAGTGCCTTGTGATATTGTCCTGTTAAGAGGCTCATGCATTGTTGACGAGTCTATGTTAACTGGTGAAAGTGTGCCCCAAATGAAGGAATCAGTAGACAATGAGAAGAATTTAAAACAACTGCTAGACCCTGAGGGTGATAGCAAACTACACATGTTGTTTGGTGGCACCAAGATTGTTCAACATTCTTCTCCTAGCAAAGCTACATCATCAGCCCTCAAGGCTCCAGACAATGGCTGCATCGGATATGTTATTCGCAATGGCTTCAATACATCACAAGGAAAACTTTTAAGAACTATTCTGTTTGGCGTGAAGAGAGTAACAGCTAACAATCTTGAGACATTTGGATTTATCATGTTCTTGCTTATCTTCGCAGTCGCCGCCGCTGCATATGTTTGGGTTAAGGGCTGTGAGGATCCAGAGAGGAATAGATACAAATTATTTTTAGAATGCACACTGATTTTGACATCAGTTGTGCCTCCTGAACTTCCTATAGAATTGTCATTAGCAGTCAATACATCATTATTGTCATTGTCTAAGTTAGCAGTATTTTGTACAGAACCTTTTAGAATACCATTTGCTGGCAAAGTAGAAATATGCTGTTTTGATAAGACTGGTACACTCACTAGTGATAATTTAGTGGTAGAAGGTGTGGCCGGTATCGCAGACCACAAAGATGCTAATGTCATTCCATTATCTCAAGCCCCCATGGAGACTATACAAGTTCTGGCGACATGCCATGCTCTAGTACAACTAGATGATGGTGTGGTTGGAGACCCATTGGAGAAAGCTACTCTGAAAGCGGCAGAGTGGAACCTGACCAAAGGAGATGCTGTGGTGCCAAAGAGAGGAAAGTCACCAGGCCTGAAAATTGTACACAGAAACCACTTTTCAAGTGCCCTTAAAAGAATGTCAGTAATAGCAGGCTACCAGGTCAATGAGCGAGGTTTCATGGAAACTCATTACATAAGCAGCGTTAAGGGTGCACCTGAAACTGTGAAGACCATGCTCAAAGAGGTTCCTAGTCATTATGATCATGTTTATTTAACTCTGTCGCGACGAGGGGCGAGAGTTCTGGCATTAGGTTATAGGAATTTAGGGAAATTAAGTTCTCAAGACATTAGGGATATGTCTCGCGAGGATATCGAGTCAGATCTAACTTTTGTTGGGTTTGTTATTATTTCGTGTCCTTTGAAGACGGACTCAAAAAAAGCAATAACAGAAATCGTGAATGCTTCTCATTCTGTGGTCATGATTACTGGTGACAACCCACTGACGGCGTGTCACGTTGCTAAAGAGCTGAAGTTTACTCAGAAAGAAGAAGTTTTGATCCTAGCAGAAAGTGATAATAAGTGGGGCTGGACGTCAATAGATGAAGAAGTGAATCTCCCCGTGAACCCATTCAAGACGTCAAAGCAATTGACTTCGAAGTTTGATCTTTGTATAACAGGGGAGGGCCTGACATTCCTGAATGAGAACCACCATAAGTTCCTGCTGGAGTTGATGCCTCATATCAAGGTGTATGCTAGATTCGCGCCAAAGCAGAAGGAGTTTGTTGTGGTGACGTTGAAGGCGCTCGGATACGTGACGCTCATGTGTGGTGATGGTACAAACGACGTGGGAGCACTGAAACATGCTGATGTGAGTATTAGTAGTTGTAATTAGTATCTTATTTCTATGCAACATAAAGGAGATAGTGATATGCTGATTTTTGCATCATTAAATTTTAAATGACGCCTCATTGATAAGTTGATAACATTACCAGGTTTATTAATTTACTAGCTTCTGCTTGCGACACCGTCCGCGTAAAGTTCTTGTTCCTCCGACCCACTGCGTCCCATCGCATCGCTCGCCTGCGCTATTACTTCGTTTTCGCATAGCATCTGGCGTTTTTTCGGCTCCTACGGGACACAGCGTGATATTAAATAATCTAACAACTTCCATACGAATTTGGCTATAAAACGCAAAAATATTTTTTCAAATATGGCTTGTAGTTCCAGAGATAAGCATGTTCAAACAATTAAAATAATTTTATAAAAATAAAGACTTGTAACAAAGAAACTCTTCAGCTTTACCATTAGTATAGATTTCAACTAATTAATTTAACTACAAAGGCGTACTTAATACCGCAGGCATTGAAATAAATTACATTTCGCTTTTAGGAAAGACCAACCAGCAATAAAACCCCGACAACAATCTTTGTACCTAAAAACCTAAGCTACCCAACTTTATAGCATTTGTAATTAAAATTACAGGTAGGAGTAGCAATTCTAGCGAACGCACCCGAGCGGCCGCGCGAGAAGCCGCGAGAAGAACGCGTAGTAGAAGAGCCGCCGCGCCGGCCGACGAACCGAGCGGACGCGCGAGCTGAAGCAGCCGCGCGACTGCGCAGAGCCATGCGCGAGCTGGAGGAAGAAGACACGCAACTCGTGAGGTTGGGTGACGCGAGCGTTGCTGCACCATTCACGAGTCGCCTTTCCAGTATATTTTGTAGTAAGTTTTTTTTTTCAATGTTTTGTTTTGATAGTCTGTCTTTATTTTACATTATTAACATTCGGCACTATTTTTGGACCAATGGTGGTCTGTTCAATTGGTAAAGAAAGTATGGTCTAACATACTCTCTGATTTTGTCCGAATGCAATATAATAGGTTGGGGAAAAAGTTTCTTCGCATTTTTTAAGAAAATTCAAAACATTTTTTAATAAAGTTTATTTACATTTAACTAAAGTATGTAGGTACCATTTTGTTCGATAACTTTTTGCCATCTTGTAGGTAGGGACATGATCCCATTGCTATAGAAATTTTGGGACTTCTGGTCAAAATACCGCGAAAATTGGTTTTGGCAGTCCTCTCGTGATGTTAACCTGACACTGCCTAAAGAATTCTGAAAAGACCGAAACAGGTAGAAATCTGAAGGTGCAAGGTCAGGACTATACGGCGGATGCATTAACACCTCCCAGCCAAACTCTCTTAATTTTTGTTGGGTGCCTAAAGATGTGTGAGGTCTAGCGTTATCATGATGAAAAACCGCACCCCTTCTGTTGATTAATTCCGGCCGCTTTCTCTCAACTTCTTGCTTTAATCTCATCAGTTGTTCGCAGTAGAGTTCAGAATCGATGGTCCTGCCTGGTGGTAACAGCTGATAATGAATAATGCCCTTCCAATCCCACCACACACACAGCATCACCTTGTTGCGAGTTAACCCGGGTTTCGCCACAGTCTGTGAAGCCAGACCGGCCTTTGACCACGACCTTTTTCGCACATTCTTGTCATACGTGATCCACTTTTCATCACCAGTTATCAGCTTCTTCAAAAATGGTTCGGTTTCATTACGTCGTAATAAAGAATCACAAATACAGTACACGGTTCATTAGGTTTCTTTCAGTGAGCTCGTGAGGTACCCAAATGTCGAGCTTTTTTGTGTACCCAGTTTTATTCAAATGCGCCAAAACTGTTTTGTGGTCAATTTCCAGTTCTTCAGCTACGTCGTAACTACTGGTATGCCGATCTTGCTCCACTTTTTCAAAAATGGCATCCATTTTATCCGTAATAGGGCGACCAGAGCGACGTGCATCTTTGACATCAAAATTTCCGGATTGAAAACGCTTAAACCAAATTTGTGCTACTCTCACAGACACTACACTAGGTCCATAAACATCGCAAATTTTTTTCGCGGCTTGCGTTGCATTTTTACCTTTTTTGTAGTAAAATTTTAAAATGTATCGAATTTCTTCATTAGATTCACACATTTTCCTAATTTGAATTTGGAATTATGTTCTTTAAAATTTAAACTTTCAATGATACCAAAACCAGCCAGATACAAATAGTATAAGCCAAAGAGATTTTATTACAAGTTCATACATACTATAATGCGAAAAGACTTTTTCCCCAACCTAATACAACATATTTATAAGTACTAGTATTTTACAGCCGTAAAATTTTGTAAAGTTTGTATGTAGGGGGTAATCTTCGGAACTTGATCAAAATGTGATCTTTCAATGAAAGCCACAGTATTGAGGCGTGTCATACCATTCATACTTTTTACTTACCATGATTACACTAAAACGTGTAAAGTGACAGGCACAAATTCAGAAGAAGATATTATTCGCAATAAAAAGCCTATTCAGAATAGCCCAATGCACACAAAGAATACAGTGAAAAATATAACCCCTAGGTCGAGTAGAGTCAAGTACACAGGTCACTGACATGAACGCAGATACCACACGTGATCAAACTACGAATTGAAATGACCTTTCGCCGTCAGCTGCTAAACTAACTTGAGTCATATGTAAATGGGTAAAAAAATCACAATGTTTTGAACGTGTAACCCAAGTGAAATTAGCCAGATTTTAGTAAACGCCATTCATGGATTGAATGGTTTTCACACCTATATTACTTACTATAAAGGGGTGTAAAACAAAGGGAGAAAAATCAGACACAACTTATTGTTTAAGTGATTCTCAGGTCGGGCAAAGTGTTATTGGATTTTTTCTGAAATGGATCTGAAAATTCTCTGAATATTTCCCCCTGTGTCGAAGGGGTACAAGGGTATGTTATTTCCCCAAAGTTGTGCTCTAACGCATTAGAGGATGTATTTAAGACGGTGAAGTGGGAACGACGCAGCATTAACATCGACGGCGTGTACATCTCACACTTGAGATTTGCAGATGACATCGTCATACTGGCTGAATCGCTGAACGACTAACAGCAAATGCTGGACGGCCTAGTTGATTATTCTGTACGCATTAGTCTCCAGGTGAACTTGGTAGGTTGCGGTAAATGGCGGTGCTCTCAAGATTGTTCCAGAATACGTACACGAGAGAGAAGGAAGTTAAAAGAAGTATTCAGAAGTGCTGGGCAGCGTTTGGGAAGGTTCGTCGAGTCTTCTCGTCTTATATTCCGCAGAGCCGGAAGGACTTAAAGTCTTCAATCAGTGCGTCCTGCCTGTTATGACCTACGGAGCCAAAACGTGGACACTCACGGTACGACTGGTCCATAATTTCAAGGTTGCTCAGCGAGCTATGAAAATAATGGTGCTTGGAGTCTCCCTGAGGCATAGAATCCAGAATGAGGTGTTCCGGCAGAGAACCAAAGTTGTCGACATAGTTCACAGAATAAAAAAGCTGAAGTGGCAATGGGCCGGCCATATAAGCCTTAGAACACAAAACCGTTGAGGTAGACGTGACCAAAGTCAAAGTCAAACTAAAAAGATTTATTTCAAATAAACCAATTACAGGCACTTTTGAATTGTCAAGTGGCGGTGAGCAATGGGTAGCTCGCCGCCCGGTAAGGACCAGGCTCGGGTCGACGGCGCGTAGTGTTCCACGCGCGCCTCAAAGAGATGTCAGCAATCCTGAAGGGGTCTGCTAGGACCGATGCCTGCCAGGGTCGCGAGATTGTTCGAAAGAGATACCGTGACCCTGGCACATGGGCAACTGAAGGAACACGGGTGGAGTTTAGTCAGTAAAAGACTGACACGTCCTCCCGCTCCGCCCAGAGCGGGAGAAGTCATTTGATGATTTCCAATCAAAAAAAAAAAAAAAAAAGTGGCGGTGAGTCAGAAAAATGAAGCTAGTTGCCCGTTCTAAAGCGTAGTAGGTACCTATGGAGAAGAACGGGCAAGAAACTCCATGGACAGTCTTTTCAATCAAAAATTTTGTTACAAGTTGTTGGTTGCATCATACATATACACCGTGACATTTTAGTCGTCTTAAAAAGACTGTCCACTCAATGTATCAGACATAATATACCTCAAGGCGTGATTTAAAAAATGTTATCATTAATAATATTAAGATAATAGGTCTAAGAAAAATAAAAAATGCATTAGAATTATGAAACATCCTGTTTATAATGTTTACGTATCAGATGGTAGAGAACATAACTACCCAGCGCACGAGTTGACATGATCATTCCGTTTTCCATGAGACTAAATATAAATGACAAACTACGTCATGCGTCATTATAATGAATAATATATTTATTTTTTAGTTATTCAAAAAACATTTTTTTTTTCTTATGGATGTATAGTAGTCATTGGATACATGAAGTGGGCTGCCGTCGTAAGACGATTAAAATGGCATGGCAAATTAACAATGTGAGAGTTATGTAAAAAATACGTGCACATTAAAAGTGTCCACAATTAAAACAAAAATAAATTAGCAATTCAGAAATTAAAATAAGCCAGGGCAGCTAAGAGACCAGGCCCTACTCGTGGCGCCCGTTCACGAACATGAGGTATGGATCAGCGCCATATAGCTCAACCATTTTGAAGGGAAACTAATGATCTAACACACGCCACCACCAGCGAGACATTTGAGTGAGCATGACAAACTCACAGCTGCCAGGGCACATTCAAGTCAATGAAAGACGTACCGAGTAAATGGTAGATTTGTAGTAGGAACATAGTGCTCACAAATGTGCTAAGCATTTATACAATGCTAAAAGATTGAGTTTATACAATGCAAAGATATCTTGAGTAGAGACCGGGAATCAACAAACGTAAGGTGGGAAGCCCTCAGGTTAGGTGAAGCGACGATCTTCGTAGGCTGGCTGGTAGCAGCTGGATGAGAGTTGCCGAAAATCGAGCTGAATGGCGTGCAATTGTGAAGGCCTAAGAACAGCAGTGGACTGTGGCTCACTATAGTACATTCGCGTTACGAATGCAGTGAGTCATCATTGTCCGTCGGCCTAGCCCCGCCCCCTAACCAATCAAATCTTTTCAAATTACAAAGTCAAGTTCACAATGACAGTTCTTCAACTGTGCATTGCTTCGAACGCAACGGTTGTGTCCTGTCATTAGTGTCAACTGATTTAAATTAAAAAAAATGAATACATCTCCAATTCGTAAAAATAAAAGTGGTTCGATAATTCATAGTGGGGAAAGAAAAGTAATTTAGAATGTTATTAAGTATTTTAAATAGTGTGATTTAAATGTGACTGTGGACAGCATAGTACAAAAACGGCAGCTGCATGCATTGTATCCGAGAGAACAGTTTATAGTTAAATTCATTAAACTTAATCTTCTAAAATATAATTTGTTTGAATTTAACACCACTGTGAATACACCTTTATCTTGCAGTTGCACTGATGACTTACTGTATTCTTAACGCGAACGAACTATAGTGGCTTTACGCTGACAATGATCATGCTCAGGAGCAGCCCGGACTCTGGATCTGAGCCCGGTTAATGGCAACGGACTAGTACCCTATTACATGTAATTTAAAACATAATTGGCGAAATGTGGATGTACTATGGGTACCCTTCTGCCTAACCAAGGGAAACAAAGATGGCGTTATGTCAAGTTATTGACATGTCCAGCTTGCCTTAGCATTTGTCATTGCCCCAGGGTAAGACTTCATCGAACGCAAATCTATGCAGCATCTCATTAGCGACATATTCATTTCGAAGACATTCCAAAATAGAAAGGGGCTATGTAGGAATCGTGTTACATACAATTCTCCAGTTCCCTAATTATACTAAGGCTCAATTTACAGTGCCGCAGAACGGTGTGGAAGCGAGTTTTTGTAACGATATTATACCATCGCGGACACTGGCGGTCGACCACTTTTCAACCTTATACATAAGGTTGTATATAGCAAAATAAAGTTCATGGCAATTGTCTAACGTACGAACGAGATACATGCTTGTTACTGCGGGAATTCCCGAGAATGCGCGAGGATTTTCCAGAAGACGCGCGACCTGGCAATTTAGCTCGTATGTAGTTCAATCGCTGCCTCTCCGTTCCGCGGCAATGTGAATTGTCCCTTAAATATCGTAATATTTTTTTTCTAGTCTGCCACATAATCAAGCAAGGCCGCTGCACTCTGGTGACAACGTTGCAGATGTTCAAGATCCTCGCTCTGAACGCCCTTATCTTGGCGTACAGTCAGTCGGTGTTGTACCTCGATGGCATCAAGTTTAGTGATACTCAGGCCACGCTGCAGAGTCTTCTGTTGGCGTCCTGCTTCTTGTTTATATCCAGATCGAAGGTAAGCATTATCAGCCTATAATGTTCTCACTGCTGGCAACGAACTCAGACGTACTTAGAAGCCAGTTTTTATGGCCGGGTTGAAGACAAGCTTAAGGCGACCCAAACAGCCGCTTGGGCAGCGCTGCAGTCGCGCTGCGTTGCGGGGTACAGTCTGAATTCGTTGCTTGAGCCTACGAGAGTGAGTGAGCGCGAGAATACGAGAGTGAGTGAGCGCGATAATGATTCTGCCCTCAGCGCCGCTAAGCGAGAACTAACCGTGGGGACATGTCCCCAGTAGAATCGGCACAAATAATCCTGAAGAACTGTGCTTCTATGTACGTCTGAGTTCTTTGCTGCTGGGACATAACTCTCCTATGAGAGGGAGCGGGCGGGCCCAGTACGGATTTGTGGATTTCACATGTCTTAGAATTTTTAGTTCTAGGAGTTGTTGAGATCGCATACCTCGATCCGAATCAAAGGTAAGGTTTGACGTAAATAGTTTACTTAAATAAGGTTGCATAAGCTGCGTAGATGAACCAAAGTAGAAAGTATGATGTGTTTACTATATTTTTAAGAATGGAACAGTGTTTTTCTATTTGTAATAGGTGTCTTAAAATGCTAGGTATTGAATGGAGGTAATTGCCAGTTTTGGAACTATATATTGTAAGTATATAAAAGAAAAACTTTTTACCAAAAACTTTAACCGCCGAAAAACCTGAAAAGCAAAAAATAATAAACCTTAAAATTATGAGTCGGCGCTTTGAGTGATCTTTGTTCATTGGTTTTTCAGCGCCGACTCATAATTTTAAGGTTTATTATTTTTTGCTTTTCAGTTTTTTCGGCGGTTAAAGTTTTTGGTAAAAAGTTTTTATTTTATACTTTTTTTTGGCTTTAATGTACTTATAATACTTGGCAAGGTATACCCTATCCAATGAATAAAGAATTATCAAAATCGGACTACTCTGTATAAAGTTATGCGTGGTTAAACATTACAATCAGTGAGTGAACAATCAATCATCCCCTGTTTTCCGACCCTTAGGGTTCGATTTTGTTTTCCAAATTTATATGGGACCACCCTCGGAGTATACCCTTTCCAATAAAAAAAGAATTATCACAATCGGACTACTATGTAAAAAGTTGTGCGTGGTCATACATAAAAAAAAACAAACAAAAAAAAAATATACGCGTCGAATTGATAACCTCCTCCGTTTTTTTTCGTCGGTTAAAAAGCAAAAGGGGTTTCATGTATCAAAACTGTACTAAAGTATTCTTTTCCCCATATAAGTCAGATTTTTCCCTATTATGTCAGAGATCGGCCTTTTTCCAGGTAAAGCTATTTAGACATTCTTTTACCGTATACATAAATCGCACACCTGGGCTCACTTAAATAAATATTCCGTTTTTACATATTTCTCATAAGCAGAGAACGGATATTTGGATGCAAATTAACCAGGGGCTTCTTAATTTTTTTAAATTATTTCTTTTAAAATCCCGTGCTGCCGGGACCACTGGGAATGCATAACTAGTCGGATGTATAGTTTGATATAGGTTATTTAAAATTAACGTTTAACCCCCGATGCAAACATCTGAATGTAGGGTACAAGGTTTTTTTTCGATACAAAAGCGCATTCCATATTAGCCAACATGTCAACTTTAGGTGAAGCATACGAATTTTCGATCTCTGCTCATAAGTTATTATAAGTAATTTATTTAACATAAGTACTATTTTCTAATACATTATTTTCATGCACTCTACAGCCACTGAAGCAGCTATCGAAGCAGCGTCCTCTCCCGAACATCTTCAACGTGTACACGATAATGACAGTACTCACACAGTTCGCCGTCCACTTCCTATGCCTCATCTATTTGGTCCACGAAGCTACGTCACGGTCGCCCGGAAGGTAATTGATCCATAACTAGACCAGACACATTTTTATGCCTTTAATATTACTAGCAATGTTCAGGTCTTTTCGAGGCCCTAGTCTCGGACAAATTAACCTAAAACCTATATAGTCTATTCGCGTTAAGAAAATAGCGACTCATCGTTGTCACTCAGCTTAGCCACGCCCCTTGACCAATAAGATCATAGTAAATTACAAAGCCGTGTTCTCATTGATCAGTAGATATAGACAGTATCAAAGTTAAGCGATTCTTAATTCAAAATATTCTGAAAAAAGAAATTGTAATTAAAACTGCTTATTTACGCTGTACGTAACCGAATTAAAAAAGCATTGCGTTAATTAACCGTTACTTAATTAGTTTAAAAGTTACTTAGTGTGACTAAAGTGCTAGTGGGCATAGCATTTGCTTTTGGTACCACACTATATTACCTTTCTGATAAAAACATGAGTTATCAACTTGTGAAATCATTAAAAATAATTACTAAATATAGCCAATATTTGTTTACAGGGATAACAAACCGAAATTAGACATGGATTTGGCAGAGGACGAGGAGCGAGAGTTCGCGCCGGATCTGCTCAACAGCACCGTTTACATCATTTCCATGTCGCTGCAGATATCCACCTTCGCCATCAACTATCGGGTAGGAAACAGTTTTTTTTTTACACAATTATGATGGCTTGAGAAGCTTGAAATTTTGCGCAAAACTTCCTTATACAGCGAAAATGAGGAAGTGAGAAAATTCATTACTTAAGGGGGTTAAATAGAGGGTGAAATTTTGCATGGAAGTTCATCATTTTTGTCTATCGAAAAACATTTTTTTTTTCATTTTAGACAGGCAAAGTAGTGAAGTGCTGGATCTCCGTATTTACGGATTTCCGAGGGAGAAGAAGGATCCGTATCAGTTACGTTTTTGGCGGATCTTTTACGGAGCTTTTACCCTAATAATTTCAATACATAGATGTTTTTTTTTTAATATAGTTGTTAGGTAAAAAAAAAAAATCTTTTATTTCGGTACAATAACACAGGACAAGTTTGACAAGTAAAACGATGGAAGCTGCAAAAGTATAAACTGTAGCGCAGCTAACAACGCCCTTCTCCAGATACAGAATGGAATGATGTTGGATGGAGGTAGCAATGAAAAACTATTAAATTCCGTTCAGATTATTTTATATTTCTTAAAGTAAAATATTTAGTGACTAAACTATCAAAAGAAAGACCATGCAAGTTGAAAAACGTCCAGTCAAGCAAAGCGTCAAGTGACGTCAACTATCATGTCAAGATACGCGCATTGACACCGATTGAGTAAGAAAGTTAAGATCCGTATCCGTATCCGCGGATCTTGTCACTAAATATCCGTATTCGGATCAGTATCCGCGGATATACTTTTTTAAAGAGCACATCACTAATCGAGAGATATTAAAACATTGTTCTCATTTTCAGGGAGAGCCTTTCATGGAAGGTCTCCGCGACAACAAGCCGCTGCTGTACAGTATCATGGTGTCGGGCGGCGCCGTGCTGGCGCTGGCGCTCGGCATCTTCCCCGACCTCTCCAACATGTTCGAGATTGTATATTTCCCACCTGATGTAAGTATCTATATATTAATACGTGAAGCGAAAACTTTGGATCCCTTTTTACGAAAATTGGGCTGACCGACGAGTATGAAATTTCGTACACTTATAGTTTATACAGAGACGAAGTGACGAATGTTAATATTTTTTTAAACTATGCGTAAAAATACAATTTTTTCAATAAATAACACGTTACACACACTACCATGCGTTTGACAAACACACAGACATAAATTCTCTTTTATTTATGGTTGAAGTCTGTGGTCAAAATGAGAAGAGACTAATATTATTTGTCTTTATTGTCTATAGTCTTACTAAATGTCAAACAATGTGTCAAATAATTAAGATTATGTTATAGGTCATTCATATCATTCAAACTTAAAATTAAAATGAATTATAGTCGAATTTCGACTACTAGGCGACCACTAGTTACAATTAAATCAAAAATTGTCAGGTCCTTAGATGCCTATTGATTCGACAATAATTGCTTAGAAACGCAATGAGGCAGAATGTCGAACCAATAGCAGTGTCGAATAGATAATGCCTAGTCAATATTACTTGGGAAACAACATCACACCTTTTTTACCCGGAGGTTTGGGCAGAGGTGTAGCCCACATTTTGCCAGTAATGTTTAGTCCCATCCCATCGTCGATGTGTGCATGAGCCTATTGCCACTGGGCACAATTCCACATAGAAAACCTCAATAACACTTTGCTCGATCTTGGAATTACTTGAGAAAATGGGTATAAATAAGCTAGTGGCATAACCATTGAATTGTAATACACTACACCTATTAATGATTTTAAATTTTGCACAAAAAGTTTGCATCAAAATATTGAATCTTAGCCAATACCTTATAAATGCCTATGTGCATTTTTAAAATGATGCAAAAAATAATGAACTGTAAAGTAACGTCTAGAACGTTCATTTTCACATTAGCTATAATGTGAAACTACAGTAAACTGACATAACTTAATTTTGTTTAATTTCAGTACCGGATTATCCTAGTACAAGTATTGATAGCAGATATGCTGTTCGCATATCTAGTGGACCGTCTCTGCCTCATTCTATTTGGTGAAGGACTCAGGTTCAGGAGTACGTAGCGCGGAGAACAGCGGTACCCAGCGTCACACAGTTTTTTATGTAACGGTGATAGTTTTATAGCGCTACGAGGTTCTTTTGGCGTGTGGCCAAACTCGGAACTAACACTGCCATATTGTTTTTTCAATACAATTTCGCTAAAAAAGTTGTCAAATGTTTACCAACAACGCCCCCTGTAACTGTCATGTAAGCGCCAACAGATCTCTGTAGCAGTATATGTATTGTTCCACAGATTATGTAACTGGACAGATACTTTTTTTTGTATGTTCGTAGTTTCTTATTTACTAGCTATTGTTGGCGGCTTCGGCCCGCATATTATACATATAAACCTTCCTCTTGAATCAGTCTATCTATTTAAAAAAAACGCATCAAAATCGGTTGCGTAGTTTTAAAGATCTAAACATACATAGGGACAGACAGAAGGAAGCAACTTTGTTTTATACTATTTAGTGAAGTGTTATTTGTGTTTACACAAATTACACTTAAATAATTGTGTGGTAAAAACATAAATCCACACTTGTATTATCATGAGAAGCAGAGGTGGCCCAGTGGTATGGGTCCCGACTTCGAGATGTAAGTCGTGAGTTAGAACCCAGGTAGGCGCTTAACTTTGTGTAAATAATTTCATCACCACTGCTCTTAAAACGGTGAAGGAAAACATCGTGAGGAAACTGGCATGTCCTAGAACTAAAACTTCGAAGACCGTAACTAGCTACTGCGTACGTTTGCAGTGCCTAGCTAACCAGCTGGCATGCTCACGAGTGTACGGTGCACTAGTAGTGGGCGTAGAGATGGAGTAGTGTGTTCATAAGTTTTATGTTTAACCAGGACAACTATTTTATACAGGATTTTTTTTTTAACCAATGCGCAATTTTTTTTTGTGATGCTTCAGTATCAGTAATAGAACACATTTCAACTATTTTTTCAATACTTTATTTTTTATTTTTATCCGACCTTAAATCAGTAAACTGTGAACACGCTACATATTTCGTAATATGATAACGACAAAAGGAATAGGTCAGTAACCGCGCGGCATAGGTACTTCGAACTTCTTAGAATTTTGACCGATCGAACAGCTGATAGGTACTTGTAGTTATGCTTGGTCGTTCACCTTTGCCGCCGCGTCGGCGCCGCTCGCAAGTTATCATAAAAACCAGTTTCAAAATAAACATCTTTCGTTAACGATAACTTCATTTTTTTGTACTAAGATACATCAAAATAAAAATTGCATGGTTATTATAACTCGTTTAACTTTAATTTGTTAAAATTTGCGCACTGGTTTAAAACTTATCTTGCATATAAAAACTAGGTGTGGTTTTACTGAATTACATTACAGATGTTATTTTAGTCTTATAATTTAATGTTCTCATTTTTGTTTTGCATTAATTCCGTTACTCGTTGTATATCAATATTTCGCCAGTAGTGCTTCAGTCCAATTTAACTTCAGCACAAATCCAGACACCGAACTTTTCCACGAACCACAAATATTAATTTATTTTTTATGATTAATATTAATTTATAATTAATATTAATTTATATTTTATAATTAATATTAATTTATTGATGATTACGGTTACTTATAAAGTGTACAGCAATATTTATAATACCAATCTTGTATTCGCCGAGACATGAATGTATAAAATCAAGTATCTGAGTAGTTTGTAATCTGTGGATATTTCGTGTAAATATCTAAATTATAAAGAGTTTTTACGTTACGTGTCTTGGTGTAGTCTTATGGCTGGGGACGGTGTAACCGCTCAAATATATGTGCATTTAAGTATGATGGATAAATGTGTTGATGGTATTTATTATGAAATATAATTGTGTAGTTAAATGTATGCCATTGTTTTATTTCCTCAAATATATGTCTCTTATTTCTTGATTCCTTACCATTTCTCACTTTTCAGCTTTTCAGGTTTCCATTTCTTGACCCACCAACAATTATCCTCTAGTAACTAGACCGATCTGTTGCGAGAACTTCGTATACTAAGAGTCTAGTATACGAAGTTCTTGCAAGAGAACGGTTGCTGATTGGAGCGTTGACAATTGCACCCTCTCAGCAGCTATTATGTGTAAATATTATTTAGGTTCTAACACACAACCAACCAAACGCATATTTTCACCCAGCTCGTTCTTTTCTGTGTGTATTTTCTTTACGTCATTTTTACCGTAAATAAACATTTAATCTTTTTTCTAAAGGTAAACACATACTTGTCCGCGCCGAAAATTCGTCCGAGGATTCGTCCGTTTCGGAGCGGATATGACGTGTATGACGCGAGGTTTCATAGGATGTCATAAAAGTACTTAATTCTAAAATTCGGTTCTTTTGTCTCCTTCACCAACTTTTTTTTTTTTTAATTGGATGGGAAATCATTAAATGACTTCTCCCGCTCTGGGCGGAGCGGGAGGGCGTGTCAGACTTTTACTGATTAAAACCCACCCGTGTTCCTTCAGTTGCCCATGTGCCAGGGTCACGGTATCTCTTTCGAAAAATCTCGCGATCCTGACAGGCATCTGTCCTAGCAGACCCCTTTAGTGCTGCTGACATCTCTTTGAGGCGCGCGTGGAACAGTACGCGCCGTCGATCCGAGCCTGGTCCTTACCGGGCGGCGAGCTAGCCATTGCTCGCCACCCGCAAGCTCGCGCCTACGGTTTCTTCACCTACTTCGGCTCTGATCAGTGTGTGTTTACCTTTAGAAGGTGTATTATATATAGGTAGTTGGTGTAAGAAAAGGTTCGTATTGATAATTCCTGTCAAGTTTGCTCAGCCTGTGCTGAAACTGTAAATGGACCTTTAAAATATACAACACAGTACTCTTTGACACTTATTTAATTTCAATATTTCACAAACTAATTCATAGTCAACCTATACTATTCGTATCGCCTAATGAACAGGAAACATTCAGATGCGAAAGGAAAGTAAGGTCGCGATAACGTCCGTAAGGGAGTTCTGGCACTAGCGTTATCACTTTAGTGCTTCCAGCTGCCTCCGAGATCTCCCAGGCCTCCGAGGCCGCCGATACCGTATCCGAGGCCGCCATAGCCGATACCGAGGTCACCGTGGCTGAGGCCGACGCCGGCGCTGGCCAAGCCAATACCGCTGCTTCCCCAGCCGATACCTCCGTGGCCGAGACCATATCCCAGTCCACCGAGTCCAACAAGGCTGGAAGCGTATCCTCCATGAGCAACGGGGGCAGCAACAACGGGTGCAACAATTTGCTTGCTCACGACGGGAGCAGCTATCAACGTCTGCGGATGTGCCGCGGGGCCAACGCGTTTGACCACCGCGTTGAACCCTGAGACGGGGTCGGCAGTGTAGTCCACCACTCTGATGGTACCGTCGGGTTCCGTGAGTGAGTACGAGCCCTTGACGACGCCTCCGTCGCGGGACTCGGTTTGTGCTTTCTGGTCACCAGTTACGGGGTCGTTGACCGCGTAGTTGAAGCCGTAGCGCGGGATTGACTGGGGAACAGACATAATCTCGTCAATTTAGTATAACAGGTAAATATTTAGTGCTAGGTTCAGATGGAAGTACTAGGGTAGCCCGAGAAATTAAATTTTTCTACGTTGTTTGCAATTTGCAGATCAATGTCCGGCTATATGTTGAACAAAATAAATTTCGCGATCGTAACACTTATGTATTTACAAAATCATAATGATTAAAATGATCTATACATCCCTCTACGTTCTTTTAATCCAATGGATTGACCCTGGCGCTTCCACCTAAAACGAGAGACATGATGAAGGAGGGTAACGATGTTGGAGTGTATAAACGATATTTTAATAATTTCTCAATTTCGTTTGTCTGATTTTTATTTTTAAGAATAAACTTGTTTCTTTTTAAAATTCGGTAAAACACTCGTCTTTCAAGTTTTTTTCCTGTTCTTAGCCAGGTTAGAAATGGGAAGTGGAAACGGAATATAGGAACACAAAAGTCACAGTCGCAAGTAACCTTAGTTATGATACGTAACTAGCTCAAGTCGCAAACGCAAGGGAGCTCACGCAATGCGAGATCTCCGAGAGTTTTGATAAGACTTTCCCTGTTGTATATAAGTGTTTTTCTTTGTGTATATTTTAATTGATAACATAAAGCCACGCCTATACCCACATTCCGTCAGTTGTGTAAGTCCCATATAATAGGAGGCGAGCCTATTGCCATCTACCAGGCAAGAATCCAGACTCCGGCCTGCTATTGAGAAATTCCAGATAATAAAACTCAAAATCGCTTTGCCGACCCAGGAATCGAACCCAGGACCTCATGCTCAGTAGTGAAGATTGCGACCACTAGACCAACAAGGCGACCAAATTCGCGGCGGAACTTGATTTAAACCCAAACTCCTGCCAGGGTCACAAGAGTCGTTCGAAAGAGATACCGAGGCCCTGGCATATAGGCAACTGAAGGAACACTGGTGGGTTTAAGTCAGTAAAAGTCTGATACGCCCTTCCGCTCCACCCAGAGCGGGAGACGTCATTTGATGATTTCCCACCCACAAAAAAAAGGCTGCTACTCAGAAATTCCAGATGGATAACCCAATAACACTGCCCGACCCAAGAATCCCCGAAATAAAGGACCTCATGTCATGCTCACTAGTGAAGATTGCGACCACTAGACCAACAAGGCGACCAAATTCGCGGCGGATTTAATTTAAACTCAAACTAAAAGCATTTATTTCAATGAAACCATTTACCTACACCCACTTTTGAATAGTCAAAGACTCAGTCAGTTAGAGATATGAAGCTAGTTATCATGAACTATTGTGGGTTTGAATACGTCCCTCGTTTAACATTGTTCATACTGTATTTGGATATCTTTGTGTAATTTGGTCTACTTACAATACTGCCGGTGCTGATGGGCAGCGCCCCGATCGCGGAGGGAGCGGCCGTTGCTACACCGAGCAAGCTAGCAATCTGAAAATGAATGCAAATCTATGACTGAAGCAACTGGTGTCATGAATATTTAGTCATATTGTAAGCAATGATGTTACAATCTATCGCGAAATCAATCAAAGAACTTATAACACTGTCTGTTTTTTTTGTAACACTTCGACCAAACCGATAGATACGATCAAAAGGCTGTAACATATTTCCATAACTTTACAAATCGACACTGTTTTAATTACATTTGTTGAAATGGGATGCATTTATATTCTCTATAATTTCTCTTTCTATAATTTCACGGATGCTGCAACTGAATATTTTTATCTTCACAAAACAAATACTAAACGATCGCACTTTTGAATCAATCATCCGAGCTATGGAACTTTGCTGTAATGAATTTTCACATCAGTTTTCGATCGAGATTAGACAGAACACTTCTAGAATGCAAGCCTCACCCTGATGAGACAAATATCTCTATTCTTACCGCAATGAAACTGAACATGTTGAACAGGTAAATTCAGTGGTCCTGCGAACGTTATCCAAACTGTTTGTGCAGTTATAATGTAATGCAAACCCGCCGTTCGTATTTATACATGCTGCAGCTCCTTATTTGTCAATTCCTTACAATCCTGCGTTATTTCACGCTTATTGGTTATTCACGTTACGCACCTCCGAATATATTTTCATAACGTGTCCTAAAATCGCCGGTAATTAGCTAATTGTTGGTTCGCAGTCCGTACGGTCTCTGTAAAACGGCGTAATTGTTTCATCAGATTCCTGCCGAATTATCGGGAATTATGTGAGTAATTAATCGGTTGTTGCCAAATTAGCTTCTGCTTGATCCATTCATCCGTGAATCGGAACGTGGTCGATAACTTAATTTTTAAATAGCTCGTTTGTAAGGTAACCTTGCTTAGCAACCGTAAATAGACTAGGTAGGTACGGAACCTACCAACATACATAATCCTATTTATAAGAATTCAATTAATGAAACTGCGATTTTAAACAAAATATCTCCAATACAAATACTTGAAATTATAAATTGTTAAGGGAACCTGGTGACCTGACTTACAGGTTTTGAAAAAAACCTAGTTTAGGCTCTAGTCTTGCACACATTAATTACAAAATTGTATATGTAGACTAATTCAATTCTAAGCTGTGATTTGTCTGCCAGGGTCGCGAGGCTGCCAGGGTCGCGAGATTGTTCGAAAGAGATACCGTGACTCTGGCACATGGGCAACTGAAGGAACACGGGTGGGTTTTAGTCAGTAAAAGTCTGACACGCCCTCCTGCTCCGCCCAGAGCGGGAGAAGTCATTTGATGATTTCCAATACAAAAAAAAAAGCTGTGATTTGTGGTAAGATAATAAAAAAAATATAAGCGATGTCCTACACTAAACGTATATCAGTGGGGTAAATGCGGATCATTAACTGTAGCTATGGCTTTTGTTTAGACATTCATTGCGTTATTTATGTTATTAAGTAGACAAGTTTATCGAACATATGAAGCAATGAATAAGCAATATTCAATATCATTCAAACTGATTCAAGTTATGATTGAAAGAGTGTTACGCAATTAAGGTGCTAGATATTTATCGTGAGTACATTGACAATTATCTCAAAAGCATATTAGCCCCCAGACCCGGAACAAAACTGCAGTCCAGTTAAATATTTTTTTCGAGCGGAAATCAAACCCACAACCCGTAACGCCACCGCCAAAGACAACTCATTTAATGCACCAACCACACATAAGTAGTTGAAATTGAGAGATTACGACAGCTCTACTAGATCCTCAAATTTATTCCCAGATCCTTATATTATCCCTAAGTGGTAACCCTTTTTATCGTGATCAATATTATTAAACAGTCGGGAAACATGTAAACCCATGAAGATGTATGTCCATCCTTGGTGGCACATTACCCCCAAGGGATATTGTAGGGATCGCCGGTTCGTGACCGGTTCTAAATGCCCCACCTATAACTTTGAAGGTAAACGTACCCAAAAAACCAGCATGTCCTAGAACCTAAAAATCGATCTACTAAACCGCACTGGGCCTATTGTCCCAGCAGTGGGAACATTATAGGCTGATTATTTGTGTATGTTATTTATAACTTTGACTAAATGAAAATAGTAAGTGCCATTTGCATCTGAAGATAATATTGAGAACTCACTAAATTATCAAGGGAAACTCCGCAGACGTGACGGGTATCGTCGTATAGACATTTAAACACGTTAAATATTAATAATAAAACATTGATGTTCTATCTTTTTGAGAAAATCAGTTTGACCTAACCCCAACCCTACTTTTGTTAGCAATCCCTATACTAGAATTATTTTAGACTAGTTTCTGCTCGCGACATCCACGTGAAATTTCTTGTTTTGACATAAAATACATCCTATACACTTGACGACCTAAAAAATACTACGTAGGTACTTTTATATTTATAAAAGAAAACAAATATCCTGCAAAAAAAGTTATTGTGCTGGGTTCAGAAGACCTTGTTTCGCCGAATTGTCTCTTTCTAGTGAGGCAGCAAGTTGCTTAAGATTAAAGAGGAAACGTTACAATACCCAAGATGAGCCTTATTGATTTTCTCTCGCTATTTTTCCACCTTTTCCTTTATTCAAGTTTTACAACAAAAAAAAAATCAATTTTATTTTATTTTACGTTTTACATTATATCCTGGTGGCATGTTAAGTAATTATAAATTTCGAAATATTAGCAAATGAACAGGATATTTCATAGTCAAGCCATCTTAGCTGTATCGAGAATCTTCAGTAATACGTCATGGTATATTCAGGTATTGGCCTACCTACCTAAGTTCTATATAGCGTCATGACTTGTACCAATCTATGATAGCTTCATGTCATCTCAATATATCTGTTCTAATTCCCTGGCCGCATTTAATGGACATGTTACAGACATGTTAAACGTTGCATGTTCCACTATCTGAGATGTTACCACTCTGATTGGTTATTATTCTGCTCGATGGTCCTCGTTTGACTGTCCGGTTTGCCTCATCTTGTCTATGAGTCTGTGCTGTCTGTGATTAGTTGTCTACGTATGGGAGACTAAACACCAATACGCTGGCTTGTATTGTCCAGGTATTACACCTAGATTATTCAGAAATAAGGGATTTCAACACCATTTTCTTTGTCCGTAAAGTCCTAGGAACTATCTAGAATTGTGGCATTTTGGAATTGTAATAGCGTTCATTGACTCATTTATGTCTTCTAGCCTTTTTATTTGAAAAACTGAAATAAAGTCTGGTGTGACGTCTTAAATAAACATCTTTCGTGATCTTTCAACATGTTACCATAATGAAAAATCATACACAGTTTATTGTTTGAGTTCCTACGGAGGTAACGCGTTCGCCAAGTGGCTTGTATGGCCAAGGTACTACACGTAGTTTATTCAGATATCAGCCCAGTGATAAAGGCCTTTCGACTAGGGTTTTTCGACTAGCTCGTAGGTTCGAACCCAGACTGGCGCTTTACTTTGTGTATATTATTTCATCACACTGCTCCCGAAACGGTGAAGGAAAACATCTTAAGGAAACCGGTGTGTTTTAGAACCAAAAAACAAGAAGGCATGTGACATCTACCAAACCGCACTGGACTCGCGTGGTGCCCACTCTGTCTCACAGAGAGGAGGCCTGTCTCACAGCATGCAGTGAGAACATTATATATAGTCCTCCAGACTGTATTTCGGCCACGGGGGCCAATCTCAACAGAGACTAGCCATCGGCGCGGGAGATATTATAGGGCTCAAGTGTGTGCGCAGACACAGAAGCACTCACTCTTCCCTCACTCTCTTAGTCCGATGGAACGGCAATCCGACACGACCGGCGAGAGATCAGGCGTAGGACCAACGGCTTAACGTACTTTCCGAGGCACGGGGGTATCACAATGCCAACTTCCAAACTCCGGGCTGTTACTAAGAAATTCCTAATGGAAAAACCCAATAACACTTTGCCCGACCTGGGAATCGAACCCTGGACCCCACGCTCAGCGGTCGCATTTACGACCACGAGACCAACGGGACAGTTATAGGCTGATTATGTATTCAGAAATTAAGGTTCTTCAGCCGTTTGTCCCAGTTGTTATTGGAGGATCTTTCACAGTCGTTGCTGACCAGCAGCCCGAAAGTCTGACAACCAGTCTAAGCAAGGGGTATCGTATTACCTAATAACTCAGGTACAATAGGCAGTCGCACCATGTCAAATATTAGTATTCAACTGCATCCGGTTAGACTGGAAGCTGACCCCAAAATAGTTGGGAAAAGGCTAGACAGATGATGATGATGATGAGGGTTTTTAATACCCTCTCCTTCGTCCTAAAAGTTCTGGAAAAGAAAACTTAAAAATGAATAGAACAAGCGTTACCTACTGACACATTCTGTTGAACTTAATTCCATTGTTAAGGAATGATAATATGTACACAGCAGTCAATTACGTTCGTCATATATAATATTATAGCAGATTCAGACACGTGTAAGTTACACAAATACCGTGATAGCACGTGCCACTCTTTCTTCAGCTGAAAATATTCATCGATTCATACATGCTTATGTCTTTACTCGTTAGCGTATATTAATAAAGGTTGATTAATATTTATATACTTTATTACAACTAGGCTTGAATATATTTACAACATGTATGCCAGTATGTATGTTCGTAAGTATATTTGTGAATCTAATAAACTCACCCATTTACATGAATGAATTTGTTGTTTAGGGTTCCGTGTGAAAAATAAGAATAGAAATTAGTTCTGCTCGTCTATTGAAAAAGTTGAAATAGTAGATCTAAGATCCTCCCGCTAATTTACCGGATTGTAATTATGCTTATTAAACAATATAGAATTTTCGCATAATTAATATATGTGAGCTACGTGTTAAACTTACGTAAAATATTAGATTAGATGAACTTTTGACTAATTATTTGTTTTGCTTTCTGCATAGCATGAGATGACATTACACACTCATACTCAAGGAACATACATTTACTTACAGCGAGCTCAGACTATATTGAAGAATAACACTTACAAAAAAAGTAACAAAAAAGGTGCAAACATATTTTAAATTAAGAATATTATCTTTAAAATAAAACTGTTAAAAGAAGTTTTTACATCGTTTGAGCATCCATGCGCCATACCGTTTTATGTGTGCATAATAATAAGCAGCTTTTATAATAATATAATGTTCCCACTGTTGAGACACAGGCTTACTCTCGGTGAGAGGGAGTAGGCCATAATCGACCTCGAGGGCCCAGTGCGGGTTGGTAGATGTCTTCGAATTTTTGGTTCTAAGACATGCCGGTTTCCTTACGATGTTTCCTTCTCCGTTTTCAGAGCAGATGATGAAATAATTTACACAAAGTTAAGTGTCTGCTTGAACATTCGAACTCACGACTACTCGCAAGTCGCGACTGTTACCACTAGGCCACCACTGCTCATGTGCAGAACCTTCAGTGTAAATGCTAGTACCGCAATTGACGCAGTTATTGCATGAAATTCGTTCTTGTGTGAAAATGCGAATATGGTTTAAGGACAAGTTGAAGAAAGTTGAGTTCTAAGTATTCACACTGTAGCGTCGCAATGGGTATCGCTAGGCTTGTAGAAAATAAATCGATGTATCGATAAATCCATATTTTTTGGAGAATGTAATATTTCCATAAATCGATAAAAAAATATGAAGAATCGATAATGAAAAATACGATATAATTCCAGTAGCAACACCGCTGTCGCCACTGACTAAAACACTTGGAATTCAGAGTCGTAAAAAATGTGGACTTTTTTAACTGGTCATTTACTTAGATACTTGATTGTATAAGAGATGACGTTGCTAGTTTGGTATTTATTATTTATGAATAAGAAACAATCTAATTGGAAAATCATTATGTACAAAGCTATGCTTAGTTACTATAAATTATTTTAATATTGTAAATCTGAAGAGTTTGTTTGGTTCAACCTGCTAATCAGCCTTAAGGAGCCGAGCAAAACGAAAAAAGACGACACGAAAACGAAGTATGTACTCGCACGGGCAGGCGATGCGATGCAATAGGTTGAGTCGGGAAATAGAAAACTTTGACGCGGATGAAATCACGGGCAGAAGCTAGTATTTTTAGAAAATTGCACCGAAATCTCGATGTTTTTTCTTGATATATTAAAAACGACCCACATTTCACTAGTTATGTTTGGGTCCCACGTAGAGTGAACCTATTGAAATCAAACGGGCACAAATACAAACTCCGAGTAGCTACTGAAAAATTCCTGAAAGAAAAACCCAATAACACTTTTCCCAACCTGAACAACCAAACCCAGGATCTCATCATGCTCAGTAATAGCGTTTGCGACCACCAGATAAACGAGGCAGTCAGCACAATATTTGTACACAGAATATAAATACTGCCCCTGTCCTTGCTAACATACAAAACAGGCAAAGGCAGATATTGCAATCAAAATAATTCACCCAGACTTCAGTTTACTTCATACAAACAATATGATACTCTTATGTAAGCTGTGTAGCTCCAGCTATCCTGTTAATACCCGCAATCAGTCCGCTAATAAATTAACGCCATTACTAAATTATTCGTAGCTTCTAGATTAATCTAGAAGTCGGGCCGCAGTCCGACGCGGCCGCTCTTACATTATTACAGCATTCATTAGAGTTCGCTAATTACTCCTTGCTTTAATGAATAAGCTCTAATGAACCACTTTCTGTTAATTAAAGGCGGCGTGGGAGGTGGGGGGACGGTCGGAGAGGAGGAACTTTTCTCCGGGCTCTGATTGCAAATGTGAATTTGTGTAAGTCTGAGTGGAAAGAGTGTTTCAACTGAAAAGGGGTAATGAGGCGGTCGAGTGAGGCCGAATTAGTTGCAATGCGCGCCTAGATAAATTACATTTAGAGATAGTAAGCTGCGTGTGTCGACACGAATGTGATTAGAATAAAAAAGGTCTGGTTACTTTTTTGCTAAAATTAAAATTAGAATAGGCAGTGAAGACTTAAAACTTTGGAAAAAAAATACCAACACGTCACATTAACACGCACTTATATTAACATGTAGGCGACGCGCACCCATAAGTTTTGCCTTTACCAAAAATCGCTTATCGCGGTTAAAGAAGTTTTCATTTAAAAAAAAAACCAAGAAGCACCCTGTCAATCCCACTCCTTTTTAATTACCGTCAGTCAGTTCAGGAACAACGTTAATAAACTTTCCTGAATGGGGTTAAAAATTAGAAGCGTTATTGTTTTTTTTCAAACAGAATTTTTTCAGTAACAGCTCTGGAAGATAGTAGATGTCCAGTCTCAAACAACGGTTTGTATGTTTGATCTGTCATGCGTCACGTTTGCCGCAAATAAACGTATTTTTTTTTCTTTCTTTCTTCTTCGTCAACTTAGTGAAAAAATATGGCTTAATCTAAATTGAACTGCACATTCAGCTCAATAATTGGCCTACTAACACAATATAACGTTCTTGATTAAAGTTTATTTTCTGCAGGTGTTGCAATTAGTACGACTAAATGGTAGAAGTAGCCATTTAATCCAAAAACTTAACTGATAGTTCGTCATTTTCTTTTTTGAAACACTTTTCTTTCTTTTATGTCTAAACCTAGATAACAATATAAAATTAAAAAGTTTATTTGCAAAAACAACTAACTTTTAACTTTTTGACAGTGAGGAAATGATTAAACAAGTACCTAAGGTGAATCTTAAGCTTTATATTGAACATAATACACTCCTTTGCAAAAAACGGGCACCTTACACTCATTGGCTTTTCTATGGATAATATTAATATTTTTAGTACGTCATTAGCATAAATTACTAGAAATTGAATGAGAATATAGTTTTTAACACTTAAATCCTGGAATCGGTGTTTAGTCAATGTAGACAGAAAACCTTGTTAAAATGGAATTTTTTATGGGTATAATGAAATTAAGACTACGAGTATTGTTATGGTATTTAAATTTTTTAAAAGACATTAAAAAATAAAAATTAAAAACGAGTATGACCTCCGCTTTTTTTTTTCTGTATGGGAATTCATTAAATGACTTCCCCCGCTCTGGGCGGAGCGGGAGGGCATGTCAGACTTTTACTGACTAAAACCCACCCGTGTTCCTTCAGTTGCCCATGTGCCAGGGTCACGGTATCTCTTACAAACAATCTCGCGACACTGGCAGGTATGACCTCCCCTTGCAGCGATTACGGCATGTAATCGCCTTGGCATGCTTTCCACCAGGCTTTTGATGGTGTCCTGCGAGCAATATCGTCCATGTAAATGGCATCTTCACCAATTACAGTCAGTGCGGGTTGTGTATGTTGACAAAGAATTTCTGTTATTTACCTTTGCGCATTTAGTGAGCCATTTTCAATGAATACTATCTCGGTACGATAGCTGGAAGTTACGCCCGCCCGAAACATAACGGACCCTCCACCATAAGGGGTGGTTTCTTCAAAACACACGTCGGCATAGCGTTCCCCTGGTCTTCGTAACACTCGCCGACGTCGGTCCTCGCCATTCAGACAAATTCGAGCCTCATCGGAGAAGAGTACGCTACTCCAGTTATCTACTGTCCAAGCAATTTCTAGCGAACCTCAATCGAGCAATCCGGTGCTCACGGAGTAACTTGGGGGCCCGCACTGGTCGTCGACTACGTATATTAGCCGCCAAAAGTCTCCTCCTCACTGTCCATAGGCTAACTTGTGCTCCTCGTACCTCTTCAAGGTTTCTTTTGAGGTCTATGTAACTGCATTTGCGGTTCCTCAGCGCCTGAGTCACTAAAAAGCGGTCTTCTCGTGGTTGTGTGCAACGTTTTCTCCCAGAACCTTGCCTTCTCTGAATGGAACCTGTCTCTTGGTATCGAGTCCAGGTTCTTTGGACAGTTGAACGACTCACTTTTAACTACTGTGAGACATAACATTGGCTACACCCCTCTTCCAGCAGCGCTATCATTTTACTAACTCTAATTGCTTTTTACAATCGACACACAGGTATCTGTTTCAAGTCACAATAAGGCAGGGTTATGCGACAAACATAAATTATTCTACGAAAAATAACGAGAAGTTAGTTTTAGTTGCCTAATAACCTTTTAACCGCAAATCCGCGAAAAGTAAGTAAAAAGTCACACACTTACGCGACGTCCTGCGTGAGCGATTTAGACGCGAACGCGAAGCGGCGCGGCGCGGCGCGAAAACAACAAACAGTCGAAACCTATTGAAGTGTCCTACGCACATGCGTGCGGTGCGGAGCGGCGCGAAACGAAGCGAACGCGATCAGTTGGCTTGATATTTCCGCGCGAACTGGATGCGGTGCCGTCGTATTTTTTTTTTTTGGTTATAATTTCGGATTTATAGAAATTTTAATTAATGCTATCCAAGAACGTCCTATATTATAGGATAAAAGGAATAAAAAATATCACAACCGGTTATAATCATACCGCGAATGGGAGGATTGGGCCAAATTAACTGGGACCTAAGTATACAATATTAGTCTCACTTCTTCGCCGTTCATACTTCTTGAGTATTTGATATTTAACATATGAATTTTCCAATAATATTTGTTTCCATCCGTCCATGACAAATCCACAGTGCCCACTGAACGTCGGCGTCAGTGGCGGCTGTGCGAGACGATTCGCGTGCACGTAGGACATAGCCGCCGCGTCGCACCGCATCGCGTTGAATTCGCGTGTCACCGCTTCATAATCGCGTTCGCTTTGATCCGCCTACGTAGGACGTAGTGTTACGCGACGTCCTGCGTGAGCGATCTAGACGCGAACGCGAAGCGGCGCGGCGCGGCGCGAAAACAACAAACAGTCGAAACCTATTGAAGTGTCCTACGCACATGCGTGCGGTGCGGAGCGGCGCGAAACGAAGCGAACGCGATCAGTTGGCTTGATATTTCCGCGCGAACTGGATGCGGTGCCGTCGTATTTTTTTTTTTGGTTATAATTTCGGATTTATAGAAATTTTAATTAATGCTATCCAAGAACGTCCTATATTATAGGATAAAAGGAATAAAAAATATCACAACCGGTTATAATCATACCGCGAATGGGAGGATTGGGCCAAATTAACTGGGACCTAAGTATACAATATTAGTCTCACTTCTTCGCCGTTCATACTTCTTGAGTATTTGATATTTAACATATGAATTTTTCAATAATATTTGTTTCCATCCGTCCATGACAAATCCACAGTGCCCACTGAACGTCGGCGTCTGTGGCGGCTGTGCGAGACGATTCGCGTGCACGTAGGACATAGCCGCCGCGTCGCACCGCATCGCGTTGAATTCGCGTGTCACCGCTTCATAATCGCGTTCGCTTTGATCCGCCTACGTAGGACGTAGCGTTAAAAGGGATTATTATTTAAAAACAAAAGTTTTGAATTTGGAATTAACTTTTTTAATACTCTTATACTTTATTAAGTGCCAGTAACATAGTTTGGCTATTAAAACCTCTTTAGAACGAAATGATTACCAATAATGTAGAAAAATCAAAACTGCCCGTTTTCTTTGCAAAGGAGTGTATAATTCGTGATATTCGCAATAACGTAATAAATAAGGCTTTACCTAACTATTATCATTAAAATCATCAATACAGCATCATTTAATTCCATTGAATTACTATTTCATGAAAACCACAATTTGCAAAAAACGTAAGAACATTTGAATTTTGCGGGCTACCATAAACCTCCACCGAAAGCAGTGATTGAACCTACATGATAACTGAAATCCACTTTTAGTTCACAAACCCTACTTGTGTACTAAGGGCTGGCGTAGACGCGCACCACGTGCAGCGCTACGAACCCTGCTACGGCGTAGCGCGTGCCTTGCTACGATCGCGTAGCATCCTTATGGAACATTTTTTTGTTTATTTGAAGGGCACACAATTATTATTTATTGAGGTCTACTAGGATACTCACAATTTTCATCCTCAAACTACGGTTTACTAACGCAAGTATATAAACATCATAGTTTTCGCCCCGTCTCCTTCACAATTACCTAGAATCACACACAGTTCGCGAACATACCTTTTCAGACGCTATTTCCATAAAGAAAACAGCGGTCGACATCACTGGAGGGCTAGGTTCATTAGTATTCCTCAAAATAGGATCGCAGCGTTGTTAGTAGATTTTCTTATGATGTCGGAACATGTTACCCATGGCTGGCTGGACGCCGAACACGCATAATGATGTATGCTAACATTATTAAAGTGTATCATAATAAGCCTCGACTGAAAGAAAACAGTGTACGGTTGGCAGAAAAAGTTTTGGTAGGATGAAATGTAGTTTTGTTCGATTTTCAGGTTTCGTATTGTTTGTGAGATCGTAGACGGCTGTGTTGATAGTAGGAGATTATGTTCTTTGATTTTTTTAAATATTTAGCCTAATCATAAATCTTTTGATTATTTTCTTTCTGACCCCCTTTTCTTTTTTTTGCTTGGCCCCTATGTAGTAAGATCTAATGTAAAAGCTGTACAAGTTTCTGAAATAAACCTTTTTTTTTGTCTTTTTTAATAACTAAATAAGTTCAAACTAAGTTTCTCACAGTTGTTTGCCTGTGTCAACAGGCAAACGGCTGCTGCTGAGAAACTTAGTTTATTTTTGAATGCATTCATTTTAATCTGCACCCTAATTGGTTAACACAGTCAATCAGAATCTGAATCATTTCGAATGCTCGAAAAATTTGTGTGCTCAACAATGAAAATAACGTAATTAATGTTGTTAAACTGACAAAATGAAAGCTATTCCTTGGCTATAGCCCTGGCCTAGGCAGTGACAGCAAGGCCATGTTAATGCAAAAAGTATACGATTTTTAATTTAATTAAACTGTTAAATTTGATGGTGGGCAGCTCTACAGTCATAAAGGTTTTTCATAGGCCATAGGTATACACATAGGTATTTGCAACTGTAATCAAGTAAATACATTAAAAATAAGACAGACACTCAAACTCACAATCATACAATTTAAATGTTACACAAAAAAATATCTTTGTGGGTCAGGAGGGTCGCCGCATATTTGGCACGCTATTTATAACGGCATGACGGTAAGTGATATATGGAGTGGTACGATAAGATCATGCAGTTACTAAAATATTAATGATAATGCATTTGTACAAATTAAATTGTTCCAAACCAGAATCAAAACTTGTTGCGCTGACCGTACATAAGATAGAGCTACTCCAAGTGACCCTTACTAACTTACATCCAGCTAACAATTGCTGCGGGACTATCCCGAATCGGACTCGCTACATGTCCACCCTTGTTAATAGACAAATGAGGTCTTATTATTTTAAATATTTATCCGTTTGGTTATTTGTTTTGTTATGATAGAAACTGAATTATAAAGACGGATTACATGATGAAAGTAAAGATTTTCTTTTATAATTTGTAACGAATTATAGTCTTTCACTGTACGAACATGGTGTCTCTCTGATAAAATATAATGTCTTTCTTTTTATAAAAGTCACAGACATTTGAAACTAAATTCTTGTTGTAGCATGATCGTAATTAATTAAAGAATGGCTGTTAAGTTAGTAAGATTTAATTACACAAAAATAACCTAAACGTAAACAAACCAAAACTTTCGAACGTCAAAATTGAAAATATCAATTGGGGTCCAATGCGTGTTCCGGGGCTCAGTTAGGAGGCGAGTGGTTTCGGCCATTACTAACGTGAATATTGCAGGGTAGCCTGCAGGCGACTCTATTGATTAGTCTCCCGCGTATGCCACCCATCATTCATTCATAGTCATGTTCGCAGCTCGCACGTCACTCTGAGCTCTCGGTATTTTTCGCCATTTCTAGCCGACGGCCGAGGTAGCCGAGGTACATATTTGATGGTGCGTCGCTCAGGAAGGAAGCCGTCGTGCGTAATTGGTCCTGCCGGCGGATAAATTCATACAAAACCCGTGGGTTCACCGCGTCGGATGTCTCTTAATGAGATGTATTGAATATTTTGTTGGCTATTTGCTGTGTTTTTTTTTTTTTGAATTGGTGAAATGCTCACTTTAGTCATTAGTACATGAGTATAGGGTGGAGGTGTTCATTATTTTGTAAATGATCAATTAAAAGAAAGAAGAAGGAAAGATAATACGCAGATTAGATTATTTAGCACAGACTAAAAGGCAGCTACCAGGGTCGCGAGATTGTTTGAAAGAGACACCGTGATCCTGGCACATGGGCAACTGAAGGAACACGGGTGTGTTTTAGTCAGTAAAAGTCTAACACGCCCTCCCGCTCCGCCCAGAGCGGGAAAAGTCATTTGAAGATTTCCCATAAAAAAAATAAGAAAAAAATAGACTAAAAGGTACAGAATAGGTAAACAGGAAGAAGGCGAAAAAAAAAAAGTTTAAGGTGTTATGTCAGAAACAAGCATTAAAATGTGCCTTACAGCTGCGCCAAAAAGGCCCAGTTCTAACCGTATATATACGTCGTATACGCCATCTTTTCTGCCCATTGTATTGTAGATTTATTTGAGTTATTCAGCCAAAAAACCAGACTACTAGTGCCTGACGCTGGTTTTAATAATATTTTTTGCTGACGAGTCATCGATTCAGATAATTACGCTATTGATAAATAAATAATAAAACACGAAAAAACTGATTTTCATACGTGCGAAAGAAATTAGCTAATAGATAGGTAGTTAATTAGCTTATTACAAGATGAACATAAAAATCACACGTGACAAATAGCAAGATTTCAAGTTTGATTCCTAACAAAACCAGGTACGAATTTCGTGTAGACATCTGTATCATTTATTTCCATGCACTTCCATCGATCTCTTCCACAAATACCAAACGGGAAAACTTACTGCAAAATTAACTAGTTATCCGGCGGAAGTTATTTCGATCATATTTTTCTGTTGTGAAATACTTGCCGGCACAACAAGATAATCCAATTGTCAGACCAAATTCGTGGCCACCAGGCGTGAGGCGCTTTCGTCTGTGCACTCCATTGAGGACTTACTAACTGTTCTCGAGGGATAATCACGCGAAATTTTTTTCATGAGTTTAGTTTAGGAATGGGTACAGAGATAATAATGGAAAATAGTGTGAAAGCCTGCGGAATGCTGTTATAGTAAATACGTTGAGGATTTATATTAGCTTGTTAAATAAAGAATATTTACATTTTTTTTTTGTTTTCATTAAATCTTGTAATGTTTGTTTACGTCCTTATAAACGTTCTAGCTTAGATTCTGCCTGCGTCTTCGTCCATGAGAATCTTCTTGTTCCCCCGACACACCCCGTCGCATCGCATCGTCTGCCCGCGCTATTGCTTCGTTTTCGCATACTGTTCTTTTTACTTTCTTTCTTTTTGCTTGGCTCCTAAGACTCATAGCCTGATATTAAATAATCCATAGCCTTCTTGAAGAATTTAATTCCGATATCCTATTTACAGAATAAACAATTTATTTTCATTTCAATAAACTTTTATGGGGGAATTCATTTTCGTTCCAAACTTTTTCAAAAAAAGAAATCAGGGTACCTAATAATACACATTTCAAAACCGGGGCGAGTCTATTGCTACCAACCGAACACAAATCCAGGCTCCGGGCTGCTGCTGGAAAACTGATGGAAAAAGCCGTACTTGGCAATTGACAAAAATAGCATAATTTTCATCATCATCATCATTTCAGCCGTATGACGTCCACTGTTGGACATAGGCCGCCCCCAATTTGGGGAGCTTTGCCGTAATCGCCACGCTTGGCAGGCGAGTTGGCTATCGCAGTACGTTGGCAGAATGCATAATACTGCTGCTTACTAATTCGCCCTTAAATATAGGGTATCAATTGGAATGCCTAAAACCATGGTAGGGGTACAAAATTTGGCCGCTTTGATATAGATGTTTGGGCTCAGATTACAGGCACATACAAACCCGATGGTTTTCATGCGGACCCATTGAACGGAAGACTCGATGTAACGTGAACGCGTCGAGATTCGTCACATAATGCACAAAAAGGATAAATAACCAACAATTTTCGCAATAAAAAATATAATGTTAAAAACGGGGCTTTCTTGCGTTAAAGGCATGAGTTCTTGCGTGCAAAAGTCTTGCCTAAATTATTCTTGCGTAAATGCGTTTTGTGAAAAATACCTCATGTTTTGTCGTTTGATGGGAACGCAATGGGGAATGTGATTCGTGATTTCTCAAAGTCCTTAATTTATTTTATGGTTTACTTATAAATTACGAATCCTTGCTCCTCCTTGCTTACAAAACCCATTGACTTTGTCATGTGGTCGTGGTTATTTAAAATTTTAATTTAGCGTTAAAGTTAATCAAACAAATGTGTAAGCGTTTCAATAATGGGTGGTCGGTATTTAGTCTACCTTAAGATCTATTATCCTAATACTGAAAATGTTGACTTAAACACACTAATCTCGGTTAAAACATTTTGTTTTTGGTTGTCCGCAAGTTATTTACATTATTAAACACCGCTTTGTCCACAAATGGCTAAGTTAATTCAGTTTTTTCTTACCCTCTGCATAAAGGAAATGAAATCGAAATATTTTTGAATACTAATTAAGCATCTCGTCCACTCATTGTGTCATGGCGCCGTCAAAAAAGGCTTCGGGAAGGCTTGTTTACATAATCGTTGAATTTGCAATGTTAAACAATTTCGAGCAGATGTTTTCTTGCTTTTTAATCCAACAAAATGTACGTAACTTATTTTTTACTCCGGAACAATAAGATTCTTTAGGGTCAATCACTTTGTAATTTTTTACTGAAATAAATGAAACAAATAAAATAAAAATAACACATTTTGTAGCTGATTTATCAAATCTGCATGAGGGGGCGTCCATTAATTACGTGAGGTGTTCTAGGGGGGGAGGGGATCAAGCTAAATCTTTCCAAATCTCACTTAGGGGGGAGGGGGGGTCTTAGCAAATATCACGTAATTTTTTTTTCTCGCAGAAAATGGTGTAATATTGCGTGAAAAATTATTTCTACAATAAAATATGGCCAAATCTGAGACAATAGTACACTGATAAAAAAATTAACTTGACTCAAGAGCCAAAATCTCGAAACAAGAATACCATTTTGAAGAAAATGATTTTGAGTCAAGAGAATAAATTCTTGAGTTAAGAAATTATTCTTAGTCTAAGAAAATTTTCTTGTTTGTTTTTTTTTTTTCTCAATAATCCAACACGTTTACACACCAAATAGAAGTTTTGAAGAATCTCGCATGAGATTAGGGAAGGGGGGAGGGAGGGTCGAAAAATTCTCAAAAATGCCTCACGTAGTTAATGGACGCCCCCTAACCTTTTCTTGGTCTAGGTGGATGCAGTTGAATACCAGTATTTTACATGGAGCCGTGTTCCGCGTAATGCCGGACTTAAAGAATAGTACAATTCCATTTCTTCTCGTGGGTGTCGTAAAAGACAACCTATTAGAGAATGGGCAGCAGCGTTCTGTATGCATTTTACTACTATACTGCGATCGCCAACCCGCTTGCCAAGCGTAGCGATTATGGCAAACCTGGATAGCGTTGGGGGAGGCCTATGTCCAGCAGTGGACGTCTTTCGGCTAAAATGATGATATGGATACGGATATCTGAATAAATTATATCGATTTCGGTTGCAGATATGAAATAATTTCGGATATTTTCGGATACGGATATTACATTTTTGTTACCCGCACTATGGCTGTAGGTGGATTACGGTCCACTCCCTCTTACCAACAGGGAACTTGTCCCCCAGCAGTGGGAACTAGGCTGACTATGCTATATTACATGTTTAAGGAATTGCAAAATTTCGTGCATTATATAAAGGGTATGAACCAGATAATTAACTATAACAATTAAAAATTTTAACCATTTTTACCCAATTTTTTTTTTACAAAAATTGCTCTTGAATTTGATGGTGTGTTAAAAATTGGGGTTAAAATTAGAGAAGAACCAACTTTTTCTTCAAAAGAGCTGAATTTACATAAGAAATCATAATTTATCATGATAGCTCTAGTATTCAGCAGTAATTAACAGAAATCGAAATGAAAAAAAAAATGGTTTTTGTTGAAACTACAAACAAATATGTAATAAAAGGTAGAAATTTCATAAATAAAAGATAAAAATTAAATATTTTCGGAACCCTTGGGTAAAAATGTTTAAAATTTTTAATTGTTATAGTTAATTATCTGGTTCATCGAATCCTGAACGGTGGACCACTACTTACACCACACCCTGTATGTATAAGTATATTTTAGTTTAAGGCTTCACATATTCATATCTCCTCTTCTTGTTTTCACACACTATTGTCTACATTTCTTTTTCATTTCTCCTTTCGCAGGTCTGCTGGAAGAAATTTCTTAAGAAATAAGCAGTACCTTTGTACTCAATTGTATTAATATGCCTTATCACTCTGTTTTTTTACTGTGTGTACATAAATATTAAAATAAATAAAGTAAAATACAAATAGGTAATTGTTTGACTTTATTAAAATAAGAAAAATGCATCAGTCTTCATTCGTTGCGCTAACGTTCCTGACTTCGTAGAACAAGCGCTAAGCGCTTACGCTTTGCAGTTCAGAGCGAAAATACGTGGAAACTGGGTTTTATTTTGTCTCTAGTACCTATATTATTGTAGCATTTTACAGACATACAAGTACCATTTTTTACTTTACGTAAATATTGACCTGCACCCTAATCGCGAAACGCACAATTTATCAGAATTTGAATGGGATTGAAGATTATTTCTAAACCATTGCGTCATTTGTTCGAATAAATTGTCGGCTCAGCAACGTAAATAACGCAATGAATGTTGTTTAACTATGAATATTAAACCAATTCCTACCGATAAAAAGTTCCGCAATTACCCCTCTGAAAGCAAAGGAAAAATAAAAAGGTTTGTTTTACAAAAGCTTCATATTATGCAAGAAAATCAGTAAATCTGCCTATGCCCTGCACACATTGTCGTCTATAATAGGTGTGGAGGCATTACTTACAGCTTACTATGGTTTAACAGAATCCCATCTACGCTATGGTGTCATTTTTTGGGGCAACTCAACAGAAAAAGACATGGTGTTCAAGGCTCAAAAGAGATGCGTTCGTTCAATATTTAAAATTAAACCTACTGATAGTTGCGTGCCTTACTTTAAAAAATATAAAATGCTTACTTTGCCATGTCTGTACATTTTAGAGGTATCTGTATTTGTCAAAATAAATCCACACCGATTTAAACGACTAGATGAAGTAGTCCCACGTAACAGGCGCGACAACAGTAGGATATGCTCTCATACTGCGAGAACAGCCCTCATGCGCAAAAGTGTTTTTTGTATGGCTCCTACGATATTTAATAAATTGCCTAAAAGTTGGAGAGAACTGCCCTTGTCACTTTTCAAAAATATTTTTTTTAATTAATAAAGTGTATTACAATGTTTTAGATTTTTTGAATGAAAAGGACTTTTCTATTCCGAATTAAATGAATATAATTATATGGTTAAGAATAACAATTTAATAATGTGAATTTTAAATCTTTTGGACTTACTGGACATAATTTACTTTTACTATAATATCATGACATCAATTAATTTTTATTTCTTGTGTATATTGTAATGAGATTTTAAATGATTAAGTAAATGTAAATGAAATGTAATTTTTATACCTACAAAATTTGTACGCCGTTATTGGCAAAACATGGACGCTCACAACATATTAATCTAATACCTTGCATGCCTGATTAGTCAGTTTATGTAAACGCATGTTTGACAAATAAATTTTCTTTCTTTCTTTCTTTCTTTCATTATTCGGGTGCTTCGTTGTTTTAGTGGTCGCAAGCGCAAATGTCGCGCACCCATATTGGGTTTTTCCATGAGCAATTTCTCGGCGTTAGCAAGTTTGGATTTGTGCCCGATTAATGGTAATAGGCAAATTCAAATTCATTTATTAATTTTGTGAACATAGGGTACAATGACGTTATATTAAAAAAAAAAATATTTGGTACATCCTGTGTTTCGCCGCAAGGCATACAAAATATTGTCACTAACACTATCAAAATTAAATAAATTATAAAGTTACAAAATCTCATAAAATTAAATGTCAGCACATGAAACTGAATAATTAGTACAAAAAATCGTAGAAAAAAAATACAATGACAGCAATATTAAAATAGTCCAAATTAAGTTTGTTAAAATAGGTAGTATAAAATGACATGAGAAAAAAAATTAGATTAAATACAATGTCAGCAAAATTTAAAATTATCAAACATACTAAATCTCTTAATACTACGATGTCAACAAAATCAAAATTGTCAAAATTAAATGAAAAAAATTATGCAAAATTATCAAAATTTGTCATTAAGAAATTCATTGACAGAGTAAATATGCATTGTCATTCAATAATTTAAAAAGCTGACGTTTAAAATCATTTATGTTGTTAGATAATATAATTTTATTTGGTAACTTATTTTATTATATAGCTTAGGAGCCAAAGCATGTATGCTTTTATGGGAAAACCTGAAAAGAGCTTAAAACTAAATGTAGTGTAATGTAAATCTGAAAAAGTAAAGTGAATGTATAAGAGCGCCACTTGAATATTTTTTTTATAATACCATAAATAATAATGTTTAAGTTTCATTGAATCAGTTTTATTTCAAAACTCACATCCTTAATTTTTCAAGTAACACTCAAAACAAATAAAAATAATTCCATTGTCCTATCTATTTGTTTGTTGTATCTATATCTTACTTACCGTTAGTGCTAAACCGTCGTCGTCAGATGGCGTTCACGTCAATTGCGTCAATGTGTGCATGCGTCTGTCAAGGTCACTTAGGTCTTGTAGTCCTCTTAACTGGCGAAATGTAGGTGTAGCTCTGCCTTTCCCGTCGGGTAAAGAACGGTAATGTTATATTACCTTTTAGTTATAACGTGCACCTAAAAAGACAAGTCCATCCTAACGATGTAATACTAGCTTCTGCCCGCAACTTCATCCGCGTAAATTTTCTTGACCCCGACCCACCCCGTCGCATCGGATCGCCTGCCAGTGCGAGTACTTCATATTCGTGACTTAAATTTATTTTTGCTCGGTTCTTAAGGGTCCTAGCGTGATGTTATTCAGCCTATGGCCTTTCTCAATAAATGGGCTAATGAACACTAAAAGATTTTTTTCAATTCGAACCAATAGTTCCTGAGATTAGGGCGTTCAACTAAACAAACTCTTCAGCTTTCTAATATTAGTATAGATATAGATAGTAAAAGAAAGTTTGTTAATTTGTTACGCTTTCATGCTAAAACTACAGAACGGATTGCGATGAAATTCGGCTCTCAGATAGACCATGACCTGGGTACGGACATAAGCTGTTTTTAATTCTGGATCGCAGACAAAGTTGCGGGCAACGGCTAGTTTTACTGAAAGAATTGACGTGCACAAGAAGGAGCAAAATTAAAGATTTCTATTACAAGGAAACTCATCGCTTACCAGCTATTTCTACCTCTTCAAGTTTTCAAGTGGTTTTTAGATAGAAAAAAAGGAAGAAAAATATTTAATTTGAGACACGCACAGAACATAAAAACAATAAAAAAAACATAGAAACTTTAAGGATAACAAAAAGGTAAAAGACATAAAATTAAAAGAATAAGACCTCGCACGGCCAAAAAGGCTTCTATCTCAGCATAATGCTGCGATATTTGTAAAAAAAAAACAACTACCGCAACGCTGGTATTCAGATAGGGCCTACTGTGATGCCACGGACACACTTACGGACGTGACAAAATGATTAATCCCACAATAAAAAAATATTTTATATTTATATATTATTATATTTTATATATTATTATTTATATATTATTATTATTTTTAAATGTACTTACGGTCCTAAGCGCTAATGTTGGATATGTGGTCCTGGGTTAGATTCTCAGGTCGTTAATATTCTTTTATGTTCGTTATGTTTATTTTGTTTTTTTTTATGAGACAATGTGCAGCAACGTTTTCTTTGCATTTTACCACGATACTGCGATCGCCAACCCGCCTGTCAAGCGTGGCGATTATGGCAAAGCCCCAACTTTGGGAGAAGCCTACGTCAGATAATGGATGTCTTTTTTTTATTGGAAATCATCAAATGACTTCTCCCGCTCTGGACGGAGCGGAAGGGCGTGTCAGACTTTTACTGACTAAAACCCACCCGTGTTCCTTCAGTTGCCCATGTGCCAGGGTCACGGTGTCTCTTTCGAACAATCTCGCGGCCCTGGCAGGCATCGGTCCTGGCAGACCCCTTCAGTGCTGCTGACATCTTTTTAAGGCGGGCGTGGAACACTACGCGTCGTCGATGGTCCTTACCGGGCGGCGAGCTACCCATTGCTCGCCGCCCGCAAGCTCGCGCCTACAGTGGTCGGGAGTCCGCTATTGACCCCCGTCGATAGTGGTTGTCTTAAAGCTGAAATGATGATGATTACGATATCCGACGACCCTGATTACTTATCTCGTTGGGTGACTATACAGATGTTATTGTTTTTACTCGTTTTTTGGTGTCGTCATTTTATCAGGTGTTGGGTAGGTATTCAAAGACTGGAAATATTGGGAAAGAAAACAGCGTAAATAGTTTACAAAATTTTATTTTCTCCTCCTGTCACCGGCTCTCTTAGGGCTAGGTATGTATGTTCTTTCTTTGTGTACTGGTAACACCATAACTGTCGTTCTAACAAACCAACACAGGCTCAAGGGTTGACTCGACAAAGGGCAGATTGCTTCGGCAATCTCCGTCATTATTCGGGAACCTTCGTTCTTTAGTTGCGTTCGCGTAGCGTTCACGTCAGTAGTGCGTAGACGCAGTTCAGAAGCAGACGCTTGGTGAACTTTTACACTGTATTTCGACTATCTTTACGTGCTTCTGCATTTGTCTGCATGTTTCTTAGATTAGCAATCTGCCTTTAAATGATGTTATTTCACTATTAACAATCAAATCAAGCCCAAAACCTGTGGTGTTTTCCGTAAATTAAACATATCGTTAGATGGCAAGATTCACTAAACGCTAACATTATATTGTATGCCGGCCATCATCAATGTATGTTACAATATCTAACCACATACAGTTTCGTTTAAGTCCTAATGAATTCGAATAAAAAGAAATTTAAAGACGAATTTACTAATGTCATTGTGCGCTTTTGTAATTTCTAATATGACGATATTTTCACGGAATCACGATAACACAGCGAAGTAAAATGTATGTACTATGAAGCCGCTTTCAAAAATTACCGTCCACAATGTCGTGCACGTATTTCTATACATTTTATGGACATGTATGTGGATCTATACGATAATATCGTCATGGTTTAGAAATTACAAAAGCGTACATAGATAATAAAGAATAAATACACTATTCTGAATGAATATTTATAGTACAGATATTTATTAAGGATATCAAGTTGAATAGTCGACGAGATAAACCAATGGGAAAATGGAAAATAACAATTAAAAAGATTTATTTTATCAATTCATATAAAATGACTTTCAGGAATTCGGGGTTTAGTATCGAGTAGAATACATTAGAATCGGCTTGGCCCTGGACTTTCCTCACATGTTTGATATTCACAGAAAAGCTGTTGTAGGTGTAAGCTACTTATAAACACGTAATATAACGCCTGTAATTCTCAAAGGGTAAGGCAGAGTGTATGTATAATAGTACACCCACATTTCATTAGTTATATTTAAATCCCAGGTACTGCGGGCTGAGACTATTGCCATTAATCAGGCACAAATCTAGGAACCGGGCTGCTACTCAGAAATTCGCGTTGGGAAAACCTAATAACACTTTTTCCGACCTGGGAATTGAACCCAGGACTTCATTTCCGGTAGTAGCGCTTGCTACCACCAGACCAACGACCTCTACATCCGATATTAATGTTGGTTCCTTAGTCGTCCATAATCCCATTGGTTTATTTCGTCGACTTCAGATGCAACGACTTACTACAAGGTACACATATAAAGGAATGTTAGCGTTTAAGATTACTTATACATATACATTAACTGTATACATTTAAAAATCGATTCGAACAACTGGTAAAACGTAGATCAATATATACAGAGACCGTTAGTAACTTGAATTTAAACTTCAAAGATGTTGGCATCAAAATTATTGCTACGAAGTTTTGCGCCCAAACTTTAGCGCCAAAACATATTAGGCAATTTTTTGTTGAAGAAAATGTACCGATTCGCAATTCAAAAGCACAGTAGCAATGGGACTTAAGGTGCGCACACACGAGCGACACACGTCAAATGCAAAGGCAAGGGTGTCGTTGCCGCATGACCACACAACAGAAGTGAAAACTTACGACTGGAGCCGAGTATACCCGATTCAGCGCCGAGTATAGACGATTCAGCGTCACCGACCGACTGAAGCCGAGTATACTCGATTGTGCATCACCGACCGACTGGAGCCGAGTATACGCGATTCAGCATCACCGACCGACTGGAGCCGAGTATACCCGATTCAGCGTAGTCGACGGACTTCAGCCGAATATACCCGATTCAGCGTCAAAGACCGACTGGAGCCGAGTATATCCGAATCAGTGCCACCTACTGACTGAAGCCGAGTATCCGCGATTCAGCATCACCGACCGACTTCAGCCGAGTATTCGCGATTAAACGTCACCGACCGACTGGAGCCGAGTATACCCGATTCAGCGTAGTCGACCGACTTCAGCCGAATATACCCGATTCAGCGTCAAAGACCGACTGGAGCCGAGTATATCCGAATCAGTGCCACCTACTGACTGAAGCCGAGTATCCGCGATTCAGCATCACCGACCGACTTCAGCTGAGTATACGCGATAAAACGTCACCGACCGACTGGAGCCGAGTATACCCGACTCAGTGTATCTGACCCGAGAGTAACGGTTCAGTTTCGTTCACTGTTCAGAATGTGAAGAGAAGTTCCTAGAGAAGTTTTATGGTTAAAAATTGCTTTCGTATTGTGAATCGGAGTTTCAACAATGAAATTGCCTAGCAGGCCTTCGCGCTTAGGTACAAGATGTGTCTACTTATATCTATGATGTTTATACTAATATTTACAATATAAACGTAATAACGAGTCATTTGATTTACAGCTCGTTTACAAAGAAATAACAAAAGACGAGATAACTATTTACACAGCAAGGTTGCAAATCACAGGGATGCGTGCGCGAGAAACACAGTTGTTGCGATATCATAGCGGTACTTAAAATTATAGTAAAAAGTACTTCTCTGGCAAGATTCGACAATGTTTCATACATCAGATTATGTTTTATTTCATGGCTTTTTACTAGTATTGCAAGATGTGGCGATTTTTAGGGGATTCCGTGTCAGTAATTTTCTAAAATAGGGCTGTTAATACATTTGTATAGAAAGGTATTTTTGAACACTGGACAGTACCCCTAAAAATCGCTGAGTTGTTTCAGATTAGCCCTTTTAATAGCTTTCCTCATTTATTCTTGCATCATACATTATCATAAATAATAGGGTTATTCTGGTATTGTTCGTTCACTTCATTTAAATTAAATTAAAAATGGATGCATATTTCTTTGTTACTTCGATAGTGAAATGTAAACTGCGTGAGCACTATAACAGTATTCACAAAATTACGCAGTTCCAATTCATTTGTTCGATGGATCGAGGTCATTATAAATTAAAAACGTAAAAATCAAAAAGGTGCTTCAAAAACAATAGTTTTTTAATAACATTAAGATATGCTTGATCTTTCCACTTCCACAATTCATTATCACTTTAATTTAAAATAGAAACAACACGCTTGTGTTTAACACATCTCGTTCTGTTCAACTCTTAAGTATCAGTAATTTAATGGAAATTTACATATAGCAAGTTAAAGTTATATAAATTGCCATTTTCACAACCGAAATTAAATATGTAGTAGGTACTAACGTATAACTTAACAGTTCACTGACAATGGAAAAATTGTTACTGACGGGCAGCATCCGAGCTGTCAGTAATAATTTTGTCTGTGTCGCAAGTTCAATAAATCGTCTGTGGCACAACACTGTCACTCAGTCCCCTCACTGGCCGGAGATGGCAGGTGACGCTTGAGGGATGACGACGGCTTCGTCAGGTCGAGCGCCGGCTCGTGCGCGGGGCCGGGCGCGCCTGGCGCCGGTATGGGCAGGCTCAGCAAGCTCGGCGGCCGGACGTACGGCGGCAGCATGCTCGACGGCCCCTCCACGGCCGCCGGACACGCCATCGCAGGCGGCGTCCAGCAAGTCGCGCCCGAACCCTCCGGAGTCATGGCCGCCGCGCTCAAGTACGAACACGACATCATCTGAAACAATCACAAATTTATTTTAAAACATCTCAGAACAACCTTGAGTGAAATTAGGTTGATTGTGCGTGTAATCTCCGAGAGAGATTGAAGTAAAAACAGGGCTTACATAAATAATGAAATATGTAGTATTATGAGATGAGAGGCCTAAAGAATTCGTGGATGGAGGGGTTCTGTAATCACGCTAATGGCCAATGCGCAGCATCGCCCGCGGCCCCCGCGCCCCGCACGCCGCTTCAAGGAGGCTTTCATGCTAATGCAGATTGGGCGCAGGAGCAGTTCAGCACTAAATCGCGTCACACGTCCGACACCTTGTAACTTTACCAGGAAGTTACAAGTTATTACTTCGGAAAATTACTCTCTCAAGAATCTTATTAATTTATTGTAACGTGCAATATGCTAGAGCTTTTATTTCATATCTGAAATCGTGGCCATACAATTTTCCATCGATATAAATGTTGTATTTAGTTTCTCACGTCTGCCGATATATCTTAAAGTAATTGTAAGTAAAACATTTAGTGGCTATATATCAGGCGCCGGTGCAGGCCGCTCGCGTCCATTTTTCACACATATCGCTGTGAAATTGATTACCGACACAATGCACGCGGCGTCCGAGCAACCCTTGTGCTGTTGTTCTAACAACTTGCTTCAATATCACGTGGTGCAAGTAGCAATATTGACAAAATTAATATATTGTTTTGAATTCTCCAACAAAATGTATGAATGGTAAATTGATTTGTAGCTCGGTCGGTAGGCATGTAATGTTATAATAGTTTCATAGTTACTACGGCGTACAAAAGCCTTCACACAATTGGCATAGTTGGAGGCAACAGCTGCTCGCGTATACGGAGTGTTCTAACAATGATATTGTAGCTTTAATATTTATTGCACTTGATCAACTTTGCGCAAGTTCTATAAAACTGCCTCCAAACATCCATTATGCGCTCGCTCAAAAAGACGAATTTTAATGCATAAATTAAATTTATCCAAAAGCAACAATCTACTAACGTCAAGTCTTGAAACAAGCAGAACTTAATTAACTTGACGCCATTGTACCCAAGAACGTAAAGTGCATAATTAAACCCTTCACGTAAACGCTTTGGTTAATATGTTTAAGCGTCGGTATTGCTACAGGAGACCTAAACTCTCCTATGAGAATAAACAGGGTCTGAGGCGGCGGGCGCGCTGGCCGAGGCTCGCCGCACAAATGAATTAGTGGTGTTGTGACCCCCCGCATCATGGGCCACGTTGGCCCATGTTGGCCCACGCTGGCGGGCCACGCAGAGCGGGGGGCATGTTGCGATTAAAATATAATTAGGCGCTCGGCAATTGTTTCGCCATCGAGCCAGGTGGTGCGGCTCAGGCGGCTAGGTAAATTAAATAGCCGTATAGGGTTTCCAATTACGTGCGCCCGGTGGCCGCGGAATACACGCTTATTGCCTAATAATGGGTTGGGGGGAGAACAACATGAGGATCTTGTGGGGCTGATTAATTATTTCACGTTCGTGTTAAAAATCGTGGATACCTGTGCGGTGATAGGGGGCGATTGTAACGCGATATTAATTGCCATCAAGACGAGGTGACTAATAAATCACGTTCACCTACCGTTGGTACTTTCAGCATTAATGAATTCAAACGGGCCGCGATAATTGCGTACCTAATTACGGGCGGACGGAGCTGTCTAATTTATCACTGTCGGATTATGAATTAGGAATGGCGTTAATTTAACATGCATAATATTTGTGGAGGCGATGTAGTGTTGTGCTATAGTGGAGCACTTGTAGACATGTAGTGCCAATTATAATTGGTTTAGGTACACATATCAGTTGGTGTATAACTTTATTGCAGGCTAAACAGCTTTAAATTGGCAAACTTAAATGGGAGAGATGTCCGATGGGGCTGAAAGGTTCTGGAGTGAGCGACCGCGGGCCGGTAGACGAAGCGTTGGAGGGCTTCCTACAAAGTGGACCGATGACTTAGTGAACGCCATTGGAATCCAGTTGATGCGAGAGCGAGAAGCACAGAACCAGATCGCCTTGTATCATGTCTGCCATGTCTAATTATTTAAAGTTCATCAAAATCAGTTCAGCCTTTTTAGCGTGAAAACATAACAAACCTACATTAAAAAAAATCCAATCTTTTCTTTTATAGATTTTGTTAAGCTACGACAAATGAATTGTCGTATTTAAAATAGATCAACCACACGGTTACAGCTTTTACCGCCAAAAATGGTGCGACGAAACTAAAGACGCTACCGGATTTTTCTATCGGAAAAGCATTTACTGTGTTTTCTCCTTGTGGGTTTTCTCCTTGTATTATGAGCCACGATAGTAAAGAACAGAAATAAAAAAGCACCGTGCCTTGAAATACAGTACGAATTAAGAATACTTAGATATTTAATTTTCATTAAGAAAAGGATGATCACGGCAAATATTTGTAGCCTAAGAGTGAAAGTTGTCGCTATACAGAGTGGCAGGAATCTATACTAATATTATAAAGATGAAGAGTTTGTTTGTTTGTTTGATTGATTGAACGCGCTAATCTCAGGAACTACTGGTCCGAATTGTTCTTTTTGTGTTGGGTAGCCTATTTATCGAGGAAGGCTATAGACTATATAACATCACGCTACAACCAAGGAGAGCGGAGCAGTAATGAAATTTTTTGCAAACACGGGGAAAATCGCACGGGTAGGCGATTCAACGCGACGGGAAGGGTCGGGGGAGCAAGAAATTTTACGCGAACGAAGTCGCGGGCAGAAGCTAGTAACCGATAGAGGAAAAACAACGCTAAAGAAACGAAACGGGGTCTAGAATTAGGTGCTGAATTCATGGTTACAGTTTTCGCATCCATATCCCTGCCAACCTGTTTAAGGAAGGCGTCTGATAATATGTAAGTACTTAGAAAAATTCATAGGGCGAAATTGTGATTCAGCATTAATCAAAAACTAGAAAAGCGAAAGTGAGCAGGGTATACAAAAAAAAACAGTTATTTTTTCTAAGTGCTTAAGGCGATAGCGTCAAAGACAAAATGTATTCATGAAATTTTAAAAATGGATCCTTCTTAAGATAATATATTATAAAGCATACATTCCCATGCACCTGACTACCATGACCTCATCATGGTGTAGACGAGGTTGCAATTTATTAAGGTCAGTCGAAGGGTAGTGCGCGACCCCTGCTGTATATTGTAATCAATATTCGTTCCAAGGCTGAAGTGTTTTATCTATGGTCGATTTTGTACTTCTGTAGCTATAAGAACCCTGTGTTCCTGAAGTTAGTTGATTGGCAAGGAAATAAATACCAGCAAACGTAAAAAAATGTTTTGTGATTTACAATAAGAACCATAAAATTTTATATTGAGGTAAATAAAAATAAGTGCCTAAAAAGCCCTTTTTTAAAGCAACTCTGTAACTGAAAGTCCTTTCAGACATATAAAAAATTCACGAACACTCATCATTCATTCATCTTAATTCGATTAGAATGGTTCCACAATTAGGTTCAATAAACGGCATGGCAAAACGAACGACCGAATGAACAGGGCTGCCGAAAAAGTTGCCAGAAATAGTTCCATAAGTCTCTGTTTCTGTGTGTGTGCAACCCTACAAAGGTCAGGGACACGGTGCCCGGGTCAGAAGGTCGCGTGACCTCGCCGGCTGCACCGTAATCACCGATATACGATATTGCACAAGAATGGAACGCTTTTATTAAGCCCGAACGCTATTTTAAGCTATTGTACCAGAAACAAACCCTACATTATGAGCAAATTGTTGTGCCAAATTGCCGTGATGTATGTGGGTTCACAATCTATACTACAAATAGATCAATTTTCATTACACTCCAACAAAACTATCTAGCACAAAACACACACAATTACAATATATTTGCATTAATTTTGTCATCTATACACGGTTCAGCACAGTGTATAGTATTGAGCACACAATGGGGGTTTTCACCACAAATTTCAGTTATTACAGACATACCGTTAAGGAACTTGTGCGTATGTGCGTTCAATTTAATATCGGCCATTGAATAGAAAACGCCTCTGCGCTCACAATGGTCCATCGACATTCCATTAACTAGTAGAGCAAACACAGGGACGCGTGCGGGCACTAACTCAATACAAAACGATTCCTAGCGAGCGATACTCGCACATTCGGGACATTCCTATTCGATTGTAACAACACTAACGACTGTTTATACTGGCGGCGGGTTGGGCCCGATCTGGCCGACAATCGGGGCCCGCCGGACGGACTTTCGCGAGACAATGCAAGACTGGGCCTAAATAATTTAATAGTTGTAGCCGGCGGTGCTTCGAGCGGTCGGCAAACAGTTGGCCGACGTCGGGCGATATTGCATCGTTGGTATTGGAAGGCTCCAAGGTTTATGAAGTAAGCCTTTGTCTTGCACGTGTTGATTAATTATCTGTGCCACGTGTGAGAGTCGACGCTTTGTTTTGAATAGAAAGGCGGCTTTCGAATTGAACTTTGTCTGGTTTTATTGCACTGCTTTGTTATCTAGATATATTCTGCTTTGTTTTGAGTTTCAACCGAGATTAGATATGAAGAAATCATGTGGACTATTTTGTTAATGGGAGATGAATGAATTAATGAAATCGACCAACCCTAACGTGGTCAGACTCGATTAATCGAATGAACTACACACTAGCTCTTGAGGCGTTATGTTTCATGGTGCTACAGAGACCATTGCATCTCGAGGAGTAGACTGGGACAAAAGAAAAATAATCTAGGACGTCTGCCGATCATTTGCGTGAAGTCTTAACATTCATCATCATCATCATTTCAGCCGTAGGACGTTCACTGCTGGACTTAGGCCTCCCCCAATTTGGGGGGCTTTGCCATAATCGCCACGCTTGGCAGGCGGGTTGGCGATCGCAGTATGGTGGTAAAATGCATAGAGAATACTGCTGCCTATTCTCTAGTAAGTCCCTTAGTCGCCTTTTACGACACCCACGGGAAGAAATTGGGTGGAGTTATTCTTTACGTCCGGTACCACACGGTACAAGTCTTAAGATTATTTATTTGTAAATATGTCAAGTACCTAATAATTCTCACATTTTATTCAAATTTTTAATTTAAATAAAGCATCAAAAGTTCCCGTCTCTAAATAATTGCAGCGCGGGCGAAACTTTAAAAGACCTATGGACTTGTCGAGGATGTCCTTTAAAAAGTTTTCCTTATTCGTTGCAATAATAGATGATATGGAGCTGCGCGTGCTTAAGGTCACAGATGTTAAACTGTTTAGTATTATAGAGTAAATTCTGTATATTTTTTACGGTAATTTCTGCATTTTCCTATACACGATGGAGTTGCTCAATCAACATTAATTCCTTCCTAACATTGCCTACAAAAAAATAAGCTCTGAACACGTTAGTACGAGAGCACTTTCGTCCCAGAGAACCACTTTTCTTTTTATACCCAAATAGATAAACCAAAAGGCCCTAGTTAGTAATTTCGTCTAATACGCGAGTGCCATAAACACAAGGAGAAGCGCTAAAGATATGGCGAGGTAAGATATAAGAGTGATAGTGAACGTTTGCTTGGGCGGGCGGTAATAAATTAGGGCGGGCGGGCGTAGGGCGGCGTCGCGTGCGCCGCGGCCGTTTGTCGCGTAGCGTGCGCGCGCGCTCATTGCTTATTCATGCACGCTAGGCACGCACAGGTAAGGCGCACACTGTGCTACACAAGTGTTACCCTACCGATAATGGGTTAAACACTGCGATATTACACCGATTGCACACTAAGATTATTTTTGCTTGTAAATTCTGATTTTGGATAATTAGTTTGGAGAATTCTGAAAATTTTTGTTCGAAAATGTTGTTATAGTTAATGACTTTATAGGTTTAATTTGACGTTACTTAGAAAATAATAGTCTGAAATTTATTTATTAAACGGAATTTTATTTACCAGTGAACGTTTTTCAGTAAATTGTGCGCGGAGCCTACGTTACGGGGCGAGTGTGCGGCGTGCCTAGTCGTGTCTGTGTCGCGTCTGTCGGCTCGATGACCGCACATTAATCATCATTCACGTCTTAGCGATAAGCTCTCATCCGCCGTCAACGCCTGTCTCCGCTCACACTGACGACTTCATCAAATCATCGTTTTTAATCCTCCACAACAACTTCACTAAGCTAACAGCAACACGCCTCATTACTAACACACTTTAGTATCATAATTATCCACAAAGTATCGATAACCCATTTGTTACCTAGATACTTATGAAATCAATTTCCCGACAAGTTTTACGTTCAAAGCGAAATTTGACTTATACTGGATATATTACTAAGAACTCGTAAAGTTACAATAACGTAGTAGATTCTTACGTAAACTTTAAAGAAATAAGTGTATACGTCAAAGGATTTCGCATAATTCCCGATAACGAGCGTTCGAGTCGCTCTCTTACTTCAAAGCCGCGTTTCAGTTACAGTTTATTATTAATAAAATTTGGCCGGGTTTGCGAGCGGGACGAGCGGGGTGAGCGGGGTGAGCGGAGCGGCTCGGCGGCTGTAACGAGCGTGGTCCGCCTCGTTATCGGCAGCGCCGGCCGGTCAGCGCCGCGGAAAATTCGCCCGAAACTGACGCGCGTGAAAATTTAATGAACGGCCGGACGCTAGTTAACTAAAAGGTAAAGTGCACCCTCTTGACGTGTTCGGTAAATATTAATAGTGAGTGTGCTAGCGTGCGCCATTAAAAATGCACGAGTCCGCGGACACGCTGCCCCGCCGGCGGCCGCCGCGTTCATTAGCCTCTTTACATGCGGTCCCCGGGCCCTCCTCCGAATTAACTCCAGCTCGAGGCACCTTCGCGCGTCTCAACGTCACTCCTCCGCCATTATAACAACAAATTAAGAATTTCCCGCTCGCCTGCTTTGCCGTCCAATTTGTGCAATAAAACGCGACATTCAATATCGAAGTTCTCCGATACGGTGCTCTGCGTGGCTTGCGAACACTTCCTGAGAACAAGTTTTACTATTGAAGCCATTTTAAAACTCTTACGGATGCTATTAAGGATAATAGAAACTGTCTAGCTGGAACGATGAGTCAAGGAATTATGTCTGGGACTGGAATGATCTAAGTTTGACTTTTATGTCGTTTTCCGTTGTGAGAGAGCGCGGCTGCTCACGGTCCGTGCGAAAAGTCCGCGAGTGAAGCTAAGCGTGGGTCACACTGCTGGGAGACGGCGGGATGCGGGATGCGGGCAGGCGCGGCCTCGCGGGCGCGGACGAGGGCGCGAGCAGCACGCGGTGTCTGTTACCGAGTAATGAGGATCGTTAATTATGTATCGCTAGGTGCGTAAGCTTTTCAATTTGGGAACGGTTCAGTGTCGCGGGCTCTCGCGAACGAGGTCAAGGGTTCGCGACTCTCTCAACCCTGAGGGGCTGCCAAATTAATGAGGCACTCCTTTGTAATAAAGAAATAACAAGAACTGCGCACGCGAACCCGGCCTCACCGACTTCGATGTCATTAAAGGCGTCGCGAAGTCTTGAAAGGAGTCGTTACCGCGCCTCGCCTAAACAACTGAGTTTTCATCAACATTCCGAAATATACACATAAATTGCTTAGCACTCACGCTAAGAGAAGGAACGAAAATGATGTTCAAAAATTATGGAAAGACGGATATGGGAGAAACACAACAGTCGTAGTATATGTTAGAAGTGAAATATTACCATACTAATATAGTATGTCTATTTTAGCAGTAGTTGCAATTGTTTCCCGCAACTAAGGCAGTGTGTACACGGTTGTGACGGTTCATATTAGTGGAACAGACAGGGTAGATTAGAGCGGGGGTGCGGCCGGTCCCGGCGGCCTGCGGGCACGGGTTTCTAAGTCCCGGCTAATTGGATGAGCCGCCAGGCCAGCCCAATTAGCAGCCCCGTTGTGATTCATTTTAATCGGGCGCCCTTATCAGTGCACCACTCAGCGCCGGTGTAAACTTACCTTTAAAAATATTTCCTATATGAGAGGAATTCAATTAATTGCACTCAATGTGAGGATTATTTTACAGTTAAGCGGAAAACGGATCAAGCAATGAACTTATTTATATAAAACAAAAATTCCGGGAAAACAGTATTCGTGTTTCCAGTCATATATTGAAATAAAAAGTTAATTTAAACCGACTTTCTCTCAAGACCGTATCTTCATTAACATCGAGAAATCTTTATCTGTACATAGTATAAAACAAAGTCGCATTTCGTGATGGTTTGTACGCTCAGATCTTTTGAACTACGAATTTAGACAGAGCGATTCAAGTGAAAGGTTTATATGTATAATACGCGGGCGAAGCTGCTGACAAAGATAACATTAGACTGGCCTGTTAGTCTAGTGGTTAGTGATCCTGACTGCAAAGACAGGTCGTGGGTTCGATTCCCACCCAGGACAAATGTTTGTGTGATGAGCACAATCATTTGTTCTGTGTCTGGGCGTAATTTATCTATAATACGTATGTATTTAGAAATATATAAGAATATTTATCAGTTGTCTGGTTCCCATAGTACAGGCTCTGCCTAGTTTGGGATCAGATAACGGTGTGTTGGTTGTCTTAAGATATTTATTCATTTGATAAAATAGTTATTTCAAACAAAATAAAGTTTAACTAGGTTTTGTGAGTGAAATTTGACATTTCACGTACAAGTAGACGAAGACGTACGACGACGACGTAGTTACTATATAATCTGCAGGCCACATACAGACTAGCTTAGTTCGCGCAAACTGTAATCATGAACCATCCCTAATCATCGGTTATTAATTTAAAAAAAAAAAACACCTGTTTCATAGAAAAGGGCAATACCTGCGCAGTCAAAATGTATGCAATTTTTCGTCAGTTAATAAAGAAAGAATCAGCTGTATATTCTTTTTAGGGTTCCGTTGCCAAATGGCAAAAAAACGGAACCCTTATAGATTCGTCATGTCTGTCTGTCTGTCTGTCCGAGTACGTCACAGCCACTTTTTTCCGAAACTCTAAGAGCTATGCTGTTGAAACTTGGTAAGTAGATGTATTCTGAGAACCGCATTAAGATTTTGACACAAAATTAGAAAAAAAAATATATTTGGGGTTCCCCACACATAGAACTGAAACTCAAAAAAAAAAAATCATCAAACTACGAATACGTGTGGGGTATCTATGGATAGGTCTTCAAAAATGATATTGAGGTTTCTAATATCATTTTTTTCTAAACTGAATAGTTTGCGCGAGAGACACTTCCAAAGTGGTAAAAGGTGTGTCCCCCCCGTAACTTCTAAAATAAGGGAATGATAAAACTAAAAAAAATATATGATGTACATTACCATGTAAACTTCCACCGAAAATTGGTTTGAACGAGATCTAGTAAGTAGTTATTTTTTAATACGTCATAAATCGTCAACCACAATTTACCTTTCATTCAGTCAACTCAAATATAAAAATTAAAAAAAAAACCATTTAATTTCATAAACATAAACCTTATGCATAAACCGTGAATACCTGCAGGTTTGTACGGAACCCTCGGTGCGCGAGTCCGACTCGCACTCGGCCGGTTTTTTAATAATCGGAGAAAAATTACAATACGGGAGGGGAGGGGGGGGGGGGTTCAGAATCTATGGTAACAGGTTGCTTGCTACACTTCATGCTTACCCCTTTGGAACTACAAGTTTATTATTTTATCCCGTTTTCTATGTAACGCACGGCTATACATCAAGGTATGCATTTCCAGTATAAACTGATTTGACATTGTATGGTAGTTCCATATAGTGAGAGGTCAGCTTAAACTGGAAATGTATAGCTTGATATGTAGCCGTCAAAGCGCGGATTTTTCGTACGGTTATGTATTATATTCTTTTGGCAAAAGTAAACGTTATGTTGTGATATATCAACATAATAACTCTGATTATACAAGATGTTCCTTTTGAAATCTCATAGCTCTAGGGTATTATTAAGACCATGTCAAAGAATCAACTGGCATATGTTTTTTTCGTTTTAATTTTTCATAGAAAATAATTCGATGTCACCACGGTTGTTTATGTAAAACACTCTTACGTAAAATAAGATAACAATGCATTTTCTAAGCTTTAAATTTGAATGATTGGTTTCAATCAAACAATTTACTCGTACTCAAGAAAAAAAAACGCTTAATTGCCTGTTGATTCTTTGAAATGGTCCCATTAATATCTTAGAGTTAAAGGGTAGCAAGGGAACAAGTAAAAATAAATAGGTAGTCAGGGGGACTGTCACCAGAAGTAAAACTCTTAAAAATTTGGAATATTAACACGTCAATTTAGCATGTCGGTGACGCGACCCCATAACTTTAGGCCTCTACCAAAAACCACGCAACGCGGAAAAAGAAGTTTTCACTTCAACAAATAGACTTCAAAACAGACCCTGACCTTTGAGGTGGTTTTTTTATTTTTATATTAATTATCTTGATAACACTGCAAAAATGCACCCACTTAAACCTGCTGAATAAACCAATGTGTTAAATAAAACTGGTTCAACAAAAATGAATTTATCACTTGTTCAGACTTGTCTACTCAAGAACATGAAAATGAAACTACTATTGTTACCAGTTTATCAACACACATGTTTTAGTTCGACTAACTAGGAAAGCGTGTTTTTTTCTTTTTGCTATCCTTGTGATCCTGGCCAAGTTAATGGTACAAATATATGAAATTATTGTATTGTCATCGGTCCTCGATAAGTGCAAAATTTCAAATTAAGGTGAATGCTCCAAACCAGCCCGCGAAATTAAATAAATAAATAAATATCTTAGGACAACCAACACACCGTTATCTGATTCCAAACTAGGCAGAGCCTGTTCTATGGAAACCAGACAACTGATAAACATACTTATATATTTCTAAATACATACATATTATGGATAAATTACACCCAGACACAGAACAAATGATCGTGCTCATCACATAAAGATTTGTCCTGGGTGGGAATCGAACCCACGACCTCAGTCTTAGCAGTCAGGGTCACTAACCACTAGAATAACAGGCCATTCAAAAAAAAAAATGAAATTCAAAATTTCTTGCGTTTTTTGCAATTTGCAGGCCAGTGCTAGCTTGCATGTCGATTAAAATATTATTCGCACCTGTAAGACGTATGTAGTTACAGAATTATAATCATCAAAATCGCCAATACAACCCTCCAAGTTCATAAAGGCCTAGGAACAAAAAAAAAACAGAAAAAGTCATTCCTATAGCTTTATGAACTTAGAGCGTTGTATTGATGATTTTGATGATTATAATTCTGTAACTACATATGTCTTATAGGCGCGAATAATATTTTAATCAACATACAACCTAGAATTGGCCTGCAAATTGCAAAAAATGTAAGAAATGAATTTCGCGGACTGGTTGAAGCATTCACCTTAACCTGATGTCTTATAGTGGGTGAAATTCGAGGTCCAAGATTTCGTTACATACTTACATAGATACAGATACATAGATACAGGCGAAGCTAATAAAACCGTGTTAATAAAACACACAGCAACTTAACTTCTTTTGTTTTACAAATAGCATATGCAATAATTGAAGGTTGTCGGCTACACTTGTGTTCATTTATACCTATAATTATTAATTAATATAAAAATTAATTAATATTGTTAATAACACGAGGCAACTAGGAAGTCTTGCAAATTAAACGTGGCGTACTTACTTTAGTATTTAACCTTAATTAGTTATGTTCAATTAAGTTTATAGTTCCTATCTAATTATAATTATGCGCGTAGATAATGTTTGCTGGTTGGTTGCTGTAGCTTACTGTCTTGCATATTATTAATATATCAAAGATTATCTTTAAGATTAAAATACACAAAAATAATTTATTGGAAAAAAAAACTAGATATTGAATTTACATAAAAGTATAATGTAACATAGCTGCCTTTTGAGCGCGGTTCCACCCGCGTTAGGGTCAGAAATTATCCCACGGGCGCGTACTACTCACGTCTACCTCAGTGCCTAATTTCATTAAAATCTGATCAGCCACTAAGACGTCAAAACGAAACATACTTAAAGCGAAATAGCAGGGAGACAGCTCCTTTCGCCTTTATAATATTAAGTATGAAAGTACGGATTTCTATTTCCTCATCCATATTTGCAGCAATAGAAAAAAGAAGTTGTTTTGATAAGCACAGCTGTCTATTAAACTAAAACTCATAGCTAACATTGTCTCAGTCAATTAACAAGAAACTGGTATAGTGCGTATAAATTACATTGGTATGGAGGCTAGTGGGGCGACTAAACAACCCGGGAACTCGATCCCGTATCCCGTGACGTAGGCTCGGTCCCCTGATAAGAATTAATCAAGCCAGACCAGTCCCGCCAGTCAATGAACGCGTTTGAGTGGAAAATAAAAATAGACCTACAAATTGCGTGTCTATTATTAGACTGTATTTCTTGGCGTTTTATTGGAAGGTGAGTTATATTTTGCCTGATGAAATAAGGGGAACTCTTTCATTTTTTTATGGATATTGATCCCATATGTAATTAATGATCAAAGTCAATATTTTCATATTAACTACGGTGGGCCGAGGTACACAGTATTCCTTCATTTGAATCTTGAAAAGAAAATCAGGAGATGAATATGTCCCAAATTAATTACCGAACATTACAATGTGTATGAGAAAAAGAAAATAGAACCATGAAAATAGAACATTTTTTTCAATCCCGTGTATTAATGTACTTGCAACTAAATTATCACTATCAAACACACACAACCATAAAATCCCAGACACGTGTGAAAAAACCGAACCAAAAATCCCAGTTTTTCATCAAGCGAAATGCATTCGATCGCGGCATATCAAGCAGAGTCCGTCCATTAACGGCACAAGTTTACAAAACACAAAACAGGCGAGGCCGTGCGAGGGAGACGACAAGAGAAACCACTTCCGCAATGAGATGGCGCACTTCCTGTGATTGAGGGCGCCCAACGCGCGCGCCGTCCTGACCGGATCGCGGCCCTACACTTGGGAAACTTTCTCTAATGTGAAATTAGCTGTACGAGAAAATTGCGTGCTGGATTGTGGAGCTGAACTTTTTGAGGGTCTTGTTAGTGAAGGTGGAGGAGGTGATCTTTAGGGAGAAAGATCAGAAAAATCTCCAATTAGAGCTGAAGGACATCGTCGTTGATAATAGCATGAACTGAAGTTCTTTCACAACAGTAGGTCATTAGGTAAATAACATAATAAAATATAATATGCAGATGTACGATACAATTTCTATGATCATTCTATTATTAGATCTTATTTTGAAGAGTAATTACTCCGGATTAATTCCCCCCTCTTACTTGACCCTACTTCGGAAAAACCGCATCTCATCTTCGCTACTCTATGTAGTGGCCATTCTGTGGTTGTATTTTTTTGCCCACAATAGAAGAGACACTATGATGTGATTAAATTATAAGCATGTAAGTAGTAATAGTCCTTGTTTGTACAGGATTTAACTGCGTGAATTTAGTCGTACTCTGAACAGCACATTTGGCAAATGCGATGGGTACATATTGTGTAGTAAACGAAGGCACGCATAGCTGTACTGGCTGTGAACACTGGCTCGCCTGTAATTTCCAGTGCATCCCGTTCTCATCTCTCTCGCTCAGCTAAGTAATGACTTAGATCCATTCCCGGATAAATAGCAAATTGAATGTGTGCCCCTCGTAGTGTGGCGTACAACGCCACCCCGTCTGCGAGCCAGCACCACCTGTGTGTGCGTGGAGGTACATGTGTGTGTCCACTGATAATGCAAGCTGTACATTCTGGTGATTAGTGGCGCACGCCTATTAATTCTCCCAGACTTTACGTAATTTTTGAGAAGGTACTTCAAGTTTGAGTGAAAATTTATTTTCCAACAGAAGACTGCAGATATTTGCCAAAGCATTAACCTGCTAATTTTGGGTGCAACAAGCATAGTTAAACTATGTTTTAAAAACTAATTTCGCAGCAAGTATGGCCGCTCTCCCGATAACTCGCTACTATTTACAATGTTTTTCGTCGGTCGTATTTTTTGGCTTGTTTTACGGTCGGCGAATATGAAAAGTTTTGAGGAGCTCTCGCCGAGAGGCGTAAAGGCGGTTTACGACGCGTCTTCGAGTTGAATGCGCCACATGTTAGCGTGTTCCGCTGAATTTCCTCGCGGTATAACCGCATTACACGTGCTCCATGACCTGACCATGAAAATTTTAAACGTCCCACTTCAAACTAAACGGCTCATTCTCGCCTCCGTAAGTTGGCGAACGGGCGCATAATGTAGAACCTGCATTTGTTGGGGCAAAATTTAGGGGTTAGGTTAAAACCGACGTCTTTTAAAACATTGCACAATGCAATCCCGACTGGGCCAGCTGCAAAAACTCCCTCTCCGGGACAACAAAGAGTTGTCCTTATAAATTCTCGATTAAATTTTGGATACGAGCTTCAATGAACACAAATTCCTAGAGTCGGTCCAATAAAGGACGCCGTGCAGCCGCGTTAGGACGCCATAAACGAACGTATTATCCATGTAAGGCGGAATAGCCGTTGCACAATTAATTGTTTCATTTTGGGAAACAATTCCCGCTCCTCATTCAATTAAGAGCGGCGACTAAGGGGAGTGGGGCGGCGGGGGTGCGGGGGGTGCGGGCTACCCCGTCCGCTCATGAGACGGACGTATTAATAGCGCCTGCAATATTGATATACTCGTATCGTATCCCACGTACCGCGTTCGAATACGATATTGTTTGTTAGCGAATTCGATTTGTGTCGATCATAAATCTTGCGCCTTATGTTGAATTTGGAGTTGATTGAATTCGCACCGAGAACGCGAGAGGGAGGAACGAGTGTCGCGAGACTCGGAATAAAGAGTACGCGTTACGTTTTAATTAGTGTTTCTGGCTAAATAATAGATTAACGAAGCGAGTGATGACGAGCACGAGGCTCGGGGCTCCTGCTCGTGCCCAGGTGATACCGAAGCGGGACTCAATTAGCAAAAACACACAGAATTAAGAGAGACAAACATGTCGGGCGGGACACATGACGAGGCGCCCTCCTCAATCCGAATTTTATATTGCGCCATTCATTATTCATTGTGTTTGTCAAGAAAATTACTGTGGACCTTTTAATATAACTTCCCGAGTCGCACAAACGGAGCTACAAATTGGAGTTGTGAACAAGTTCGTTGGAAGTCGCGTCTTAACCTTGGCGATTAGTACTCGCGTGTCGGGCTGTCAAACAAATTTAATTAGGTGCTAAATTCGCGAGGCTCATTGGGCGTATTTAGTGGTTTAGTTAAATTAAGTTTGGCAAAATGTTATGAGCATTAGTTTAGTTGGTTGCTTTAGCTATTACGCTAATGTAAGGAGGGTATTTAATTTAAAAGATAGCTCCGTCTCAGGGCAGAGCTTTCAAATCAGTAGCGTTGGCAGAAGATTTGAGAGCAATCTGTTAGATTGGTTCATTACGGCCTCCATTAGTGGAGTAATGAGTCGCGATGCATGCCGAAGCTAGTGCGGGGCAGACGGGCGGATAAAAGACAAGAAGCGCTTGTCATTGTCATGTAGAATTAATTTCTGTATCTGTAATCTACGCTGAAAACAGCAAAAATTCTTTATTTTCTTGAATCGTACTATTTTTATCCTCCTATTCCACTACTATTATACAACTGGCATGTCTTTGTGCTTCTCTGCTGGCGAATTTGCGTGTCCAGTGTGGCACCGATCCACACACGCCAAGCAAGTAGACATTGCTTTAAATGAGACATGCCGGATAATATCGGGCTGCCTAAAACCAACTCCTCTAAATAAGCTCTACCCGCTTGCAGGAATTGCACCACCTGCCGTACGAAGGGATGTCGCATGCGCGCTGGAAAAAAAGAACCAAGAATCCGATTCCCGACATCCCCTCTACGATTACAAGACGACCCCAGGCAGGCTTAAAAGTCATAAGAGCTTCTTACGCTCTACGTAGGCCATCCAGGACAATCCACCCTTTGTGAGGACCAAACTATGGCAAGAGAACTATCCACCACCTCCCAACTTCGCTGAACCCCAGGACCACTTGCCTTCCGGCCGTGATCTGCAGTGGTCTATGTGGAAAGCTCTAAATAGATTGCGTACCCAGGTAGGCCACTGTAGACACAATTTGTCAAAGTGGGGGATTATAGACTCATCCGACACCCAGTGCGAGTGCGGTACGTCTGATCAGACCATGACCCACCTGCTGGAGTGTCCCAAGAGTCCGTTCACCTGCACCTCAGATGACCTCAAAAATGCCACTGATGCCGCAATAAACGTGGTCACCTACTGGGCTCAAACGATATAAAGTGTACGAGTACCATCGACACGAAAGAAGAAGAAGAAGACTACTATTATAAATAAGAAAGTATGTATGTTTGGATGATTGTTACTTATCACGCAGAAACGGCCAAACAGTAACGATACTTTGTAACCTGGATTAGCACATAGGGTATTTTATTCCGGTATTACGTTTCCGTGGGATGATTTCCTGAAGAATAATAAATAAGCAATTATTTTCGTTATTGCACTGAGGGTGAAACATTCAACAACAGATTTTGTATTCCATAAAAGACATGCTATAGATAACTCAATTCTTAGAGACAAGATAATCTTTAAAACGTGTGTTGTGTTTGTACCTAATGGACATCAACGAATAAAAATACTAAAAGCAGTCAGAATATTAATCAAGGTATAGAGGCCACTGCCAGGGTCGCGAGATTGTTCGAAAGAGATACCGTGACTCTGGCCCATGGGCAACTGAAGGAACACGGGTGGGTTTTAGTCAGTAAAAGTCTGACACGCCCTCCTGCTCCGCCCAGAGCGGCAGAAGTCATTTGATGATTTCCCATCCAAAAAAAAAAAAAAAGGTGTAGAGGCCAGCACATCGAGTTACCCGAAACTGTCAAATTTTCCAAATCAATCTTGAACCGAATACTTTTGCGATAAAGTTGAAAACCAATCAAAGAAATTTGACGGATTGTACTAGCTTTGTGTGCTGGCGTCTGTACATACAACAAGCTCAATAATTTAAAGTCGTGATAGTTTGTAATATCCTCAGTTACGGACACAATACTCAACGTACGTTGCAACTTTATTAACCTGTGGCTGCAAAAACTATGCACGTTATTTTCTTTTAAGTAAGCATCTCAGAAAAAAGAAGTTTACATCATGTGCTTTGAAACGCCAACCCATTAAATAACTTACTACCCATCCCTCGTCCAAAACATCATTGGTTAAGTAAAACGACAGCAATTTCCTCCATAAAATTTCTTTCAAAGCCGCTAGCGTTCCAACCGCAGCGTCCAAACCGCCGGTCTACCTTCCCGTAACGTTTAAGCGAAAATTAGCTGCAGCTTGGTGTGGAGGATTTCGAGTATGAATGCAGGTCGGGTTCTGTCCATTAGCCTAATTGGAGACGCGGCAGCACCGCAGCGCCACCTAGGACACGGCCCTTTGTTATAGCAGACACTAAATTTGACTGGAATCTCCTAATAGACCACTGAGGGTGCGTTCGTGTGGGTTTATAAAGGTTTATAATTTTATACTTAGGTCTTTTGATTTTGACGCTTGATGGAGTAATCAAGGTTGTTTCGTGTATCTAAGGGCTGTGTAAAAAAGTTTGAGATAGAATATTCTTGTTTTATTTTTAACCGACGAAAAAAACGGAGGAGGTTATCAATTCGACGCGTATATTTTTTTTTGTTTTATGTATGACCACGCGTAACTTTTTACATAGTAGTCCGATTGTGATAATTCTTTTTTTATTGGAAAGGGTATACTCCGAGGGTGGTTCCATATAAATTTGAAACACAAAATCAAACCCTAAGGGTCAGAAAACAGGGGATGATTGATTGTTCACTCACTGATTGTAATGTATAACCACGCATAACTTTATACAGAGTAGTCCGATTACGATAATTCTTTTTTCGTTGGATAGGGTATACTTTGCCAAGTATGCACATTAAAGCCACAAAAAATTATAAAATAAAAACGTTTTAACTAAAAATTAAACCGCCGAAAAAACTGAAAAGCAAAAAATAATAAACCTTAAAAACTATGAGTCGGCGCTTTGAGTCATAGTAGTCATAGTTTTTAAGGTTTATTATTTTTTGCTTTTCAGTTGTATCGGCGGTTTAATTTTTTGTTAAAACGTTTTTAATTCAAATGAAGAGGTACTGGGTTTGATTCCGAGGTTGGGCAGTGTTTTGGGTTTTTCTATCTGAAATTTCTCACTAACAGCCCGGGGGATTTGGCAATAAGTTGGCCCCCTATTACGTGGGACTTAAACATAACTGGCGCAATGTAGGTGTACTATAGGAACACCTCTGATCAACCCGCCTATAATAAAAGTCGTGATGTTATATTATATTCAAATACCAAAAGTAATCACAGAAGCTGTAACAGGAGATTTTAATTTGTAAATTTTACTCAAAAAAATATTTATCAAAATACATAATAATTTTCCCTACGTTCTAATTAATTTCTTGCCCTCCTCAGTAAAAAAGAACTACCCAATGGAATTCACTAACTGTTTGAAACTTAATACATGACTAATGAGAAACCCTAAGTTGCGCTTATACTCATAGCATTACGACAAAAGGTAAGGGGCGGGCGGCAGCTCCTTCTAATTAAATGGTAAACTTTCATGAGCTCCCCCCTCTCCTCCCCCCCCCCTGGTACCGCTAATTAATGCGCCCACGGGAAGCTCGGACGTCTCGCCTTTCGACCCTGAGACACTACATCACACGAAGACTCGACTCATTCAAAATCTATCGTATAACCGTAACGTTACTAGAAATATACAAATATAGTTCGTCACACTCTATTCGCGTGATCATCATCATCTGCCTAGCCTTTTCCCAGTATTTTACACGGAGCGACTGCCTATATAACCTCCACAACCCAGTAACTGGGTAATGCGATACCCCTTGGTAAGACTGGTTGCTAGAATTTCGGGTTTTGTGACGAGTAACAAAAATCTACAAATGACAGCTGGGACCCAACGGCTTAACGTGCTTTCCGAGGCACGAACGAGTGTTTGTAAATAAAGATGGTCACCCATCCACAGACGAACCGCGGCAAGGGAAGCTTAACCTGGGGGGTAATTGCGGAACTTTTTATCGGTAGGAATTGGTTTAATATTCATAGTTGAACAACATTCATTGCGTTATTTACGTAACTGAGACGACAATTTATTCGAACAAACGACGCAATGGTTTAGAAATAATCTTCAATCCCATTCAGATTCTGATAAATTGTGCGTTTCGCAATTAGGGTGCTGATCGACTAAATGGCTGTTCTTACTTAGCCACAAGCCCCCTCTATTCGCGTAATCAAATTTAGGAACATTTTTAAAACCAAAATGGTCTCAAAGTTTCCTACAATCTCAAGTATCAATGCGAACACGGCAATCCTTTTAGTAAGCGCTAAAAACTACGGCAGAGGAAGTCAATCCGCGGGCAGGTGGCGCGCGGCCCGCGGGCGGCCCCGCTCGCTAAACGTATTGTCGTGTACCGCTTCTGATGTGGTCGAAACTAAACCCCAACTACTTAATTGAAAACCGTAATAGAGAATCCAAATACACGGTATCCCTTTTGATCGCTATATCGAGGTGCGATGCCAAATTAATTGATCGTCTCGTTAATGTGTCGCGTAATGGAATACGATTGTACTGGATATCCGCTATTAAAATTATACAACCCACCGACTGAATATTTAAATGTATGAAGTTTCCTCTCTAAATAATTCCAAATTAATTCAAATCACTGTTAGTAATAAACGTCTGCGCTAGCGCCGCAGCATCTACTGGGAGCTCGAAGAATACGGTAAAATGTTCCAAGTTTCTTCAAGCAATCAAGGCTTAATACCGTAGTGAAGTTTCAAGTTGGGAAATTATAGGGCGCGGGGTGAGACGCGGGCGGGGCGGACGTCCGCCGCGTGTCATCTCGTAACATCAAAAATGCATTTAAATTCTGCGCAATAAAAAACAGCGGCGGGAAGTTTCACAGCGGCCCGGGGATTGAAGACGCCTGCCTCCAACCCGTGCGCTTTATAGCACTACACAATTCTGTCCACCCGCACTTTACACGATCCCCGATCTACTTACTAATAAAAGTGTTTCATAAAATAAGCGAAACTGGACCAAATATAAGGCTTTGACTCGCCAGGATTGTTAGTACAAGCAATTGCCTCATTGTATCGAAAAGTTCCCTACAAGTCTCGCAATAGCTCTCCGGAGCCCTCATTTCTAGTTAAGTTTTAGCTGCGCAGTCCTAGTGGTGCACTGTGTTCAAGTGCACTGTCTTGGTTCCATTTCGGGAATTAAAATACAAGAAAATGGTACTTACATTATCAATTTATTTTATTGTTTTCTTTTATTTGTATAAAAATAAGTGAAAATGACATCAAAATTCACTAAATTAGCATACATGTCCAGTTGTGTTTATTGAAACTACGGAACGAGACATAACAGGTGATAAATGCTGCGACTCACACAAAAAAAAACTGAAGAGAAAAATATTTTCCGTGTCCGGGCCGTTGTCGAGCCGGAGTCGGGCCGGGCTGGCACCCCTCGGTCGACTTGATGCGATAATTAGCCCGCCCACTGTCGGATAATTGCGGGATCCGATATTGTACCGGACATTTCAAGAATTGTTTACAGACAACGATTTTAAGTGTTCGAGTTTCGATTTTATTTCGAATTCGGATTTAAAGGTGATATTTTTGAGGATGGTGAGTTATTAGGCTGCCTGTACATTGGAGCGGAGAAGAATGGCGAAGAGCGGAGCTGTGCCAAATTTATTTATTGCATCAATGCGGAGCAGAGCAGAGTTTGAATTCTATTGTTTATTATTAGCACAGCTCCGCTCTCCTCCGCTCCAACTTAAGAAAGGATTAGTAAACTTGAATTTATTGTAATAAAATCGAGGAATTAATAACCGTTACTCAAACAACACAACTACAAAACACAACCCTTCATTGAAACATTCGGTAATTACAACCACATTCCATTACCGGTTATAAATTGAATAATACAAAGGAAACGTCACAATAACGCACCCGCAGTTACAATAATAACAAACTAATTACGTTGTGTCGGGAATTCTTTCATTAGCAAAATGAAACATGTCCGCCGCTGTGACCGAACCACCCTATCAATTACAAAGCAATGCAATTACATTCGGTACCTAATAAGCCACTTTATGGTACCACGTGAAATACGACAATTTAACAGGAAATTAAAGTTGGTGCCGCAAACCACGGACGTCATTTCGCAATAGTTTGTCCAATTTATCAGTGTTGAGAGTCGTTAGGAAATAATCGTAATCGAAGCGAGCTCCGCTGAACAATATGGCCCGATGTCGGCCTCTCTAATTGGCCCTTACCTGGAGCGCACTCGAGAATGATAAAGCCCCCATTAGCCGCCCTATTATTTACCTACTCGTCATTAGCGTAGACTTCATTAGGATAACGAGATAACGGAGCCCCGGCTCGAGTACCCCGCCCGTGCAGTATTTTTGGTGTTTTTGAGCGAAGTTCAAGGAACGAGCTAATAGATTCTCAGAAAACGGGCTCAAACTTGATCTAAGAGGGAAAGAGGAACTAAATATTGGACTTTAACTGCTAATAACAGCCAAGAGAGCAGTTTTTTATTTTGCCTTCGTAGCTTTGAAAGCCGATACAGGTTGGAAGCTTGTCACAATACTACGAAACACAGTTTTACCGACTACTAAGTAATACTAGGTGGATTATTCATGCTAATCATCTTTCAAGGCAATGTTACCCTGAACTAATTTAATAACAAAGGCTGAGGTACAATAACGCAAGGGAAAGCATCATTACCCTGATCTGACGTACTCGTGTGGAAGTGGTATGGTAACGAGCCACGTTCGGAAGAATGAGCTAATTATTTCCGAGTATTCTATTTCCCGCTCCGATGCAAAGTTAACAGTGATGTGGGATGTGCGAATAGGTAAGGACCACCCGATAGTGGTATTATAGCGAGTGTTATTAAGATCGATATCGAGAACAGGAAAAATGGATGCACCAGCCCTCGACGCGGCGCGGTACCACAAAAAACATACCGAATTTATTGTTAATTATAAAACTCCGGCGCGGAACATTAACGCAGAGATGCGATACCCCGATAGCCGCTCGTCTATTTATTTATTATTTAGATATCGGCCGGTGCGGTCACGACTCCATATTGTTTCGCTGTAATGGCATTAATGACCTCGGTTTAAAGTTGAAGTGTTAATTTGATTTAAAATTATGCTCCCGATTACAATCTTCACGTTCAACTTTCGGGCAAAGCTTTAATTACAGCGGTGATCCCCGATGGAGCCGTGATATGAGGCGCGTTCATAATACTGCTCGATGCTAATAAAACGTAGACGTAAACCACATCGGCTAGTAAACCTCGCTGCAATGCAGCTTAATGCACGAGTTGACATTATAAAAGTTAGAATTAATGATTTTAATCTCATTCGCCTTATTGCTGAATGTACGCTTTACGGTGCATGTGTTTAGTGACAAATTATGCAAAGTGTTTGCCGTTTTAATGCAAAGATGCCAGTACTATGGACGAGGTAGCTGCCTAGATTGTTATCGGGACATTAAAAAACAATTGCATAGCGATGCCTTTTTGTATGTTTACAGTAAATTCCGTTTTAACTGAGTAAGTTCTAAAGTATTTTAAAATAAAAGAGTAAGATAAGCGTAATAAACCCTTTATCGCGAATGCTATGTAGTTAACTTAAATGAGCATTTTAAATACAGTTTCTGTTTAACATACAATGGTGGTTAAGTTCTCCGAGATGGTTTCCACAGCACACCACACAATCACAACAGCGGAAACATTTGATTCAGGGTGTTGACGGCGAGCCGTGGAACACGACACCGTTAAAGGGTACCGACGCGACGCCCTATGCGTGTTACTAACTAATAAGTTAACGTATCATTTGGACCAACTACTGAATTAAATAATAAGACAGCTGATAACTTAATTGTGAATGCATCACGAACTAATTGCCTCATTCCCGTGAAAAATAAAGAACCTACCAATGATCGCGTCCACAAATAGAAAAGTGTGGAAAACTATTTTCAAATTTACCAGGATTGCCGTCATTAGAAGTGATTATACCAATTACGTTTGATGCTTTAGTGAAGAGAAATGTGCAATATTTTTTTCTTGGAAAATAAAAATTGACGTATCGGGAGCGGGCCGCGGGGCGAGCGTCGCGGCCTGAGTTACGACCGCCGGTACTCGTAAACGTCACATTAATTAGCATGCCCACTAATGAGGAGTTATGGCGCTCTAATGAGAGGACTTGTACTCGACGTATTTATTAACGTACACCCAGCGACGACTGCTATTAATCTGATAGATTTACGAAAAGCTGCGTCTGCGTCTTTTGAAGAAAACTTTTCTGCTTTAAAAAAATACAGTCTCAGAGTAAACTGTTCAGATAAATCAACCAAGTAAGGACGCAGTGACAACTTAATGACATAATTAAATGCTTGACACATACCTAATTGTATGTGTAAGTGCTCGTAGTTTTTTCTCAGTAAATACTTGGGTTAGCAAGCTCCTGCCAATGTCATGGGCTAATTAAAATACTATCATAATTTGTGTCCATAGATAACGAAGACACGGTCCTTCCATACAACCCGTTCTGCGTGCCCGTGATTGAGATAAGTGTGATTCGATGTTATACAAAACCGTGCGAAAGAACAAAGCGCGCGTTACCCCCACAATGGAGGGGTGAAAAAGACGTTAATAATATTCGTCAAAGCACTCTGGTTACATTAAATCAATTTGCCCTTTCCGCGCGGTAAGTAGCGAACGGTGTAATTGATAAGTTGAAACCCTTGTACCGAGGAGGCTACAGTTTGGCACTGCCAACATTCTGGCTGAGTTTCCACGTCACGTGCTTCCATCTTTCTTTTCGTTTATACAATGAAATCTGTGTCGGTGTATGTTTAGAAATAGAAACTAGTTTCTCTAACTGCCTGGACTTAACAGCTGGAGTGATTGGACACGGTAGTAGAGGAACTTATATTACAATGGCTGTTTTAACGTTTTCGGGTGCTGAAAATTTCAGTGGACTGAAACTTGGAATGTTAGGGCTTTAAACGGCGTTTAACGTCATCAATGTTATGGAAATGGGCTTTTGGAATAGGTTTTCGCATTCTAAGAATTAAATAAAGACTCGAGTTTCAATTAGTTTTTTTTCGAAGAGGAAAAATATTATTTCTCAGTAGTGACGATATCTCCTCGATATCACAAGACGGTCGATAAAATGTTCGATGGCGGTGTTCTCTGTACCGAAATTTTTGCGTAAGCGATTTAAGTAGTTATAAAATCGTAAACTAGGGATGTCAACGCATCGATATCAAAATTTAATCGTATATACAGGGTGTCCCAAAAATCAACGTCAAGCCGAAAACGGTTGATAGGCCAGGTGGAGACAGTTATCAGAAAAAAAAAAATCTAAGTATTTTTTTTTTTCGGTACAGTCAGTTAAAGTTGGGCGATGTAATAATTTTTAGTTAGTACATGGTGGAGCAAAAAAGTGATGTTTTCTTTAAAACTGAGGTAGCTGTGTTTTAATTTTGGACTGTAGTTTACAGAAGGGTTATTCAGGGTAACATCACTCACAAAAAAAATATGAAAAGTAATGTCAATAATTTGAAAAGTACTTAACTTAGATTTTTAAAATTATTTTTCTGATAACTGTCACCACCTGGCCTATCAACCGTTTTCGGCTTGACGTTGATTTTTGGGACACCCTGTATACTTAACGTAGCATCACGCCAGGATTCCCTGAAGGGTAAGGAAGAGGTGCACCAGTACAGTCCCATAATATAATAGGAAGCCAGCTCATTGCCATCAAACGGGCACAAATCCAAACTCCTGGCTGCTATTGAGTAATTCCTGATGGAAAACCCCTATATCACTTTGCTCGACCTGGGAACAAGATCGTCGGATCGATATTATAGTAACGAAATATCGGTAGAAGAGCATAAAAATAATAGTTAAAAAAAAAAACTAAAAAACACGCTTCCATTGAAAACCAAACTAAAAAGTACAAAATAATGCAAAAAAAGCGTGGGGTGCCAGATATCAATAAAAAAATACCTTACAACGCACCCCACGCTTTTTTTCCATTATTTTGTACTATTTAGTTTGTTTTTCAATGGAAGCGTGTTTTTTCAAACTATTATTTATTTTCTATTTTTTAGGGTGTTTCGAATTTTGAGACGTAGGTATGTCAGCGTAGTTTGTGACGTATGTCAGCGTAGTTTTCGAAGACAGTTTTTTTTGCTGTCCTGGTAACCCTGGCAAGGATAATGGCACAAATTAGTTTGTAACGTATGTCAGCGTAGTTTTCGAAGACAGTTTTTTTGCTGTCCTGGTAACCCTGGCAGGGATAATGGCACAAATTTATGAAATTATTGCATTGTCATCGGTCCTTGACAGGTGTGCAAAGTTTGAATGAAAACTGGTAGTTTAAAGTGGGTCAAAATCGCGCTATAAGGAGTCGGTTACAAACAAACATACAAGTGAAGCTAATATAAAGCGTGTAAAAAGTGAAAACTGCTCTCCGACGTTAACCGTCAGGACCGCACTCATTTAATTAAATCACAGATTATTTCCAATGCTCGATAACTGTAATTTGACGTCGGCTTATTTTCACTTCCACGCACGGGTGTTGTGAAAAAGTAAACTTTAAACGCGGAGTTAATCGAGGGAAATGGTTCATTAATCTCGGGTTCAGAGCAAGTGATTACAGAGTGGTGTAACCCTGCATTGTGTCGATGTGCTTTTTTGTGGTTTGGATGACTTACAGAGGCCATTTTTAATTGTTGTTGCCTGTTTTGTTCTACGATTTTTGTATTTATGGGAAATTTTTCGACGCCACTATTTTAGTTAGGGTATTTGGTAGATTTTTAAAAAAAATATTATTTATTAAGTTTGTTAATTAGTTTAGCACCTTAATAATATCGATTAATGTGTGAATGTTCACTCGGAAAATAATTTTAATTTTTCTATTCAATGTTTAACAACATGGAATAGAAAAATTCAAATTATTTTTATAGAAATAAGAAAATTCCTAAAAAAAAATACCTGTTAAATCTCACCTTCAACTTTTCTCTGTCTATTTAAATGATATAAAAGCAACAATAAGTACACCCCACATCTGTCCCGATAACGTTATCATACATCTAATTGAACGTAAAATCCTTAAATCGATATCGTCCCACTCTCATTCGTCGGCCCACGCGCCTACTCCTAGCTGCAAACGAGGATGGCCCAAGTGGGAGGCCTAATTGTATTGCTCTATCAATATTTAATCTGTAATCATCAGTATGTGAGCGTGCATGTGTGTGTGTTCGTATGAATGGTGCCATCATAAAGGAGTGCAGCGGAACAGATCGCACGACAATATCCTAATTCACTCGCGCGAATGTAATCCATTAGTGTTCCCTCCTCAGGGCACCCCGAGCCCCCCTCCCGCGCCCTCCACCCCCCCGCACCAGACTGTCATTCATAAACCTCCATATAATTTGTATTGGCACATGTTTCATATGACTAATGGACGAGGGCACATTAAATATAAAAACGACGTATTGCTATTTACAAAACTGAAACAATTTTTTATTTTGAAATGTACGAGACTAAAAGATGTTGAAGGCAAATTCTTGGTACGGATGAATTGAACTGAGGCAACCTTAGCTATTCTAAAAGGCCTACTCTTTGTAATGAAATGTGAGCCTTATTTTTATGTCTTTTGCTTACTGCTCGTACGCATCTTTAGGAATCATTTACTAATGAACAAAACTCAATGTTTACAAATGTGTACGTCATGCTGCTCATTCATCATGTTCCTACTTTTTATGTCACTTCGTTCTTGTACACCTGTTTGTTGTCCGAAGAACTTGTACCTGAATTCGTTTTCGAGAATAGTTTTAATTGTTATTGCGTCCAAGATAGGTCAAAACTTGGGTTCTTAGAGTAAATAAGGCATTTCGTTTTTCGAGAATTACCTATTCTCATTTTGTCAACCAAGTTAGGTAAAAACCTGGGTTCATACAGAAAGCAAAGCAAAACATCACGCCTGTTATAGCCAAAGGATTATACAGAGATATCTAATAACAAAACGATTTGAGATCACTAGAAATTGGTCCTTAGTTCTTTTTCAAAAAGGACAATTTTATTAAACGCGGAACCTAGCAACACTATTTAAAAAAATTAACACACTGTAGAAGAAAAAAGCGTACCTACATTTGCCATTTAAATGATGTAGTCACTAAAAGGCAGATGTACAGTTTTTTAACACACAAACGATATTAATTTAAAACCTACTTAATTTAAAAATATATAATAACCATAATTATAATCCTCGTTCGAAACACGCTGGGCCCATAACGTGGTGTTTTTTATTAAGAGCGTTATAATAAAATTAAAGCTAATGTGTAGTGCTGGCAATATGGCGGCAGGTAGTTTTATTAATTATAAAATTAAGCCTATTAAGTGCAAGAATTACGAGCGCGTCGGACAAAACATCTTGTTTCACCTCGGTAATGTTATGTTGATCAGAATAATGGCCGCTGTTAGTAATCATGATTATATATTATTAAATAATACTTGGCTTGTGGCTAAGTATTAACAGCCGTACATAAAGCTATATGGAGGTCTAAGACTATATCAAAAAAATCTTACTCCCTATTAATTTTAATATTGCCAAGAACTTTTCAATTCGGGGCTGAGTAATGACAGGCACTCGGGTCGCCTGATCAGGTTAAGCTGCGCTTACCTCGGTTAGTTTGTGGATGGGTGACCACCTTTCCCTACCAAGAACCCTCCGTGCCTCGGGAAGCACGTTAATCCATTGGTCCCGGCTGTTATTCGTAGATCTTGACAGTCGTTACAAGACGTCAGAAACCAGAAAATCTGATAACCAGTGTTATCAAACGGTACCGGTTGGTAATACCAAGTTACTTTGGTGTGTGAACTTAGATAGACATAGACAGTTGCTCCTTGTAAAATATTCGTAAATGTAAACTATCCGGTTGATATTATTTAATAAAACATTTTCCGCTCTGTATATAAACCTTCTAGACATTTTATTTTTGATTTACATATAAAATAAAATATAGTTTTAAGGATTATGTACCAACGATTTTAGATTTTTATTTACAATTGACAATTCCAGCGAATTATTGTAACCAAAGGTATCTCAGACATTTATTTTGAGTTTTAAGATTACAGCTAAATCTTCTAGGAATTTCTTGTTTTGACAAACTGTATCTGATTTGTTTCACAAACAAAGCTGCTCAGTTCATGGAAAAAAAAATATACAAACTGTTTCATGTTTTTTTTTAATATAGACTAACTGTCTCTCATAGATTTATTCCAACATAAAGGGACCCATGACCCATATTCTTCTATAGCTACTTGCATTACTTTTTTTTTAGGCTTCCTAAATAATTATTGTTGGAATAAAAAGTATTTTTCCGATCCAGCCCGTCCCTTGCTGCCCTCTACCAGCGATGCCCTAAGCCGAGGTCCGTACGGCGAGCAATGGGTAGCTCGCCGCCCGGTAAAGACCAGAGGAGTAATTGCGGAACTTTGTCGCCTCATAGGAAGCCAGTACTCGCCAAGCTGGTCTAAATTGGCGATCATTGAGATGTACCTCACCCGTAATGGGCGGTAGTAAAACATGGCGGACAATTATTAATCAATAATAATTGAATCAATGGCGGACCTGGCAACGGGGTATACATTATCACCTATGAGGAGGATTGTATAACCACATGGTGGTTAACTCGACCCCCTGCCAGGGTCGCGAGATTGTTCGAAAGAGATACCGTGACCCTGGCACATGGGCAACTGAAGGAACACGGGTGGGTTTTAGTCAGTAAAAGTCTGACACGCCCTCCCGCTCCGCCCAGAGCGGGAGAAGTCATTTGATGATTTCCAATCCAAAAAAAAAAGGGGTAATTGCGGAACTTTTTACCGGTAGGAATTGGTTTAACATTCATAGTTAAACAACATTCATTGCGTTATTTACGTTGCTGAGCCACAATTTATTCGAACAAATGACGCAATGGTTTAGAAATAATCTTCAATCCCATTCATATTCTGATAAATTGTGCGTTTCGCAATTAGGGTGCAGGCTCGGGTCGACGGCGCGTAGTGTTCCACGCGCGCCTCAAAGAGATGTCAGCGATACTGAAGGGGTCTGCTGGGACCGATGCCTGCCAGGGTCGCGAGATTCGTTCGAAAGAGTTACCGTGGCCCTGGCATATGGGCAACTGAAGGAACACGGGTGGGTTTTAGTCAGTAAAAGTCTGACACGCCCTTCCGCTTCACCCTAGAGCGGGAGACGTCATTTGATGATATCCCACCCAAAAAATAAAAGCCGTGGTCCCTACTCCACAGGGTGCCCTTAGCGAGTAGGCGCTCCAGTTTTAAGTTTTTAGAAACCTTAATTGATTAAGGTAGCCACAGGCAAGTCCGGTTGAGCAGCCGACCACCTCATAGGTTAACCTGCGAGAGGTCATTCCCAAAAAAAAAAGTATTTTCAACCAATGAACATGACAGTTGCTGTTAGCCGAGTTGCCGTTTTGCAATAAAAGCTAGTTGGAAAGTTGCAACAGTTAAAGCCCACAGTTGACTGTGAATTATAAATGTACGAAGAATATTAAAAAGACACTCGAACACACAAATGTCTCTTAAATTTTTCGTATACGAAAAAGAGTATTTTGTTAAAATTTTCATCCATTAAATGTGTGCTCTTCCCGAAGCTGTAATACACTTAGCTACTGGCTGCGTTTTCAGAAAAATTAAAGAAAGTAATCAGTGGAATTACGTCGGCTACTAAAATATGTATTCGTCATAAAAGTATGGGCCCGACTTCTGTCGAGGATAAATATTCATTATAACGGCTCGTGTACGTTTCAGCGGGATTAAACGCTATTAACCCGCGTCGCTATGCTCTTAGCTAAATCAATCGGATGGAGTATCTGCTGTTATGTATTCTGTGTAACATTGTGTTCGCTGTTCGCCTACTCTGGAGGCCAATTACTTAAATTCCTTGTGAATTATTTAAGTTTTTTGGACTTTCTGGCCTGTTTCTGTGATTGTCTGATCATACTGAATATCTAGACTATGCTTCAACCTGAAGTATACAATCAGCTATTTCCACTAAGCTCGCTGCCTTGCAAATAACGAGCCATTTTTTTATTACATTCGTCTGTTTAGGCAAAAAAAAAACTGAATTTGGAGGAATTGGGAAATTGCCCTTGTTTATCATCATATATATACTCGTAGGAGATAAATAAAGGCAAATTCTCAAAATAAATACGATTTTTTTTTTTGCACTTTGGAACCTAGTTACTTAGTTACTAATATAAAACAAAGTGCCGTTTGCCCTATAAATATTGTAAATATGCGAAAAATATACAAGCTAGATTATAATCTTCGTACTAAGCTGTTTTTTAGAGCCTTGTTCGTTATAATGAGCTTATTAGTATTCACGTTTAAATATAAAGTCTGGTATAAAAGTGGAATGTCAAGGAGACGCCATTTTACGCGTGTTTTATTATTATAAACAAAAATATAAAGTGCTGTATGTCTAATCTGTGTTAAGACGTGTTGTCGCGTCGTCACTCACTCAATATGTATGAGCGGCTGTAAACACCAATGCGGGGTTCGCTTCATCCGGCTGAGAGCTCTCATTCGCCTCTAATTAATTACTCAACTCAGTTTCAATTAAATTAACTCGAGATCGGGGCATCGACACGCAATGAATCGATGCCAGCCGCGATTCGATTAAGATCGTTAATGCCGATCAATTTTACTCGTTAGTTATCAATAAAGTTATTAAAAGCGCGCCGCGAAGCCCCTACGCAAACATGCAATGCCAGGTGCATGCTCGTACTTTCATGAAAAAGGGTAGGACGATGATTGGTTTGTGAAGTTGTTAAGTGGGAAATGATTTAGATAAATTATAGGCTGGCATTATTTGTAGTTGGTAAAAGAATGAAGACATTAAAAATGCATGTTAGGGTTGTTTCTGAATTGAAAATGTTGTTGTGACATGATTCAGCGTCGACACGCAACGGGTACGCAGACCAGCAGTCGCGTCATTTTGCGGGTAGCGTGAGACTTCGGTAGTCCGTGACCTGCTGTGACATCAATAATTTGTGACGTCTTCGGCTCTTTGCAATGAGTGAAATAAATACAGGTGTATTTTTTCTGTTACGTAGTCTAGAACCTACGCAGTGTAAATTAGCAAGCATACAAAGGGTGAACATAAATTTATCAGTTGTTCTATAATTGAGTTAAGTTTTTGTAGCATGTTTCATTGAATGTATTTAAAGATGCTTTTACGACAAAAATATTCAATAAATATGGTAATGTCAGCCCTTGATTGATTGATAAGATTTCTTTTTCTCTTTCGTATCAAAAGCGACAAATTTTATCGACATATTCTTTGTTGTTGCAGTTTCATTTTCCCCCCAAAATTGTATCTAGTCGTTCTCTTTTTAAAATCCGACAAATGGATCGGTCAGTAAAGGATGCCAGTCATGTCGTGTCACGTCTATCTTGTCTATGACGGAAAATGTTCGCACCTACATACTGACACCTGTGCTTGACATACTTCGGGGACTTCCACTTCAGGGTTAAATGGCATAAATCTGGTGTCCTTTAAGAAATTGTCCTCAAAGGCTTACTAATGAACTTTTGCAGATAGAAAAATCAAGTTTTGGTAAAAATAAAATCAACTGTGCATATTAAAAGAGATTTTTTTCGCTTTATTTGTAAAAACAGGAGTCAAGGAGCAATACGTACGTTGGATATTAATACCTTAATTGGACATTTTCTGTAAAATTCTTGTGCTTTACACTTTGTAAGTAGAATACTGTTCTCAAGAAACTGTGTCACGATCTAACCGCGGTCATTGTGATTGATTATTGGCAAAAAAAGGCTAAGTATATACAAATTAAACATAGTCCGTCTTATGACAAAACCCAATTTAACTTATTTCTAGACTAAACCTCCAAGCTAGTTTTTATACTTTATTACGATTTGGGAAAAGTTCTTAATACAAAAAATACATCTTAGCAGAGGTCTAAGTAGTCAATTTTGTAAAAAGAACTGCATCTGGATTTATTTAAATTTTGTTCTTAATTCAAAAATAGGTTTGATGGTTAAAACCATACCTATAAAAAGATCTTGTTTTGTAATAAGGCCGAGCCTGTCTAGCATAATAGCCAAATCAGCCTATGATATTCCCACAGCTGGGACATACGACACTCTTGGTGAGAGAGAGAGTGGGCGGTAATCAACCACGCGGGCCCAGTGCGGGTAGATGTCACATGTCTTCCAATTTTTAGTTCTAGGACATGCCGGTTGCCTCACGATGTTTTCCTTCACCTTTTTGAGAGTAGTAGTGATGAAATTATTTACACAAAGTAAAGCGCCTGCCTGGGTTGAACCTGCAACTCGTAAGTCGCAGCCGTTACCACTGGACCATCACTTCCCTCCGTCTGTCTAGTCTAATCGCCAGCTAATCGTAAATGCTGCAATTAAAGCTAGAAGCTCATTACAAACGGTATTATGACGCTTTTGATACATCAACTTAAAATTTGTATCTCAAACACGAAGTAACACTAAAACTAAATTGGCCACTCGAAACTAGTTGAACCGAGTTTAAAACTGCGCCCTTAGCGGGGGAGGGGGCGTTTTAATTACGGCGTTTAAGTAAAAGCGACGCTGCGTCTAGTCTAGCTAGCTGCATTACACAGATTCAGCCACCAAAAGCCTTCCACTTAGCTAATGAAACATGTTCGCGTATAGTGTTTTAAGCGTCGTCGCAGCCGGGAGCCGCTCTGTGCGGCGTGCGCATTGTGAGCGAGCGGTCGCCAGCGGCTTCGGTGGACTCGTCTCCGCAAATCCTCATTTACTTGCATTATTTTAATGGAACTATTGTGGGCGGATGTCCTTTGTCGCGTGCGGATGCGGATCCGGCGCACCGGGCTGTGGGAAATGTGCCGGTGCATAAGTGCATCACCGCTCTGCCCCAAATTGTACCGCCGATCCCAAATTAAATGGCAGAAAGCTCTGTTTCAATTTAGCGGATTTGAATAAACGAGTCAGATTGCAAAGTCGCGGCAGGGAACAGGGTTTATTGTACACATTACGTCCATAAAAATAGAGGAAAGAAATGAGAACGTATCCATTTAACTAATTAAGTGGGGCGAGTTGGTTTCGAGGCCACGCACCGCGTCCGCAGAGAAATCCCACGGACCTCTAATAACTGGCTTCCCTAATAAGCTAAGAGGTTGTCTTACTCGTATAAAAATGCATTCGGCGGAGCGAAGGCCCGGCGACGTCGTTCAAACTTTTCAAATTTTCCACCAGCCCGACGGTATTAATTTTAAATTAGAGCCAGAGACGTAAATTGTCTCCACATGTGAACGACTGGCGTTAATTAAAGTTTTCTTTATATTTCATGTTTTATTCTAATGTAGGTATTATAGATTTAAACTTTTATGTTTTTATAAACCTGATTTTATGGTCCTTTCAGTTGTAATACTCGTAATGCATTCAGACTAATCACTCGAGCTTTAAGCGGTTTCTTTCACTTTCAGTTATTACTGAGCTGTCTGTTAAAACTAAGAAACAAAGATTTAATTTCGATAATGGAGCATTAATTTAGTGTCATATCCACTGTTGGAGGCACGCGCTCTCTTAGGTCGAGCACACACAGTCGACTGCCACTTAACATGATTAAGTCGTGACTGAATTACGAGCCGTATGGTTCATAATACCGGTCTCGCTATTGGCCACGAGCGCCTGAGTCGTTTCACACGACTGACCGTATGATTTTTCGTGATCACAGAGTGCAGAGTAAGGGGCGAGTGTACGCTAAGCCTTAGTGTCACGACGTGATTAATTTCTAAACCTCCTGACGCCTTAACTACCTCGTAATAACTAAACTAGACACGAACCCAAGCCCAATGAATAAATTAAATACTAATTTCTTGACATACTTTGTTTGAAGCGGATTGCCTTGCCAGTAATTACGGTTATATTTTTATTTAAGGTTCTGTACCTAAAGTGAAAGTAACATTTCATCAAAAATTTAAGGCGGAGTATTTTCATTAATTTTTGGCGCTTTGTTCGAAGTTGAGACTGAGAGATTGTTTATCATCTTATCTGTTATTCCGGGAATACGATGTATGAAGGTCATAGAATTTGATTTGTTCTCTTCGGGTAAATTGATTTGACTTTTGAAGTAGGTAAGTAGGGAGAATCGTTATGTTATTAATAAACTTTTTGTACGTTTATAGATTTTTCACATATTAAGTAAATTTTTACAAAATTCATAAAAAAACATTTAAAAATATAACCTTATTTTTTTGTTTTTCAGACATTAAGATTTGGTTGTTTCAAGAAAGAATGAATGAAGTACACCGACCTCAGCGTGATTAGACCAGACACGATTAATCGAATAAACCCTAAGATTTGCATTTGCCCTTGAAGTCTCATGTTTGTATGGTGCTATAGAGACACTTGCATATGATGGAGTAGACCGGGGAACGCCGTGATGGTGGAGAAGAGGTACGTACAAGATTGGGCAGGATTGCTAGCCGAGAGTAGATATTGGACTATGATTTGGTTGTTTCAAGAAGGAACTAACTACAAGAAAGTTTATCTAGCACTCAATTAAAACATTAGTTACGCACCCTTTCTATACTGCTTGAACAAGCGTTAAAATTCTCCGTAATTTTAAAAATACAGACATAATTACACAAATAACACAGGTATCGATATAAATTGTTTATTTTTTACAGCGTCAGTTGAAACGAGTAATTAGTGTAGAGTGATTGGAGGTGAGAGCAGCTGATCGGCCGCGGCACGCAACGGTTGCGGGTTCGACGCCCGACCCGCTCCCACGAAGGGCGTTCGATCAAACTACCTCCAGTAAAAATTGTAATGTAAACAACCCCGACTTACTTTGTAAAGAAAAATTAACGAAGAGTAAATTGGCCGTGATTATTGAAATAACAGAGTGCCGTGTTGGCTCACGGCTCATTGGAGTAATTTAATTTTGAAATAAAATAATAAGATTTACAGGCTTTGTTTATACAACGAGCCATATCTACCTGCAGTAATTGTTGCAACTTCAGATTCAATTATCCTTTCACACAACAGATAGCTAGACACTTTAATTGGCATCTTTCCAACTAAAAAAACAATTTGGGTACTCCGTAGTTACGGACTCCTACAAAAGGTACACAGAACTAGCGTGTCGTGCACAGTGCAAACGACCCCTTACTTCGCGTGCCACCGCCGCTTTGAGGCCGATTGAATTAGATAGACAATAGATATCAGTCATCAATCAAAACGTCCAAGAGTTTAATTGTTGAAAGTGAATTGTTTATGATCGAGTACCTACCAGCTACTAAACCTCTCACGGTAAACTCATTGAGAATCGACAAAAGGTTGAAGATCTCAGCTGCACCTGTCCACTGCACTACATCAGAGGGACGGACCTCGCCCGCAGCAGCCCTTTGTGGAAAGATTCCCGGAGCGAGTGCGAGGCCACTTTGATGTAGAGCCCGCCAGGTAATTTGGAAAAACGTTATTTAATTAACTTTCGACAAGTCGGCGTAATCGTGTTACAAAGCCGCCGGGGTGAACGGTCAAGTCTTTGAGCCACCGGCCAGCGGCTGTTTCACCGGGACTTGATTTTTACGCCAAACATACCGACCATAAAGGCGCTGTCATTTTCAGGTGTTTTCCAATTAACATCGCGCCTTTGACCACGTCCGCACAAAGTAATAACTAGTACAGCCTTTGTTATTACCCGGGTAGTTTTATTAAAGGGTGGTAATTAATTCAATCGCAAAAAGCGATCACTTTATTTACACACACATTTTTTGACATGCCTTACATATTTGACGTGCGAGATATTTCTAGCCATCAAGCTAGAGGCGTTGTATCGTGTCGAGTGTTAACTAGCGTGCCCACAAATTGTTAGTTCATTAACTGGGCAGGACAATAGTTTTATGAGTTGCCGAAATAAGTTTGGGAGTGTTTAAACTTTGGAATTGGTTAGCGGTGCATTTTGTGTGAGCGCCGCAGCCCGTAAGCAAGTCCGGGGCGAGACGAGCCGGCGCCCGCGGCCACCGGACGACGCTCCGCTCCACGGGATAATTAACTGTGCGAACTATCCTCTTGTCCGACAAGTACTGCAATTAGAAATTTGCTTTAAAGCGCTAATAAATATCATTAACATTTGAGCCTAACTGCTACGGCATAGTACCGTAAGTCTGTAAAGTACTTTAGACATACATACAGACTTACATATGTTGTGCAGTGCCATGGAGTTTATAATATGTGGAGTGCTCAGCTCTAGCACATATTTTATAAATTTTAGATATATGTAGAATGAATTGTGCAATTTACATTGTTACTTATTTTGATTTGTTTTTTTTTTTTATCTTTTCGTATGCCGGTAGAAGTCATTGAAAACCATCGCGTTGGCTCTGTTTTGTAAAGGGTCGTAGCATTATTCTGAGAGATGGCTGCTTGCGTGGATATGACGCATATTTTCCCCAACTTATTCTTTTTTGTGTGTTCTTTTTCTACATCATGTGTACAGTAAATAAACGTCTTTACTTTCTTTATTTTTTCTTTCACATGTTCGGAAAAACGATGGCGGAGGTAACTGAAAAGCAGCTGCTACGGCGTAGCCGCGTAGCAGCTTAGGGGCTACAAAATTACAATTATGCTACTGTCACTTTAATAAAGTTGTTTCTTTTTCAATGGATGCCAGTTTATCTGCGCCCGCGTGCCAGCACATTAGCACTTCATTTGTTTACTACGCCGCGAGCAGGTTTATAAAATGTGGTCCGAAGTGCGTTCCGTGCGGGTAGCTCCATCACATAAACAATGGTGCTCTTTGTGCGTTGCTCATTGAACAGCTTAATTGTATTTCTTCGCCACTTCTATTTGCGGAGTTCGCTTGTCTAATAATTTCAATTAATTAACACAACTTTCAACGGCACAGTAACTGTGAAATGAATTCGAGGTATTTTAAAATGGTAAATCCTGATGGTGGAAGAGTGGCTTGTGGGTAAGTTATAACAGACGAACGGGCGGATCCATCGGGTTAAGCTACGCTTGCCAAGATTGGTTCGTAGATGGGTGACCAGCTTTACATACCAAAGCCCCTCTGTGCCTCGGAAAGCACGGTAAGCTTTTGGTCCGACTGTCATGTGTGGATTTTTGCAGTTGTTACGGGTCGTTAGAAGCCCGCAAGTCTGACAACCGGGGGTCTTAACAATGGGTATCGTTTTAGTAACTAGGTTGTTCAGGTCAGATAGGCAATCACTCCATGTAAAATACTGGTATTCATCTGCATGCAGTTAGACTAGAATCCGACCCCAACATAGAAAATAAAGACTAGGTAGATGTTCCGCACTCTCAACCTCATTACTGATGACGTCGACATATTCTGTTGCACTTTGGGTGAATTCGATGGAATGGCTACCTATAAAATTTGCTATGGTAGGTACTTCACAAATAGTGAAACTGTTTAATTTTTAAGTGTGCTACAATGTCGCATTGGGTCTAGCCTGTAAGGATTTTGTATGTTTGGTGTGAATAAATAAATAAATAATAAATAAATGTTGAAATATGAGAATCCTAATGTAACTCTCCACATGAATGTCAATTTCAAAACTAATTCCTGCCCTTATTGATCACGTTAATGTACCGGTAAACAGAGTGCATTTCCACAAAAGCCTGCTCAATATACCCATGTATTTCAGTAATTATGATCACCACTCCGCCCGCGCCCGCTGCGCTACCTAATCCGCTCGTACTGAGTGGCCGTATGGTGAGTGCAAATGGTTTCCGGCAGAGGCTCGCCTTCATCCCTCTGTTTCGCTTATGATTCGTGAATTTTTAACACGTCTGAGAGGACCGGCTGTGCGGCGTTGCTTTAAAAATATTGGTATTGGCTTTTAGAAATATGGTATGTAAAATGTTTTTGATTAGTCTTTTTTTGTCTGTGGGTTGGTCTACCCTGACTGCTTTTTGTTTTGTTTTTTTTTTTTGTTTGGAGAATGTGATTAAGGCTTGTTTCGGTGAATGGTAGAGTGGTTCTTACTGCGTAGTGCTGCCCAACTAGGTATATGACCTCATATTGTGTTGCTAGCTATTAAACCATTAAATAGTATTATAGTGTATCAGATATGTTTACGCACAACCGAACCGACGGTTTCCAGACATACGCAAAAAAGTTGCTTCACTGATGCATCGAACGCTGGTCAGTAACAAAAGTAGCCTAAAATTAGTGGCGGAGTCCTTACTACCCTGTTCTGAGGCATTTTGTGGAGAGAATGATCAACTAGGTAGCTGATCTCTTGCTTGATCGTTGTCTGCGCAACCTGGCCTCGGACACTTAATTCATTATGTGTTGCCGGTGTTGACTGTGTGGTGTATTACTAATATTAGTTATAAGGTATTTTTTCATTAACAAGAAAGATTTTATTGTTGTCCGAAATTGAATAAATAAATAAATAAAAAATAACTCCTAAATCTTTTGCCAGCGACTTCCTGCACGCATGGAGGTCGTAAAATATCCAAATAATATTGTACCTAGTACGATAGTAGGACACACGTGAAAGTCAGATGATTGCATCTTTCTTACCCAATCACACAAAAACGGCTAAGCGGATTTGGATGAAATTCGGTTCACATATAGTTTACAGCCTGGATTAACACATAAGATACTTTTTTTTATCCCGGTAGCATATTTCCGTGGGATAATTTTCAATCTCTACGCGAGTGAAGCTGCTGGTAAAACCCAGTTTATAATATTAATCATCATTTAAGCTGAAAGACGTCCACTGCTGGACATACGCCACCCCCAAGCACCATCACTTCGACCGGTTATTGTCTTCTCGCATCCAACGTATTCCTGCGGCCTTCACCAGGTCATCGGTCCATCTTGTGGGAGGCCTTCCAACGCCTGCACCTTCTTTATAATATTAATAGGTAGCAAGATTTAAAAAAAAAACTTGCCTATTAAAAAAAACCGGCCAAGTGCGAGTCGGACTCGCGCACCGAGGGTTCCGTACAAACCTGCAGGTCATCATCATCATCATCATTCGTCATCATCGTTTATGAAATTAAATGTTTTTTTTTAAATTTTTATATTTGAGTTGACTGAATGAAAGGTAAATTGTGGTTTACGATTTATGACGTATTAAAAAAAAACTACTTACTAGATCTCGTTCAAACCAATTTTCGTTGGTAGTTTTCATGGTAATGTATATCATATATTTTTTTTAGTTTTATCATTCCCTTATTTTAGAAGTTACGGGGGGGGGGACACACATTTTACCACTTTGGAAGTGTCTCTCGCGCAAACTATTCAGTTTAGAAAAAAATGATATTAGAAACCTCAATTTCATTTTTAAAGACCTATCCATAGATACCCCACACGTAAGGGTTTGATTAAAAATTTTTTTTGTGTTTCAGTTCTATGTATGGGGAACCACAAATATTATTGTTTAAAAAAAAAATGATATTAGAAACCTCAATATCATTTTTGAAGACCTATCCATAGATACCCCACACGTATGGGTTTGATGAAAAAAAAATTTTTGAGTTTCAATTCTATGTATGGGGAACCCCAAATATTATTGCTTTTTTTCTATTTTTGTGTGAAAATCTTAATGCGGTTCACTGAATACATCCACTTACCAAGTTTCAATAGCACAGCTCTTATAGTTTCGGAGAAAAGTGGCTGTGACATACTCGGACAGACAGACAGACAGACAGACAGACAGACAGACAGACATGGCGAATCTATAAGGGTTCCGTTTTTTGCCAGTTGGCAACGGAACCCTAAAAAAGCAGCTGATCTTTCCATATTTGTCTTACCACATCACATGACAATGTACACACGTAACTCCGTATTACAACCGCACTACACTACTCACTACGTGCCGCCATTTTACGAGCCCTGTCACTTTTATCTCTCCGCCTCAGTTACCGCCATAGACAATAGCAAATTACCTAGTTACACGACAAACGACTGCTTAATTAAACCGTTACCGACTAAAGTTGTTTTTTTATCAACACTAACCGTTTAAAAATGGAATAAGGTGAGCTGTTCCGTATCTGGCACAGAAATTGGCTTATAACGATATGGTACTGTAAAAGCTGGGCGCGCTTGGTATACTGGGATATACATATAAATAAATGAAGTTGCGGAGCCTGGGGGAGGTCTATGTCCAGCAGTGGAGGTCTTTCGGCTGAAAGGACGATGAAGATGATACATGGATATGAAAAAAAAACAAAATAATAGAAAGACGAATGTCTGTTTGTAATTTGAAAATATCAGGTTTTATGCTAAATACATAGTTACGGTACTTATAACAATAAAAACAACAAAAAAAATTGGTCTGGTTGTTTGTTTGTTCCGGTTAATCTCCGAAAGGGCTGAACCGATTTTAACGACAGACAACTCTAGTGGAAGTCGGTAGATAGCTGGTTTTATCCGCGGACACAGCTAGTTAGGACTAAGACTGCCTTTTATCAACATGTACCGTTTAAAAAAGTAAATAGGTTAAACTGTACTGAAGGAAAATGTCTGATAACAATAATTATGGAACATAGGAAAATGTGTAGGGAGTATTTCAGCGCGCCTTATTATTTTTAGAACTGATTAACCGATTCTAAATTAATTGAATTGTTTTTATAATTAAGTTCTTATTTTTTTATTTTCCTTGTTATTGACGTCAGAGTTGTGAGTTAGTTAGCATAATTACGCTATAATGTTCCCACTGCTGGGAACCACTTCATTTCACAAAGAAGAGGCCACGTGCCTCTTCTTCGTCAGATGGAGTGGCTCGTAATACAATACAATCCTTTATTTCAGGCTACTAAGGCCCATAAAAACAATACATAAATAATATAAAAACAAAACATACATTCATACATAGAATCACGCCTTTTTCCCATGGGGGTAGGCAGAAACCACGGAACGCCACCTGCTACGATCTCTACACACTTCTTTTGCCTCGTTTAGGTTCATACAATTGGTCATACACACACGCCGGTTGCGAGTACTACGCACCTGACCTTTCTGAAGAACATCACCAATAAGGTCCCTATATGTATAAAAACAATAACTATAAAATAATACATATTCTATAAACTAAACTAAACTAAAACTAAACTAAACTAAAACTGTCACTAAACACGTAATGATGACGGCGTCAACGCGAAAACCACGCAGGTCTAGTGCGGGATGGTAGGTGTTACATGTCTTCGAATTTTTGTCTCTAGGACGTGCCGGTTTCCTCACGATGTTTTCCTTCACCGTTTTGAGTGCAGTGATGAAATTATTTACACAAAGTAAAGCTGGTCTGGGTTTGAATCCTAGACCGTAAGTCGGGGCCATTACTACTGCGCCACCACTAGTCTTGTTGCGTTATTCTTAATGGAGTGTGGACTTAATAGACTCTAAAATACTGCTAGAATAATGTATTTCTAGGTATCACTGAATTACTGTGAGTTAGGATGAAGAATTCGTATAAAAAATTATCTAAGTGTAAGAAGGGACATCAGTAACAGTCTTTAGCGTCAATATTTAATTCAGTACAGATATTTCACCGACTGAAATATATTTCTGATAACAACAATTAATTACTTACGCAACTAATATTGCCTACACCAACATACCCCAATTACGTCACCAAATTAACGGAAGTACTTACAGACTCGGAAATACCGATTTCTGAATACTCCATTCAATTGGCAATTCACTGCGGTGTCAATCAACCCTCCCGCCCCCCCGACCCCCGGCAGACAATAATTAACGCAATTAATTAAGCTTAGGAAATACCTTAATTAATGATCACGCTAGTCACGATATGTAAGTGTTTGCCGGCAAAGGTCAAGCGTGAACCCGCCCACGAGTTAAACCTTCGAAGGTTTATTAAAGAATGTAGAGGCGCGGCACAATGATCGGTTCTGGTAATCGATTTATAGTCGATTCATTTAATCATTGATGATTCGGAAAGTTTTTATTCTATTAAATTTTGTTTTGATATTTATGGGGTATGTATTTGATTACTCGGTTCCGGTGTACAGACGCCATCACATCAAGTTACCCGAAACTGTCACATTTTCCCAATCGATCTTGAACTTAACTTTAGCATTAAAGTATAAAATCTATTAAAGAAATTTGATAGATTGTAGTAGCTTTGTGTGCTGGCGTCTGTACATTATTATATCTGAACAAAGAAATAAGTTCTTAACTTCAGTGGAATTGTGTCTTCTCAGGCGTCCTGTGCTAAAAAACTTTGATGATGTGTAAGGAGTAAATCTTTAGAGCATTTTTTTTCCGAAACTAAATTTAAAAAATCAAACCTCAAACATATGACAGTATAAAGTGACAGATGGAGTGTGGATGATTTTTCGCTTTCAAAATTGCTGGAAAGACCAAAAACTCTCTATTGAAGGAACACAACCACCGATCATTAAAAGTATCCAAATTAAAAACTCTTCCCAGTACATACCTCCTCATAGTCTTTATGCGAGTGTTGTGGCGCGTGCGCGCGCGCAGCCGGAGCTCATTCGCGCGAACGGCGCGGACGGCCCACTTTGTTCTTGCGCATGGGTGCGCCGGGCGCTCCCGTCGCGTTCGCGCTCTTCATCAGCTTCTGCCAGTCCTGCTCGCACACTAGTGAGCCCGCGAGCATGTAATACCTGGTTATAACATTATTGGAGTAAGTTGGTGTCTTGGTCTCTGGGTTTGATTAGAGAATCAAACAATTAAAGTTTCCCTATGAAAGCTCAAGACATCACCCTTTAACCAACCGCGCTTTTACCAAAACCGCAGGTACAGCGGTATCCCAGTTGGTTTCCAACACGGTTGTAACGACCAACAAATTGAAGCATTTGGAGCTCAGGATTGAACTGAGCTCTTAAGACGTAACAAAAAGGATTGTATTGTATTGTATTGTAACTGCCATTTTGTATTCTTTAGGTCTGATATGTACCGGTGATACGAGATTATTTTCCTACTACACAAAAGTTACCCAGGTCATCTTATCAGCTCACGGAGGCGACTTCTGGATTCTCAAACTCAAAGCTTCCCCTCCATAATCCTCCAGCTCAGAACAGCACCAAATCTCCTGTGCAACGCCTGTTAGGGCGGGCGTACCTACAGCATTTACCAATCGGTCTATCGAAGTTAGTGAGTAGTCGGTAGTCCCAGTAATACCCAAAGCTTTTACTCTCATTGTATACTGACCTATCGCCCTGCATGAGGTGTGACCCGCACTTGGAGCAGGCGAAGCACTTTATGTGGAACACGTGGAGAGGCTGCTGCGGCGCGTTCGTCCTCATCACGAATTCGCTGGCGGGGATGGCCTGCCCGCACGCCGCACACGCGCCGCCTGAACCGAACATTCTGGAACAAGACAACCTTATTTTAGTTTGTTTTAGAAGCTCAAATACCCCGGGCCCAGGGGATGGGCAAACGCCCAGTGCGGAGACAAATTGAGATTTGATCTCCTTGATGGGGAAAGGGTATTGGTACTTCTTAGGTCGGATCCAGCATTGAGTTTACTGAAGACCAGATTAGACCAGAGTAATAAGAACTTGGCTCCTTAATTTAAAATTAATGATTAAACTTTATAAATCACAAAAACAAATAAATTAAAATAGCCTTTAATCAAACAAAAAAAAAAGCAATTTAAAACCTACTTTTCTAGTTGCTAATTAAAACTCGAACTAATTACTAGTATTGAAATATTCTCTAATGAAGTTGGAGTATTTTAAACGGCCAGCTTCTACAGAATGTTTAAATTGAAGATTAAAATGATCGACATCCGAGGTACTAAGAGCTAACAATTTTAACAAGCTGGCTTCAATCCGTTCAAATGCCACGATTATTGCTCGTTAAGCTTTGATAAATGGATAATAAAGTAACGACGGTGACTATAAATCACTCAAATATACATGCTTATTTGTACTGCTGTTTGAGCACTAAATTATTGAGTATATTTATAAAATTATTGCTAGTTCCACACCAGAAGCTTTGCTAGAAAGACCACTTCTCTTTCAAAAACTTTCTACATATGCAGGATAAGTTATTATCCAGTGCGTTAATTGTAACCATGAATTCAGGATATCATTCTAGAGCCCATGCGCAGAATTTTTTGTCGGTTTTACAAAAAAATATCAGCTGTTTCATAGAAAAATGCAATACCTACGGGGTCAAAATGTATGGAACAACTGATTTTTTTTTTTGTATAACCGACGAACATTTTCTACGCTTGGGGGTCTAGAATGATATGCTGAATTCATGGTTACAGTTTGCGCACTGGATAAAAACTGATCCTGTATAACAAATGCGAGAAAATTCATGTAATACCAATACATTTCTGTGGTGTGCTTATTAGTAAATCATTCTTCGGGAAACTGCTCTCATTCAATGACAATGAAAACTGTATTGAAAAGAAAGTTTATAGAATTACAGCGCGGGCAATTGTGAGAAAAACCCGCAATTTTCAGCAACAACAGATATGTTTCCTGAGGGGCCTGTGGCTAAGTAAAAGCAGCGCATCAGGATAAGATACGCTTGCAGCTATTGGTCCGTGGGTGACCACCTTTACGCACCAGGACGCTCCGTGCCTCGGAAAGCATTTGAAAACGTTGGGCACGGCTGTCTGTTTTCAGATCTTTGACAGTAGTTACGTTTCGTCCGAAGCCTGAAAGTTTGACAACCAGTCGTGCCAAGGGGTAACTGGGTGGTGGAGGTCCCATATGCAGTCGGTCCATGTAAAATATTAGTATCCAGGTGCAACCGGTTAGATTGGAAGACGATCCTAACATAGTAAGGAAAAGCCAACGCAGATAAATAGATATGTTACTGCGTATTGTCCTGATATAAACCCGTAGTCGTGTTTCACAACATTCACGAGAAGCGACCGTTGTATTCTTAGACCAAGACTCAACCTCAACAGTTCAAATTTTAGTATAACAATTAATCAATCATCATTTCTCTGCCATAAAGCTCTATTTCTCCTTTAAGTTTTTCATCGCTATATTATAAAATCAATCATTCGTTCTTTAGTGATTTAGCGTATAATTAATAAGGCTTCAAGCCGCCATATTGAATTGTTTATGGCCAATAAAACGTGTGAACACAACCGATAAGATATACTTTATATTACTTTGACGAGTGTCATCGTCATGTTTATAATTCGCGATACAATTTAATGACCACATTTCCACATTTGAGTCATATTTTCTTTTTATTGGTTTAAATGGGAATGCCTAATGATGGTGTGGAAAACCTAATGGTTTTTACAAATAGTTTTCTTATCAAACTATTTACGTAAAAAAAAATATGTTAGTAGGAGTTTGTTATCACTGATCTGCTTTATTACTAGGTCAGGAAATTACCAGATTTTATTTATTATACCAAATAGATAAATTAGTCGAAAAGAGAGATGTAACTTTCGTATGTTACTACTATAGTATGGGCTACCAGATTTTGCACTGGCAAAGCGGGCGAAGGCACTGGGTTTCACCCGAGTGTAGGTCGGAAATTATCTCACCGGATCGTACTACCGGGATAACAAGTATCCTTTGTGTAAATCCAAGTTATAAACTATCTGTATGCTAAATTTCATCCAAATCCTATCAGCAGTTTTTGGGTAATTGAGTAACAAACATACTAAGTTTCACAATTATAACATTAAGTAGGACTAGAAGGATATTATGCCTGCGATGAGTAAAGGTTCCCGTTTGGGACACTAGAATAAAGTGAAAACGATTAAACGAGATAAGTATCTACATCAGCAATGAGCCTAAAAGTCAACGTGACAGTCCTAACAACCTCGTTGCGGCTAAATAATTACAATCTGTATTTCATTTCAGTTGAGACATCGCTTGCCAACTATAATAAAATAAATCTATTATTATTTAGCTTGTTAAATGCCATGATTCCGCATAAAGTTTCTAAAATGCAGTTCACTGGCTACCCTGTCTGACTGACGTACGTAACTAGTTGTAAATCTTAACAGAAATCTACTGTTTAAGGGGGATTCATCAGGGAAGTTTTCGAAATTCAAATGTTCTTCCCCTCCTCTGAAAGACTGACATTCTCCAATTAAATGACATTTTTATGAAAAAGTCATTCAATGGGATTAAATGAAATCAGAGTGTTGTATTGACGATTTTAATCAATATAATTTCTTAAATACGTCTTACAGTCGCGTTTCATATTTATTCAACAGACATTGGACCTGCAAAATTCAGAAAACGGAAGAATATTCGATTTTCGCGGGTTACTTAAGCGCATCCACCTTAATGAGATACATATATCCTCCCAAAAATCACGTCCAACTGTGAGGACGCTGCGACTGTGGCACTTTAATAGCGGCATTTAATACTTAATGAGTCATTATTGCAATCGCTATTAGCGTCGCCGGCGAGCCCGTATTATTTACAACCGGCCTGAATATTAATAAATCGCAATAACAATCCGGCCGAAAGCAATCAAAATTTAATTACCTGCGCTTCTTAGCGTTATTCGTTCTGAAATGATTCAACGCCGAACATTGGCAATGGGTTAAAGATAAATTTGAAAGTCTTAAAAGATAAATTCGCTTCAATCACTCGGAGCAAATAGGATTTCGTTTCATTTACTCCGGTAAGAGCGTTTTCAATTAAGGAGCACCCGACAAACAGTATCGGCGTATGAAGGTAAAATTAATTAAACCGAGCCAAGACAAACATGTACGAATCTATTTGTGTTGGGTGTTGGACGCTCGCGGGCTGTGTACGGGAAGATGTGCGGATTATACCCGGGAAAAATACGGGAAATAGCCCAACACTCGTGTACTTGTGTAGTCTCGGGACCGAACTAAACATAAAGCAAAAATATAAGCCGAACGCAAGGTTGACAGACTAATAAATCTCTACACAAACCTAAGTGGGTCGAACTCCATGAACACCTAAATAAATCTACTCTTTTTATAAACTAGTCAATTGTGAGCACTTAATTTGGATGGAAGAAGATATATTATGTTGTGATTTGTTATTGAATGTCGGTAGACCCGTAAGTTATAATTAATTAAGAAAATTAATACTTCCGTACGAATCTTTTGAGCAGTGTACATCGCACATCAATTCTCGGAATGGACTTAATTAAAACGAGGACATTAACACACGCGAAGTTGTTTTATTTATTCGACCGTGTGACTTTAACAAGTTTAGTTTGGGTTTGAACATTTCAAACAGATAGAGGACGCGCTTAGTTCGATACCTTTCATCGAGATTTGTTAAATTTATTAACATAATGTAGTTGAAAGTTGTTAAGAATTTCTAATCGACAACTTTTAGGTCTCCTTTCATACTCATATTAATTAAGGAGTGTGTGTTTAATAAATGCGAAAGTTTCTCGAATAGCGGGCGGGTGCGGTGCCTACTCGAAGTTTATTTGCCTTCGTTACTTGTAAAATTGAATACGTCGCCGTGAATCCTCATTAATTTAAGATGTAGACTGTATCTTGACATGTTATTTTATTCATTAAGGGAGCGTCTTGAGACTCACGCTTGTGTACGTGTCGACTTCAGATTGTTGTAAGGAACATAATTTAAAACCTCTTGACAAGATCATTAGAGCGAGGGTGTGGAGGCTCGCGAGAGGGCGCTGTTATCGTTTCTAAATATAATATAGGACTTACATGAAAAATACGCGCGAATATCAGCGGGTTTTCCTAGAAACTGCTAGTACATACGTACCGATAACTTAATTGCGAATATTACATGAGCCAGTAGTTAGTGCTAACGATATAGGTATAAATGTTACGGCACGGTTCAACGCAAACGTGTCTAATTAAATATCAGATTTTTCATCTTTCCTTCCTCTCTGTTGTCCTTGTTTGAGAATAAAAACAACGTTATTTTTAACTCTAATTAGATACTACATATTCACAGAAAACTACAAAATGTAGCTTGATAATTAGAAATATGTGATCACTAAGTTATTGTGTAGTATACAGTGTTTGTATTGTAGGAAATTATTCTACGGAAACGTACTAGCGGGATAAAAGGTATCCTATAAGTTAATTCAGGTTATAAACTATCTGGATGACAAATTTCATCCAAATTCGTTCGACCGTTTTTGTGTGATTCAGTAACAAACATAAACACTTTCACATTTATAATATTAATTATATATATAAGTAGGATTAAGTAGTATGGCACAATAAATAAAACAAATCTACTAAATTAATAATCACGAAAGTGCTAGTATAAGAATAAGTACGGGCCACATTGTGGTAGGGGGCGAGGGGGCGATTGGCTCAAGACGAATGCCTCTCAATAGAGGCGAGATGCGTCCGGGCCGGGATCACTTGTTGCTTCGTCGTGTTTGCTATCAAACTTAAGGAAAGGACCCTAGAAATCTTTAAACGACGCCATTATGAGTATCAAAGGGGATTATTAAATTCAACGTCGCATACTTAAATTTTTATTCGCTTTTATTAACATGGAGTACTACTTATTTACTTATAAAATGGCGTCTGGGTTTCAGCCAGTATCGTGCATGGGACAAATTTGTAGTATCACATTTACATTTGCTAATTGGATGGTGACATTACTGATGTTACGTAAGCAAGGAAGCTAGTTCTGTCATACATCGTTATGAAATACTTTTTATATTAATTGATCGTTTGTGAAAGTTTTACATTAGCTTTCGCTACTTAGTATTTGGCCGCGGGCAGTAGTTTATCAATGTTTCTAAATTAATAGATCTCTTTTGGTGATGTAACTTCGATATAACTGAAAATAACATTAGGCATGTTTTATCTCGAAGGGCTAACCCTTCGAGATAAAACATGCTGGGGTTGTGTGCTAAAATCCACATTGTTTTAAGTTATGTTTAAGTACTATGTGAGATTTTGACATGGTGGTGATCCTACAAATATTATAAATGTGATAGTTTGTATGTTTCCGTGTTTAGATGTATGGATGTTTGTTTCTCTGATTTGGATGAAATTTGGCACGCATATAGTTCATAGATCGATTAACACATAATATGAGATTTACACTTTTTATCCCGGAAGTACTTTCCCATTGGCTAACTTTCGACGTCCACACGGGTGAATACGATGGCAAAAGCTAAATCTAAATAAAATCTTCTTGAAACTTGCAGTACATTTAGTTCCAAATGCATAGATTACTTTTAATTTATTAGGTACATAAAATTTCTATGAAATACAAACTTATTTTTGCGGTCGATTAAATGAGTACATAAACATTCATCTCAACTACAAAACCCTTCACTGTGCGTGGTTCGTGGTTTTCATATGACATTTTCGAGCATACCGGCTCGTCAGAAACCCGAAAGTCTGACAACCAGTCTTACCAAGGAGTATCATAATTACCCACTAACTGAGTTGGAGAGGTCACTCAGACAGTCGATCCATGTAATATACTGGTATTCAGCTGCATCCAGTTAGACTGGAAGCCGACTCCAACACGGATGGGAAAAGGCTAGGCAAGTGAGGATGTTTTACTGAACGGATCCGGATGAAGAGATCCGTAGGAAAACCAAGGTAACCGACATAGCCCGAAGAATTGCCAAACTTAAGTGGCAGTGGGCAGGGCACATTGCTCGCAGAACGGATGGCCGATGGGGTCGGAAGGTTCTGGAGTGGCGACCGCGTACTGGAAGACGGAGCGTTGGAAGGCCTCCCACAAGATGGACCGATGACCTGGTGAAGGCCGCAGGAATACGTTGGATGCGAGAAGCACAGAACAGGTCGAAGTGGCGGTGCTTGGGGGAGGCCTATGTCCAGCAGTGGACGTCTTTCGGCTGAAATGATGATTATGATGATGATGATGATGACTGAACGGATACTAGCTTTTTATACTTGAAAACATCATTAAATTAATTTCATAATTAAATTATCTTATTTATTTAAGTAACCAAAGAAACCAATAGTGTGATTGTGTGCTTATGATCACAATGCATGCAGGGACTCCGGAGGCGGGACGCACCATCGTCTGTGTATCAAGTTAGCACGTCGTTAGAGCGACTCGTTAGCGGCGCGTGGCGACGACAAGCCAAGAATTTGCTAATGACACATGCTCGCGATAGGGTTGACTAATACAACCCGTTATAAAACGTATGAGCGTGTATCGGAGCAGATTAATTAATTGGATTAAGATTTTGCATCAAACTGCACTTGCAAGTAAGAGGAAACGTTAGTTATGTACTTGAAATTTGCGATGATATCGGCAAAAGGAACGTAAAATAATTACCCGTTCTCAGCTGATCATTTATCCAGTTTCTTGAATAAAGCCGCCGTAACTAATCTGAGATTAAATACTTAGGTATTGTGAGACAGACTAATACAATAAAGAATTTTGTAGACATAAGTTAATCTACCAGTTGACATTGATCATAATAATATTATCGGAAATCCTTAGTAGATACCTACTTACCTACTAATTAATACTGTGATCATGAAATGTAAGATCATTAATTCTCTTGCCCTTATTCCAATTTATTTTTGGTTGGAGCAACATGTCTTCTCTTCCATAGTTCTCAATTAGTCACCCTCCTTCATACAGTCTATTCATCATTTCTTTGGTCTTCTCCTACTCTTATAGCCACATTCATACTCAAAACTTTCATCAAAATATTTTCTTAACACGTTAACTGCCATGTCGGACTATGTGTCGACACTTTTTGTTCCATACAGGCCTTGTCGGACTATATGACCGACAATACATAAGAATTTGTATTTATTGAAAAAATAATCTATTTAAAGTGAAGTAACACTTAGTGCATTTTGGACTTTTTCTGATTTTAGGCATGGCAATTAACGTGTTAATTCACAAAATTATTAAGATAACTTGATTTATTCAGAATTGAAATGAAATGTACATAAATAAGTACATAATTCTTTAATAAAACTAACTAAATAATATGCTAACAAATATGACGTCGCAAAACTAATATATCAATATCAGTACTCAGTGAAGATCAGTAACAGTTGGTAACCCTGTTGATATTCGCGGTCGCGCCGTCTAGGGCTCGCACGCGGATGAATCAAGCGGTTTGACAAATCGGCTCGCTTTAATGAATATCATGTTTATTATTCCGAACGAGTCGCATACGATTGAGCTTAATGACGGAGCATGGTGTCGTCTGCCTGCTTAGTGTTTAGTGGGATTACTTAGATATGTGAGTGATCTGATTGGTGAGTTTGTATTTGTAGCTGTGTGGTCTAGTAATATTATAACAACCGACTTCCTTAAAAAACAAACACTACTTTGTAAGTAAAAAATAACTTTAATTTCGGAATTCGGTGTCTAAGGATCTGTATTTAAGGTTTTTTTGCCACCGACTTCCGAAATTAAAGTTATTACACAAACACTACAAAGGTAGTGTTTTTTTTTTTAAGGAAGTCGTTTGTTATTTTTTGTAAAAAGTTTCTATTTTAACTTTTTAGTTATGGTAGATACCCTGCACTAATGTAATCGCGTTATTCGTTCATTTGTCGCGCAAATACTTAATGCAAATTTAAGAATTATATGGTTTTCACATGGATCCCATTGTCCGAATGGAACCAAATTAAAATGGGACCATTCGGGAAGCACCAACTTTCAAATAAAAAAAAAAAATCATCAAAATCGGTTCACCCAGTCAAAAGTTATGTTTGATAAAATAAAATACAGTCGAATTGATAACCTCCTCCTTTTTTTGAAGTCGGTTAAAAAAGAGGTTAAATTTGTGAGTGTGTTTGTAGGGGTTAATCTGGGGAACTACTGCTCCGATTTCGAAAATTATTTCACTAATGGGAAGCTACAGTATTGGTTGGTAAGTTATTTCATGGGATTTTGGAGTCATGTTAGAAAAGAAATTGCACGCGAACGTATTGAGAAAAGCTAATACTAGCTTTTTCCAATTTGGTTTAGTCTAGGTTTTATTTCCGAAAGAAGTTTCAGGAAAAATAAAAATAATAACAAATAAAAATAAATAAATAATTTAAAAAAATCTATCAGTGTATTCATATCGTATAACATATTCAGTGTCAATAAATTTAACATGAATGTGACAGATTGTCGGTATAAATATTTCCATTTAAACAAATTATTTTCTATATTATTACCAGCGAAATTTTATTTAGAGTTACGTTCTTTAACCGTGAGGCAATCTCGTATTCAAATTGACATAGTAAAACAACAGAGGCTCCGGACCAAGTTCCATAAACTCGTTTCAAACTCCCCTCTACACATTCTATCGGCGATTTTTAATTAAGTCCCTAGCGAGCGGCAAGCGAGCAAAGTAACACCATCAATTCATTATCCTAAACTCTGGCTCGATTGTTCCTCGCTCGCTACTTACGCAAACTTTCATTTTAATCAAGCGTTTAATTAAAAATTATCCGAGAAAAACAAAATAAGCCCGTTAGAGGGCGGTCTGAACTAATTAAGGCGCATGCGATGAGCCGACCGACAGCGGCTGAGGTGAGCGGCCTTTCATTTAATGCCTTGTTCACTCCAGTGGCGGCGCTTAGCGGAACTATTAGGTACTAACATTAGAGAGGAAAAACTAACAAGTGTTAGGGGCGTAGTCCGTGATAGTGCGATGTGGCCACTGAGCTGTAATGACAAAGTCATTATTAGCGACGCGACCCACCACTCGCGTAGCGTGTATTATTAAAACAACAGACAGTAACTTATAATAAAGCGCTTTATTGTACTCCAGTGATCGCTGTATAACGAGACTATCCTGCAATTATGTTAACGAGAAACAATTAATTCTCGCTAATGAGTTGCACCAGTTTTTGTAAAGGGGTAAATATCACAAAAGATTTTAAAGCTCTCTCCTAAACGCTCCACTATGAAATATAACGTTGTAAATAATCGTATAACAAAAACGGTATAGCAAAACTTTTCTAATTACTGTTAATACCAATATCAATTAACTTGCGCTAAGAATTAATTATCTCGGTATTACGGTCCCTCATTTATTACTAAACTTTCACTAATCAATCTTCCAAAGTAGCCAACATCGGTATAACATAATTCTATAAAATAACCACTATATATTTTCTTAATGAGAAACTTAATGAGACTAATAAAAATATAACCCTTCTTGGCCGTGGGGTAAAAAAGGATGAAGTAAATGACCATATCAGTCGTTTTATTCATAAATAAGTCTTGGAAGTAGAAGTCAAAACTAATTAAGGACTTGACGTAATGTCCCGGTAGCAGACAATAAAACATTTAATTGGTAGTCACATTGATATTAATAATAATATACAGGTTTGACATGTGTAGTTATGTTCATTGCTGCGCATTGTTCATTGCAGTTTAATAATGATTGAGTCATAACAATTTATTATCTAACTCGTTAATAAAACACTGCCCTTCACGTCGACACGCTACAAGCCCATAAACGATCTCTTATCAACAACTTATTTGACAGCTCAAATGTTATTTCGCGCAATAATTTAGTCTAAGGTGTACGAGGATTGACGTAGAGTATTAATTATGTCAATTATCGGTGTCACGCATAAATAATAATAATTTATAAGTGGCAACATTTGCCAAAAGCCGCACACGATGAGCTAATCGACTATCACCGCTAATTGCGCGCACCCCGTCGGGGGAACCCCCGCCCCGGCGCCCGCGCCCACCCCTAACTAATTAGATAAGTTTGCAACTCCACTGTACTTCTGGTGCTCCACTCCGCCGGTAAGCATCAATCTTTTTAATTAAACATTTTTGACACCGCAACGATTAGCCATCGAACCCATTTCTATGCTAATATTGTGAATAGTTTTAATTTAAATGCAAAACGAGGAGCAAATATGGCCACAAGTTTAAACTAACGTGCGTTCTTCATTGTTAGAGGAGTTTTTAACTGTTCTTAGAATGCATTCAGATGTTTAAAATAAAACTTAATACCTCTGGATACAAATAAGCAAACATATTCTAATATATATTTTTAAAAAAACGGGCCAAATGCATGACGGACCACGAATAGTGAAGGGTTCTGTAGTCGGGATTAATTTATCCCATGAACAAACTTAACATTGTGGTTGAAAAACATGTTCTATCTATCATACATTCCAACTGAAAATGTATCTTGGCCGACCGTTACTCGTTAACTCGGAAAGCCTACTTAGCTGTGATAGTTTTCCTTTTAACCTCGTTATTAAATATACTTACACTATTACCGTGATTTTTTCATGTGTCAAAAAATCACCATTTAGCTGATAGGGGAAGTGGGGCGGGAACTGACTCTAACAAAAATCAGTTCTTTAAAACTTAATATTTCACAAACAGATCCCTTAATGGCAAAATAGCGTTCACAAACCCTAATTTTGAAAGACCTATCCAACGGCTCACACCTGGGATAGATGAAAAAATGTTTTATTCAAGATTTTGTTTTACCACTTATGCCAATATTGCCAAAATAGCACATTTCTAGTACTTCAGAGTATCTGAACGAAGCTGCGGACAGGTGGACGGACATAGCGAAACTATAAGAGTTCCTCGTTCACTACAGAACCCTAAAAACGTATAAAAAGCCTCATACACCTTGCGGTTCATTCGGGGAAACACAACACATTATACTTTAAAAGCTTATAAATCCCGATCGTTAAAGCCGAATAAACTGTGCTTGATGGAATCACGAACCAATCTCAGATTTATAGTTAATTGATGACTTTATGCTCAAAATTCATGCAATAAAGTGACACAATTTGAATAAAAATGTCATAATGTCCGTACGCACCGCCATCAAAATAATATAACTGTGAACGTGTTGCGTAGAAAGCTTTCAATTAAGATATATCATAACGTGTCCATCAATAGAAAAGACATTATGCAAATATTGTGCTCCGGACGCAGAATTCATATACAAAATAGGTTGTTATCATAATTAATTGGTTATTGACTCAATTCCCCGGCCCATAATACGTGTTTTAATCAACCCATTTGTAAGCAACAAAAATTTAATTGACGAATCAATTTTGTTAATGTCCAAGAGCGGCATCGATCCACATTAACACGAATCGATTTTTATAACTCCCGCCTGATCAAATATTACTTTTTATGTAAACATATTTATTAGAATCGATCGGATTTACGTCAAATTGATCATAATCAATTTCGTGGACAATTAATTTATGAGACAAGTGTAGATACTTGTTAATAAAACAAGAATCGACTCCATTATAGATGAGCGCGGAGCAATAAATCAGGACATACAATGGCACATTGTCTGTCGCTCAACCTGATTAAATAAATAAATAGGTGCCGATCTGAGACGCTTGCGCAGATCTTATCACACATCTTGGGACATTTATAGAAGCGAAAACGCCGAAACGACCTCTCTATATAAGATAATAAGGCTTTAAGTATCAGTGTATGAAATCGCATGTATCTAATCGTTGTCCGTGTTTGGCATGTGCCGAAGCGATTCAGAGCTTTGTTAGTATTGTGTTTCGGTTGGAAGTTGAGTGGTAAGTGTGTCTTGTTAGTTAGGACGCGAGACGGCCGAGATGGATGGCAGCGAGGAAGGCGAAGTACGAAGGTTTGCACTTCATCTTTCATCGTTATATGCTTAGTGACGTGCGAGCTAGAAACGTAAATTAAGTATATCTGGAAGCGGTGACAAACTGCCTTATTAGGAATAAATAATAGTTAAAAAAACTAAAAAACACGCTTCCATTGAAAACCAAACTAAAAAGTACAAAATAATGGAAAAAAAGCGTGGGGTGCTTTTTTAGGTATTATTGATATCAGGCACCCCACGCTTTTTTTCCATTATTTTGTACTTTTTAGTTTGGTTTTCAATGGAAGCGTGTTTTTTAGTTTTTTTAACTATTATTTATTTTCTATTTTTTAGGGTGTTTCGAATTTTGAGACGTATGTCAGCGTAGTTTGTGACGTATGTCAGCGTAGTTTTCGAAGACAGTTTTTTTTTGCTGTCCTGGTAACCTTGGCAAGGATAATGGCACAAATTAGTTTGTGGCGTATGTCAGCGTAGTTTTCGAAGACAGTTTTTTTGCTGTCCTGGTAACCCTGGCAAGGATAATGGCACAAATTTATGAAATTATTGCATTGTCATCGGTCCTTGACAGGTGTGCAAAGTTTGAATGAAATCGGGTCGTTTAAAGTGGGTCAAAATCGCGCTATAAGGAGTCGGTTACAAACAAACATACAAATATACAAACATACAAATATACAAATATACAAACATACAAACATACAAACATACAAGTGAAGCTAATATAAAGCGTGTAAAAATAACAATCTCCAAGATGTTATAAATGGTGTTAATAATGCCAATTAAGTTTATAAATTGCCTCGGTTTTTTATAGGACTGTTCCATATTCTGAAAAATAACAATGGAGAGCAGAAGGTCTTCGTAGACTTGGCCAAGACTTTTGAAACTCATGCTTATACAAATTACAAAATCATTGTACAAACGGTGTGTACCATAGACTACAAAAGTCGGGAGTTTCACAAGGCATGATACTGGGTCAGAAACTGTAATATACTGCCATATACAAGATATGGTGCCAAAAAACCAAAAGCGATGACATTGAACTTGCCTATGAATAGAGCCGATTAATAACGTGCTTAATACTGTCTTGGTAATGTTCGCTGACCGATTTGACTGCCTTACAAACGTCAATGCTGTAACAGACATATACATATAGCCAGAGGACACTTAATCAAATGACACTAACCTATATTTATAATGACTTGTTTGTATTGTTTATACATATGTGCAAATTTTAATGTTTTTAAATTTAATTTGAATACTGTTGCTCTTTAATTTGACATTTATTTTTATTCTGTGACTTGCTTTTTTTTTTGTATGGGTGTAATTTATTTATAACATGTATGTATTTAGAAATTTATAAGTATATTTATCAGTTGTCTGGTTACCATAGTACAGGCGTTGCCTAGTTTGTGATCAGATAACGGTGTGTTGGTTGTCTAAAGATATTTTTTTTAAATTCTATTCTGTATTTGCATTTTTACACATAAATTTATATAGAAATTGCTAGTTTGGGAGGTTTTTCGGAAATAATATAGGTACGCTGTAATTATAATTAATAATTTAATTTATTTGCCATAAAAAACATACAGATGGGAACCTAGGTGGTTCGTTATGAAACACTGTACATTGTATACATGATTATCAGGTTCTATGTTAAAATCTGTACTCAAGTATTATAACCCTGCCTCTTAAACTAGGTAAACCTGTATCTTAAGAGACAGCGATCAGCCGTGAGGGTCTTAAACATAGTTAATTAACAATTTAATTACAAAAATAGACGTGTGTCGATCCATCTTTTACAAATCTTAATAATTCATGGTAACAGGAAAAAAAAAGGAAAATTAATAATACTAATAAATTAAAATTTACATTGATAAAACTAGCTTAATTTAAAAAAAAAGTGATAAAACAATCTGCGTGAGTGTGTTATATGTATGTCTGTAAATGTATAAGAATATATGAATGAGTTGTGAGGGTTATGTTTGGTGAGTATTTTTGTTATGTAAGTGTGAGCGTATTGAGTGTAAAGTATAAATGGAGATTAGGCGGTGAAGGAGAGCAACGACTCTGTGAAAGCATAGTCCTTCTGTAGAAGCCACTCTGTTACTTTGATTTTACCATTTGTGTATTTAGGTCTAAAATACACAGCACTTGATGAATTTTTTGATATAAGTGAGTGCTTAGCATGTAGTATTGGTGTTTAGCAAAACTGGTTTTGTGCTGAATGCGTGGGAGACGAAGTGTTCGTTTTTTGCAATCATAGGGTGGTAGGCAGACATGTTTCCTTAGGACCGATCGTAGCACAAAGAGCTGCCGGACCGTTAGAACCATGCAGTCGGAGTAGATATCTGTTGTTGGGTATCTGTAGGGCTTACTCGACATTACTTTGAGAATTGCTCTTTGCGCTCTTTCTACTCTAAGAAAGTTAGTTTTCCATGCACCACCCCAAGCAGTAATACAATACCCAAGGACCGATTGACACAGAGCGTAGTAGACCATCTTAAGCGTATCCGCATTAGCGGACTCCCTTAGCGACTTGAAGATGTGAATGAGTCGTAAAGTTCTGGTGGTGAGAGCATCAATTTGCTTGTCCCATTTTAGCCCATCATCTATTATTGTAACTTCGATTATCCTGACCTTATAGTTCATACACCACTTCACAAAATCAAACTTAAAAATTACTTAATTTCGAGCGGCCGTTGTTGTTAATATCTTTGGCTTTAGAATGGTTTTATATTTCTAATGACTACCTACCAAACGTTTTAAACATAATACTTTCAAATAACCAAAAAGAAAGACGATGCATCTGCTAGTGCATCTGGAAAAGGCGTCTCTCGAACTTACTAACTTATAAAATAAGCGTACCTACCTACTTATTTTATCTTACCAGTTGCTGCCCGAGACTTTGTTCGCGTGACATAAAACTTTTGAATTTTTTAATTTATAAATTAAACATCAGCTATACGTCAGTGTAAGTCCAGTCAGAATCGATGCAACCGTTTCATAGATTAGCCGGAACAAACAGACAGACAGTCAGACAAAAAAAGAATGTTTTTTGCTTACATTTTTATTTAATAAAAAGCTGCTTAGTGTGCCCTTACAAACCGGTACTTTTAATTTTATTTATTTGCATAGAATATGGATTGGTCGCCTATTACCGAACCACAGCGAATGATTCAGTGTGGCATACTGCGTAAACTGTGTCAAAATATGAGCTAAGTTAGGGCGATAATTAAGTTGCACGTTCACATTACACGCAACACATGACATTCACAATTTACATGCGATATTAATGAATCTCGACGCAAATTTTAACCGGTGTCCAGTACCGGTCGTTAGGGAGCTTTATTTAGGGTAAAAGGCCCAGTAATTGGCCCCGCCGGATGCAGCGCACAGGTGCTCCGTGCGTGCGCCCTCTCGCGGTGGCCACAGGAAATGAGAGCCAATTTGAATTTCTTCCGTAGCGAATCGATTAATTGGAGAGCTATTAAATCATTTTTCGGTTATGAATATATCGCAGCTATTTATTTTTTCCCCCACACCTGTGCCACTCAATGTAATGAAGAGTACATAAAATAACAACAAAAAAGTTTAGAGACAATGAAGTCAGAATGATTAACTATTGTTTTTTATTCTCTCATAAAAAGAAAAGTTAATTAAATAAGCACCCAACAAAAAGGTTCAAAACAAAAAGGTATATCCTGGTGCAACGATGATTTGGATGAAACAATCTTGAGCACAAAGGCAGCAAACAAAGGTACGAGTCGAAGGAAGTTCGTTTCCCTCACAACGTTATGAAGGCACGTACTTCATATTTCACTCGATCTTGATTCGCCATCGCAAACAATTTGTAACGTAAAAGGGTAATTAGGAGTTTAACCTGCACGAAAATAAAGGAATTATTAGAAAACAATCCGGACAGAGAAAGGGGGTGCAGGTTGGTGTGGCGGGGAGGGTGTTCGAAGGAAGGGTGTCTAATTAGGGAGTGGGGGCGAAGGTAATGAGCCGCGATCGCCGCTCCGATATAACGAAGGCTATTTACGCGGTGGTCGCTCTGAAAATTGCGAGGTTTTGTTTTAAAAGCGGTTACCGTTTGAGTTTTGCGATTAAGGAGTTTAATTAGACAGTGTTGTTTACAACCTCATTACGGTACGTAACGTCGGTGGGAAATAGCCTCGGATATCGGCCGATAATTTATGAAGTTGAAAAATGAGTTTCTTGCCGCTAAGTAGATTCTGTTGTAGATTATAACCAAACAATCCGGGCTTGTGAATAAACATGAGCCTCAATCTCCTTGTTTTTCTGTCTAAATACTGAATGTGAACCTTATTGTGTTCTGTTTAAAGTTAATTGTTATTTGTTGGCGGGTAATAAACTTGACCTTCAATTGTTTTAGAAAATTACAACTGCCATTATCGTCTGTGGTCCGGCACAAATTATTAGGTGAACTTTGTGGGAATGAGTTAATGAATGAACCGGTGTTTAATTAAAATGCACTTTATAGTATTAATACATTCATTCAAAAGAGATGACCTAGACATAATAAAAAGTTTTGTCTAGGTTTTGCCAGCGGCTTCATTTGCGTGGAGGTCGGAAATTATCCACGGGAACGTACGTAGGATCGGTATCCTATGTGTTAATCCAGGCTATAAAGTATCTGTGTGCCAAATTTCATTCAAACCCATTCGGCCGTTTTTAAAATACCCAAACACAAAACTTTCACACTCTTTCACTAAATTACCATTTATTATAAATTACCATTTCTCTATATTTAATTATTAATTTATTATTTAATTTTTAAATTATTATTTATAATTAATTATTTTTAGGTAACGCTTAAAAATATGTACCTAAGTATTTAACACACGAATTAAAAATCTACATTTTTAACGAAAAACAAATAAGTTGCTGTAACTGCTTGCAAAAAAATAAAAAAAAACTATTGGCTATGGTCAATAATAGCATACATACACCTTTAAAAGCCGGTGGCTAACTTTTAGAAAAAATACCCTGTAGAGTAATTTATCAGCTAGTCAAGGTGTGCAATGTGCATTTTACATATTCATTATGAACCCTAAGCATAGCTGTATCATGTCTTTTTTTGTCTTCCCATAAATTAACTAACTATGATTACCATTATAAACAGCATTTATTGCATTCTTACATATTATTTGGCCCCCCCCCTCGCGACGTTATTGCGGACAGACGTGTGGTGTGTTTACTCCGTGTTTGATAATTCATAAAACGTGTAAAAAGTGCCTTGTTTTCTTAAAACTAGATACATACGTACTCTTTAAAAAACCAGTGACAGTTATGTGTAAAAATTATAGTGAAAAAAAAACGCATAAATACTAACTATAACAACAATTTAAAACTCAAAACCGTCTATGCAAATTAAAAAACAAGTGTCATTCTGGACTTTGACCTCATTACTAACGAACATCAGTGAATAAATAACTTTTGTGTGTTCGGTGTGAACAGTAATCACCAATTTCGACCTGTCTACTAGAGTTGAATTAGCTCTATGAAGTAACAACCTACCTCTTCCGAAGTATTGAGGAGTCTTGAGTTCAAATCCGAGACCGGGTGAAGTCGACTTTTTACATCTTTTTTAAACTTTTTTTTTTACTTTATTTTTTATTGCTTTTGTCTAAGTTTTGAAAAACTTCACTGACAAACTGCAAAGTATTAACAAACTCAGCGGTTATAAGTGTGTTTGCGTCTCATACGGTGAAGCGCTGATAAGGACGGATATACCTGTGAGAAAAAGTTAAGCGGAGGTCAAGTTATAACTGACGGAAAGCTGTTTTGCACCGTACTGTCGATTGTGACCATTTTGTCTTGAGCCGCGTGCCACTTAAGCTCGGCGAGTCCTAGCCTACTAACAAACGTTAGGCGCTTCGTATTTTATAAACATAAAATGCCTCTTGAACGCTCGCCGCCGCCGCCGCCGCCTACCCCCACAGCGCAGCCTACAACGCCACTCTTTAGCACTCCGCAGCCTCTGCTTTGCACACCCCACAGTTCTTCCGAACCAGCCCTCAATCTAAATCTCATGGACTCGCCCACCGAAAACCTCTACCCTGCAATAACCATCCGAAACGTGAAGCGTAAACGCCAATGTAAGGATGAGGAAAATAGACTGTCTACCTTTATGTCCGACATTAAGGAATTATTTCATGAACTAAAAAAACAGCAGGAGGAGAGGTATGATAAGCTCTGTTCCTTGATAAACCAGGTTCGCGACACTGTTGAAAATATGGCTGCGAGCTTCAATGAACTAACATCGCGAGTTGAGTTATTAGAAACCGAACGTAAAGACAACTTGTCCTACATTTACAACCTAGAAGCAAAACTGGAACATTTAGAACAGAGCTCCAGGTCAACATGCCTAGAGATACGAAACGTTCCGGTTTCTAAATCTGAAACAAAGATTTCCCTCCTAAAAACTGTAACTGAAACGGGCAATCTGATCAACTTATCAATCCAACCTTATGAAATTAAAGATATCTATCGTATTCAAACGAAAGATCCGGCAAACAAAACTATCATAGTTGACTTTACCACAGTCTTACGCAAAGATGACTTCTTGGAAAAGTTCCGCAAACACAACAGGGACAGATATAAGTTAACAACCGAGCACCTGAAAATCAGTGGCCCTGCCAAGCCTATCTTTGTTTCTGAAAACCTAATCTCAAGAAAAAAGCGACTATTTTTCCTGGCCCGTGATGCAGCAAAGTCGAACAATTACAAATTCTGCTGGATAAAACACGGCAAAATCTTCGTGCGAGAGAAAGAGGGTTGCAAACATTTTGAAGTCAGGAACGAGAACGACCTCTCGACTATAGTCAATCATAAAGCGTGACTAAACCTTAAATTGTCAATTACCAAATTCCCGATTGTTGTTTTTTTCCGGTTCTTACCCCTAATGTTCTATTTTTGCTTGTATTACTTCATGTTATGTTCCTTATTTTTAATCATAATTAGTACTAGTGTCTATTTCTCTCAGACAACTTCACTACTCAACACACATAAACACACCACACAATCCATAACACTGTACTACATAAACCACAAGTTTCTGAAATTAACCTATAATTTTTCTTTTAGTAGACAAGTCCTCAATATAGTTGCATATTATGCTAATATTTCTCATGAGTCAGGTATCATTATCTCTACTCAGCGCCCGATTATTGTACCACATTTTGTCCAACAAATAAAAAATGGATGACCTAAACATAATTAACTCAGAAATTGAGAAAATTTCTGTTTCGGAATGTTTTATCTGCTCCCCGGAGGCCAGTTGTAACTATCTGCGCCAACCGGAATGCACCCTTAAAATCCTACATGTCAATATACGAAGCATCAACTGTAATTTTGACAAGTTATTGTTATTAATAGGTAGACTAAATTACACACTAGACGTTATCATCCTGTCCGAATGTTGGCTTAGCAAATGCCCAAACTGTCCTTCTCTAACAGGTTTTAATATCTATTCTTCTTCGTTCACAAACCAAAATGATGGAGTTGTTGCCTACGTCAGAAATGATCTTCAGTGTTCTTTTGAAACTCCACCACTCAGCGATGCAAATTGCTTGGTAATAAAATTCTCGGACAAAACTGCAGTTATCGCTGTATATCGTTCTCCTTCGTTTAAAGACCTCACTCCATTTTTCAGTAGTCTAGATATATTGTTACAGCAGTTGGGTAAATTTAAGACTATTGCTCTGGTGGGAGATCTTAACATAAACATTGCCCCCGCTAGCTTGGACCCAAATGCAGACGAATATCTAAATATTGCAGCATCACACGCTATGCTCCCCGCACATGCACTACCCACTAGACTCTCAAATTGCCTCGACCACGTCATACTGAAAACTAGACATACTGCCACCACCTTAGTCCTAGACTGTGAGCTAACAGACCATGCTCCGGTTCTCCTTTTCTGTAATCCGGACATGTTAATAACTGCATCGAAGCGTTTATTTACTAAAATTGACATAATAAAAGTTAAAAATGATATCGAAAAATCAGATCTGTCACATATACTCCAAATAACAAATCCTAACCTTGCTGCTGAAACGCTTGTATCTATCCTATCTTCGTCCATTACTCGGTATACCACCTCCTCAGTTATATCAAGTAGAAAACGCATAATTAAGCCTTGGATTACACCTGGTCTTCTAAGATGCATTCGTCATAGAGACAAGCTCAATAAGACATTCAAGAAACACCCTGATAATGATACCCATAAAATTGTATTTCTTCGTTATCGTAATTATTGTAATAATTTATTAAAAAAACTAAAACGTGACTATGAAAAATTAGAATCTCAGAAAGCCAAAAAAAATCCAAAGGCAACCTGGAAACTTATCAAACAAATATCCCATTTGGACAAGGCTAAATCCGCTTCCTCTGAATTGTTAAAGTATGGCGACGATCCTCTTCATTCTCTCAATTTGATCAACCATTACTACGCTACTGTAGGTAGCAATCTGGCTTCTAAATTTCCATTGTCTCCTCCTTCTAACCGAGTTGACCCTTACTCCTCACCCTTAGAGTCTATGGCTTTGTATGATGTGGACGATGACGAAATTGAAAGCATCATACTAAATCTTAAAGACAAATGTGCTGTTGGATATGACGGTATATCATCCTCAGTCATTAAGGCCACCAAACACACTATCATTCCAATACTTGTTCACATATTTAACTTGTGCCTATGTTTGGGAACATTTCCTGATGTCTTTAAAACTGCCATAGTACATCCCATATTCAAAGGAGGAGATAAGTGCGTTGCTTCTAATTACAGGCCCATATCAGTACTTACGACCCTTTCCAAAATCTTTGAAAAAGTCATCAATGCGAGACTGGTAAAGTTCCTAGCCAAATTTAATATCTTGGCTGACAATCAGTTTGGGTTCAGAGCAGGGAAATCTACCGAGGATGCTACCTTAGAACTTACAAATGAAATAGTCGAACAACTTAATAATAAACAAAAAGCTATTGGCGTCTTCCTTGATTTATCGAAGGCATTCGATACTGTATCTGTCCCTAAACTGATACACAAGCTGGAACAAATTGGCGTACGAGGTAATGCCCTCGAAATCTTTCGCAGCTACCTGACGGGGCGGAAACAAGTTGTCAAAGTCGAGAATTTTATAAGTACTCCGGAAGATATGACATTTGGTGTGCCTCAGGGTAGCGTCCTAGGGCCCACTCTTTTCCTTATATATGTTAACGAGCTGTGCCAGCTATCCCTTCCATTCACAAGAATCATTGCTTACGCGGATGACACAGCCCTCATTACACACGGTAAGGACTGGCCTGACACTCGTGAGAGGGCGGAGACCGCTCTGAGTTTAGTCATGAATTGGTTAACCTCTAATCTACTTACACTAAACGTCGCAAAGACAAAGTTCATCCCCTTCACACCTGGAATTCTTACACAACCACCGATGTCATTTCAAATAAAGAGCCATGATTGTTCTCCTACTGTGGCCACTACAACCTGTAACTGTGCCCAGATAGAACGTACCGATAACATCAAATATCTTGGAGTCATAGTGGACAATTGTCTAACGTGGAAAAAACAGGTTGACTCAATGGTGATCCGTGTAAGAAGACTTATATATGTGTTTAAAAAACTCAGGGCCGTTGTCGACTTCCGATGCCTAATGTTGATTTACCTTGCACTCGTTCAGTCAGTCCTTAGCTACTGCATTACAGTATGGGGAGGCACCCACAAGACTACTTTTATGCGGTTGGAGAGAGCACAAAGATCAGTGCTAAAAGTACTGGCAAACAAACCTCTGAGATTCCCAACATCTGAACTTTATTCGCTTTGTAACGTCCTTACTGTAAGACAATCATTTATACTTCAAACTATTCTTAAGAAGCACGACCTCACGAAGTTCGACCCTCAGTACCTTCCAAAGAAACGGCGCTCTGAATTTGTCTGCAAGACATTATTCTCCAGATTGGCACTAGTAAGGCGCCACTTCAACTACATTAGCCCTAAACTGTACAATAATATAAATAGAAACATAAAAATTTATCCACTAACAAGAAATTTACTGAAAAGAAAACTATCAGAAATGCTAAAATCTTTGTCCTACGAAGCTACAGAAAAACTTGTGGTAACATAACACATACATTCCTCTCACAAAAACACATAAACCCCCCTCTCACTCACCCTGACACTCACTACACACACACTCCTCAACAACCACTACACACTGACACATAGTTAGTAAAATTTAAATAACCTTTTACTTTAATTTTATTTTTATTTTTAAGTTATTTCTTTCTTTTAATTATCTGTCTGGAGCAAATGCACCATGTTTTTGACTTGGGCGTTGATAGCTGCGCCACAGTTTTTACTTTTGTAGCTATCTTCGTTTCTTTTTGTAAATTTGTGTCCTCAAACTTGTTCCAAATAAACACATTTTTTTTTTTTTTTTATTTTTTTTATTTTACACCTATTTACTAAAGCATCTCTATTAGTGTTTATGCTAACTACCCGTTTCAGAATTCATTACAAAACATAGAATTATTCAAATCATTTATATACAAGAACTTTGATTTACATTTTCTAAAAGAAACAACCTGTTAGTTGTGGAATTTAAAGTATGCTGTGTCTTACAACTTTATTAATTTTTCTTTTATTTAAGTACGCTCATGATAAAGTGGATTAAATGGTAACAGCCACACGGTTAAGTTGACGGTTAATCTACGCTTGCCGCTGTCAGTACGTGGATGGGTGACCATCCTTTGCCTCCAAAATCACGTTCGTCCCGAATTTTATTCGAAGATCTTTGACAGTCGTTACGAGCAGAAAAATCTGACAACCAGTCGTCCACCACTTTTGTCTGACAGTCCATCATCATCATCATCATCATTTCAGCCGAAAGACGTCCACAGCTGGACACAGGCCTCCCCCAAGCACCGCCACTTCGACCTGTTCTGTGCTTCTCGCATCCAACGTATCCCTGCGGCCTTCACCAGGTCATCGGTCCATCTTGTGGGAGGATTTCCAACGCTCCGTCTTCCAGTACGCGGTCGCCACTTCAGAGCCGGGATGGGGCCGGAACCCATCGGCCATCTGTTCTGCGAGCAATGTGCCCTGCCCACTGCCACTTAAGTTTGGCAATTCTTCGGGCTATGTTGGTTACCTTGGTTCTCCTACGGATCTCTTCATTTCTGATTCGATCGCGTAAGGAAACTCCAAGCATAGCCCTCTCCATTGCTCTTTGGGTGACTTTGAGCCGTCTTATGAGGCCCATTATGAGCGAGACTGAGACGTGGTCTGACAGATACTCCATGTAAAATACTGGTATTCAACTGCATTCAGTTAGACTGGAAGCTGATCCTAACATAGTTCCTGCCAGGGTCGCGAGATTGTTCGAAAGACATACCGTGACCCTGGCACATGGGCAACTGAAGGAACACGGGTGGGTTTTAGTCAGTAAAAGTCTGACATGCCCTCCCGCTCCGCCCAGAGCGGGAGAAGTCATTTGATGATTTCCCAACCAAAAAAAAAAACACTAACATAGTCGGGAAAAGCCAAACTATATTCTGTTGCAACTGATTGCTAGACCGATTGCAATAAAATTGATTTTGCTACGGTTAACTGTTCTAGCTTGATTTGATTATTTTTACATAGTATAATGAATATACGAAAAGGATGAAAGGTGGTTTACTAACTAAGTGATATATTAGCACCTAATTTAAATGGATTTTGCTAGTAATTTAAGATTCTATGCAATCGAAAATCCTTGAGACCAATAGAAAGAATATTAGAAAATCGGCTCGGCGCGAAAGTTTTGTGACGAGAGACGGTTTTAGCAGCCGTGAATAAAATAAACGAAGCCGAGAATAAAAGCTAGTAAAGTATTAAACTGAAGGTGGTCATTAGTTGTAAAGAAATAATTACTGTCTCGTGGAATCCCGATGGAGTAAACCAAGCCATCCTTTGACATAGGACGCCGTTCACCAATTAAAGTAAGAAATATGTTCCAATTAAATAAAGAACAATGTGCGCGTCATACGGAAAAACCTAATAGAATAAGCAGTATTATTCAAGGTCTTTAAAAAATCTTGTCAGATAAAATTAAGGTTCTTTTCACTAATGTCAATATCGTTATAAAACGGTGCTGTAAGACGGGACGCGGCTCGCGAGTGCCGCGTTTCGGATGCGGCACAAAAGGGACGTTTTTTCCCAGTAATAGACGTCCCGCCGACATCATTAACGTATCGACAAAGTTGGCCGCAGTTATTCGCTAATGTGACAACAACAGAGAAAGCCCGCCACAAATGAGGGACCATCTTTTCGGCTTAGGATTTGGGCACACCACGGGCGTTCGGTGCGCGAGCCACGTAAATGTTGAAATGAAATGTGTGCAGTTGGGGATGTTTTTCAGTTTACCTATATAACTTTTTTAACAGTTCAGCAATATTTTGTGATAATTAATTGTGTGATTAAAGTAGAAAAGTTTCTACTCGATTGTTTAAGATACAAAGTTAGAAGAAAATTCAATAAAATAAAAAAAACTGTACATAAGATTTTAACAACTCTATTCCGGTGCTCGTAGCGACTCTACGAAGTACTTCGTTGGCGCTGAGCAGTCGTAGGCGATAAATTTATGTAGGCATGCCTCGTGGTAATTTAACATTTATTGTCTAACGATAGTATCTTTTATATATTACCACACTAATCTTATAATTAAGCACTTAGCCGCCACTAATAATTAATTTCTAATTAGCGGAAAACTATGGATCATCTTAATCTGCACGTTACGAGCCGTTTAACCCCCGAACAAAGGCAAAGTAACAAGAACGACCTCTGCAAAGTGCAGGTGTTTTTAATTATAATAGTAATTTAATTTAATTATGTTAGCAGGTAGTGTTTGCGTCCGGTGTGCCCCGGGCAGCGGGGGTGTATTCTAATCGCGTGTTAGCGTGGCCCGTTTTTGCGCTAACGAACAGGTTGCGTTAAGGCGACGTAGACGGCGAATCGACGGGAATTTCGCCTCATTAAAAGTTGCGACCTGCGGAGGAGGCAATTTGGAGGCTCGCGACGACTTCGCCCGCTACTTATTAACGAGCCGACTTTACACTATCACTGTGACTCGCGACGGACGTCTTCGTTTCGTCCCTTTATACGTATTTTATTTGTATCGCGTTAGTGGCGCACTATTATTATGAGCAGCATCCCTCGCGTGCTGCGGCGCGCCCCACCTGCCCCACTCGAATTAGTAAACAAACGTCTTTACGAGCGGTTTTACGAGCCCCGCGATATTTCGGTCTCGCGCACGCCGGTTTACGACATAATGAATTTGTTGATGAACTAGGTATTAGAAAGTTTGGAAATAGACGCGTTAGTGACCGACGCATCGGCTGCGCTGCGGACCAGTAGCCTCATAGACACCTACACGTGGTTTATGAACAATTAAATACGCGACATGAACAACTTTATTTCCACAAGGGCACGGTTACGTTGCCCGCTATTTTGTTTTACCACGAAACGTGGAAAAATACATTTTTATGTAGCAACACATTCGCTGATCATAACCTAGAATCGTTACAAAACATAAACATGAATAGAGTTCACTTGTAAAATTGATCATACAGTTTTATGACCCAGACGAGAATCGTAATAAAACTACGCCAGAAATACAAATAAGGTCGTTAAATTTGTGTGTATTAGTTAATTATTACGTAATTTTTGTAATTATACGACTATGGTAACAGAAGATATATAGGACATGATGTGAAATGTCGCCTATTAGCGAGGAGATAACATTGATAAAGTTAAGCGCTTTACTATTAAATTACAGCCGCTCCGACACATAATTAAAGCATCTTCAATAAAGTTAAGCATAAATTTACATATCGGTGCGAGCTACCTCCTGTTATTAATAAGTAAGTCGTAGTAAGTTAGTAGTGCAGAGAGCACGCGTCTCATAGTTATGGCGAGGTTAACACATGAGGTTAATTAAGATCAGAAGCGGGACCTATAACTAGCTAACGTCGCTACCGACACTCCCCGCGAGTTTACTGAGTGCTTCCCCTTAATTGATACGATTTGATCGTCATCACAAGCTCTCGCTTATTCCCGGTATATAATTTAATTAAAATTTATGTTACGATAATTTAATTTATATCCGACGATAAACGTAATTGGTTAGTTTCCTTCCCGCGCGAGATGTGCTCCGCAAAACACACGGAACACGCGAAAAGCTTTGACAACTGACAATAAAAATCTCGATCGACGAGTGAAAACAATATCTTTTGACTGGATATGAATGTCGAATGTCGGAGTGCCAATCGTAACAAGTGGGAGTCCGGCCTAACCGAATCTCGGGCAGTAAACATTATTAAAAATTCCTTTGACAGCGGTGGCTATCGAATAATGATTTGTATACGTCACGCCGGCTTCCGCTGTCATACTTGCGCCAAATTTTCACCGGGAACATTTTTTACTATTTTTTGACGGCCAGCCGGACGCCGGGCACTGCGTTTATTTATTAACGAAATTCGTCCGTCTATGTAACACGTCTCGTTCGTCGCCCGCGTTCCTCAAAATATGGACTTCATATTGGCGCAGTAGAGTACAAGGTGCAGTGGCCAGGGTGATACGCATTAAGCCTTTTTCAATCGCGCGGGTATCGTTTACGAGGTTGCATAGGCGCGACGCGGCATTGCGCCCGTGAGCTCCACCCATATCAATTTCGAATAGGTTTCCTATTCGGCCAGAGAGATTGCGTTTTGATCGTTTTTTGTGTAAAACTGTTGCCCTAAATTAAACGCTTTAATAATAGAATAGAATAAAACTGGTCCGGCTCTGTTGACATGACAACATTGGGCGCTATCGAGCGTACAGTTGACGTTAATATTTCATTAGTCGATCGTTGGTGAAGGTAAACGTTGAGTATTTACGATGGCATCGTGGCTAGGCGGGACACGTAGAGTTTCAATGTTGGGATCATCAATTACAAACTACTTCCAATTAGTGATAGTGCAGTAACAAATCAAATTTAACCGAGTCCTGTTGGGGAGTCGTTCGCTAATTAGAGCTGCGGGCGAGGTGCTTCCTGCGAACTAATCAGGTGGCTAAATAATGTAGTCGTGACGGCGTCGTTAGCGCTCGTGAGACAGACGTTATTAATTAACATCACATCGAGCCAACCCCCCAACCCCCGCCTCGCACCCCCGCACCCCTCTCTTGGACCGCCCTGTGCTATCACTGCGACACTCACAGTGCTTAATGAGTTAATTCCTGTTATGACGACTGTGCATTCCATAATGCATCAAACAAACACTACTTAATAGTAACCATCATTATCTTCATCATCATCATCGGCCTAGCCTCTTCATGTCGGCTTCCAGGCAAAACGGATGCAGCTGAGTATCAGTACTTTACACGGAGCGACTGCCTATTTAACCGCCATAACCCAGTTACTGGGTAACACGATACCCCTTAGTCAGACTTTGAGTTACTGGTTGTCAGACTTTCAGGCTTCTGACGACGTCAAAGATCTACGAATGACAGCTGGGACCAAAGACTTAACTTGCTTTCCGAGGCACGGAGAGGTCTTGGTATGTAAAGATTGTAATCCATCCACGGACTAACCGCGGCAATAATACACCAACAACGGCGGCGGCGACCTCTTGGGTCCGGCCCTGAGTGCTTACTCTGGAATATAATTGCAATAGATCGACATTGGTCAAACGTCAGTTGGTTGAGTTAAACGTCAGGGATTGGCTGGACTCACTGAGTCTAGCCAATCCCTGACGTTTAACTGACAATTCCAATGCCAATCTATCGGAATTATATTCGAGAGTAAGCACCCTGGTATGAGCCATGGTACGGAGCGAGAGGGCATGGGAAGCCGTCACCTCTTTTTGCAAAGCAGTAATGCTCGCGAAGGAGGAGGCGGGGCGCATGAGGGAGGGGCAGTTTCTGCGCCCTCACGTCCCTAGCCGCCGCAGGAGGAGACGCCCCGGGCGTCGGGAGTCGATCGCGGACTCCCGGCCACAGTAGGCGCGGGCTTGCGGGCGGCGAGCAACGGATAGCTTACCGCCCGGTAAGGACCAGACCCGTGTCGACGGCGCGTAATATTCCCCGCGCGCTTCAAAGAGATGTCAGCAGAACTGAAGGGGTCTGCGATTGAGAACTGAGATTGTCCGAAAAAGTTACCGTGGTCATATTGGCAACTGAAGAAACATGGGTGGGTTTTAGTCAGTAAAAGTCTGACACGTCCTCCCGCTCCGCCCAGAGTGGGAGACATCATTTGATGATTTCACACCCACAAAAAAAAATTGCAACCAACAATCAAAAATATTTTACTAATGCAAATCTATAGTAATCACTACACCTAGTTTACTTGCTCAATCGCCAATTGAATTCCATTTACGGTATCGGAGTGGTATGAATAAGCACTTGATTCAGGAATCTAAATAGATCCGTGGGTATAACATTATAATTTGAACTGAACTTGACAACTACATACCTTCGTGCAGCCGGCCACCCTTGAGTCAATCATGGAGTAATTCTACGAATTACTTAGCTAGGTTTGTGCAACGATTAAGTAGTTAACTTACTACTTACATATATGACTGGCCTGGCTTGACTGGCCTGTTAGTCTAGTGGTTAGTGACCCTGACTGCTAAGGCTGAGGTCGTGGGTTCAATTCCCACCCCGAACAAATCTTTGTGTGATGACCACAATCATTTGTTCTGTGTCTGGATGTAATTTATCTATAATATGTTTGTATTTAGAAATATATAAGTATGATTATCAGTTGTCTGGTTGGATTATCAGATAACGATGTGTTGGTTGTCTTAAGATATTACTATCTCGCTTCCAAATCTTATTCCCTGTAAATAGAGAGGTCTGGCTCTTGTGATACAGGAGCTCCTAGTACAAGAGCCAGGGCTACAATGATGTCTATAACCTGAAGTGAACAATAAATAAATAACTTAAATAAATAAATAACTTAAATAAATAAATAACTTAATAAATAAATAACTTAAATAAATAAATAACTTAAATAAATAACTTAAATAAATAAATAACTTAAATAAATAAATAACTTAAATAAATAAATAACTTAAATAAATAAATAACTTTAAAATAAATATTATATATAAACTCACGCCTTTTTCTATGAGGTAGGCAGAAAATACAGAATCCTTACATACTCCTTTTGATTCATTTACGTTCACGTATCAGGTCAACTGAGGCGTAACACACTGGCAGTAGGAAAGTCTTTCATTTTGACAGTTCAACAACATTAATTGCGTATTTACGTTCTTGAGCAGACAAATTTTTCGAACATATAAAGCAATGAATTAGCAAAATCCTTCAAAATGATTTAGATTGTGGTTGATAGAGTGTTACATAATTAAGGTGCTAGTCATATACACTAGGGATGTAACGGAGATCCGATTCCGATAAGTCGAAAGTTCCAAGTGAAATGCCACTTCCGATTTCGACTTCGGTTCCGACACTTTTAAATCGGAGATTAAAATCGAAGGTCACGAGCGTCGCGGGGCGGCCCGCTTTCAGCGCATACCGACATGTTATATGCTTGTCGCGCGGGGGAATCCCGATTACTATTTTATATTATTTCATTAGATTGTCCTTAAAAATATCTCCTTTCTGCCGCTGACTTCGATTCCGGTTTCGATAAATCAATATTTTTCAAATACCAATTTCAATTTGGGTTCCGGTAAACCACGTTACATCCCTAATATACACGCACGCCGGTTGCGTGTCGTACGCATCTGACCTTTCTAAACAGCATGTCGAATTGAAAACCTTCTTTCTAAATCTGTCAAAATATAGCTTATAATATTAGTAAGAGATTAATTAAGTCGAGGCTTGGATTTAAAGATCTACAAGACTTGCATTAAGGTGGATGTACTCATTGATTGCCATTGAATGACATTTTCATGAAACTATCTGACAAATTAAACGAACTAAAAGAATTTACTGACGATTTAAATCATTAAAATTTGTAAATGCATACATGTTAAATTGCGAATCATATTTTTTTCAACATATAGCCTGAAACTGACCTACAAATTGCAAAAAAATAGAAGAAAATTTTAATTTCGCGGGCTACCACGACGCTTTCATATAAACTGCGATCTACGGTGGAGTTTCTTGCCGATTCTTCTCCATACGAATCTACCTTTTGGAAGAGGCGACTAGAATCAATTCTATTTTCATGTAACAGAAATCGAGTAGCGCTGTCAAAAATGGCGCGTAGCAATCGGCGTAGCAGCGTAGTACTGCGCGTAGTAGCCCTACAATACGTCATGCTTGTAGGGAAAGTGTGCTTACGAGTTAAAAGTTCTTTATTTTGCAATACTAATTTTACTTAGCGGTGAAAAATTAATAACATCTGTATTTTTTTTTCAACAAAAATAAAAAAAAACAGTTTTGTTTGATACAAGTTTTTTGTTTTTAAAAAGATTCTCCTTTTCGGTTTCGGTTAGGTTCTGGTCCCGCAGTAGCGGATCCAAATAAATGTTCCTATTTACCGATTCGGTATCACCCGAATTATAATTTCTCTAAGGAAGAAGGGTTATGATTGTTAGGGTTATTTTGTAGATTATTTTATACTTTGAAAATGAAATACGAAATAATATTTATAGTGAAATCATTAATAATGAAAACGTTGTAGGCCTTGTAAACTGTAGACTATTTTCTATCTTATTCAGTACCTGGTACTTGTTGACAGGTCCACATCGTCCTCCCATAACTATAAACACTGTAATTTGAAACCAATGTAAAAACCAATTATTTTTAAAAGAGTAACCGCGGAGTTTCTTGCCGGCTCTTCTCCATAGGAATCAACAATTTGGAACCGTGCACCTAGCTTCTGACGTTTCATAAGTGCCCATGTAGGTTTATGTGAAATTAAAATATTTTGATTTGATATGTTTGACGCACCTTGTGTATATTTTCGTTCAGGTCGTCTGAGTCTGATATTGACGACTGCAAATCTGTAGTGTATAGTGTCTGCAAATTAATATTGTCATTAATTATTTTGAGAAGTTTGAATAATCTACACTTACTGTAACACCGTATGATTTTTTCCAACTCGCTTTAAAGAAGAACCTGTAAAATAAAGGTTCTTACGGGGAACCTAACAGAACTACTAAATACCGGATCTATCCGGTATTTTAGGAACGTATTCAATCCCTGTTATAAACGGTTCCTTTTGACACGGATCTAGCCAATCTAATATAAACGCACTCAACCTAACAAGCACTACCGATTGACTCTAAGTGGCCAGTACGTAAATGATTGAAAAATTGAATGATTGCATGGAACACGTGCGTGGGGCTAGTTGACACTATGCACAATTGCACTCATTCGTTCATTGTACGCGCTTGACCTATTTAGATCTCCTCCTTGGCGTGGGCTGATTGGCGGATACAACTATATCGTTCTTCATGTGAATGGGATGTTTTTGAAGTTTAGGTGACAGGGTTATATAAGTATTGTACAGATTTTACAACTTGCAATGAATTGTAATATCTGTTATGAATATGAATGTGTATCTGTTTCTTTTTTATGAAGAATAGTTTTCTTTATATTTATTTATTTATTTTGATATAATTTCTATGCCCTGTCCGCCTGTCATATTGTATGAGATAACGATTCATCCGATAGAGCCTGTGTAACGTATTAATTAAGTACAGTTTACCTCAAAGGCTATGGTATCCGAGAAGATTGGAAATGGATGCTGCAATAGGTACTGCAGGTGTACCCAATACCTATTCCATTAGTTCAGATGCAGATGGAGATGCTGTTAATTAAAGATGTGATTCACGCTTAGATTAGAATAGAATGACTCTATTCTGGGATTGCACACGGTACTAAGCACTGGATAACTTTTTCCAAACTTTTTTGTTAAGTGAACTAGTAATTTCAAATCGAACTTATTAATGTTCTATTTTTAAATGAATACTGTTACTTGTTGAACTTTTTTGATAGATCAACTAGTAATTTAAAAACAGAACATATTAATGTTCTATTTTTAAATGACTATTGTTCTCAATTTGGATATGTCATAATGACTGAGATAAAGTATATTTATTGTTTTCTTTTTTTTCTATAATGACGGCTAGTAGTTTCTCAAAATCCTTCATCCACACCTTCCAAGGAACTTAAAATTTCACATAAAAATCTTTCTTTTAATTTAGGCAGTGACTTTTTCCTAGAAGTCAATCCTCACGGAAATATTTAATGTGTATTGCCTCCTTGTACAAATCACTTCCCAAAACGATATTCTCAATCGCTAACAATGTTATCTTGTAACAAATACTCTCAAAACCTTGTGCAAACGTTACAATAACTTGTAAGCCAAGACTGTCCAATTAAGAAGCCAAACACAGTATCAATTTAATGTAACAGACATGGACGAACATGTACAAGATTGGTCCATCTAGTGAATTTCTCGTGGCTTTCCGTGGTACACGACTTGTGGACGTATACGTCCGCACGACGTCGCTTTGCAAACACGTCCGATGACGCTCAACGACGGTAAATTGATGACGACAAATAATATCGCTAGTATATCGTGTACATGTATACATGTTCTATGTTAGGTTCTGCCGTTATTTGGCGCTCACAAATTGCTTTCTGTGTTAATCTAGACTGCGTGTGCTTATATGTACTATATGTTGGTAAATTGTAACTGGACGTGGCAGGTCTAATGGGATTGACAGATAACCTGCACTCTCACAAACGTTGCGATCGATTCTAATAAACTTTATTTGGGATCGTTGTTTCGGGTTGCGTTGTAAATTCAGGCAAGTTCATTTTCATCAAACTGACTACCAATTTAAATTGTACGTTTAGTCAAATCACGGCTGTCATAATTTGACAGTTATATGAAATGTCTATAACACGTCGAACTGACGTAGAGTGTCAATTTAAAAAACAATGTATTTCTCTTATCTTACAATATGCAAGTCTGAATAAATTGATTTTGTTAATAGCAAAATAAAATAAAAACTCAATCGAAACAAAGTATCGCAATACTTTGTTTACTTTTTATTTTACGACGTTGTGCTATATACAATTGTACCGAGAGCTTTGATAATCTCTTAATATTCTAATCATTTAATATTAATTCCAATAAAAAATGATGAATACGCAACTAAAACATAGTCTATATTTCGAAGTTTGGAGATGCAATTATTATCTACAGACCAACAAGATTCAACGCCCACGTCACTAAGATTGCCCGAATCGAACCCAGGACCTCATGTTCAGCGGTTGCACTTGCAACCACTTGACCAACGAGGCAGTAAAACTCAGTCACAATTAAATACATATTGCTACCAACGATCCAACTAATATTTTGCAAATCTTTAAAGAGTAGGTATATATAGTTCATTCATCATCATTCATTATTTTAGCCAAAAGACGTTCACTGGACACAGGCCTGTCCCAATTTGGGGTGGGTTCCCCATAATCGCCACGCTTGGCAGGCGGGTTGGTGATCTCAGTAAGGTGGTAAAATGCATTGACAACGCTGCTGACCAATCTCTAGTAAGCCCCTTAGTCGCCTCTTACGACCGGGGGGGGGGCCCCAAAGTTTCATTCATAAACCGAATCAAATACCACTCAAATTCCAACGGGAGAAACAATACGTTAGAAATATTAATGATTTCTTTGTAATAATTAATTCAACCTGTTAGACGAGTCATGCAATGAATCTTATTTATCGAGTATGCTAATGTATTTAAATTTAAATCCATTAGAGTTACGTTGTGAAGTCTCTGTTTATTCTAGCTATAGTTTAACATTGAAATTTTAAGTAGATGAATGCGTGTAAGCATTCAATGGTGCCGATTCTGTTGTACACCGAACTAAACTAACTAAACTATCTCTAAAATTCCTTACTTAGGGCTATGAGAATTTTAACGCTATTCTGCAAGGAAAAATCTCTAAATTTAAAAATTATTTTGACACGACTAAAAACGAATTTGACAATCAACATGTTTTTTTTTTGGTTTCGGAACGTGGTACTTGTGTGCGCTACGCAATGATTTTTTTAGAGACGAAGGCGCGCGCTAGGGGGCAGCCTGGACGTGTTTTATTTGGAATTTTTCACTTTTTGTTTGAAAAATAAAAAAAAATATTATCCACGTGTTGACATTTAAATGTTCTCCGGGGTTTTATAAAGGGGGTCGAAAATTTCATTATTTTTGCGATAGGACACGCCATTTTCGAGATATAAGCAAAAGAAAAAATAAAAATTACACCACTGTTTTTGCACGTGAAGGCGAGGCGTTGGTGTGAATTTTTGTTCATGCCACTAGTTTTATTCCACACCTTTTTAATCGCGATTAAAAATAGTCAGATTTAGTCAAAATAAATTATTATAGTCTAAATTTTTGGTGAAAACCGGCAAACTCAGAATAGCAAAATTGTCATTTTCACTAAACTAATAACTCAGTGCAATCTTAGTGCTGACAAACTAAAATATAGTCACTTTAGTCTATTTCAGAATAGGAAATCGTCGTTTGACAGGAATAAACCAAATTTTAGTAATTTTTAGTTTAGTTTAGAGAATTTTTTACAACAGAATCGGCACCTATGTATCTTATTCATACATTTTTTAGTGCATAACTACTTGCTTTAAAGCTCATCATTTCAGCCGAAAGATGTCTACCGCTAGACATAGGTCTCCCCCAATAATTTTATTTTACTTTTAAATCAAAAATAAAATATTTTGGAAGTTTACAAACAAAAATAAAATATACTATTTAATAACCGTGTGGGCAAGGTACCGTTTGACGTAAAGAATAACACCACCCCATTTTTTCCCGTGGGTGTCGTAAAAGGCGACTAAGGGACTTACTAGAGAATGGGCAGCAGCGTTCTCTATGCATTTTACCACCATACTGCGATCGCCAATCCGCCCGCCAAGCGTGGCGATTATGGCAAACGCCGCCTGCGTTTGCCATAATCGCCACGCTTGGCGGGCGAGTTAGCGATTTCCGTATGGTGGTAACATGCATAGAGAACGCTGCCCATTCTCTAATAAGTCCCTTAGTTGCTTCTTACAACACCCACGGGAATAAATGAGATGGTGCTATAATTTACGTTCGGCATCACACGGATCGTCTTCATGATTATCTTCGCGTTATCCCGGTTGTATCCTTTCCGAGCCCGGGGTCCATTTTCCTACTTTTAACCCTCCATTTCAGACGGTCTTCTGCATCTCTTATGGTGAGTACATTTCTTAAGGCTACGACATCAAGCCACCACTTTTATAGGTCTTCCCATTCTGCTGAAGTCCGGCAGAGACAGGATGGCCAGTCATTTATCCCCCACGTAGCTTGCATGTTTCCGTGAAACGTGCCCGTACCAACGTAAGCGACACTACTGCAATTTGTCTGCTATGTCACGGATATGAAAGCTGGTGCGAATGCATGAGTTCTTGACGCGGTTTCTCGACGTAACTCCGGACATCCAGCGCAACATGTTCTTCTCAGTGTCATACAGTTCTTGCTTGTGCCGCTCAAATACGGGCCAAACTTCACTGTCATATAAAAGGACAGGCTTCATGTTGGATTTGTAGACCTGTTCCTTCATCTTGGGGCTTTCTTACTTTAGAGCTCAATTGCACCAAATGCGATTAGCGCTAAACAAAGGAGATCAGCCATACTGGGCCTGAAACTCAAAGAGTGAAAAGCAGCAAAAAAAAAATGTGTTAGACTGGTCGGGGAAGCCCTCCTTGTCATTATTGCATATTACGCCGAATCTCTACGATCATTCCTTCATCTTGAACAAGTATTACCTACTATGACAACAAAACGTATTAGAGTGTTCCTATTTTGTTTTTTTTTTTTTTTGTATGTTAACTAAATATCAAGGTGACCTTTCATTTATTTTTGCCAATCGGTAGTTACATATATTTTATTTAAATGTATAAAGCAAGATTTTTCAACTTTAAAATACAGCTGAAGGAATGGTTGTAGACGTTTAGCACGATAGTAAATATTGATATACAGGGTGTCCAGTAAATAGCACGACATACTGCAGGGGGTGATAGCTTGGGTCACTACCTATCAATACAACACAATATATGTTCAGCAAAATCTTACTTATTTTTTTTTCACCACTGTAGGTTAAACTTTAGACCTGTTGGTCTAGTGGTTAGAGACCCTGACTGCTATGCCGGAGGTCGTGGGTTCGATTCCCACCCAGGACAAATGTTTGTGTGATGAGCACGATCATTTGTTCTGTGTCTGGGTGTAATTTATCTATAATATGTATGTATTTAGAAATATATAAGTATGTTTATCAGTTGTCTAGTACCCATAACACAAGCTCTGCTTAGCTTGGGACTAGATGGCGTTGTGTGATAGTTGTGGAATATTATTATTATTACTTAAGTGATAAGAAAATAGTTCTGTGCAAAATTAAACAAAAAATAGTATTTCTTGAAAACATTCTTGTCTTTGATAGAAAAAAGACTTATCAATGAGTAAAGTAACTATTCACGAATAATTTGATGTAAAGAAAAGTACTAGAAAAGGATTTTTTCATTACGAGATGCTTAAAAATCTGTTTCAAGGTAGAGATTTTTCGGTATTTCGGAAAATTTTGTAAAACTGTAAATCCGTAAGATTTTGCTGAACATATTTTGTGTTGTATTGATAGGTAGTGACCCAAGCTATCACCCCCTGCAGTATGTCGTGCTATTTACTGGACACCCTGTATTATGGAGGTCTTTCCCGACCAGGGTAACATTTGGTTTTTCTGTGGCTGGCTTTTGCGTCTGGGCCCAACTTTGTATGAAATGTAACTGGTCTCATGAAATATATAGCACACAGATAGACGAAGGCTAGATAGCCGAAGGCTGGATAGGCGAAGTCGAGGGCTAATAATTCATAAAAAAGCATATCTAATTAATTAACTAGCTTCAATACTCTTGTTTTTATAGATCACATGAGAAAGTAACATTTCAGCTAAAAGATAAATGAGGAAAAAGAACATTTTTATCACGCTCGTAGCAAGTAAAAGTGTATTAAAAAGATATTTTCCGAAAATAAAATCATAATTTATTTAACTCTTACTTTGAATAAATATTTATTATTCCATTTGTCTACCACACATGAATGGAAACATTCGATTATCCGAAACATTGAATCATTCATGATATGATTCCCGATGCATTAGTGACAGGAGTAACCAACCACGTGGTAGGACCACCATGATAGAAAACAATTGACTACAGCTTACTACGCGGGAATATCCAAACAGCATCATAAATAAACTACATTCCTTTATTCATTGACTAGTGTCGCATCGCGGCTTCGCACGGATTTTACGACTTGACACAACCTCGAGATTTCTTTATTATATGCATGTTTAATATTAATGTAATAAACATATAATCCTTCTGGAATAAATTATCTAAATGATGGTGAAAATCGCATAAAAATCGGTTACGTAGTTTTGAAGAACAACGTGGTCACACGAACAGACATGAAAAACGACTCTCATCTATACTCATATTATAAAGCTGAAGAGTTTGTTTGTTTGTTTGATTGAACGCGGTAATCTTAGGAACTACTGGTCCGAATTGAAAAAATATTTTTGTGTTGGGTAGCCTATTTATCGATGAAAGCTATAGGCTATATAACATCACGCTAAAACCAAGAAGAGCGGAGCAGTAATGAAACATGTTGCTAAAACAGGGAAAATCGCACGGGTAGGCGATTCGACGCGACGGGAAGGGTCGGGGGAACAAGAAATTTAACGCGGACGAAGTCACGGGCAGAAGCTAGTTTATAATATATAAGAAGATGAAGAAAGGACTTGTAGCTAAATAGCAGTAAGCAGGTTAGGCTACGCTTGCTGCGGTTAGTCTGTGGATGGGTGACCATCTTTACATACCAAGACCCGGCCGTGTTTCAGAAATCAAGTTAAACCGTTAGCATTTCTCGCTATCCCGGCTACCATTTCGTGGATTTCTGAGAGATGTTACGGGTAGTGAGAAGCCCAAAAGTCTGGCAACCAGTCTTACACAATGGTTTGCATATTAACCAGTTACTGGGTTGTGGAAGTCAGGTAGGCAGTCACTCCATATAAAATACTGCTATTCAGCTGCATCCGATTAGACTGAAAGCCAACCGTAACATTATTATGATAACGCTAGGCAGAAGGAAGAAGGTGCAACTCCAAGAAGGTTGAGAATCCCTGACGTGTCAAATGGAGTTGATTTGGGGATTTCGCAGCTCAGTTTCAAGTTGTATAGTAATTAAAAAGTTGGATGCGTAATAAATAAGTGTTGACCGAAGTAACTACATTTATTAGAATCTTCAATTCAAATACCTAAGTTCAAGATGGTCGAATATAATATTTCATGAAAACAAAACATTACATCTAGCTGACTAACTGCAAAAGAAAAAGTTGGTAGCCCACTTCGTCTTAAGGCACCTTCCGAACCACTAGATCTTCATATCATTTCACAAGCTCTTCTAGAAATGGGACGTCTAATTAGCCACTCAGAATCGAAAGCTACCTACAAATATTTGGCGTTATAACAACCTGTTGGTGATAGGTAAACACTATAGGTGAGATTATAATTGATGAACACCCTCTTAATTACATAGATCTACAACTACTTCTGAGTAGGACCATAAATTATATGCAAAATAAAATTTCAGTTCATGTTTAGGAACTCTTCATCAATATAGTACGAAAGTCTTTTAATTTTAAACAAGCGTGCACCATCTTCGCTTACTATCAGGTAAGACACTGATGTTTAACGTTCATATCGGGAGTCGAGGGGATTCCGTCCGTTCCCGTTAAGAACAAAGCGGCTCACACTTTTTCTTCAACTGCGAATGTAAAGTCTATCAAATCTTTAAAAAAAATCTGTAACTTTTTTCTGACCCCACTATCCACTTCAGCACCCTCGAAAACCTTGCAAACGACACGCATGATGAAAAGTTTGAAATTTTTTACAGCTGTTATCTTGGATATCCATTTTGACCGCACTATCGGCTTCAGCACCACCGAAAACCATGAAAACTATCTCACTCTTTTGGCTTAACGCTTTTTCGTTACGTAACTATTTCTACAAATGAAATTCAACCGCAAGCTGCGTTATACAACTTCGTTCCAAAAATCAACTTTAATCTGCAAACAGAAGCCCTACAATCAAACGCTTTCGAGACATCAGTCAAACGTTAATATATATCAGCATATATGTGCTCCAATAATTTACAGATCAGCAAATATCGTACCGAGGAACACATTGCACGTCGTCGCCAGTTCTAGCCACTAAATTGCTCCTGACTAATGTACCCACTGTCGGACCTAACTGCCACCGGCCTTGTAAACGTACGAATATATTTAGATCACCAATTAACGGCTAAAAGCTGTCGTAATTGATTAAGCTGCGCGTTGCCTTGGTCACGGAAGTGAGAAGTGTTGTTTAATGTGTCCAGTAATTGGAATTTAGTTGGTTTAATTAAACTTCTAACTAGTGCGGAAGTAATTTGAATTCAATTCTAAGTGCTTAAGTCTCAAAATGCGACAGCTTTAACTTTTACAACAAATCAGGGCCAATCTCTAATAATCTGAAAGCTCGATTCTAACATAGACTACTACATTAAATACGATTCCGCATATTCACAAACTTTTCCCAAGAGTTTTATAGTATAAACGACCAATAACTCTATTGACGTCTTGTTAAAAAATAAAAATAGAGACAGAAAGACGAGCCTAAGGTTTTAAAGATAAACAATTTAATAGTTGGAACAAGTTGATTGAAACCGATTCAATACATTAGGAGAATCAGTCCGTATCAATGGAGGAAAACTTGCAAGTTCTGCAAGTTCTGCTAGCAACGTGCAACAGTCTCAATGCCGAGATGAATATCAGTAATCGAATTGTAGGCAAAGATCGTTTGCTGGACGCTCTTTAGGTTCTATTTAGAGGTTCGGAGACGCCGGACGACCGGACGGACAAAGAGACAAACGAAATTAATCGAGACACACGACGACGGCCTAATCCAATCGCGTCTATCCGGTCTGTGCCTTTTAAACAGATCAGCCATGGCTTCGGGCGGCTCTCTTGCAAGTACCGGGTACAAGCAAGGAATATACCCGGAACTGGGCTTAACCTTGTTGGGACTAGTTTTAGTGGGAAACATGGATACGTGTACTAGCCAAATTGGTTTCGAAATTTAGTCTCAGAAGAAAAAGTGCCCGATTTTTTAACAAAACCATGTCCCGTAAACTATCAGCATTGTTCGCAACAATAAACTTCAGTCGCTATTTTATTGCTCTGTGAGTTCCAAACGAAAATATATAGCTGTCTCTATTCAGCACCACAAATCTTTGAAACACACCAATTACCGACACCCACATTCGTCTGGCATAACATTAATGACTTCATAATTAATAGAAGCGTAATTTTTAATTAACACTAGCAACATCATCGTTTGGCATCGCGTATCGGGCTTTGGCGACATCAATTTACGTACAATGTCAATTTGCGCAAGAGACGCGCCGGAGTCCGGGATACCGGGCCTCATTAGAGGCGAGCGGGTGCAATTAAACCGCGCGTCTTTTGCGACTTAACGAGCGCCCAAATTGGACGGCCCGCCCGCCCTGGACACGCGTTTTAATAAATATACATTTCGACGTGATGCAATAAATATATTCACTGATGCTATCGCTGTGAAATGTTGTGTTCCCATTGGGTTTAAATGAGGATATAATGTAGAACTGATAATGTTGAGGACGAGGAAATGTTGACGTGGTTCTGTGGCGAGTTAAAATATGTAGCGGTTTTAATTGGTCACTGTTAGATCATTGTTTTATCGACACAGGTGTAACAATGTATTCTAGTGTAAAAAAAACTACGTAAAGAAAAATTTACAAAGCAATCGTACTTTTTTTTTTTCAAAATCTTTTCGGCTTGAGCTCAATTCACACCTACCTAACAAATCTAAATGGACGGCTAAGGATTTAATAAGTTGTTAACTATCAGTAAGGACGGACCAGACGTTCGTATAAAGGGGTCTTGTTAGTGCTGCTGGCGCCTCCTCCACTAACGAGACCCCTTCGAGGTACGGGAAACTGCTGATTGCCGATGACAAATTGCCTTCAGATTCGGTAAGCAAACATAAGTATTGTTTGTGGCTAAAGTAAAAGAAGAAAAGGAGTTTATCAAAAACAAATACATCTTACCATTCCATGTGAAAGTTTGTATGTTTGGATGTTTGTTACTTAATCACGCAAAACGGCTAAACGGATTAGGATGCAATTTGGCAGACAGATAGTTTATAACCAATATTAATACATAGTATGTTCCCGCGGGATAATTTCTGATCTCCACACGGGCGAACCCATAAGCAAAAGCTAGTAAAAAATAATAAAAACTAAACACGACAATGGAATACAGTTTACAAGCAAAAAAATACGTTGATCGTTAATTAAAAAGCTAGTTCAATATAAAATTCTAGCGAAATTCAGTTTTCCTGAAAAAAAAAAAAAAACTGAATCTATACGTTTCCAGGTATCGAGCGTCCTCTCTGCTAAATATCAATGTAGCCACGAGAACACAACAAAAATACACACTGACGTTGGCAATAACTTTAGTGGGATGGCAACTCAATTTTAAGGGATTCTATTTCCTACAATCTAAGAGCATGTACCGTGCGATGCCGGACGTAAATAATAGTCCCAACCCATTTCCTCCCATTGCTGTCTCGTAGCGTTCTCTATACATTTTACCACCATGCAGCCATGTTGCGATCGCCAACCCGCCTGCTAAGCGTGACGATTATGACAAATCCCACCAAATTGGGTGAGGCCTATGTTCAGCAGTGGACATCTATTGGCTGAAATGATAAAAAAACTTTTCCCTAATTTACGCTTTTCATAATAAATATTTAGGAGTGTTAACAGTTTAGATTTTAGAGCGATCTCGTTAATGAATGCAGCGGTATAGGTAATTATCATCTACGCAAATACAGAGACCGCACAAGGCAAAAGTAATGAAAAAAATCCACGTATTCCACAACTCATACCAGCATTCCAGTACGCCATTTTTCAAAGTACGCTAGTTAGCGAAAGTGTTAGTAAGAATGGGTAAGAAGTTGGTATTTTAGAGGGGTCTCGTTACTTAAGCGAGCTTAGACGCTGATTATCAATTCAGCAGTAAATTAATTATCATCTACACAAATACAGATAGTGCTACAAGATAAAGCAATGGAAATCATTTCATGCATTATATACAATGTAGAAATCTAATACCAGCATTCCAGTACTTCATTTTGCAAAGGACGCTAGTTAGCGAATGTGTTAGTAAGAAGTTGGTATTTTAGAGGGGTCTCATTTATTACAGGTACTGGGAGGCTTATTTTTGATTCAGCAGTCATCGATACAAATATAGAGACCACACAAGGCTGAGCAATGGAAAAAAGTCCACGTATCACCTACAATGTAGAACTCAAATACTTCCCATACCAGCTTCCAATACGTCATTTTGCAAAGGACGCTAGTTATCGAAAGTGTTAGTAAGAATGGGTAAGAAGTTGGTAAATTAGAGGTGTCTGGTTAATTAAGCGAGCTTAGACGCTGATTATCAATTCAACAGTAATTATCATCTACAAAAATACAGAAAACAAACAAGGCAAAGCAATAGAAAAAAATCAGCCGAAAGTGTTCGAATGGATGAGAAATTCGTATTTTAGAGGAGTCTCGTTTATTACGGGTGTTGGGAGGCTAAGAACAGCAGTAAAGGTAATTATCAATCACGCAAATACAGAGACCACACAAGGCAAAGCAAAATCCACGAATCACCTACGATGTAGAAATCAAATACATACCATACCAGCATTCTAGTACGCCATTTAGCAAAGGACGCTAGTTAGTGAAAGTGTTAGTAAGAAAGGGTAAGAAGTTGGTATTTTAGAGAGGTCTCATTTATTACGGGTGCTGGGAGGCTAAAAACAGCAGTAAAGGTAATTATCAACCACGCAAATACAGAGACCACACAAGGCAAAGCAATAGAAAAAAACTACCTATCACCTACAATGTAGAACCCAAATACATACCATACCAGCATTCAAGTACGCCATTTTGCAAAGGACGCTAGTTAGCGAAAGTGTTAGTAAGAATGGGTAAGAAGTTGGAATATTAGAGGGGTCTGGTTAATTAAGCGAGCTTAGAGGCTGATTATCAATTCAGCAGTAATTATCATCTACACAAATACAGAAAACACACAAGGCAAAGCAATAGAAAAAAACCGGCCAAGTGCGAGTCGGACTCGCGCACCGAGGGTTCCGTAAAAACATATTTTTATTATATGATGTTACGAAAAATTTACGGTTTTCGCAATTTTTCCTTTATCTGTGCTATAAGACGTTGCTTCGTACCAAATTTCAAAATTCTAGATCGACTGGAAGTACCCTTTAGGTTTTGATTCCCTTGCGAGTTTTGAAATTTGCGGCATAAACGGCTATATCTTTTGATTTCGTTAGTTTAGAAGTTTGATTTTTTCACAGCTCCAAGGGACAGTAGACCTGAGCATTTGATATGAATTTCAGCTTGATACATCCACGCGTTCCTGAGAAAAAGGGTCTTGACAGACAGACGGACGGACGGACGGACGGACGGACGGCCGGACGGACGGACGGACGGCCGGACGGACGGACAACAAAGTGATCCTATAAGGGTTCCGCTTTTTCCTTTTGAGGCGCGGAACCCTAAAAATCAGCTGAAAGTGTTAGAATGGATGAGAAATTCGTATTTTAGAGGGGTCTCGTTTATTACGGGTGTTGGGAGGCTAAGATCAGCAGTAAAAGTAATTATCAACCACGCAAATACTGAGACCACACAAGGCAAAGCCAAATCTACGTATCACCTACGATGTAGAAATCAAATACATACCATACCAGCATTCCAGTACGCCATTTTGCAAAGGACGCTAGTTAGTGAAATTGTTAGTAAGAATGGGTAAGAAGTTGGTATTTTAGAGGGGCCTCATTTATTACAATGTAGAACTTAAATTCGTCCGTGTAGGTGCCGGACGTAAAGAATAGCATCACCCCATTTCTTCCCGTGGGTGTCGTAAGAGGCGACTAAGGGACATACTAGAGAATGGGCAGCAGCGTTCTCTATGCATTGTAGAGTACCATACTGCGATCGCCAACCCGCCTGCCAAGCGTGGCGATTATGGCAAACCCCCCCTTTTGGGGGAGGCCTATGTCCAGCAGTGGACGTCTTTCGGCTGAAATGATGATGATGATGATGAGAACTTAAATTCATACCATACCAGCATTCCAGTACGCCATTTTACAAAGGACACTAATTTAGCGAAAGTTTTAGTAAGAATGGGTAAGAAGTTAGTATTTTAGACGGGTCTTGTTGACAGTCTTAGAGTTTATCAAACTAGTTGCTAACTTAATTGTGTAGATAATATTTATTTTTTCTTCTATGACACTGTTTTACATTCTGTAATTACTGTAACTCACACACTGACAGTTTATATGGGTAGTTCATATAATTGTTTTTTTATTTTTTTTTTATTTAACTGCTTTTGTTAATTTATTTTTATTTTCTTTTAATTTCATTTATTGTGTATATGTATCATTTGCATCGTTGTTTATGTAAGCGGACACGCCCTTTATGCCTGGAGGCTTTAGTAAGGTTTTAAGTTCTGTTTACGATTTTGTTTCATTATTCATTTCAGCTTGAGTTTAGTTTTCAATGTTTTGTTGGTATAATGGCGTGTGCTAGCTGACATATGGCGAATAATGTATGTTTTGTTTTATTATATTAATAACTTATACAATATTGTATAGAATCAAGTTCTTCTAACTTAACAGACAGCAGTGCTGCTGGGGAGTTTGTTCCGCCACTTCTTCTTCCCAGCTAAAGCACTAGGAAGTGTCGAAGGGCGGGCGTTTTGGGGGGACCGTCTTATGTAACTTTGACGTTCAAAAAGTGCTGACTCTCAGCCTAGTTTGAATAAATGACTTTTGATTATGATTTGATTTTGTGAGAGCTTGGAGTTTGATTATTGATTCAGCAGTAAATATCATCTACACAAATACAGAAACCATACACGGTAAAGCAATGAAAAATATTTCACGTATCACCCACAATGTAGAACTCATACCAGCATTCCAGTATGCCATTTTGCAAAGGACGCTAGTTAGCGAAAGTGTTAGTAAGAATGGGTAAGAAGTTGGTATTTTAGAGGGGTCTCGTTAGGCGCGCGGGCGGCTGATTGCCGATTGAGCACCAATTGCCTTGATTGACGGCGCCCGCACGGCTAACGAACCTGCTTTCAACGTGGACGTGCCGTTCTTGCACGTCCCACGGATACTGCGGGAAGCTACGTACTACATCTTACAGACGCATCGTGTATGTAGGTCAGTTATGTGTGAAATAGGCAGGTTAGTGGGCTGATGAAGTAATTGCGAGTGGGAATTGTGATATAAATAAACAGATTGAAGTGGAATTTGGTGTTATTTATAAATATATTTTTTTTGTAAAAGTCAATCAAAGTCACGTTACAAGATAGTAGGCGAATGTCCGAATTAAATAAGATGATAGTTTAATAACAGTTTCTTCTTTCTACAATGCCCCGAAAAATCGTAAACAGGAATAGCGTCGCTCCGCAAACTCGTCATGTTGGAAACTCGTAGAGGTGCTACGCGCTACGACAGGTTTCTGATTGCTGACTGGCTCCAATAATTTGGTCCGATTGACGTCGAGAAATCCCCACTGAATTTGGTTCATTTGTACACAATCAAGGAATTCTGTGCCACCTACGGCAACACGCCCTCTGTACTGCTTATTGCCCACACATACACACATGAGACATAATGTCTTCATTCGAACAATGCCAGACGCGCCATAAATCATTATAAAATTCGAATTAAGCCAGCTTAATGTTTATGTAACGCTTCCGCCGCTTTTATAGTCGCACACACGAGGCGTAACACCTCGCCGGCTAATTCGTTCGTACACAGTAATCAGCAGCACGTAACATCATCAGCGTCTTTGTGGAGCGAGACCGCAATCCATCATATCGGGACAAAAGGAGGCGGATAAACGCGCCAGTTGTTTGCGTGAGAGAGCGTTAATTTTGTTAAGGAGTCTCAATCAGTGGAGGCGTGTAAGTAAAGTCGGCGCGCGACCGCCGCGGGAGCGATTCGAGCGAATTACCGTACCTGGAGGCGCGGGGCCGACTCGTTAGTTGTTGTTTGCCGAGTGACGCGGGTCAATCAGCAGAGACATGCACGGAACCGCACTTCTTCATCCCCCTCTGTGGCCCCTCACCTGTCCCCCCGCCCCGCTCGTTAGGCCGCGCCGTCTCTGTCAACTGTGAGACGAGCTTTATCGAATCTACGACGCACGACCCGCGCCGCGGTCGGCCCACTCTTCGCTCTAGTTTGACTCACAACCGCCGGTAAACAAGGGAAATCAGTGTAAAACGAATTTATATGAACGACAAATAGAAGGGGGCTAAATAAGGTAACGAGATATTATAGGCGTCTGTGATGATGAATGACAGCAGGCGGAGGCAAGTGACAAATTGTTCGACAAAGATTTGACCCAAATTTTTTAAACCAGTTTGAAAAGATCAAAAGAACATTTGAAGACAAAAAATCTCTTACAAAATGTGGCATGTCTAAAGCAGTAATGGAGTAAAATAATTGTATGGAATGGTATGCGTTTAGCTAATTAACGCGCAGGGTCAGACAGCTGCGGTCCACGTGCGAGGCTGCGCCCGCGCCGCGCCGCCCGCATGTTTCTACGACCGTCCCGCCTGCAACGGTGAAAACGCAATTTCTACTTATTTGTGAACAACTTTCATATGCACCGCATGATTAGCGTTTCTTTTAATAACTTGTGAAACAAATTATTTCCTGCTTTTACATCCATGCCTACAATTTTTAATCTATTTTTGGAAATGTCTGCCCTTGCATGTAGGCAGATGCAGCAATTTTAAATAAAATAATATAGAATCAACTCTTTATGACTGCAGTTATTTGATAGTTACTTATATTTATTGGTATGTTTTATTAGTGTCCCTTAATTATTATCCATGTACGGCAAGTGGGCAATAAACAATTTCAAGTACTTTGAATAAACATTAGCTAGAACTTGTGCTATGGGCGCCGTAATTATCATCACATAAAAAGAGACATGTAGTTATTTTAACGAAGTAAACAATTATTAACATTTACAGTAATTAAACAGAAGTGTTTGTACGTAATTCCATGTCGTGGCTTGTGTAAAACTTTATGGAAATTGTAGGACATACATAATTGCCCATACAACCTAAGGAATTTATTGGCCTAGATTGCTATGAACTATGTCTTATTCTTTGGAAACAAGTATTGAAATAAATTGCCTCCACACAGTATATTTATCAACAACGTCGCAGAAACAACTAACTATGGTTATTCATTAGTTCGCAAAGAGACATAAAATTTCCATAATCGTAATATAGCCGTACCGTACAGTGAGGCAGCTATGTACTCAAACACAGTCGCGGTACACTGACACACAAAGCCTGATTAGTGCGGTGTTTCAAATAAAAACTTTGTTGCCTACATCTTAAATTAGTCCTTAGCGTTCTAACGAGACCAATTTAGTTGCTCTCCGAGACGCCGTCGATCGCTTGTTGTGTGCAAAACTGTTTACTTTTTGCTCCTCTCCAGGTAGAAAACACAACGGTTCGAAGCATTTTCATAACAATGCGCCTGCGGCTTTCTCGGTATACTTTTTTGGACGCGATGCGTTTGACAGACACACCATTGTCATCGACAGATGACGGACTAAAAACTAAACCTTATATTGATGATCAATGGGAAAGATCGATGCGAAGCCGAACACTTGGAATACCGAACCATAAAAGGTACCAATTAGTCCTGTCGAGGAGAAGAAGTTGGAAATAATTAGATTATAAAGAACAAATCTGGCTCACCTTGTGTAATCGCTTTTGCATAATATCATTCCTCCTTTGAAGTAGAAGGAGCGCCCCATGTCGGCAAGGGCCTGGCCGCAGCAGGCGCACTTGAGGCAACCGTGATGCCAGTATCTGTCGAGCGCGTGAAGGAGGAACCTCTCGACTATTTTGCCGTTGCAGCCGGCGCATTCTTTGAGTGCTGGGTTGTTGTTGTTGTGCGGGTAGTCGTGGCCGTTGGCAGCGAAGGCGGCCTCCGGCGAGGGCGGGTGCGGCGAGCTGAGCTCCGCGTACCCGTGGTAGTGCGGGTTCATGCTCAACGCGCTCGCGGCCAGCTTGACGGTTGGAGCGGGGACCGCTCGCACCGACCACCACAACTACACGCCCTGCGGACAAAATAAAAACGGTTAGTATTTGCTACTACTGCTACAGATGCACAGTAACGAAAGCTTGTGCTGGTAAGGCGTCCAAAATTTATACCTGTGTGGATAGGGCTATATTTTCACTTGGACCTCTTCGAGATTTTGACCTGTTGTTTTAATTTTTCTTGGCAGCCCTTGGTCAGGGCGCAGTGGTTCGGGGTAGGCCTGCGGGCGGCCGCGTTTATAAAATTTTCCAATTAGCAATTTCATACAATTAGGAGCGGGGTGAGGGTGCGGGCTGCGGGGCGGGGGATGGTTAACGCGGGGCGCGGGGGGAGTGCGTCAACCCGATCCAATTAGCTCGCGGCCGGCGGAGCGGCGGGACGCCCGTGCCGTCTGAGCGGCCCTGTCGCCATAAAACTTAATTAAACGTTTTAAAACAAGTATTCATTAAAGAATAATCAAGCTTATGTAGTCATAAATAACCGGATTGTCCCGCGCGGAACGGGTGCCGTAATTAAGACTGCACTGAGTTGATCAAACGCACTGATTTGAAACTACCCTTCATTAAGAGAGCGCGAGTCGGGCGCGGGAGCTTCCGCTGCGGTGCAGAAACTAATTAAGAATAACGGACGCTTTAAAAGCGTAATTAATTTAGATTGTAATTCTATTTCTCCGAGAGTAAAGTAGACAATTATTTCAGTAGCCCTTTCTTTTGGAACGATTTGCTTTGCTGAATGTAATTTGCTTAATTTCTGTGTCCAACAGGATAAAGGGTTGTACTGCTCTGAGATTTATTTCTTGCGTCCGAGTCGACGTGGAGCATGATAAATAACGTTATCAAGAGCGAACAGGTACCTATGATTTTATAATGAGTCAGTGAGTACTAACGAGCGTATCGTGATTAATTAACGATGTAGACTTCAATTACGATTGGTGCAATGGTGTTGTAAACATAACGTGTGGATGAATTGCGGAGTATATCTGTAGGAGCGTGAGGAAAGTCATTATACTTGTTGGGGCATGTCTAATGAAGGCTATAAGGGCGAGGTATGGCGTGAACGCCCGTTCGGCCGGTATTGCGTGTGTCGTAATGAGCGGCGTCGCGTGCGCACCTATCGCACTTCGTTAAATCGCGCCCGAACTACGCGGTATTAATGTCTTTGTTTAGTTAATTCTGCAACGCGTTTGGCGTAGCCATGTGGATGTGAGCTCTTAATTGTGGTGTGCGTGGAACATTTCCTATTCGACGGCGGTCAGTCAGGAAATTATGTTTGAAGTGAGGGTGTCAAGGTGCTTATACAAGGTGTTCCTTTCGATATCCCATAATTCTAGGCTATTAATGAGACCATGTCAAAGAATCAACCGTCATGTTATTTTTTTGGTTCGCCTATGTTTTTACAGAGTTATCATCATTAAAATCAACAATCCTTTAAGTTCATCAATTCCATTGAATGGTTTTTTCATGAAATAGTCACATACAGCTAGACACTGTTTACTGATTTTATTTTTTGTTTAGCCTATACTAATAATATTAAAATTAAAAAATAATAATATAAATAATTAATTTATGTTATAGCTATCACACGCATATTTTTCTTTGTATACATTTTGTCTTTCACTTCTTCTTATTCTTTTTATTAATATGTGGACAATGGTGTGGGTTACATGTGTGTAATTCTAGGTTAAGGATTGATTGTATTGCTCTTAGCATGAAACTGTTTTGTTGTTCCTAATAAATAAAATAAAATATACTGTCCCACCTCTGGGCAAAGGCGTCCCCCAATTTCTTCCAGAAACTCTTGTCCCGCGCCACCTCAAACCAATCGTCGCGGTTCGCATCTAGGTCCTCTCGCTTCTTCAGGAGCCCATTGTGTGCAGACCTTTGCCCAGCGGTCATCTTACATACGGCTAATGTGACCCACCCAATCCATATCAAGTTGAGCATAATTTTATTTTGATTAACGTAAAAAAATAACCTCGCGGGCAACCAAAGAGCTTACACCTTATATTAACTTGTTACTAGAAAAATATCATTTGTGTTTTGTTCACCAGAAGGCCAATTCCGTACTAAAAAACATTCAAAATCTAGTTGCAGTCTCAAGTCGGCGACAATCAAATGTCAAAAACTTGTCAAAAATGTACGGAAACGAGGTATTGTTGTCAGATTGCAACTGAGATCAGACTGTGAACGATCTTAAATTTAGAGAATTGCCTCTCTGTTGTTGGACAAGGAAAAATATACTGTCCTGTTTTTGGAACACTTCTAGCAAAAAAGTTACTATGCCAAAGCTCACACTTCGCAGAGTCAATTTTGATCAATAGGGAAGATGCAAATATAATATTTATGAAAATTTTATGATTAAAATGTTAAAAAAGTATAAAAGAAGGGCCACTGCAATGTTTTTATGTTACATAATGTTCATTTTTAACAATAATTACGAGTTAAAAATGACTTGAAACAAAACGTATTTCAAAACACCAATCAGCGTTTATAACAAGAGTGACGTCACCTCACTCCTGTTATGACAACTTATTGAGGCTATGGATGTAAAAGTTAATATTATTTTATGGGAATATTAATTGCATTTTTATTGTAAAAAATGGAAGGTAGGTTTATAAAAGCAGATTCCAGGAATTTACTAAGAGTTATTTTTCAGAAAAAGTTTTCCTCCACCCATTTTAAACTTTAATCCAATTTTTGACGTCATTCTCCAACTATAAATGTAATACATGTTATAGACAAGTTTGTAAGTATTAGGTAGGTTACTAACGTGTTTTCACGTACAAGCAGATTTACTAAACATATAACAAGTATATTCGCTGACTTATTACGTCAAAGTGATCTTCACAGTTCACAGCATCGAATAATGCAAAAAGGAAAGAAAGCTATGCAATGAAGAATGAATGATGCATGATGATGATGTGATGTATTGTGGAATGCAATAAAGTTTTGAGTATTGAAATGGTGTTTGGAGAAAACTGAAATTTCTTTTCGCAGCTTGAAACCAACTTTTTCTCAGTTTTGGGTCTCAAGGTCCAGTCAAAAACAATTTATTTGGAAACTTTGTTTAAGTATACACGGACTCACTGGCTGGATTATTAGTGGTATTGTTATGATCACCTGATGTTGACGGATAGTCCATTTTAAATTTTTCAAAAAAAACTATCTCAAAAGTCGAAAAAATATGCAAAAGTATGAAAGCCAACCAACAAATACAACCAGTGACAGACAAGAATGACGTCATCGGAACTATAGGTCCGTTTTCGCGGGAAAATTTAAACTGTCAATTTAAAACCTCATTTTTTCCGATAAATTACAATATTTTAATTTTTTTATATATTTGTGGTCTATTCTACATGGAATTCTTTAAAGTGAAAACAAAAATAAAAATATTGCATGTTGCCTATTATCCCTGTTAGGAACATGGGCAGTTACACTTAGCGTTGGTTGTGCAAGTCTGTGATCAGCTGTGAAAATTTTCTGATTAAAAATAAGATAAAACTTGGACCTTAAAAAACCGTGGGAAATATGGGCGGTATTCAAGCCAGTAAATATTTTTACAAACTAGACTAGATAATTGCTAGAAGTGACCATAAATCTTGTTTATGATTTAGATTCAAATTAGGAATGGTTGGATAATAAGCTGTCTAGTATTTTATTTGCATCGTAAATATTCTGTGGTTTATACTTATGTATAATCTGTGAACGTTAATTGCTTGTATTGATTTTAATGTATTTAGGACACATATTAATCGGAATGGTCTAGCCTCTAGCTAATAATGCGAACATATAGTTAAATCTACTACCTATGCAATAATTGTTTTAGCTTCTGTTTGTTCCGAAAATTACATTTTTAATTCGAGGATCTCGTTTTTTCCATGAACTCTGCCTAATACCAGTTCATAAATAAAAAAGCAAATGCCCGTTTTGGGACACGAAACAATTGTGAATAATTACTCCAACTTATGTCTATTCGAATTACAGTGTGTGAATTTGATACTGAAATGTATCTTATTATCATTAGAATTAAGGTTTAAAATATGTTTTTATTGTGAGACGAGGTGCGTGTTTAAGCTGGCGGGGGTGGGCTGAGAACTTGGCAGGTGCTGTTTTCATTATTCAAGCCCCATTGATTGGATACTTTGTTGCCGTTTAAAAATCTTATTAGCAACCGCCCGACAACAAAGCAGGCTACGATGAGCCTCCTCACAGCCCCTCTATTTACCTGTTAAGTGATTTTTTTTTCAATTACCGCGATGAGCTGCAGGTTCCAAACGAAACTGTAAGTCATCTTGTTAGTGAATGTTTATTTCCGCGCTTCCCGTCGTCTACTTTAAAACATTTGTCAGCTGCAATAAACGTGATGATTCGACACATATTGTCGGTGGAATTCCCAAAAAATTGATAGTACAATGACAAACGATTTGACGTGAAAACCATAGAGTTATTAATCATACTTATCGTTGTGACACGAACGAACAAAACGATTCCCTGGTAGAATAAAATAGCAGCAATACAAGAACAGTAATAAGCGGCATTAAAGCCTAAATTATTATCTAGTAAAAAAGCTAATGTAAGTAAACGTATCGGTCACTTGTTTTAACTGCAGGGTTCCCCAAGAACAGCCGGGCGCCCGCACGCCGCGAATAATGTAATTAAGGCGAAACCGCCGGCGAAATTAAACGCGAAAACGGAATGAGAATGTGAGCCTAATTAGAGCCGGGAGTGGGGCGGAAGACGGTGCAGCGGCACCCCAGTCCGACCCGCCGCGCCCCCTCCGCGACCCGCGGGCCCGATGCACGGGACCCCAACACGTGACGTAACATCTTCGTCTATCGCACACAAACACCACGTATGAAGCCAAATAACCCAGCTAATGATGTGGCCAAATTAAAAACACAAATTAGAGGCCCATTCAAAAATGCCAATTAATTTTAATTCCCAGCTGAACTAATGACAAACATAACTACGCCAGTACCTAATATTAATTCTGCGCTAATGAGCCGCGTTTTAACGAAGCTATAAAATATTAGCCTTTTTTTCTGCTTTTTATATTGCACCACGCAAATAATCACAGCAGAGCGCACGTCGCTCGCAAGCATAAATCCAATTCGTTTTCTCTCACATCCATACTAATTAAAAAACTGCGGACAAATTGGAGCCCACTCTTCGCCCACGGGAACATAAAATATCCATTCCATTGACGGCACCGGTCTGCCATTGATTAATTTTATCCAATCGGATGCGAATTCAAGTTTTTCAGGAGTTAATTGTCATGCTTCATTAGGTGAGTGACTTTCGGCATTGTGTACGATTACCGATTTATTCGCTGATCCATGTACCGAATTATATTCGATTTCGATTATTGAAGAATAATCTAGCGACTCATGCTGTTGAAAGTGGTGGAGGTAATATGAATGTATCAGCCCACTTATAGTAAACGGGTATACAGTACATGAGACTAATGTGTGTAATATTATTTGCATATAATGACTGTTAATGTGCCCAGCGCATTATTCATCCGGCGTGACCTCAAAACGGCCGCAAGAACCGTTTGAACGATGTACGTTCCCTCTCCATACATCTGTGTATTTTAAAATGGTTATTTCATGATAGGTAGGTAATTACTAAAGAATCACGTAGCACATAGATAATTTTATAGAAATCATGAGTGGCAAACGACGTAATTGACGCACGACGGTATCAGATCCAACAAAATTGTGTACCATATTCTAAATTATGGTTATTCTGTGGGTATGAAATAAAATACGGATTTTAAATGTTTATGGACAGAAGGTATAAGTTTAACCATAGACGATGAATTAAAATCAAATGACAAGAACCATTCTATTTCAGAAAACAGACAACGTTAAGAAGTTGCCGTAAATGATGAACATTATTCTTAATTTAAAGAAACCTTTTAATAATTCGCTATCGTTATCCCCTAATCTCCATACATTCAAATATATCCTAATGAGCTCCAACATACCAGACTAAAAATTCAAACAAGTAGGTACCTAACCTTGGCAAAATATTTAATGATTTTATCTTCAAAGTTAATAAGTATCAGCTCAATTTGAAAAACAACGACGTCGGCCTTGTTAAGCTTGCTGTTATTTTGACTATTTTGTATGTAGTTCTGTCAAATACTACAGTTTTAAGTAATTATTATCATTTACCTTGTCACTCAGAGCCGTGTCAGGGTTTTGCATGAATAGTCGTATTTGGAAACACTCCGTCCTTGCTTTGTTACTGGCGTATAATAATTAGCAGCCACTAACTTATACGATGAAGAAAAACACACAACACTTTAATATAAAACACATATTTTTATCACACTATAAGTTCAATTTACTTCGTAGGTATGTATCCAACTAGTTCATGAATATTCTCATTATGGTTATTCTTAATTTACAAGTTAACTCATTTATAGTTACCGCATTTATTAATAAAGTGCTCACCAGAAAAATATTCCTCCATGATAATTCAGACTTTATAACTTTTCATAAAATGTGTTCACATATCATTAATTTTGTAGGGTCTATTCTTGAAGAATTAACCCCTAGTAATAAAATTATGAGCGAAACGTATGTGAATGAACTGGTAGGAGCACGCGCGTGGAGAATGCAAATAGGAACGTTTTGTAAAACACTAATGGCTAAGGATTTGTCATTGCCGCCAAGCAGGTGTCGTGACGAAAAACACGTAATAATGACCGTACAAGTGTAGACATTGTCTCCGACAGATCGGGCGCTCTCGCCCGTAATTAGAGGCGACCGACCGAGGACGCCTGCGAGCTATGAATGATAGAGAAGGTATAGATAACAAGAAATGAGTACCTAATAGAAAAGTAGAAATTGATGCTGATCATTTCGTAAACAACTAGAATGAGCAGTCCGACCCGTTCCCTAATGCTAATCAAACACAGATATCAATTCCAGATAATAACCAATATTCTTATGTAAAAAGGAATTAAATGGAGTAAAGTCTAATTTCAATGCTTTGTAAAAACTGATTACGATCTTATATCAGATATTAAATCTGCAATGTATAAAGCTACCGTTGACAAATTACGCACAGATAAGCAATAAAAAAGATGATCTATGTGCGATAATTTAATTAACTGATCGTAGATTACTTAAAATTTTGATATTGCTTCTGTTAGACAACATTATTAATTAAATTGATAAAGATTTAGTTCGCAAAACAAAGGTGCCGACAATCACACTTAATTGGATAACATGGATCTGATGTCCTTCTAATTTTTCGTAAAAACTTACCAAACATTGATAATATCATAGGTACCTATGATACCTAGTTGCCTAACAGGTGGCAAAAAGTACAAACAGCTTACATTTATCTTTTGAAAGACAAATCATCTTTTTGAACACATAGAATCCGTTGTAACAATTAAGGGTCCCATTCTGTTCCCTTGTGGCATTCCAACTCATAATAGCACTGAAAATCATATCTAAAAATCAGAATTCACGTAATATTTTACTCAAATAACTCACTTCCTCCTTCTTTATCTTCCGAACTTGTTTCTTCAAATGACAATTTAGAAGTTTACGAGTTTCATTCAATGTGCCTCATCCAAAAGCGTAGCCTAGTTCGGACCTCCGTGTCAAACGAAGCGGTCCGTCACGGCGGACTGACCATAATTGTGCCTCGTCCAACAAATATATTAAGTATTCGTGATAGAAGTGAGCAGTGTGTAATTTTAGAACGTTTTGCCACAAATGTCAGCCGCGGGCGGGTCCGGAGTGTCTGGACACTTGAACTTGTTGCTAGCCCAACGCGAATGATTGCTGCCTTCCATTTACTTCGATATATGACATGGATGGTTTATCATCAAGATCCTAAGTATTACCGTATATTATATGAATTGTGGTAAAGGAGCATGTAAATGTAATGTAATCAACGTTGCGAGACGGTGTGACGTCAATTTTCGCTAAATTTCCCTAATTAAAATTCGCTTTTATGCTTTTTTGTGTATATCCTCATGCATAATTTCAGTCGATTATACTTTTGGGTTTTCTTTAACAGCTTTAAGGAAAACGATCCACCACTACACGTGATAAGAAGAATTATTATTAACTTAGTACAGTCACAGTTTGCCAATACCAGAAACTTCTTTCAACAGGATTTTCAAGTGCACGCAAACGTAAATCTTCGTTAATCTTATCTTTAATTGGGTGCAAGTTAAAATCTTAATTGCCACTCGACCCAAAATGTTTATAAGCTGTCGAACATTAAAAATACACATTAGTATGACGTTGGTCATGTATACTAAGTAAAATAATAATATTGATGACGTAGGTCGTAAAAATCTTTAGTATTAACGTCTAATGTTCCACAGCTCATTATTATCTGATAGTCGCAGTGTGATAATACCTCACATCCCATCCATTGTTTCCACCAGTGAATGAACTTTATGTCATTGGATACACAGTTATTGTCATCAATAATATTATTTTTGTTTTTATTTGACTCTTTGACGTTAGAGATTTATGCAGCGATGCCTTGTTTGATTATTTCTTTATTATTTTTTATAATGCCGTCATCATGTCTTGGATTTGCACCGTTTGGTAAACAGCTGTATGGATGCTCAAACAAAAATAGCTGAATAATTACTAGACTTTGCTAACAGAAGTAGTACATATCTACAGTTGCAAATTTTGCCTTGGCGCCAGAACAGTCATCAATATGTCAAAAAAAAAAACAAATGTTTATGTTTTAAAAATGTTTCAACAGGGAGTTTTTGACGAGGAAGCATATTTTCAAGTGGCAACGGCCGACCACACGAGACACCACTTGAAACGACTACGTAAGACTAAATTATTGCAATACTCTGAGCTGTTCTAGTGAAACTAAAGATTGATATATTGACTATTTCAAGTATCGTAGGAGAATTTTCATCTGTCCCTTCGCCTTGTACGATAAGTCCTTTAGTTTAAAGCTATGTACCTATATCTATCTAGGTATATTACTTAATTTCATCCATGTTATTTAAATGAAATATTTCTTCAGTCCTACATATAATACCTATCTAGATCATATTGAATGTGCCAGACAATAAAAAATTAAAACATTATCAATTTTTTATAGAAAAGTAATTAACTACAACGTACACAAGCAAATAGACTTAATTAATTCCAATCTGTGCTGAAAACATTTATTTTAATTAGAAAATTAATTAGCCGTTGTTTTATAAATTAGTTAACCAAACAATGCGTAAAAATCTGTAATTAATATTTTTCATTGTTATAGTAACATCATACTTATCTATAGGATTCAAAATCAAAATCTTCTTTCTACACTTATTTTCTGTCTATTCGATTCTTCGAGTATCGAGTAGGTACCGATTCATAAAAATATCTACTACCATTTGTCAAACAAAAAAAAAAAAACAGTATTAATATTTAAATTTACGGTTAGCAAAAATGATAAGTAAATAGTTGCGTCAGATAGAGTTCAAGTTTTGTAAGGAACCGATGGATATTTTCTAATAAAATTTAATTTAATTATTAGCAAACAAACAGTTCATTTATCAAATTAAATTTCATTCTAAAACATCCATCGGTTTCTTACTAAACTTCAACTAAATCCGGGTTACTTATTTGTTTGGTGACTGGACTCCTACACAGTTTAGTCTACAATTTTCAATTTTGTTTTAGCTGTTTCTAGAATTACTATTCAAGAAGTTAAAGTTTTCAAGTTTTATATAAAGTCCATTTCAGTTTATTTGTCCCACCACACCACCATTTCTTTTCATTCTTTTTCTCTAATAGGGATCGGTATTTCGACCACCGGAGATGGCAAAACCGTAAAATGTCGGAATCTAAAAATAAGAACATCTATTTGTGGCCGTCTGTAACTCTTGGTCTATTTGTGGATTTGGTTTTCCAATAATATAATGAAATGTTACAGAAGTTTATTACTTAAATACTTAACTATAAGTTTTTGACGAAGTCAATTTTGAGGCATAGACAATGTTTGGTTTTATAAGTGAAGAAATTTCAACATGTGGTCAAAACTGGACAACACTAAGGACATAAACAAAAACTTTTTTGTAGTACTTTTTTCTGTCTTTATTTAATATTTTTACTGCCAAGTTATAACACAAAGAGCTATTAAAGTATTCAGTACCAACGGTTGTTTTATTACAGAATTCTCTACTTTCAAACATTCTAATGGTGCAGTAAAAATATCAACATAAATACCATCTGCAATTCCACAATTACTAAGACTGCGATCGTAAACGAACAATTAGCTGGAGCTATTAGTTTTATATAAAGACTAATATGAACATAACATTACTACTGTAACCATACTAAACGCTCATCTTTGAGACACGGCTATTAAAAATGATTTATTAATATTACTATTTTAATTACATTACATCGTAAAGTTTTCTTTCCAACCATTTTTACAGGCAGGTAAAATTGAATTATTATTGCTTAATTCTTAGTTTTAACAAGCCATTTGATTTTAAATTAGGACTAGTTGTTTTTCTCGCATCCTCCATTAAAAATAATTTTGTTGTTGGTTTAAATGGCAATGAATATTATTTTTAACTACGTTGACTATACCTATATTTAAAAAAAACCAGCCAAGTACGTGTCGGACTCGCACACGAAGGGTTCCGTACCATAAGGCAAAAACACCGAAAAAAAACACGTTTCTTGTATGGAGGGATCCCTTTAATTTTTAACTTAGTGTTTATTATTTATTATTATAGCGGCAACAGATATTCACAACTATATTTTCAGCTCTCTACCTATAATGGATCTTGAGATACAGCCCGCTGACAGACGGACGAACGTTGGGTCCCGTTGGTTACTAGCTTTTGCCCGCGGGTTCGCCCGCGTGGATGTCGGAAATTAACGCTGGAGGACGTACTACCGCGGTAAGAATGTGTTAATCCAGGTTATATAGGTAATAGCTGTTACCCGCGACTTCGTCCGCATGGTATTTAACAAAAGTTTTTCATTAGTTTTTTTTTTCGTGATATCCTATTTTTTTTTCTAAAATAAATGTAGCCTAAGTTACTCCTTGTTACATCAGCTATCTGCCAGTGAAAGTCCCGTCAAAATCGGTCCAGCCATTTCAGATATTAGCCGGAACAAACAGACAGACAGACAAAAATTGTAAAAAATGTTGTTTTGGTATATGTACCGTGTATACATCCATATACACTTAGTAAAAAGTGGTATCTTAATATTACAAACAGACACTCCAATTTTATTTATTTGTCTAGATATTCAGCAGTGGTCGTCTTTTGACTGAAATGATGATGATGAGGACACGTTCTTCGTCTTTCCGAATCGGTCTTTCGGCCGGGTGACTTAATGCATCTACCAACGGTCCCGACATCTATGACTGATCCTATAATCCCAATATCACCGTAAGGGCCTGACCCTACCAGGGTCGCGAGATTTGTTCGAAACAGATACCGTGACCTTGGCACATGAGCAACACGGGTGGGTTTTAGTCAGTAAAAGTCTGACACGCCCTTCCGCTCCACCCAAGAGCGGGAGACGTCATTTGATGATTTCCCACCAAAAAAAAAAAAAAAAACTAATCCATAGCTGGATCTGTCGTGTAACGGTAAGTTAAACCACGTTTTTAACCGACTTCAAAAAGGAGGAGGTTCTCAATTCGGATGTTTATATTTTTTTAATTTTTTTTTATGTATGTTCGGCCATAACTCCGTCATATATAAACGGATATGCAAAATTCTTTTTTTGTTTGAAAGGGGTTTATTCCGAAACGGTCCCATATAAATTTCATATAGATCTGATGATCAGTTCCAGAGATAGACACCGGAACTCTTTAAAAAATGACAGCAAATCAACCGCGATTTCTGCTATCGCATAAATATGCATTGTTTGTTTGGAATTAGTGCGGGGTGGATACCACAACTAAAAATTTAAAAATAAAAACTTTTTTACAAAAAAAAAACAACCGACTTCCTTAAAAACACTACAAAGTGAAAAATAACTTTAATTTCGGAAGTCGGTGGCAAAAAAACCATAAATACAAATCCTAAGACACCGACTTCCGAAATTAAAGTTATTTTTCACTTTGTAGTGTTTTTAAAGAAGTCGGTTGTTTTTTTTTTTTTTTTGTAAAAAAGTTTTATATTTGTTTTAAAATGCAAGTCATTAGTTCAACTTCAGTCATATTCCAAAATAGAAATGCTTATTGAAATTGAAATAAAAAGAAATGTTTTTTTTTTTCATCTAATTCTATTAAGCTGAAGAGTTTGTTTGTTTGGTTGACCGCAATAATCTCAAGAACTAGTGGTCCGAATTGAAAAAATATTTTTGTGTTGGGTAGCATTGAGGAAGGCTATAGGCTATTTAAAATAACGCTACAATCAAAACAAGCGGATTAGCAACGAAAAATGGACGAAAACTGGCAGGCAATTCGATGCAACGGGAAGGGTCAGGGGAGCAAAAATTTGACGGGACGAAGTCGCGGTCAGTAGCTAGTAGATCTAATAAGACACTTTTACATGTCAATATTTTACAACTAGATGGCGCCGGCATTTCCTATCTGACTGACCCCTGAGCCCTGACCCCTGCCGAAAGAGACTCAGAGGATGATCTCTGAGTCTCTTTACAAACATTATATGGTTAGAATTTAACGGAGTAAAAACTATGCAGAGCAATGCCTGGAAAAGCCCTTTGAAGAAAGAGCCGTTGTAGCTTTGATATGACCCACCCTTTGAGTGTTCCACAGTGCAAAGTCAGGGTGTGAAATCTATAAAACGTATGTAATGTATCCGAGACCGTATTTCTTTGTAAAGTGTATTCAAGAGTGCAGCCAGCAAGCCCACCATAAGATATGGAGGTTCACGTATAATTTTATTATTCTATCTCACACCGGATAGATAATGTCGTTATTCGGTCACTTTCACACCGTTTTATAGCTCATCGCGTATCGAACATGCGCCGGCGCAGCTAGGGTTACTATCCGTTCTGATTGGTTCGGACATGTCATGGCTTTTTGGCTCCCCATCTGGCCTATAGTTCGGTCATGTCATTTGTCCCGAATATTGGGCTAATTCGTTTAAAAAAGGAAGATTTAAAAATAAAATATTCAGATTCTTCTTTTTCAAATGTCTATTTCTTGTCAGGACTTTTCTTTAGAAATGGTAACCCTACGCGCGGCGCGATGCGGCGCAGACGCACCGAGATAACCACGATTCCATGTTAATTTATCGCGTTTACTGCACACAAGCGTAAACTACTTTCTATCTTTCTATTAGATACATATCATAGAATTTTCTCTAATAAAAAATCATGACATTTAATTGATTTATTTACTTTCTTGTACTGGGAGAGAAATGACATGCTCTAGTGGAACAGCTGCATAATTTCCCGCGTCGTTTGACTGAAGAAAGCTGTGGTATGATTGGTTGATGGTGTTCGTTAACCATGTAGCTAATTGAGTTAGTTTTTGCAGTTATTTATTACTTACAATTGTTTCAGTGAAATTTTATAACTTGTCAGTTACCGATTGGAACATCGGTTTTTATTCATTCATTTATAAATCAGTGCTTTTCAGCAGGTACTATGCAATACAGAACGTGAGCATTGCGACCATTGACTTACTTTTTCACGTAGTTGCAAAAGAACTCTTGCCATTTTTTCCGACATTTTCTAATTTTTTTGCCGGTCCAGTGAAAAGCCACTTGTGAAGTAAACACCATTCATGATGAGTGTGCCAAGGCGTAAAACATTTTGTTTCTGGTTTATGCATACTTTTTGTGCTATAACTGTTAAGTTAAGCGGTTAACTGACGTCTACCGTTAGCTGCGCAGGCGATGTCAACCGCAACATTAAACTTCTACATATAACAAGATCGTATTTATTCAGTTTCTGTCTCTCCTTCAAAGCGGGCTTGTTATATGTTGTAAATATTAGACGATTAATTATCTTCTTTGATCAATCGTCGAGATTGCTCGGAGCTATCGTAGAGATTATAAAAGGTTCAATTATAATAAATGTAGCTAATTTCAATCAAATAATACCACTAATTAGCTGACATGGAGTCTTCTTTGTGCGGGCCGCTTAACAAATGACTCAATTGATGTTGTTAATAGCCGGGCCTTCGCGGCCTCATTATAACCAAGTCATTTGGGGTTCACAGACAGTCACGACACCACTGGACTAATAGAAATCAGAATCTAACTAAAAACTATTAAAATTAATACTGGTTGGTATATGGTTAACGATGAACAAAAAAAAAAAAAATCGCAATGGATTTAGGAAACAAAAAGTTCAAAATTCATGATTGGTTTCAGTTGGAGCTATACGGTTAGCCATTCATGTTTTAACTGAACTGGTGGTCAATTTTATTTTTTTGGAAAGAAATGAAATTGAGCCAATATGGAATGAAATTACAGAAGAAGAAGAAGTAAGTATTCTCTAGTTTATTTGGATGTCCGCGAGAGGCTTCAATGCAGGCACGAAATAGGAGTATGCGATTTGACTTGTATAAAAGTAACCTTGTAAAATTATTATCAATGTAAATGAATTAATTGCATGGACACCAAACAGATAACTCGAAAAAATAACAAAAGGCTGTCGAGACTTTATCTCCCATCATTTGTCAATAATTATTATTATCTGTGCAAAAAAAGTTGAGCATCATAAAAAGTACCATCATCATTACAAGCCCAGGGATATTAAGAGTCTTTGAAATTAATGACCTTAAAAAAATAAACCGTAGTTACATGGTCAAAAACGATGTTAATCGAGAGTTTCGTTCATTACTGGTTAATTATCAAGTGCCCGAGGCAAAGCCATACCGTCTGTGTTACAAATATTTTTGTTTTTCAACTAATTAGACAGTACTTCGCTTTGCTAAGTTATGTTGTTCTTTTTATAGAATTTGCTACACGTGTCTCGTTTATTAATAAAATATAATAGAGGTAGTCAAAGGAAGTCATTATTTCAGGCATGAGCAGTGGAGGCCCAGTGGTATCGGCCGCGACTTACGAGTAGGTCGTGATTTCGAACCCAAGCAGGCACTTTACTGTGTGTAAATAATTTCATCACCACTGCTCTCAACACGGTGAAGGAAAACATCGTGAGGAAACCGGCATGTCATAGAACCAAAAATTCGAATATATGTGACATCTACTAACCCGCTCTGGGCCCGCGTGGTGGATAATGGCCCACTCCCTCTCACTGAGAGGAGGCCTGTGTCCTAGCAGTGGGAACATTATAGGCTGTTGATGATGATGATGACACGGTTAAGAATAAAATTTAATAGAGGTAGTCAAAGGAAGTTATTATTTTCATTGTTGACACGAATTCTGTACCCTAATTGAGTAACAATCACATACTTATGAATAATGTTGAGGGATATTGCCACTCTATTGATGCGTCAGTTTGAAAAAAAAAATGTCTGCGTTACAACGTAAATTACGCAATGAATGTTATTGATCGGTCAAAAGGAATACCATTCCTGCTGATAGTGTGTTACGCAATCACCCCGCTGTTGATAAAGGCAAAGCTTAATTTAGTTTGCCAATGACAAGCTGAGAAGAGAAGGGACTATCAGGTGCGCTTCTGTCGAATATTGATCAACATTCAAAAAAAGAACAAACTGCAGGAGATTTGTGAAATGATAAAAGGATTTAAAACATTAAATTTTTTGGTGATGATAAAAAAAAATACATTCCTGATTCTCCAAAGGCGAATAAAAAATGAATATTTAAAAAAAAACTATGTTTTTAAGCGAATGCACCGGCGATTTGGATTCTCGTTATCTATGAATGAACGAGGAGTGACATTGACTGACATCGGAGTTGGATAGTGGTTTGAAAGCGACGGGCGGTCTGCCAAGACGTGGTCTCCGAGGAACTAATATCGAATTAAATCTTCTGAAGCAGTTAATTTTTTATACTAAAGTAAACGACTCAGTAGTACTGAACTAAATTGCTCAATCGGAGTGTATTTTTCTAAACATTCATTACTTGAGGAAACAAATTCAGATATGTATTAAGAGTCTAGAATTGTGGCTGTTTAATGGCAAAAGACTCGATCCCTATTACGTGGAAATCTAGGTATAATCAAGCTCTCATGTTACCACTGCTGGGACACACCCATTCTTTTTCTGTGTGAATCATAATTGACCACGCGGGCCCAGTGCGGGATGGTGGATATCACACGTCTTTGAATTTTCGATTCTGGGACATATCGGTTACCTCACGATGTCTTCTTTCACCGTTTTGAGAGCAGTGGTGATGAGGTAAGTTTGAACCCACAACTTACAAGTCGTAAGTGGTGGCCGTTACCACTGAGTCACCACTGCTCTTCTGAAAGTCTGTTATTCGAACATAAACTTTAACCTAGTGCCTGCCTCTTCAGAAAATAAAGTCATGACGTAAAATTGTTTTGAGAAACCGAATTCCCAATCGGAAGTCTTCGTCCGCCTGATGATGCGGAAAAGTAAACACAATTGTACGGTCTTGTGTGGCTAATGCATGCATGCGTAGGCGACTGTAAGCTTCAAACACCACTGTTTGCTGAGGCAATCCTATATTAGCATTGGCTCCAACGATTTTCTAATTAAATCTGGGTGTGACGACTAACCCTGGAGAGGAATGCAGCATCAAGTACTTATATGCTGCAAATGCAGACGCTGTAGCGAGTCAGCTGTATAAAGAGGAAGGGGATGGTGAGGTGACAGGGGAGTATGAAAGAGAAAATGGGTTAGCATCGCTGTCCAGTAAAATGAGAAGTCAAAAAAGCCCATTTTCTGTAACCCACAACCAAAGACAGAATATCATGGCGCATAAAAGTAAGGAGACCCGACTCCAAATAATGGGATCAGGGACGGAAGACGATGACAAGTAATATGGGATCAGCCAGGAAAGCCAGAAGAAGTGTAGGTACCGCACAGATGTTGTTGGAAACGACACATACGTGCACTCATACCCATACGAGACTTGGGGTCTCCCAAATCTCCAGTGCATTTGATCAATTAATCAATTCATTCTATCCTTATTTATGGGCTGAATATCGCCTTTATTCGGTTTGAGTTAATTGAAGACCAGAACTTTTTGATCCATGAAGATATCTAAACGGAATAAAAAGTGTGACATCTAAAAACTCAGCCGTGAAACGTTGAAGCAACACATTCCCTACGTGTATTACGCTTCAACGCCGCTTTGACGAGCACATTAAAAGTTTTATTATATAGCAAGACGGGATAATAAGCAGTGGCCCCAGTTCACATTGATGGACATTTGACTGCGGCCTGACAGGCGGTGGCCAGGTGGTCCTTACCCCACCATTGTGAGTTGTGACACAATTTTATACCCAATATAACAGACAACATTTAAATTTTCGTATGACTGTCACCGACCAGCCACTATCGTAGAATTTTATTTGTCGCGTGTGTCATTGGCATTAGAATAAAAGCTCTCGTGTCTGTACCAGACCGGGCCGTTTCCATGCGTATGATTTTCTCTTTTACTTGTCGCTTTAACGAGCGCGACAGAACATTACCAACGTAGGTCGCCCATAAAAAATATCCTAGGCAAGTTTCCAAAGTACTCGCTGTCTTGTACTGTAAGCGTGCCGCAGCCAATACATGTTCCGGTCACAAAAACGTTTGAGAGCAAACAACGCGAACATAAATCTAGAAGTTGTAATGAAGCGTTATTGGTACGATAATAAAAGCTAAATTGATTAGCGGTGGTCCCGCGCAGGTAGACCGCATTCCGGACGCCCCCCTCCTCCCCCGTCGCCGCGCGCCTCCCCGCCGCGATCACCGCCCGCCACGGGATCGGGACACGGGAATGTTTGTCATAACATTAAACTCACGTTAAGAAATTACGTTGTTACAATTGGTAGAACTCACTAGACAAAACAAAAAAACCTGAAAAGTTTTCTTTTTGGGAACTTTTTTTTGAAGACTTTTGCACACACACAACATACAATTTGTAATATTTAGGTGCATTGAAGCTGCATATCATCAAATCCCCCCCTTTTCATAATTTCACCTCACTCACGTGTGTTGCCATACCGGTTACAATACCAAAACTTGTCTTACCTGTAACAAAAATAAAGCATTCGTTAGTAAATCCAACAGTTTAGGAGTATCCAAGCTCAGGTAAACTGTAGAACTTGCTTTTTACCGTTGTGAGCGTGAATTAATGACGATCTGCGCAAGAGCATGACTCATCGCAGGGCGCGGTGAAAATAAGCGTAAAATTAATAACAGATCAAGGTTGCAATCAAAGAAGAACGCCTGCACGTGTGGGATTTTTGTTTTTTATATTAATAAACACTAGTTTTACGAATTTTTTAATAGTGTATTAAAGTATTTCATACAATTTTTTATTATTATTTTGTCTTGTATACCCGTACATCTTTTGAAGAATCGCGGTAATAAATAATAGGTAAGCGGTTTTTTTAGACGAACAGGAAATATATATGAGCATCTTTTGTTAATGTACGTAGATACGTCATTAACAACTTCAAATTGGAAAAACCTAGATAATATCTTTTATAAACAATACATCATATTTCCAAGTTATCATGCACTTAGTACCCAAACATTCCATTAATCATTTTTTATTCTTGAAGTTTATAACCTTTTAATGTTCCTTACATCGTCTTAACGTTCATATTATTTTATTATCTCCGCTATTGAAAGATTAATCGTAACCAGATGATCAATGTTTCATTTACAAACAAACTAGAATAGGAACATTCGTAACGTTAACCGATCTTAGAATACGTCTTTATATTTGTTACACTCTGTGGTCCCGCGAACCGGTGACCATTTTATTGAGAGAGCGTGCGTGGGCGCAACTATACAAACTATAAATTTAGGACCGCTAATAAAAATACTACTAACACATTTCCTACACTTTGATTCGACCTGTTTATATAGATCAAAGAAGTATGAAATAAAGTTTATATAATCTTTCATAATAACTGTGTATATTCAGAGGATATGAATGAGTGAATGGCCCAGTTGCAGCAATTCCAGCCTCCTGATTTTCGTCATACGGAGATACTTCGTGTCCAATTAAATGTTAAGATTGAACATAATTATGAACACCTGTAAGATACACAATTTGTGATCGTAATGAAGAAGCCAGCACGCAAGCAGCTGACATATCGAGACGCATGATGACAGTGTTAATTGGGATTATTCCATTTAAGCCGTGCTCTTAATTCCTCGGGAATAAATTCGATTGTTGAGACAAGTTAATGCGCCCAGAAGCGGCTTAATGAAGTGGTGACTGTTAATTACTGAGGCATGTATGATCGTAAAGATTTCGAGTAAAGTGTTATGCGCGAAGTTGCACGTTGCGTCGTGGTTGGCGACGACGGCGCAGGCGCAGTGTACTCGCGTGATGGCATCCCAGCTTCATGAATGAACGCCGATCGGACTCCATTCAACCAGTTTGGTCGCGCACTGATTACCGCTTACCCACTTTTAATCTTATCTACAACACGACTTGGTACCACCACGTGAACTGAGCCCGCCGAGAGGCGACCGCCATTGGTCGACTGGACGCTCGTCCCAAAAAACCAACCGCTGCCTTCCTCTTTTCATTCACACCTTTTTCTGATGTTTTTTGGTGAATGAAGTCGTGTTCGGGATAATTATTGAATTTCGACGATTCGTTACGAATATCGATGAGCCGGAAGCCCATCGGCGCGGGTGATTGCATCGGGTGATAAAATTCCGTCGCTCAGAAAGTAATTTTATGGTTTTTAAACTGAATTTTAGTTTGATGTGAAATATATTGTTGGTGATGTTGACGGTTTCGTAAATAACAAGATGGTTTCCTATTACATAAAACTAGCACGAAGGTAAAGTAAGACATCATCTGCATGCCTTTTCCCAACTATGTTGGGGTCGGCTTCCAGTCTAACCGGATATAGCTGAGTACCAGTACTTTACATGGAGTCGATCTGACCTCCACAACCTGGGTGATACAATAACCCTTTGTAACACTGGCTAACAGACTTTCAGGCTAGCAACTCGTAACGATTGTCAAAAATCTTCGAATGGCAGCTGGGACCAAACGCTTTACATATTTTACGTCTAAAGATGGTCCCTCATCTACGGAATAACCGCAGTAAGCGTAGCTTAACCAGCATGCGTAGCATGACCACCGTAGAAAGGGGTTTTGTCGACGGAAGAATAGACAAAATTACAGATTGTAGAAAGATTAAAGACAGAATTAAAGGTTGTAGAAAGATTTGTACCGTTTTATGCTGGCGTAGCATGACAATTCTATCTCTATTCTACCAAGAATAGACAAAGTTCTTTCTATGGTGGTCATGCTACGCGTGCTGATCGATAGATTCGCCCAGCTGTTATTTCTAAGCCAGAAGCTCCATGAAGGTAAAATAAGTACTTACGAGTCATAATTACATCTCTGTCTCCAAGATTTTCTTAGAGTTCTACAATACCATTAATCCGGAATGTCAAATTAAATTAATGAACAAACAAGCGTGGTGCAATGGCGGCCACTGGATGGATATTAGACGGGCATTATAAAACGAATCAGTGGTAATAACGCAGGGGATCTAATTAAATTGCCGCCGATAATAATGGCACTCAGTCTCCCCTAGCAGACCCCTCGACATTTATTATTCCAACAGTACCTGCACAGTACGGAAAGGGAACAACATTTTTCTAAATTTCTCACCAGCTCGTAAATACTTTATAACAACTATGAGGTAACAGAACAATTATTTTTAGCAAGATTCAGATTAAATGTAAATAACTGGAAACATTCTGTAAGTGGAACAAGGGCGGACTGGAGTAACGTAATTAAAGGGCTCTGGATTCTCTTGGAAAACGTGTCAAGGAAACCGTTAAAGTAAATTTTATGTAGTTACTCCAGTTAATACTGCAAAAAACACTTAAGAAGTACATGGTTTATAGAAACAAGAGTACAGGTTATTCTATTTCCCTAACGTGGAGTCGTTGGCTATTCCATGCGTCGTGTCTACATTGTCTGCTACTCTGTCGAATTGCAATTCACGGCAATTCAAACGCACACCTTTATATTGTTATATCTCCATTTCATTGCTCGCCAGGGACTACATCTGCTCGGGCTTCCCTCGTGCTCCCCGCGCCCCTACCCGTCCATTAGTGTTTTGTGAATGATTTAAAAGCTCTTTCGGATAACTACTCTGTAAGTGAGTAATATAAGACTTGCTTCCTATTTTATCAGTGCTCCCCAAATTTGAGTGCGCATTAAAACATTTAGCTGTATTACAGGCATTATTATGAAATATCAGCTGTACGCCTATTAAGGAATGCAACTCGTTCAGCTCCACAAATTAATGGAGCAAGAATTCTAGGCGAGATATAAAAAATAAATGATTAGAGACAATAAAATAGCTTTTAGCATAACGAAGATTCTTTGGCATCGCTGAAAATCTCGTCTGAAAGTTACTGTCTTCCCCTTATAATGTATTTACCCAAATAGAACGGCTGACGACATTAATTTCATCACAAGAGAATGGCATTCGATTGGAGACATCCCTGAGTATTTATACTCTCGTTATGTACCTGATATATTACAAGAAAACATTCGTAAAACCTTACAAAAATATACGTATAGAAACGGCAGAAACACAATAACACGAAATTTCGGAATCCGAGTTTTAGGCGGAGCGAAAGCGGAAGAAAATCCGTCATCTGTGGGTCGTAAACAATGCTCGTCGGTACGTAGGTGCATGTAAATGAGAGTTATGGTAATTTATCGGCGGGGATGGGGTGGTAATGATAAGATAACGCTTTTGTTAGCGCACGGCCCGGAGATACGGCCCATGGACGAGCGCCACACCGCACGGTGGATCGAAAATCGGCTGTAGAAGACATAGGATCTCGATTTCTTAAATGTTATTTTTTTTGCTGGAAATGACTTCTGCTGATCATTACTATGTACAAAAATGACACCCGAGTTAATTCTGCCCAAAAACGAAGGAAATATATTTTTTTTTACGAAAAATTTGTATGAAGCTAGTATGAAAAATCGAATTATCTCCTAAACGGCATGTTTAACCGTAATATCCTTGGAGGTGGTCATAGTGCTAATTATTTATGATTTTTTGGTTGCCGATTTGACGAAAAATTTAATGCCGTTTTTTTTTTAAAAATCGTCAAAATATTTTTATTTATTTTTACATGTAAAACGATCCCTTTTAGTGTCCAAGTTAAAAAGTTCGATATGTTATTAACCCAAATATTAAGAACACACAAAACAAGAAAAAATAAATTAAAAAATTGCTGTTTTTTACACATTTTTATTAATTAAAATAAAAAAAGATTATCAAACTCTTATTTAAGTAACATATAAAGTTATATTATATACAAAATAATTTAATTTAAGGAATTAATACTAAGCATTTGTAAAATAAAATAAATAAAAAAAAAGACAAAATATCATTAAATATTACAAAAAAAAAAACCCAAACAGGCTCAAATACAAATTTACAAATAAGTACATATATAATTTTTTTACAAATTTTCCTTATCACTCTCGTTGTCAGACTCCAATTCTGAGTCAGCATCCAGATTGGATATATCCAAAAAATTGAATTAAGTCGAGAGTTTCAGCAAAAAAGCTCTGCTTTTTCTTGGCATCTAACTTAGGCCTTTGTGTACTTAGCAAAGGATCCGAAGAAACAACAAGCATATTTAAAATGTCTTGATTGGAATCCTGCCTGCTTCTTTTCCGCGAATGATGTTCTCGAAACCTCCTAAAATCTTTGTTTCGAGACTCTGAGACTTCTTCCGAGAGAGTCCCAATCGGCACAATATTATTTTTCTCAATTATGTCAGCCCCATTTTTTTTTTTTTTTTTTTTTGGATGGGAAATCATCAAATGACTTCTCCCGCTCTGGGCGGAGTGGGAGGGCGTGTCAGACTTTTACTGACTAAAACCCACCCGTGTTCCTTCAGTTGCCCATGTGCCAGAGTCACGGTATCTCTTTCGAACAATCTCGTGACCCTGGCAGGATGTCAGCCCCATGGATTAATAATTTATGAACGGTTAACGACATGTAGTACCAGTCGTATAATAATACGTACTTTTCTGCTGTTTTGCGGGCATAATCTCTAAATTTTATTATATCGATCTGCTCTCCAGATGTAATTGCTTGTAAAATTACAGCAAATCTTTTGATGAGGTCTTCATCCAAACCGGTTATAGCTGCGGTTTTATTAGGAAACACAAAGAATTTTCTTGCAGTATTCCCGTCATTGGTGGTTCCCGAGCCTTGTTTTACTATATCAATCAACAGATTGAGCTCATCTTTGAATTTATTTTGAATTATTTTCTTCCTTGTCTGTAGCATTTCTTTGTGCTCATCACTTCTCGCTGCCCACCGTTTGAAGTCGAGCCTGTATGCAATGTGTAACAGACATTCCATACAATTTATACGGGCGTGTAGGGATGACAAGCCAAATTCATACAGGTCAGAACACACAATTTTTGATGTTACAGCATCTAAGCGGTTCATTTCTGTAGGTTTTGCTAAGCACAGGTAGCACGATGCATTTGATCTAGCTTCAGAAAGGTAAGTGCAAACTTTAGCATCGATCATCGTCATCATTAGTTCATGAGTCACCCTATTATTATTATTGCACTCTGTGGGGATAAGGGCCTCAATTTCTTCATCCATTTGTTTTTTCAGCTCAAGGACAACTGCTTCACTCTCCTTTACAAAAGTAAACTGAACTGGACGACAATACAAAACTGAGCATGGTTTTGGGTTCGTCCATAAGATGTTGTCTCCATCTGTCAGTTTAAGTGGCACCAAGGAGGTCATGAAAATGCTCGAGTCATCTTCCTCACCCTCCATTTTCTGCTTGTATCGGCTTTGGCTAGAAGCACCATCAAATCCCCACTAGGATATCAGCTTCAACTGCTTGTTATGCTCTTCCTTAGAAAGGCTTTGAAGGATTCTTGTAACTGTGATATCAAGTAAAGCTTGAAGTGTAATCCTAGCCGATGAATCAGTAACTGTCACTGATTGCTTCGGAGGGTAGCAATCAAGCTTAGTTTGTTGCACTTTATAGTAAGATGGATAAATATCCTTAGCACCTTCCCGAATGGCAGCCTCTCGCAACGTAATATATTGCCACTTTGAGAGTTTTAGCGAAAGAAGCAATCCAAGCGCCTTTTCTGACGTAAATATGATTGTTTTCGCTGGTTTCTTAAGCGTTTCATTTAATTTAGCGGCTGCTTCAGGATTTTTCATCATGTATTCGATGACAGAGGCGATATCTCCATGCCCTTCTTCTTTTAAACGTGCTGCAGCTGCATATGCCAATTCACTGGAATCTTCGCCTGTGTGTTCATCAGATCTTCTCTTTTTTTGTTTACTTCCCAGATCTTCGAATGGTTTACGGGATCTTTTCGTCATTGTTCCAATGGACGTTGATGTCGACGGTTCTGGAGAGACTGAGGGCGCTCTTGGTATCTCATCAACACTTGGTTCTTGATTAACTAAAGTTTGCACAAAACTCGGCCAATCAATATTTGCTCCCAACCAATTCTCGTACTTTCTCCTGAAATTATCAAGGAATCGGTTGGATTTCTGCCACCTTTGTAAAGCGGCTCGCGTAAATCTTCGACAAAATTCTTTGAGAACAACACGATCTTCGTCAGACAGGCAATCGCCTATGCGGGATACAACTGCACTGAACAATACTTCATGATCAAATGAAGTACTCTCACTTCGTAGAAGAACAAACAAGTCTAAATTCGTGATTAAACTTTCCATTCTAAGATTCTATAGTCGCAGATTTAGTGTTAGCAGTTACACAGTTGTGAACAAACTAAATTATAAAACAAAACTGTAGCCCTTTTATTGCAAAACGCCAATAATTAGGTAACTACCCTCATTAGTTATCTTCTCATTAGCTAATGAAAATTTATAATTGTCACTAACTATTCTTAGAACTCATAGCACTGCTAATTAACAAATTAGCTTACTTATCAGGAAAAGTTGAATGTAATCCATAGTTGGCATTGTCGTGAGATATTGAAAATCATTAAATCACCTATAAAGACTCATTAGAAGACCTAATCAGTGTAGTTACTTAATCACTTCTTTTCGGACTCATTAGAAGAGTAAACAATTGGTAATTTGGTTGTATGAAAAGTTTTAAAACTCATGATGTGTTGATAAATATCTAGCTCAAGCATAGTTGTCTACGTGTGGGTGTACTATAAACCTCTGCCAACTCCTTCGGAAATATAGGAGTGATGCTATTTTATGTTACGTGTAGTTAAAAGTCCGTGTTCTTCAACATAAACACTAAAAGGAATCGTTTCATATGAAAAAACAAATGAAAATATTTTGACGATTTTTAAAAAAAAACGGCATGAAATTTTTCATCAAATCCGCAACTAAAAAATTATAAATAATTAGCACTATGACCCCCTCCAAGGATATTACGGTTGAACATGCCGTTTAGGAGATAATTCGATTTTTCATACTAGCTCCATACATTTTTTTCTTATAAAAATTATAACTCTTCCATTTGTGCACATATTTACTTCATATGACATTTTATAGAACAGTAATGATCAGCAGAAGTCATTTCCAGCAAAAAAAATAACATTTAAGAAATCGAGATCCTATGTCTTCTACAGCCGATTTTCGATCCACCGTGCACCGCCGGCAACTCCGAATTATTTTTAGTGTGCCCTAATGAAATTGGGAAAACGGAACGCTTATGGAATTGTCTCTGTCTGAGTTTTGGTGTCACGGCCCTATTCGGAGTTGGCGGTGTAAACAGTAGACTTGACTTGGTGTACTTTGTGTGCTATTCAAAATTTGCCCAAGACTCTGGCATGGCAAAAAGGGTTAATTGGACGTATCCTGTTGCATACAGACAAATTAACCTTAAATATAATGCTCAACAATAAAAAGTTTTAAAAGTACCCCTCGCTTAATAACTAAGGTAATAAAAACATGCGCAACGAGGTCTACCTTGAGGTAAAATTGTCAGCTGCGCATTACACAATACAACATACTTTATTTAACACACATAATAAAAATATTTATTTAAACAATTTGTTATACTTGTAAACAGTACGCCTAGAATGTTTCGGCACATTTCTCAAACGTCAGGGCTCACACTTGACCGGCTTTTTATCGTGAAAAATTACAAAACAAAAACAAGATTTCACACTTAAAGCATTTTATTGGACGACGCGACGCAGGAATCCGTTGGAGCATTGAGGTGAACGGTCGAGGATAATTTTTATCGTGAAAGCTTTTACTGAATACTGTAGTACTGTCTAAAGAATTCACATTAACGAAACTCTTTTAGATTCTTTTAATTCAAATAGACGCTAAATATGTTATTTACTAACAGCAACGTTTTGTAATTCTTTCAAAATAGATTTTTTATGCGGAATATTAACTTATCTCATCATAATCGAGATATAATCTTCAGTTCCTCATTGGCAGTGAATTAACGTTTTGTCACTAAGCGATAACCGTCATCGCGTTTCTACAATAGAGGAGATTGGGGTAAATTGGCAGATAAAATAAATTTATCTGTATGTGCAGTTAACGAGACCCGCCAGGGGTCCCCGGCCCCATCTGTTTCCCCTGCAGACATAGCGACGCCGAAAACTATTATTATTGTAAAAATGATAATTCATAGAATTTGTTTATTCAAATATGAGTGTGTATTTACGTAAGGACGCTATAAATTGCCGCTTAAATAGAAACATAAAAATACTTTTCGGTTGAAAAATTGCGGGTGTGTCAAAGTGGCTTCCACGTGGTATTTTTTATTTGGACATAAAGTACTGTAACGGTACTTCTAATAATGAATAAGTACGACAACACGAAATGCATGACGCTACGAATCGGACGTTACTAAGCGACTTTATTTATCAAATATTACGTATGTAACCTTTCTGAAACTAGGTTTTTCTTTTTAGGAAACTTTTATTGTCTTTTCGAAGGTTAAGTTACAAAACTGTGATAAAATGTTTCACAATACAATATGAGTATTGGAATTTCTTGTAGCAGAGTAATTTTATTTGATGCACTCTGTGTTATTGTTTTCTTTAGAGCCATTTTCACCACTGAAACTGAACGCGATCAGCTCATCTAAACTGCGTTCAAGAGCTGTCAATGTCAATTTAGAAGAATATAATAGAATAAAGTTTATTGTCTCCAGTATTACAGCTAGGAGTAGTAGGTACACACGTACACCAAAATATAATACCGGAAGCAATAGGTTTAAGCGTCAGCATTATGCTTAGGTCCCCCTTGCGGGTTGCAAAGCGCTAGTGTCCAAGCGCTGGTGTATATTTAGCAACAACGGATTAAATGATAATTATAAGATGATACATTAATATCATAATAATTAATTCGAAAAGGAATGAGTGGTTTAAAGAGTTGGTGGACCGTGGACACGATACGCTATTTTACTAATAAAAGAAAAAATATAGATGAAACACTACTGAACGACTATGCCTCGGAAAGAAAAAAGAAACGTTAAGCCGTTAGTCCCGGCTGTCATTTATGGATATTTGACAGTGGTTATAGATCGTCAGAATTCCGAAAATCTGGCAAACAGTCTTACCAAGGGGTATCGTATTACCCAGTAACTGGATGTGGAGGTCGTATAGGCAGTCGCTCCATGTAAAATACTGGTATTCAGCTGCATCCGGATAAACTGGAAGCCGATCCCAACATAGTTGGGAAAATGCTAGGCAGATGATGATGACTACTGAACGACTGTAATTTCCAGCACTGATGACATTGACAGATCTTGAACGCAGTTTAGATGTGCTGATCACGTTCCGTTTCGATGGTGGAATCCGCCCTTAGTTTTGATCCATTACTGTCACTATTCTGGATACTATTTATAATAAACAGTATTACTTGTAATGATCGATGGCTTATTTTGTCAGACATTTTGTGCTTAATTAATACAAATTTTAATGCCATTGTGAATATGCAATATAATGTCAGCTAAAAAACAATCAAACATGCATTGCTAAAACAATCAGCAACTTTTTACAATTGCGTTTGGCTGTCGCTACGTGAAATTTTATGCTAAGTTTTCAAGTAATCAAAAGATATATTTTTACTGTTGGCATGCTATATTACTAGCTAAAACTACGAGTACATAAACGTAAGCGCTATTAGGTCGGGTTATCTTCTCTGTCCGAGGCAGTTTTTTAAATGTCGTTGATTTCGCAAAGGAGAGTCTCCTTTGCGAAATCAACGACATTTAAATGAAACTCGAATATTATTGAATTTAAAATGCTCTTATTTGTATCAATTCCTATCTATGCGTCAACAAAATTAATTACAAAGCATCGCTGTAAAATACAAGCCCAAATCATGGTTTAAAATTTTCAGCAAAATTAAAAAAATCATCAACAGATGAAAGACTCCAAAGAGCTTTATTTATCATCTAAAGCTAGGGTCAACCGAGTGCACGCAGAGGTGGTAAGCGTCTAAATAATTCATAAACAGGTAGCGAAGCGTTCAGTGCGCGTACGCAGGTCGCTATTGTTCGCTGATGAGCGGTGTCAGAGGGACAAAGAGGTCACGCCATGGAACAATGCTGACTGGGGTACCTAAATATTGGTGATTACCAACTAAAAATAACTACGTTCTCTAAATTTCTGTTTTTCTTCATGAGATTTCTCTTGACGGCTATTTGGCAAATTTTCTCAATTTAAATTTGGAAATATTTCAGAATTCTTTAAAGATCTGCTGTTTTCGTTTCTTTTTTACACTACTATACATTGTTAAAGTGAGGTGTACGCAATTAATTATTCTGCAATTTAACGCGTAGGAACGTCAATTTAGCTATTTCCCGGAAAATATCAGTAGGCAAACAGGGATATAGCTAGTTACATTAATTAAGTATAACAGCGCAGGATAAACTTTACCAGAACAGGTCATCTTATTCGTGGTTTAGCAGCTTCATTATAATCAGAATTGTGCCGGAATATAGCAGTTCTTCTTGAACATGGTACGACAGCGACTCCCTTGGTATCATCTCAGAATACAGCCACCGCGGAACTATCGATGTGACGACCGACTAGAGCAGCCTTTCCCAAAGTGGGCGATAACGCCCCTCTTGTGAGCGCTGCAGGCCTAAAGGGGGGTGGTAAGAAACCCAGAAAAAAATGGGGGCGTTGTGTAGAGTCTACACCCCACAGTCTTTTCTGGGGCTCTTACCACCCCCTTTAGGCCTGCAGAGTTCACAAGAGGGGCGTTATCGCCCACTTTGGGAAAAGCTGGGCTAGAGCAAGGCTGCCCTACCAATTTTGAAGGAGGGCCTTCATTTTGAAACTTATGTTTACAGTTATGGTTCAATAAAAAACTGGCCAAGTGCGAGTCGGACTCGCGCACCGAGGGTTCCGTACAAACCTGCAGGAATTCACGGTTTATGCATAAGGTTTATGTTTATGAAATTAAATGTTTTTTTTTTTAATTTTTATATTTGAGTTGACTGAATGAAAGGTAAATTGTCGTTAACGATTTATGACGTATTAAAAAAAAACTAATTACTAGATCTCGTTCAAACCAATTTTCGGTGGAAGTTTACATGGTAATGTACATCATATTTTTTTAGTTTTATCATTCCCTTATTTTAGAAGTTACGGGGGGACACACATTTTACCACTTTAGAAGTGTCTCTTGCGCAAACTATTTCAGTTTAGAAAAAAATGATATTAGAAACCTCAATATCATTTTTGAAGACCTATCCATAGATACCCCACACGTATGGGTTTGATGATTTTTTTTTATTTGAGTTTCAGTTACCCCAAATATTATTGTTTAAAAAAAAATGATATTAGAAACCTCAATATCATTTTTGAAGACCTATCCATAGATACCCCACACGCATGGGTTTGATGAAAAAAAAATTTTTGAGTTTCCGTTCTATGTATGGGGAACCCCAAATATTATTGTTTTTTTTTCTATTTTTGTGTGAAAATCGGTATGTGGTGGTGGTGGTATCGGTTTGTGTAATACGGTTTACAGAATACATCTACTTACCAAGTTTCAACAGCATAGCTCTTATAGTTTCGGAAAAAAATGGCTGTGACATACTCGGACAGACAGACAGACAGACAGACATGACGAATCTATAAGGGTTCCGTTTTTTGCCATTTGGCAACGGAACCTTAAAAAAGAACTTCAAGTTATTCATAGCTTGAATAAGCTTAAAAAAATATTCACTGATACTTTTGAAGAAGTTCTTGTGCTTGAACTTAACTTCAGTCATTATTTGGCGATAAATCAGAGGTAAATAAATAAATTGTAGGGACTACTTTCCGTGTGCTGCTGGACGTAAAGAAAACCACCATCTCCTTTCTTCCTGTGCGTGTCATAAAAGGCTAGTAAGTAAGACACTTACTAGAGAATGGGCAGCAGCGTTCTCTTTGCATTTTGCCAGCGTGCTGCGATCGCCAACCTGCCTGCCAAGCGTGGCGTATATGGCAAACCCTCCCAGTCCCTTAGTCGCCTCACTGGCAAATCTGTCAATATCATAGTGATCGTTATTCTTGTTACGATAAGGTTGCTGTTACACTGCTGCTGTCAGAAGTAAAATGACTGTGAACGGACTGTAAATGTAGATTTACAGTATTTACAGGTTTTAATTTGAATATAAACATTAACTACATACATTTAATTTCCACTTTATTACGCCTTTATCTCTGCGCATGCGCATCAAACAATTAAACGGAAACTACCATAATTTAATATTTAAAAATTAAATTTAAAATTTGTATGCACAAAGAGGTTTTATAGCAACGGCTCAGATATACCTATAGCTCTTTGTTTAAACCTCAGTTGTATGCAATGAATCACGATAAAAGGAGTAAACCTTGTCTTTATTGTTTGCCCTTATAAGTGACAGGTATGTAGTTATTTTAATAATCATTGTAGCATATATAGAGTCCATAATAAGTAAACTATTAAGGATCGCGACGGTTTCTGGATCTACCTTGTTAAAACTTCACACGTCTCGGAATACTTTAACAAGTTCAACTAGCTTGATTGTAGACGACTAACATTTAATTTGTATAGAAAATGGCGTCACATACATATTGTCACGGTTTTTGTTATTGGAAAGATTTTTCTACTTCGGTACGTTTATTTACTTTTAAATATACATAACATTTGACACTTTGGTACCGTGTGGTGCCGGACGTAAAGAATAACACCACCCCATTTCTTCCCGTGGGTGTCGTAAGAGGTGACTAAGGGACATACTAGAGAATGGGCAGCAGCGTTCTCTATGCATTTTACCACCATACTGCGATCGCCAACCCGCCTGCCAAGCGTGGCGATTATGGCAAAGCCCTCCAAACTGGGGGAGGCCTAGGTCCAGCAGTGGACGTCTTACGGCTGAAATGATGATGATGATGATGATACATAACATTACGCCTGTGCTCCTCGCCTGCACACTATATTTCGCCAGTTATGTGTACGTCCCATGTAATAGGGGGCGACATTGCTATCAACTGGGCCCAAATCCAGGCTCCGAGTTGCCACAGAGTAATTCCAGATGGAAAAACCCAATAACACTTTGGCTGACACAGGAATCTAATCCATGATCTCATGCTCAGGAGTAGCGCTTGCGACCACTAGACCACGAGACAGTCTGACATTCTTATCTCTATATTCAGAATCGTAGTCCCTCTTTCACATATTATTAATCTACTTCTCTTATCCTCATTTTGGACAAGCAGCAGTTCTTCTATGTGAGCTACCTTAGTAGATACTTTATTTCCATTAAATTTATTCATATTTTCTTTGGGCTTCGCCTATTCTTGTGTTTCTTTTCCTTTTAACTCAGTGTAGTCCTGAATTAAAAGCACTAAGTCACTATTCCTTTGCAATCTGCCACCAGCACACTCTTGGCAATATGTTAAATGTTCTATTGAATATTTGAGATTCGCTATCGTTCATTCACTTTTATCAAAACTGGTGCAAAGTTGTGTTATTATAATAAAAGCTCTCCACATGAAACATGAGGGCTTTCTTGTGTAGATTTCAACGAGGGTAACATTCAAATGCCAATAAGATTCAATAGGGGAAGCTGATTGTAGGACTGATTATTTTCATATTAATATGTGTACCTAGAACAGACTGTCCAGTTAGGTAGGTCTAACTTCTAAAAGAGGTCAATCGTCGAATCCGACTCGTCTGGGCAGCGTTCGGGAAGCTACGCAATATCTTCTCGTCCCACATACCGCAGTGTCTCAAGACGAAAGTCTTTGACCAGTGTGTGTTGCCAGTGATGACTTATGGAACCGAAACGTGGTCGCTCACAATGGGCCTTATTAGAAGGCTGAAAGTCACCCAAAGGGCGATGGAGAGGGCTATGCTTGGAGTTTCCCTTCGCCAGCCTTTCCCAAAGTGGGCGATAACGCCCCCTTTTGGGCGCTGCTGGCCTAAAGGGGGGTGGTAAGAGACCCAAAAAAAATGGGGGCGTTGTGTAGACTCTTCACAACGTTATCGCCCACTTTGGGAAAGGCTGCCCTACGGGATCGAATCAGAAATGAAGATATCCGTAGGAGAACCAAGCTAACCGACATAGCCCGAAGAATTGCTAAACTGAAGTGGCAGTGGGCAGGGCACATTGCTCGCAGAACAGATGGCCAATGGGGCCGAAAGGTTCTGGAGTGGCGACCGCGTACCGGAAGACGTAGAGTTGGAAGGCCTCCAACAAGGTGGACCTATGACCTTGTGAAGGCCGCAGGAATCCGCTGGATGCGGGAGGCACAGAACCGGTCGAAGTGGCGGTGCTTGGGGGAGGCCTATATCCAGCAGTGGACGTCTTTCGGCTGAAATGATGATGATGAAATCCATATTGAAACCTAGGACCTAAGAGAGCGAAAGACGATGCATTGGTTGTATAATCAGCCTATAATGTTCCCACTGCTGGGACACAAGCCTCCTCTCTTCAAGAGGAAGTGGTCTGTAATCTACTACGCGCGGGGCCAGTACGAGTTAGTAGATGTTACATGTCTTCCAATTTTTGTTTCTAGGACATGCTGGTTTCCTCACGAACTTTTAGTTTTTTCTTGGTTGTTCTCCTCGTTTTGAGAGCAGTCGTTATTAAATGATTTAAACAAAGTGAAGCGCCAGCCTGGGTTAGAACCCACTACCTACAAATCGTAACTTGAGGCCATTGTCATTGGGTCACCACTGCTCCTGCATTAGTTACTAGCGACATATCATCAGCCATCAAAACCATCACCCAGTTGATTCTCGAATGAATGTGTGTAGTGGTCCACCATGCCCTAGATCTTTTTGTCACCTCCTTGAAGGAGTTCGAGGGAAGTGAAAAGTATGAGTATTTGGCATTCCTCAAATGTCCTACTGAGCCTTATGAGGCTTATGAATTTGTGTTGGCGATCAACTAGAAAAAAAAACGACATTACAATGTCGTTTTTTTTCTAGTTGATCGCCAACACAAATTCTGGCTTTTCAGAGTAGCAAAGGTAGGGAATAGTGTGGGGATTGATCCACCTGTCACATGAAGACCTGTCAGGTTTCGTCGACAATAATGCAAATTGACCTCATGATAATTACTTCAAGAACCCTATCATTAACACGCTTTAATTCTAACGATATCAAAGCGATACTGTGGAAATTTCGCATACAATAGTGGAGTAGAGAGTCAACGGAAGATGGTATTTGATAACGCTCGCACGGAAACGCATTTCACGGCGCGAAGTCGCCGGTAATTGTAGCCGTAACTACATCAGTTTTAACATAAATAGGTAAGGCTATACAAAATAACATGGTTAAACATTATAAAAGAGTACAATGAATGTTAGTCGACGATTTGAAATATGTGGACCGCTAGATGTAAGCGTTTAATGATGCTAATTTTGCGCGTGGTTTTGTAATGTGTGTCCACATTTGTTGAATAGTTTGTGAGTGAGAGTTGGTTGTAGTTTTTGTAGCTCGAACGTTATCTTTAATTAATGGACTTTTAATCAAGATGATCATTTTTTATGATGACTATTTTAATTGGCCACCCGGGGGAAATAAAGACAAGCTTCAAGATATTTATGCTGAGTTGCCTCACATTTGGAGCATCCGCAGTCAATAAAATGCACGTCATTATTTGTTTAGGATAACGTTTTAATAAAAAAAACCATCAGAAAACAACAAGCGATAATAATAACACTTAACGCTAGAAAAATAATTACAATATCGTCAATGAATGTTGACCTAGTGAACTCGTCGATTTCCACCCCAAATAAAAAAGATGCGTAATTGATTGCATCGACGCGAGCTCATTTGACTGATTGTATAGAGCACCAAATTGCGTATTTAACGTATGGGAAGAACCCTCGTGAACCGTTGCCAATTTGGATGGCACCCCCCGGAGTCGGGGACGGCACCGCTCCCCCCAAACATGTTTATATTGCATTTAGATTCAGATCATTCAAAAAAGCAATACGTCCAATTTTATTGCTGTCAGATACACTTCTAGAAGCAAAGAATATCTCGCATGAATACAGTTAAGTGGAAGTGGAACAGTGTTGCAAAATGCCGATCCGTTAAGGGCCATTCGCAGTTTTATCAGAGTGCAAATAACCCGCCCTGAGCAGATTAGATAAACTACAGAAAACGGCGCGACGTGGGAAGCGAGCCGAGAATTATGACGTAAACAGTGTTTTAATTACAAACGTTTGTGTGCAAATTACTCGCGGGCTATTAATCTCTTATGAAAAATGTCAGTAACACCATTCTTCATAAATAACTATTTTTGTATAAGGTCGTTCAATGTGACTCCTGCGTCTCGCTGAACGTATTAGGATCGTTGTGTTCGTTGACAATTTGGTTAAAATTTATGGCAGTGCAAATGAATGCGCATAATTTGTCAAAACTGTCGGATTTGCAGGGAGCGTGTACTAGCGATTCCCGGATCGTTCGGTATCTATGCAGATCTAAATTTAGAGGGTAATCGCTTGTTTAATAATATATGCCGCTGGGAGCACTCAGTATAATCTATTTAAACATTCGGAGTGGACCGATCTATTCAGTCGATATTACATGAAGGAGTATTTACTATTATCGTGAAACTCTCCGTCAACACTCATTATAATTTGCTTGTTCAACGTCAGTTCGGTTCTCCTCTTACTCGGCAAGTTCCTTATCAGTAATGACTCTTTTATAATCCGGCTTTGGATTAAATTCTTCATTAGCCTTTCACCGTTATAAACTTAGAATAGTTATCGTTTCAATCCTAATATTATTTGGCTTGAAAACATTTCAGAGAATGTAGTGAAGTGCAACTCTCAGATATCTCGACAGGTTCTTTTCAACAATACAGTTCCCTTACAAATATTTTTCATTGTAATCACATTCATTTTGTTTTCAACGATCCCATCGTTTGTATTCACGATGTCAATGCATAATGATTTATCTGTGAGAAGTAGTTAATTAGCAGCTATAACTAAGTAAAGCAGATAAGTAGCAAGGTATTCCTGTCATGAGGTCACGGATATCGTCAGTCGTCGCCACAGTAACAGATGGCTCATTGTGTTAAAAGGTGGAGATAAGCCATGTCTTCAAGTAAACACGGTTCAGCCAACGAGTCGACTGCTCACCTACTTTTAGGAAATGAAATTAGAGAAACAACAGCTCACGCATTTTCTAGATTATTGCAAAACTGGCGTATAATGCCAAGTATTCAAATTAATGAGGTTGAGGTTTTCATAAAAATAATAGACATAGGTAGACTGTATAAAATACATAAAATAATTATGTTTATATGATGATTCAGGTCAACGCGCGACGACTCGACGTAAATACCAGCATTGTCTTCACCATTATAAAATTAATAACAACAATGACTCAGTGTACCGAATAAATCAAATTACATCGCCCACTATGCGGGAACAATGAAACAAAATATAACGTTTAAAGTAACAATTAAACGCAAGACAATGCCGCGGAAAGGAGCTCCGCGTAAAACTGAGAACTTCTTGGCTCCTCATCAATCAGCGATCACGAACCCCACCCCGGCTTTGCTCGTTACACATAATTAATCACTGAATATAATTAAAATTCCCGATGACAAGGCGCGATCACCACAATATTCATCAGAGAGGAAAAGCCTCAGAAAGAATATTGGCGAGTTCAAAGAGCCAATGAAAGGACATTTTTTTAACCCTTTGGGACCGTCGTCTTCGAGTGATTCAATTTTCAATTAATATTTGACGTGACTTGCAAATGAGGGGCTAATTCATTTATCTGTTGTGTCTTACGAAAATTATAGTTTTTAGATTAATTATTGTCTTTTTGGTGATCTTCAGGGGCTTTGTAGTAATGTGAGGCACAAGATAATGTTAGATTTGAGGCGCCTCACTGGCGTCTGCCGTGGTGTAATTACCTAGTGACTCAGCATGGCTTTGTTCGCCCTGCATAGGATCCGCGAACAAACTTGTTTTAATTAATTTCGTGTCTCGAACAAGCCTTCAGCTGATTGTTATCTACTTAGTTGCTGTTAGCGCTACGGACGCCCTGATAATGAAGCAACAAATTGTTCTAAACTAGACTTATGATTTTGATATCAATGAGTCTGCTATTATGTGCTACCATCGTAGTTAAACTTATTGATTGATGCTGTGTGCTTGTCTTTGGAGATTCAGTTAGTGGTTTGCGAATATTCCTTTATGGTTTTATTTCATGCATAGAGGGATGTGGGCTAAATCTTTCGTAATCACTAATCAGCCTGTACTATTCCCACTGCTGGGCCACAGGCCTCCTCTCTGTGAGAGGCAGTGGGCCGTAATTCACTACGTGGTCCCAGTGCGCGTTGGTAGATGTCACATGTCTTCGAATTCTTAGTTCTAGGACATGCCGGTTTCCTCAAGATGTTTTCCTTCACCGGTTTAAGACCGGTCATGACATAATTTACAAATGAATGAATTGTATGGGTTCAAATCTACAACTTGGAAGTCGCGACTACTCTTAATTAAATAACCTTTAATCGGTAATTCTTTAAATAATCTTTATTCTGATTCCCATTGAATGTTACATTTTCTCAATCTAACAGAGGGGTAATTGCGTACTTCACTATCAGTAGGGATCGGTTTCATTTTGACAGTTCCGCAATATTCATGGCGTTGTTTACGTAGCTAAGCAACCATTTTTTCCAAGATATGAAAGAATGGATGACAAATAAGCTTCAAAATGATTCAAATTCTGATTAATAGTGTGTCCCGCAATTAGGGTGCAGTGCCTTCTACAACCAGTTGTTTTGCAGTCAAATGCAACTCCAGCATGTGACTAACACAAATTCAATTGAAGTGAAAGGGGAAACCACAATCATCTTTAAAATCTTATATTTCTCATAAACCAAATTGATCAATGAACCTTTGCATGGCCAACAATCACATTGATATTATTAGTAACAGGTTTCAGTGTTATTGTTCGCTCAAGTTCTTCGATATAATTATATCGATGTTCTTTCGAAAAAGCTCTTTGGCTACACTCATTACAATTTTATTATTAGGTTGTATGTAGAGGTGAACCAGATATCGACACGTACTACGAGTAACTGCCGTTGTATCTCCTCGTTGTTCGTGTTTGGCGCGCCAGTTACCATGGCAACCAGTGAAATATGGGTCCCGTCTTTACTAAGCCCATTGCCATTATTAGTTAAGGATAGCTATTAATATCCACTTCCATTCTTATGTTCTTGCATTCATTTTATAGTGGGAACCACTCCAGTCCAGAAATTGATGCAATTCATTTGATGTGTTTGAGTTTTCTTATCATGTAATCACTTTCCTGCTTCAAGATATTCTTGGGTAACTTAAGTAATAAAAAGTCTTGATCCGAATGGAACCTGTTTTGCCATTTGTCGTAAGTGTATTAGATGTCTTGATATGTCATAAGCTAACGGTTAAAGGCAAATAAAAAAATCTGGTCGCAACGAATTTTTATTGATAAATCTTGTTCATCGAGATTTGTAAGTCCATTAAAATCACATAAAAACTGTACTATCACGACAATCAATAAATCATAATCCATAGCTGTTAAAACCACATGAATTTTACAACAGCCCATATAACAGAGTGCCCTCAAAACAATAATTAGTACCAATTACGACACGAAATATCCTCAACAATCAAATGGGATGACTGGCACAACTTGAGTGGCCGCACGCAGAGAGAAATTAAGGAGATCATCCGTCTCTCTTCGGTGAAGGCACAATAACAGCTGTCCCTTGCCCTCAATCACAATTCAATTTAGGCTTTCAATCATCGACATCGAAAACTACCATTAAGATAGCGAGAAGTGCACTTATTTTGATTGAATAAGGCCAGCATTGTTTGAAAGGAATGTCTTCCTCAGAAGAATTATTTCAGTTTCCCCATTGCTTTTTGTAGCTTCAGTAAATATGTTGAAATCTTAAATCACAAATTCTTGAGGATATTAGAAATTGTCTGATATTTTCAGCTTGACAATCTCAAGTACTTTGTGTAGTTAATATCTATTCTGTTTTTCTTCTCAACTGTCTGAGCTATATTAAAATTCTTTAATTCGAAGAATGCGCGTCTCGTTATTATGATAGAGGTTAAACGCTTGTTCCTAAATTCTTCAAACATCATTATTTCATGGCCGAGACCCTCTTACCTACAGAACAAATAAACTTCGGTTGACTTTGTTTATTTTTCTATGGGAGTTGAATTGCTTCTTCCTGGAACGTGGGTAATATTGGTAATCGTTCTGTAAATATCAGATGAAAATTTTCTAATAATTACATAAATAGTCTACACTTAGATACATACACAAAAGATGCTCATAATCTAAGTTATGGTCAAAGCAAATTATAGAGATCCAAAAACGAATCAGACGTTGAAAAACTTTAGCAAGTTGTTAGGTGCTTGTTTAAAATAGTTTACAAAGAAAAAAATCTAATTGTACATTGTATTAAGAATATGCACAACAACCTACGTGAGAGGTTCGTTTCCGCCAAACGGATAAGTAGGTAGCTATAACCTGTAATCGAAACCGGTTTAGTCAATGTGGACTTACGGACTGGGGAGAGGGCATGCGCGATATCATAGCAGGTGTTCCACTGTGAGCCTACTGCCTCAATGAGAATTCCAATTCAAGCCTTAAATAGTTTGTCTGAGATTTACTTCGCGGTCTAACTATAACTCAAGATAAATGTTGCCACACAGCTGGCTTTTGATACGAGAGATCTAAGTTTGATAAACGAAGATAAAAAGAGTTGCGAAGTCCATGAAGTTGTCGAGGAGGCTATCATACCACCATCAGGACTCGCCAAAGACATTCGAGAATGAGTTTAGGGCGGCGTGTCTGTAACGCGTGTTTAATAATGTAAGGTCTGAAGGCGCGCCGTCCCTTACCGGCCTGTTCTCTGAATAATGGATGCAACAATAATATGACTCCCGAGTTCGCCGTCTCAATTGATTCAATACCCAATTCCATATTGCTTGACCATAACTCGCAACAGGAATTTTAAACTGTAGAGTATATCTGGGGAGAGTTAAATAAAATATATTTAAAATGATGATGTCATTAATACTTGGTAATCCTCTTAGTTCAACAATCAACTCTCATTTGTGGCGTTCGAACATCCTCCTCTGAATAAAAGGCTTTTATAAGAGAAACATGGGAACGTACACCTGTCGCACCCCGCATTTAGAATAGCGTCTGGCTAGAGTATTAAATATATTATTATTCATTCGAAATGTAACACAGACGAAATAGCGGTTCCAGAATATTTCGCACAAATTATATATAGATTTATTCAGAATATCCCATTATTGTTTAAGAAAATAGGACTTGGGAAATTTACGTAGCTCTGGCATGCTATATGCAAGCTTTATTTGCATAGTAAGTGAGTTGTTTAGTTGCTCTTTAAATGTAAGGAACTAATGTGTAGGTAGAGAGTTAGCCAAGCGGAACTGGTTATGCTCTGCTCAGTAATGTTAAACTAAGTAAAATTAACATTAGCTCTTCGGGGTATTTTAGCTTTTCCAAAGTTTTGATTGAAATAAACACAGCTTGAATTCGGATTATTTCAGAGAACATCCAATTTTCTTTGCAATCTTGGACGCTTCCGTTCGGGAAGTTAAGGTGGATTCAATAAAAGTTTATGATTATGCTAGACGATGCTTCTTTTTCTTTAATCAAACCCCATTTGTGTAGGTACATGGTGTTTTCATGAGGGTGCAGCAGAATGCGTTTAATTCGTTAATAAATCAGGGTGCGGGGTGGTGTGGGTTCATTAGGCTGATCGCCCGGGGCTTCCGGGGAGTCTGTCGGGCCCACTCCATGCACTCCAGCCTTCGGTTGCTTGATGCATTTAATTTTGCGAGGGCATCCGATGATGGATGCGTCACTAATTCCATTTGTCCATTTGCTTGCGGGCTTGTCGTTTACAAACCACCGATGCACGAAACATCAATTTGCTTTTGTTTCATAAATTCATTCAATTACTTCGTCTGTGTATTGACATTGGCTTTTTGCAACCAATCAATTTGATTTGTGGCATTCAGAGAATTAGTTGCTTAATCTGTTTTTATTTTCAAATGAGAATCTTAGTTAAAATAAGTAATTAATTGGCTCTCATAACTTGGGCTTATCGCTGGCATAAATTAAGGTAGATTCGCGCGGCGCCTCGTCCACGCACGTAGTGAAACTTTTAATTGCATTGAGCTCTATCACTGTCGTCAACTGAGAGTTATGAACACCCACAGAGATTGTACTCTTCTTCGTGCTACCAACAAATAAATTTAAATCATATAACATAGAGAACCAATTAAGCGCATTATCGGATATTAGAAACGTGACATTATTTATAACTGTCTAAATATTTTTGAATTTTATTATCATTAAGAACCATTTCTAATCTAATGAAACGTTAAATCTATTATAATTTCGAAATTAAAATCCTCGGAAATTATTTAGGATCTCGAGAGTCAAGCACGAAATGAATAATGGATTAATTAGAATTTTTTAAATTAAAATTGTCACCGTGTATCCGTTCTGTGGCCAGCACAAACATAATACAATAGAGGCCAGGGCCGGACGAGAGGACTCATTAATTTAGATGATTGTACAATTATCTAAATATAAGCGGAGCGAGACGCCCACGCGGGCGCAGGGGGTACTCCAACCCGAAAACGAGGGAGGGGAGCGGGCACTCGTTTTTAATTAAACCGGCGATGAAATGAAGTGGTCCGTATAATATTGCTTAGACATGTTTTAAATTAATTTTAACCCGTCTTATTACGAATGATTTGATGAAATAATTTGTGCGCTCCCGGGTCCAGACACATTTTCGTAAGTCATCATTTCATATCCAACCTGAACAGCAGTGATGTAATATCCTCATCAAATTGCAGGCAATCATACGTTTTGTTTAGTTCATGGCTTAATGTAAATTGGCCGGTCCCCACGACTCATGAGCGAATAGGCCTAAGTCCTCAATAACAATGTTGGGGCCGGGGCCCCGGCCGCGCCGCGGTGACGGCGCTCGTACGCAAGGGTTGTGCGCCTCTCCTCTTCTCTATTTGTTTTTCGTTAAAGCTTTAATTAAAAGTAGGTTTATTTTAAAGAAAATTGATGTTCAAAGTAAATAAATCCTTGATGGTTTAATTATCTCTTAGTAATTGAGTTTCACCTGACGGTAAAATAATTAGTGTTGTGCTCACGAGATGCTTATTAATTAATGATTTTGGAGATACTGTTGTACGGGGTAATCTATAATGATGTCTTCTTTGGTGATAAAAGTTTTAATTAATTCGTTTATTCGTGCACGTTTTTTCGTTTCACTCACATTAATTATATTTTTAAATTATATCCTTATTCAAAGTTCATTACCCGAATTATCTAATGCAATCGCCTTGAAATTAATTGCGATACTGTTCGGTTTATAAAAAAAAAACGGTCTTGAAAACTTAAAGTTTGGGTTTTGACACATTCTTAGACTAACATTGTTACTGTATAAAACTTATGGTCGTTGAAGATTGTCACTTCCAATAGTTACAGGTTAGTTAACTCTTCACGTCAATAATGGCACGTCACTCTGTGTTTCAAACAATTAGTTGAGCAGCACGTGGCCGCTAAGTTTGAAGTTAGCAAGCCGGCGCGGAGTGCAGCCGGACTGCCTCACCACCACACAAACTGTTTCTACATCCAGCAGCTGAGCTATTGTTGTAATGTGTCCAACGTGTCACAGTTTATTAGTGGATGCAGTCTGTTTACAAACATGCTGCATTGCAGTTCGACGCTAAAGACGTTCGATCGTTACAGGCCAACCACCAACTTCTTCCCAATAGTTACCTAAAGGCTTTGTGCTCTGGGGTCTGTGGGCCGCGCGTCCAGGCTTGGTGCCTCGAAGGGACCCGCCGGTCTCCGGACCGGCACCGATGCACCAAACAAAAAAACTTAACAATAACAAAAAAACACAATAAACGTATGAACTCAAGAAACTACACCGCCGAGCGAAGTCTCTTAACCTTTTAGTTCGACAGGATAAAAGACTGGTCACATAAAAACTTCCTTGTAAAACTTTAAAACAAAACTGTACAGAGAACTTCGAAAAAAGTAGAAATGTTTGTGGGGATCGACGACACTTCCCCGTGCGGCGTTTCGGTCGCGACTGAGCCACGCGGTCGGAGAGGGGCCGCGCGGGGGCAGGGGGCGCCGGCCCCGCACCTCCGCGGTATTATTTGATTAATTCGCCTCCCCCTTCTATACTCGGTGAGTCGTTACGACGACGGCGACGTTAAGTTTTTAAATTTCAGTGAGAGGACCGCAACCTTCACCTACTCCTTAATACTTTAATTGAATTAATTAAGATCGACGGGCGCCAACAAAGATTAGACGTTAATAAGCAAACGCTGAAGGACCCGTCCCGTTCATGGTTAATTACAGCGGCCGCGTCTGCGGTACGGTCGCAGGAAAAAATCCCAGCTTGAAATAATGAGTATCACCTACCGAGCAACGTAAGACCCGCTAATTGGTGCATTTACATACAGAAGTAAAATAAAGTCAGAGTGAGTTATTTGACGATGTCAGATGTTTTCAAACGAGTGACAGTGCACGACAACGTTGCTATAGATTGAGTCTGTCCTGTCGGGCCGCGCCGAGGACACTTTATGCATTTTGGCGAATATTAATCATTGGACCGAATCCTTTTAGTGCTTACAGCCCACAGGGATACGAAACACAAGTATTGGAGTTCCATTGAAAAGGTCAGCTGACTTGAGCTGACAAACTTTATTCAACTTCAAGTAGTTTCCTTGTTACTTTTTTGTACTTTTTAAATAAAAGCTTCTAATGTTGTAACGATTGTTTACCAATTAAGCCAAGTTAAGTCGATTAGACGTTGACTATTGAACCCAATCCGTTAAGTTCATTTGTTGTTCCCACGGGCCGAGCGACTGCGAAACTGAGGCAGGAATTAGTGATGCGATTCCTACATTCGAGGTGAGTTGAGTCGGTTAGGTTAGCTTTAGAACTTGTGGTGAAGATTGGGGGTATAATATTGGTGAGTGGGATGTGAGTAATGGAGCTAAGGGTAATATGATAGTACAATCAATTTGTCTAAAAGCCAGTGTCCCAAAAATAATCCAAGGAAAAATTTATAAAAAAGATGCTGTTATTTCTAGTTTTTTTTTTTACAGCATTTATTAACGATTCATCACAGCATGTCATCACCACAGAGCCTGCCAAATTGTCATTGAAAAAAGGCCTAATACGCCTGTACTATGTGTGCAGCTTGGTGTCAATTCATATCAAGGTCAAAATAAGTGAATCGAGTCGAAAAATAACCTTACCCATACCGACAGGAAACTCATTACACATTCCGTGTCGGGTTACAAGAAAGAGGCCGGTCTCCATTTCTGGTTAATTCAATAATTTTACGGATGGAGCATTATCAAGCTAATTCGGTTTAGTTCGGTTAAGCCCGATCGATCAACCGATGCGCGGGCGCAGGTGGGCGCTTAACAAAGTATGCGCGCACCTCCAGTCCGTATTATGAAACTTTGGTGTTTTTGAAAATCTGGAACCCGAAAATTTTGTGTTCTTTGAAATCAATTCTTATTAATTAAGGCGCGGTGTTACCTCAATATTCACAAAACACTGGTGTCTTTGACAATCGAGTATGACGTAATGCAATGAAAATATACGACACAAAAAATACAGTGGACAGAGAAGGGTTTAAAGAAAAATTCTAACCGAATAGAATAGTGAAAAATTGTTTGATATTCCCAATAAAAATTGTTTCACAAAAAAAACTTTGACGTCGAACATCTCTGTATTTTCAGCGATAACAACGTTTTTTTTTGTAAGAGTTCAATAGAATAAACATTACTTTAAAACCTTAACCAGACAATTATTTAATTTAATGTGTGTAGTCGGGTCGTTCCGTAGTTTCGTGCAAAACAGATATCCAGACTAATTTACCTATGGAAATTTTATTTTTTCATATTTTTTTTATGCTGAATGGGTAAAAACATAGTTACTTTAAAAGGAGTATCGATAATATCACAATTTTATTAATTAATATTATCAAAAAAGCTGCTAAAACTGCGTGTAAAATCATTCCTCTCTGTTTCCAACTAGGGTACTTGGCGGAAGTTTTGATGTTTACTCGTCTAAATTCGAATTGACGGTTTAAATTAATACGGTATATTTACACCAAACCTCTGAACTATTGTTTACTTATTTTGATTTTACAATCAACTCAGTAATAGTATAAAAAAAACTGTAATTTCTAATTGTCACAAAAAAAACTTCATCACCATCCGTACTCGGAAACTTCATAATTTTGGAGATGGTTTATTCGGTCACTAATATAGATCAGGTCACAACGTGTTTCTACTGGTCAGTCAGACGCGGGTAACAAAACAAGGCGGACGTACGCCTATCGCTGTAGTAATTATTTACGTTTTTCGCATTGTAAATAGTGCTTCGTCCAGAAATAATTTCATCACATTCCTGCTATTTCACAAGGTACTGTGGTAAGCAAATTATTGTAAATACTTGATTTGTTTATCTCTCAAATTGATTATGATCGTATTTTATTCTTGAGTTTCTAATGTTTTAGGTAATTAAATTGTTAAACAAAATGTTAGATTTTTTCATTTATCTCCACTTCATTACCATCCGTCCCCTCCATTTTTTTGCGGGAAGGTAATGAAAATGTTTTAGAAGGAAATGAAAAATATGATTTTATTCTATTAACTACGAACATGTTTAATTAGGAACATATTAATTTACTATTAAAATGTATTAACAACATGAGGCGCATATTTTTCTAAGTTTTTTTTAATTCTTATATGCCATATTTTATTATTTACAGTGTTAATATGGGGAAAACTCGTAAAAAGTTATCAAGAGAAGAAAAACTGGCAAAAGATAGGCTACGTAAACGAGAAAAATATTCACAAATAAAAAACAATCCTGATTTATATAATCTACATAAAGAAAAAGAAAGGAAAAGATATTTATTGAGAAAAGAGAGGAATAAGATTTGTAGCATTAAAGACATGACTCCTAGAGCACAACGAGAACAAAGAAGGCGTTGGCGAAAAAACTCGCAAAACTACTTGGAAAGAAAGGAAAAAGAAAGTAGATTACAGAGAATATTGTTACAAAACTCACCACCCCAGAGTGAGTCAGAAAATGATGTAAATCTAGAGCCTCCTAGGCCAGATCCCCTGATGCTGTCTGAACCAGGTCCTAGTACAATCAGTCAAAATATATCTGTACGATTATTAAGGTCCAATAATATATTAAGGCGTATGCGTTACAATCATATGAAGACGGTAAAGAAATTGAGAGATAAGATTAGTAAACTAGAGAGAGAAAAAGATGCGTTACGTAAAAGAAGTAATATAACTAAAAAAGTGTGTGATTCTATTGAAAAAAAAGTTGATGAAGTATTGTTGGAGATAAAACCAGAAGAGAAGGAAGAAGTAAAAAAAAAACTGCTCTTTAGTGAAACTATATCTCGAAATTTGGAACACAGCTATAAAAGTACGCCAAAAAAAGAGAAGAGGAAATTTCTGGCTACGGTTATCAAAGATGACGCAAAGTTGAGAAAATATAAGCTGCTTCATAAATTACCATATTCCCGAAGAAAGAAAAATATCGTTGTAGCAAAAAAACAAATATTGATAAATCAAATCCAATCATTTTTCGAGGAAGACTCAAACAGTAGAGTTGCAGCGGGCAAAAGAGAGTTTATTAAGAAGCAAGATGTGAAGAAACAGAAGAGGTACCTGAATGATAATTTAAAAAATCTACATGTGAAATTCTTGAAGGAGCAATGCAGTGTAAGTTATTCGACGTTCTGTAAGTATAGACCATATTGGGTGGTTTTTCCTAAAACAGAGCGAGATACCTGTCAATGCAAATTGCATTCAAATGTAAATTTATTGATTAAAGCACTCAAAAACGCGGAGATCATCACTGAAAGTACGGGAACACATGTTATTAATAGTCTCTGTTGTGATGCAAAGCAAAAATGTCTCGAACGTACATGTGAACGTTGCGCAAGTAAAGTCTTGAACTATCATGAATTTCAAAACGACAAAAAAATTATGTTTTATCAGTGGGTTGTAGAGAAAAAGCCATATACTGCAAAAGAGGGAACAAAAAAGATTAAATTAGTCAGTATAAAAAAAAGATTTGAAGATTATCCGCGCAACGTTATTCACAAACTAGAGTCAACTTTGGATACATTCCTCAAACACAATCTAAATATTATTGTGCAGTTTGAGGTTATCAAGCAACTGAAACAAAATTTAAAAGACATGGAGATACTAGTGCACGTGGACTTCAGTGAGAACTATTGTTTAAAATACAATCAGGAAATACAGTCGTTCCACTTCGGAGGGAGTAGACAACAAGTATCTTTACACACGGGAGTTCTATACTATAAGGACAGAGAAAGAGGTATAGTTAGATCTAAATCTTTTTGTACCATTAGTAATTGCTTAAAACATGACGCTGGAGCCATATGGGCTCACTTGTGTCCTATTTTAAAGATGGCACAAGAACTAGTACCGTATGAAATAGTACATTTCTTATCTGATTCGCCCTCTAGTCAGTATAGAAATAAAAACATTTTTTATATGATTACTAAATTAAAAGATATCTACAATAATATAACTAAGGTGACATGGAACTACCAAGAATCCGGACATGGTAAAGGAGCTCCGGACGGTGTTGGTGCAGTCGTTAAACGAACTGCTGATAACTTTGTGAAATATGGTGGAGATGTTGGCACTTTTGAAGATTTTTGGGCTTTAGTAACCAAAAATATACCAAACGTACACTTTGAGATGATAACAGAGAGCGATATTGAAGAAAGAATATTTCCACCACATATTTCAGGATTTAAAGGAACAATGAAAGTACATCAAGTAATTTGGACTGCTGAAAATATTAGGACTATTACTTTACGAAGTCTAAGTTGTTTCGAGTGTCAAGATTGCGGCATTCCGTGCATTCATAACAAGCATTTAGGCTTCCTTCATTTTAAGGGCCATGACTACAGCGAAGAGGAGAGAGTTGATGTTGATGAGATTGACCAGTGCCCTCAAAATGAAGGCACTTATATCAATGATGATCAGTCCTTATTAAGCATAGATACATCCACTTTATTAAATAACCTGGATGAATCAGATGTTATCAAAAACTTACAAACTCTAGAGGGTCCAATCGATTTACAGCTCTCACCTTTATTGAACGTTCCACCTACAACTTCGACTGTCTTAAAATCTCCTAAAATCAAGATATTATCTGACGTACGAATAAGTTGGGAAAACCGTAAATTTTATAAGATTCCAAATCATAAACTAATCCCAAAAAAATTAGAAGTCATTAATTCTGAACACCAACGGCAATTCGAGACTTATGTGCATTCAAATAAATCTGAAAAAGAAAACAAAGACACACTAAATATAGACTACAATAAATATGATGAATCAGATGATAGTGAGGAATTAAATATTTTTTAATTATAATATTTATGACTGATTTTGCAAAATCTGTTTTACGACCTAAATTTAAGGTTGACTAGAGTAACGTTGAAGAATGATTGTCGGTAGACGTGTTAAGATTGTTTGAACATTTTCAACACATTCTTTATAATATTAAGCAATCCTTTACTTTCGTTTTCGTTTGTTATATATTACAAGCCTATTATATTTTGTTAATGTTGATTGTCCATTCCATATTAATAATAATGAGTATGATTGTTTTATATTTTTTTAAGTCTAATTGTTTAAAATTAATGTTTAATTTTGCGCCAGAGACCAAAAAAGCTACCTAAATAGTTACCTACTATTATTATTATATTAACTTTTATTAGGATGTAGTCAGTCAGTACCTATAGGTAAGATGTAAGATGGGGTTGACTACTGTTTAAGAGCCTTTAATTATTAAAAAAAAGTGATTATGCTTCCTTCCACGAAGTTGATTTATTAGACTCATTAAAATGAAAGTCTGAATTTTAATAAAAGAGAGTGATTATTTAAATGAAATTGTTTTATTTGGTTATTTTAAATTACCTTCTTTTACGGTTCATTACCATCCTAACCTATTTCAGAACTGTTTTACGGTATATAATTGCCATTCCGACTTATATCATTACCATCGCGCCCTAGTTCATTACAATCCTCTCACTTTTCATCGCCTTCCAGGTGTAATTTCAATTGTTATTTTCTCAAAGACTAAACAAGATAATATCGCGCCTACCAGTTTTAATGACTCTGGTGACAATTTAAACTCGATTAAATCAATAAAAAATATAAAAAATAACATTTTTTTTTAATTCCGCGGAACGTTACTATTTGCACGAAACGACGGAATGACCCAGTCCGAATAATCTAAATAAAACCGTAAAATAAATGCCAATTCGCAGCTTAGTCACATCGTCAATCCAAATATTTATTCAATTTTCAACCTTATTTGTTGGAGCTGTAGCATGTAGTTGTAGCATTTAAAATCGTAGTCAGTCCGCGCCTTAACGTTGGTATTAGATTTCTTCCTCTTCTTCACTGTGTTTGTTTTGGGGAATATAGGCTTAATTCCATTCTATGATAGAAATGGTTCGATTTTTTATCTTTGTTCCATATCTTAAAGTAGAGATTAAAATTCTTACCTTTAATTTTGATGCACATTTTATTTTTATAATGACATGGCAACCTGTGGTCACAGGTGGCAAGTAGCAACTGTCATTACTGCTGCCATCGCCACTGTGACGTTGTTATGGTCAGTGGGTAGTCTTAGGGGGTTATGATAAACTTCAGAAATCCAAGGTCAGCTGAATTAAAATACAATATTAGAAAATGATGTTAAAGAGTTTGAACCTACTTGGATGTTGTTACAACGAATTTAAACCCACAGACAATAAATTCTGTGAAAAAATGTTCAAAAATATTCATTGCGCTGTTGAGCATTCAACAACGCAATGAATATTTTTGAACATGTTAAAGAAACTGCCTCGTTGGTCTAGTGGTAACAAACGCTATTGCTGCACATGAGGTACTGGGTTCGATTCCCGGGTCGGGCAAAGTATTTTTGGGTTTTTCCATCTGGCATTTCTCAGTAGCAGCCCGGAGACTGGATTTGTTCCCGGTTGTTGGCAATAGGCTCGCCCCCTATTACATGGGACTTAATCATAACAGGCGAAATGTGGGTGTACTAGAGGTACACCTCTGCCTAACCCATTGGGGAAATAAGGCGTGATGTTATGTGTTAAAGAAAGAAAGAAAGCCATTCCAATATTAGTGTGATACGCAATCACCCCGAACGTTTTAGTTTTCGGTAAGTACTGTTCGTGTTTGAAGCTTTTGTTAAAAAATCTGTCGTGCTGAAAAACATTTTCCTTTTTTATTGTTGTTTCAAATCTCCCGGTGTTTCCTTCAATTTTGCAACAACCTCTTTGCCAACGTTATATTTAAAGTAAACTTCTTCATATTTTCACGATTTCCTCGAACTTAGCTCTAAAGAGTACATCTATCATAAAATATTCTCAATTTTACACGCTTTATATTAGCTTCACTTGTATGTTTGTATGTTTGTTTGTAACCGACTCCTTATAGCGCGATTTTGACCCACTTTAAACGACCAGATTTCATTTAAACTCTGTAGACTTATCGAGGACCGATGACAATACTATAATTTCATAAATTTGTGCCATTATCTTTGCCAGGGTTACCAGGACAGCAAAAAAAAACTGTCTTCGAAACCTACGCTGGCTTACGTCTCACAATTCGAAACACCCTAAAAAATTGAAAATAAATAATAGTTTAAAAAAACTGTGTGTGTTTTTTACACGCAAAAAGCAACCCACGCTTTTTTCCCATTATTTTCTACTTTTTAGTTTGTTTACTATGGAAGCGAGTGTTTTAGTTTTTTCAAACTTTTATTTATTTTTTGTTGTTGTTTCAAATCTCCCGGTGTTTTCTTCAATTTTGCAACAACCTCTTTTCCAACGCCATATTTAAAGTAAACTTTGTCATATTTTTCGCGGTTTCCTCGAACTTAGCTCTAAAGAGTACATCTATCATAAAATATTCTCAATTTCTCATAAATAAAACCCTTTTAAACGTCCTTAGTTTTCGTGGTACGAGGAAATGTCTTACAAGACTGCTCCGCTATGAAATTAATCTTTGTTTAAAATTAATGGGCCTTATTAATCATGGACATTATGTCCAGATGAATATAATGTGGTAATCGGTGACTCACTTCAAAGATATCGAGGCTTTTATTACGAAAACAAATGCACCGTTACACAACCTGTCCGTTGCTCTATTAGATACATTAAACTGATCCGGAAGACAATAGAAACTACACTTTAACACACCGCATTAAAGCTCATAATTAACTTAGAATTATTCATCCACAGATACCTGGGGCAGGTGAATGTGTTACCAATATTATATTTCTTAATTAATAGAGGTGAGAATACTCAAATCCACAGGAATTTAATATAATGAGCTTTATTCCTGACTAATTTAATTGTAATGGTTTTAATATGGTTTATAATTTTATGGTTCCCTGTCTATTATAATTATCTAATTGTATTTATAATAACTTTATACATTGTATCGACAGCTGCTACTATTAGAGTGGTTATGTAAATATACCTCTTGTGAAAGTTGTATTAACGATTACACTTGGGTATTGTGGGTGTATTTTAGACAGGCTTCTTAATCCTTAAAGTGTTCGTAGCACAAGACTTTCTATATTCATGTAAGCTCTCTTCATCAGTATTATGGCGGGAGACTAATGGGCCCAGCACTCCCCCTCTGTCTGCCAAAACGTACGGCGCTCCGCGACGTCTCATCCAATCAGGATAATGTGTGATACTCGTCAATCGTGTAAGTGGCTCCAAATTGTACTCCAAAAGGCAGTCTGCTCTTATTGAGTGCACTTTTGTGATTAGCTACTAGTTTTCTTTACCGTGTTATTTGAAGCAGACTCTTTTGTACCATACTCCATTAGACCAAGCAATAGAACAAGAAGCGTAAACACAGACATCTTAATTCAAGATTAGTTAACATATTCACGTCTCTAAAACGGGTAACAACGAGACAAGGGCACAATTAAGGCGGTGGCACACTGCACCGCTGCAGCGGAGGGCGGGTGTCGCGCGTCGGTCACAATGCGCCAAATGACGGCCGGTACGCAAATGAAGAATATTGTCGGACGGCGTGAATGCTCCTTAATGACGCGTAGTCGGGCAGACCCGTGTGCCGTCGTCACCCACACGACACATGCGCGATTGTGGAGTGTTAATTATTGGATCATTGTCGACGTGACTCCACACGGGGAGTGTCTTTTGAGGTGGTTTGTATTCCATGTGTGAGTTTGTGCTTACTGAGTAGGTATTCTTAGTGTGTTTGCATGGAACAGTAGCGCAATCATCACTTATTTTTCATTTGTATTCATATTTTATGGAAGTCTGCCTTGTAAGGGTTGGAGAAAAGGTTTGGGATGAGCACGAAGCTAAAGATGAAAGGCATGCATAAATTGAAAGTGTTAGTACCTAAGCTGATGAATTAAGAAATCAAGAAGACATGAATATTTCAAAATATGATGAAGTAGTTCTCGTACTTGGTTTAAAATTTTATACAATTAATACAATCATTAGCAAAGTTAAGGCTGAAACTATAAATATTCAACAACTGTCAATAGTTTGTTGTGGAATTCGGTAAGTATTTGAAGTTGCGTGCGCACACGCACGTTCGGGTGCCAAAGCAACAGTTACACAAACTCCGTGGAGTGGTGTGCCGACACCACAGAGAGTACTGTCAACAAAATGTACCAACATGTGATTTGTGCCCGGACATAAATCAACAGATTTCACCGTTTGTGAACCCAAAATAAATCTGATGTGTACAGTACCAGCAGGTACAAAAAGATCTAGTTGACACAGATACTACAAATTATTTCTAAAAGAGCAAATATTGGTTTAAAACCAGTTGTTCCGCGTCAAAATCATCTACGGCAGTGATGTGACTTTAAAATTATTTTATAATCGACTCGTCATCAAAAAGTACTTTAAGTATTCGTAGATAATTTACATTTGGTCTTATAAAACGAATATCTGCTCTTGTTTATCTTCATGTTGGAGCTGTCTATGTGCTTTCTGATTTTGTTATTATCATGTATTTAAAGATTTTTAGGTCTTCAAATACATAATACTCAAAAAACATTACCACAAACTTTCTAACAGCTTAACTTATTACAGTTACAACAGTACTAATAACTTCGTTTCTATCGTGAAATACTTCACTTAAATATCATATTCGTGCTAAACATAAAACAGTTGGATGTACTTCTGCTAGTTATAAAAGCTAAGCAAGACAAACCGCGATTGTAATATACATTACGAGGGCACTAAATGTCGAAGACTGACGTTCACCAGTTACCAAGAGGCGAGTTTATGGAAACTAATTTTAAATGCGGCATAGAAGAAGGAGCAGGAACTATTGTCACTACACTTACAGCGTTTAGAATAGTTGAGGTGTTCAAAGACTTTAGTCACTTCCGGGATTTATGAGAGTATATTTAAGTGTATTGATAAATCGTATTACAAAAGTCGGAAATTCTATCTAATATTTAAAATTCTCGTGTCACAGTTTTCGTTGCCATACTCCTCCGAAACGGCTATACTATCCGGTATCTATGAGAATCGGCCAACATCTATTTTTCATCCCCCTAAATGTTAGGGGTAGTCCACCCCTAAATTTTATTTTTTATTTTTTAGACAAAATTTTTTATTTCTATTTTTTTATGATACAACATACAAAAAAAAAACACATACAATCCTCAATTTTCACCCGGCAAAACAACGTTTGTCGGGTCAGCTAGTAGTTTATATGCAAGGCTTCGTAGACGATACGAATGCAAAAACTTAAGACGAATCTATATATATAAAAGAAAGTCGTGTTAGTTACTTCACTTATAACTCAAGAACGGCTGAACCGATTTAGCTGAAAATTGGCAGGGAGGTAGTTTAGAGCCAGGAGAAGGACATAGGATACTTTTTTTTTTTTTTTTTTTTTGCTTTTGGCAAAGGATACTTTTTATCCCCTTCGACCGCGTTCTCGTGTGATGTGACATAAAACGTCAAAGAGAATACATTTCACTATAAAACGTGGTATGACAAAAACTTTGCCTTCGAGGTACCAGGCGGTCTTAACTTGGTATGAGCTTATTAAACAGCAGTGTCAGCCAGAAAACGCTTTATGCCTTCGAAGTAACAGGTTATCATAACCGAGTAGGAGCTACCCAAACATATGAGTATCAGCTAGAAAACGCTTACCAGATCACCACCGCGTACCAGGTTGTCAAACTTGGAAGGTTTATTACAACATTTTGAATCTTAGGCGATACGAAGTTCGCTGGGTCAGCTAGTTTGGAATAAAATAAATTTGGAAACAATAAAACTTATAGCCAAAGATTCAAATTGAAAATTTGCAAACCGTCTCTGATTTCATGTATGAATTCGAGAAGTTTGGAATACACTTTTCGTAAATCTGCGTTCAAGTGGGACGTCTGCCAAATTCCTCGAAAGCACGCGTTGCGGTTGTACCACTTCTTTTTATTGTAGTATTAATATTTATTATTCATATATTAAACGTATGATTAGTGAAGATCACAAGTAATCCGACTCATTCGAGAAAGGAATATAATTACAACTTAGTAGTTTATGTATTGGGGAGTTTAAACTCAAAGCGAAGAAAGTTGGCGCGACTGGCAGGTGCGGAGATTTACTGTGCGCAGTTGACCTCTGCCAAGCAAATTGCCTTCACAAAAGAAGCGTTGACTGGGACGAACAAAACGGTTGACCCTAACCTTGAAAGTGCAGACGAGGGACCGAGGCTTGGAAAAGATCTTAATTGACTACAATGTCAATGTTTTGTGACCTTAATTACTTCGACGTAAAGCATTGCGACATGATTAATACTGGCGTTTCCATTCTAAAACACGAAACGCAAATAGAAGTATCCATAACAGCGGAAGTTATCAGCAATTATTTTGAAACCGGAGAACATTGTTTATACACCTTGCTGATGTGAACACCAGATAACTGAATTACTGAGCATTTATTTCTTAAAACAGATAATAAATCTCGTGCTTATCAACAAGTTAATTGTTACAAATTCTCAGAACAGCACATTACGGGGGTGGTTTCGGGTCTGGGAGATCAAGGACGAGCAGCTTCGTGGCGTCATCGAACGAGAGCGCATTACGTTCGATTGTAGGGCCAGGCGCGGCCTAATTGCCAGCATTGTGTCGGCATGCAGATGTGAATGGGCTTTGATTTGGGCCCGGGGGCGCGGGGGCCGGGGCCAGGGGACAAATCGCTCGTTACGGCTGCAGGTAAACTTTCATTGAGCGTCGGAAGGCGTCGGACGTGAGAGGCGGCCGACAAAATGCCCTCGTTATTCGCCGCCGAATCACTCGCTCATTGTGCTCCGGGAAACGGTAGACGCGGTCGCCGAATCACGAAAAAGACTTTAATGAGGCGTGAGAACGTTCTAAATGAACGATTGTGCAGGAGCTTGGATTAATGAACGATTGATATTAGAGTGGCTCTGATTAACACCCATTACGGGATGTTCCGGACAAAGTACCGCCGGATACTTCACCATTTCTTCGTCATAATGTAACGGATTCTCGGTTTCGGAAATTTCGGCAGTTCATCGAACCACTTGTTGCTTTATAGAGGGTGAGAGAAAAATTGAGTGTCGGGCGAGAGCGATCCTCCCGCTCTCCGCGCCTGCCCCTCACACTCCTCTGGTCCGAACTCGACACCACGCCAATTAAAACCTGACTCCTGGCGTTTTGTCATGTAGGTATGGCACGCGTTAGATTTAGCTAGCTGTGTTGAATTTTAATTGAATCAATGTTCTAAAAATATTTTTTAATTGGCACAGTCTAGCATAGCGTGTGAACATGGGACAAACGAGGTTATTTAGGCTCTTGATGTGGTTATTTCAATATTTTAAATTCAACTGTTACTAGGGCGCATAATATAGTTGGAGTACCTACGTAGGTAGGTGGTTACAATGTGGGGTGCTTAATTAGTTGGCATAAAGTGTGTAGTGCGGTGCATACTGCAAATATCTGTGTGAGCAACCCAGTGCGTGAGACAGGTGGCGAGGGCGCCCGGCGCGGCGGCGGGGCCCGCCAGGCCGGGGCCGCCTGCCCGGCCCGGGGCGCAACGGTGTAACAGTTGCCTCGCATCACCGACATGTGCCCACTATTTGTATGTAAATTAAAAATTTAATTAACAGCTAAAAATAAACACCATTACTTTCCATATTTTAATGACTACGTACGTAAATAGTTATTTCGTGTATATAATTCGCTTAATATGTCCGCGTATTTGCTAGGAACAAGTATTTAATTAGTAAGGTATGTATTGCTTAGCCTTTCACTTCGAGTTGCCCGCGGCTTTGAATCAGCTTGGTAACTCAATATGATGACGTAATTTAAGGATCAATCGACAAAGATTTATAATGTTCGAAATGAGGTCAACGGCTAAGTGAGTGAGACGGTAGTTGTCTTAGTAATTCACTTTTACTGACGTTTGACTAAATCAGATTTCAGTTTGAGTGACGTATGTCTAACATTTTCACTACTATTTATACTTTGCATAATATTTAAATATCAAAACGATAATGTTTGTATGAGCAGTTTTCAGTAACTTCGTCCGCGTAAATTTCGTACTTTTCCATACAAAGTTTCAACCCCTATTTAACACCTTTTGGGTAAAAAGTTTCGGGAATCTTGAAACACGTGTTTCCTATTTTTTAACAGAAGCCCTAAATAAAATTTACTTTACATTAAATACCTAACATATTTTCATACAAACTTCCATCCCAAACAATCTCATATTCGTGTTTCATGCTTTTCAACTAAAAGCCCAACGTACTCATTTTCATTTATTTTATTTAAAAAAATTGGATTTTGATAAAAAACCTCTTTACTCAATATGTAACCTCTTTAGAGAAATATGTAATTTCCAAAAATTCTTAGTGGTTCCCTATTTCACAAAAGGAACTTTTACCATTTGCAATCGTATAGAGTTTAATCTCTAGAAACATACTTTCAGAGCTTTTATTTTTCTGTTATATTTGATAATCAACATGCTGCATTCCGGTCCAACGCGGCAGTGGCCTGAACAAAAAAAACTAGGGAATATTTTTAATTTATTTTGTGTCATAGAGGTTTGGGCTAGTTTGAGATGACAAATAGTATAAAAAGAGACCCCAAATAAAAAAAAAAAGGTTGGTTGAATTAAATAGTGTCATAATATATTAACATTTTTGTAGTGGGATCCAACCGTGAACCGGAGTCAGGTATCTTTAAAAATATCAACTGTTTATGAGAACAATGCTTTAAAAACATGATACTTTTGGTTAAAAAACGTTCACGGTAAAACGCATTTGTTTGTTGTTAAACAACAACAAAAGTTAGTTAAATTAAAGTTACATGCTCCAATTAAAGCCCCAGTAGCCGGTGCACACGGAGACATGCGCACGTGATTTCAATATTTCATCTCTAAGGCCGCATACACACTGCGGTCTCGAGCCGGCCACACTCGTTCCACTCCTACAATTACGCGCTTGTGTCATATTTACAGCCCAGGTAATTGCCATTCAATTACGAGGCCAGCCCGCTGTGCATCTGAGAGAGAGGCCCGACACCTCACCGATATATCCGTCCCGTTCCAACGCGGCGTGCAGCCGGCCAGCCATCAATCATCGAACACCCCCCGCTGGGCGCCTGTAGGGATGGGAAACGTCACAAAGCGAGTATCTCAGTCCAACAATGCTCGATAAGTGGGCAAACGCCACGCTAAATTGATTCCGAACCGATTCTGATCCGAACGTTGTTTAGCCGTATTAATTTAACTCGTCCGCTTGTCATTTGTGTTGCAGAATATAGTTATGATGGCATTCATATTTTAAAAAGAATTATGAATAACGATTAATTGTTTTTAACGATATTCTACATTAAACAGGTGTTTCTAAATGTCACCGGATCTTTGTGTTTGACATTAATTGTAGACTAAGCATTAGTTTTATATTCTTTTATAAATTTGCTAGACCCTAGCAGCTAGTTAAAGGTTTTGCATAAACGATGCCTTATAGCATAATAATTAAGGTTTTTACTACGTAATTGTTGGTAAATAATGGCATTGGCACTTCATTGCATTAGAAAAAAAGATAAAACATGGAGGGGATGTTAACTTTAAATAAATACGCCAATTAAGGAAGATTATAATCATTCAAAAATGCAAGATACTTTGTGGTATTTTATACGTTAAATAAAATACCATGCTATTACAGTATAATGATAGGTTGTAACTTGTAAAGTATCGATATAAATAGCCAGAGAGTGTGTGCCAGCCCTAGGTTGTAGCACAGGTATGCAATCTCGTCTTTATACCATCACCCTATTGCACTTCGGAGCTCGAGCCAATCTTTCAAATTGAGTTCAGTGCGATGTAGGGAATAATGTGATTTAAAACCAATAACTTAGTTATCTGTATCATTTATTTATGTTTGTAAAATGGAGAGGGTGTGGGAATGTTTTAATGTAAGAGAAGGTAATTGATGGAGTACATATCATGAAGGTAAGTGGTTCCAGGCCATTTCAATTATTTAAATAATCACCATAATTTCAGCCGAAAGATGTCCACTGCTGGACATAGGCCTCCCCCCGCCACTACGAACGGTTCAGTTCTTCACGTATTCAGCGGATTCCTGCGGCTTTCACCCGGTCATTTTTCAACTGACCACCAACCTATGTAGGTATATTCATTTATAAGTCTTGGTTTTTCTCACGAAGTTTCCTACACCGATGTCAGTGGTCTCTAAGATAAACTTAAGCAGTACATGAATTGAAAAGGTTAAATGGGTCATTCTCCGATTTTGAACCCACAACCTCGTACTTGAGAAGCGAAGTCTAAACCACTAGGCCATCACGACATTAATTTCATGTTAACCAATGTGAACCAAGAAATCAGGGTTGTCGAAATTTCCTACACTTAATTCTAAATAAAATATTATTTCATGACCCTATCTGAAGGAATATAGATTTCCCACTAGCTTCTGCCTGCTACTTCGTAAAATACATTATATAACATCGCATCGTCCGTCCACAATGTTACTTACTTTTTTCTCTTAGCGTTATTTCTAAATGTTTCTTTTACTCGACTCCACAGTATCGTAGGGTGATGTTAAAAACCCTTTAATCCTTAAAAACCTTTATCTAAGGACAAACAAAATTTTAAAAAATCGGTTGTCTGTAAAGTCGCTTTACTGACGATAGCTGAACGTGACAACGTCATAAGAAAATACTGATGCGCGCTCTCGCTTGCACTTCAAGCCTTAAATGGAACGCCTCAGAGCGAGGTAACGCCGCATGAGTCATGTTTTTTCGTGTGTGCAGCCGGCTCCATCGAATTATAAGACGTTGTCACGTCAAAAAAAAAAAACAAAATTTTCAAATCCAATTCTATGTACCAGAGTTTACCCCGTACATACAAACCAACACATTCTACCTCTTAATAATATTAGAACCTATAAATGATGAACACTTTGACCTAGAGATAGTTACGGCTATAGTTTTACACACGACGCAAAATCAATACAGAATCGTGTCTAAATAAATAAATCATTTTAATCGATTTCAACTTAAAGCTAGGCAAACTCATTTTGGGTTTTGATTTCAATATTTATTCATGTACCGTGTGGTGCCGGATGTAAAGAATAACACCACCCCATTTCTTCCCGTGGGTGTCGTAAAAGGCGACTAAGGGACTTACTAGAGAATGGGCAGCAGCGTTCTCTATGCATTTTACCACCATACTGCGATCGCCAACCCGCCTGCCAAGCGTTGCGATTATGGCAAAGCCCCCCAAATTGGGGGAGGCCTAAGTCCAGCAGTGGACGTCTTACGGCTGAAATGATGATGATGATTTATTCAAAACAAACCTATTTCCTGAAACCTTGAACTATTCGCAAAATACGTGAAAGGTTAATTCAATGATATAGAAGGATTTTTTCTGTTTTTATTTTGCCTCCTTGGTGTAGTGGTCAGAAGTGCTACTGCTGAGCATTAATTAGGTCCTGGGTTCGATTCTCAGGTCGGTCAAAGTGTTATTGGGTTCTTCCATCAGGAATTTCTCAGTTAGGGAAAGCCCGAAGGACGAAATATGGATGTAAGTATACTATAGGTGCATCCTGTCTATCCTTTGGGGATTACGGGTATAATGTTATGAGTAGGGTTGCCACTCGTACTTTATAATAAAATATTGTACGTTATTTCACATAATTGTACTCTATACTTTATGAGAACAATAAAGTACACGAAAATACTTTATTTTGCGAGATTTGATTTCTTTGGGATTTTAAAAAGATTAGTCGTAAGTACTTTTTCATCACACGAAATTTATGTGATACAAACTGCAAAAAAAAAAAAAAAATATAATAATAAAGACAAACAAGTCATACTTTATTTTTAAACTATGCACTTTTTTTTTCTTACCTTTAATAAAAAATGTACTTTAATTGCAAGAAAAAAAGGTGGCAACCCTAGTTATGAGTGTTTTTAATATGTTTTAAGAATAAACTCTTTATACGTAGTTAGAAATTCTCGGTATAGATTTAGTCTAAGCCAACGTTCCCACGTACTTTATTCAACTCAATCTTACCAAAGTACGCGATAATGTTTTTACACGCTTTATATTAGCTTCACTTGTATGTTTGTATGTTTGTTTGTAACCGACTCCTTATAGCGCGATTTTGACCCCCTTTAAACGACCAGATTTCATTTAAACTCTGTAGACTTATCGAGGACCGATGACAATACTGTAATTTCATAAATTTGTGCCATTATCCTTGCCAGGGTTACCAGGAGAGCAAAAAAAACTGTTTTCGAAAACTACGCTGACATACGTCACAAACTATTGATACAGGCACCCTACGCTTTTTTCCATTATTTTCTACTTTTTAGTTTGGTTTTCTATGGAAGCGTGTTTTTTAGTTTTTTTAAACTATTATTTATGTTCTATTTTTTATTACGTTATTTTGTTACGATTAGCTAGCTTTTCTTCTCAGTCTCACCATGGTAAGCGATGATGCGGTCAACAATGATGTACCATTACCTAGATGTGACCTTTTGACTGGACTTGGGAACTTCTAGTTTGTAGCATTCAGAAAACACAAACTTCCTTTGGCTTTATAAAATATTAGCGTTTGGAAAATCATCAACATTTTCCTGCCCATTATCCTAATTTATTAGAGGTCGGCACATAATGTAATTTCGTTCATACTTCTCTATTAGTTATCATCTTGGTCCCTCCCTTTCTAGCTATTTTAGATCATATGCATAATGCACATTACAAGAACAAACAAACCGTACGTAATTCGGGTGTGAAAGCTCATAATTCTTTCGTTAATTATCTTGCAAGCACAGAAACTCTTTGTCAATTCCCGATATAGATTCCGGTTGGTTTCTTGTGGTGCTGGATGTAAAGAATAGCACCACCCAATTTCTTCCCGTAGGTGTCGTAAGAGGCGACTAAGGGACTTACCTACATGAGAGAGAGAGAGTATAGGCAGCAGTGTTCTCTACATATTTTACCACCATACTGCGATCGCCAACCCGCCTGCCAAGCGTGGCGATTATAGCAAACCCCCCCGAATTGGGGGAGGCCTATGTCTAGCAGTGGACGTCTTTCGGCTGAAATAATGAAGGTGATAATTCAAATTGTTGAAATTATAGTTTTAATAAAATCATACACAAGAAGTAAGCCAATTTTCTGATCGTTATCCATCAGAAACTTCGCTCTGCTAATATCAAAGTTCTGATAGTACTAATGAAGAGAGATCGGAGCGAAGTCCTCTTCACGCACGAGAACATCTACGAACGTACCTTATGATGATCGAATATTGCATTCGTTTCTGGTATAATTTGGCACTCATTTTTTAATTCGATTTGTTTACATAATTTGAAATGATTGTTAGCCCAAATTCCCAAAGCCGCACAAAAATAGCGGCTGGATTTTTTTAGCTCACTGGGTTTCAACGCACTGCTTTTTTTTGTGGTAGGAAATCATCAAATGACGTCTCGCGCTCTGGGTGGAGCGGAAGGGCGTGTCAGACTTTTACTGACTAAAACCCACCCGTGTTCCTTCAGTTGCCTATATGCCAGGGCCACGGTACCTCTTTTGAACAAATCTCGCGTTCCGTACTGCTTTGCGCGCAGGATTAAAAATCGAACACTGGATTTTTTTAACGCCCTGAAACTCACTCGCGCTAAAACTACGTTAACATACGTTACAAAATTCGAAACACCCTAAAAAATAGAAAATAAATACATAATAACTTGATACCAATTTAAAATACGTCAAAAAGCACCCAACGATTTTTTTGGTTTGGTTAGTTGGTTTTCTATGGAAGCGTGTTTTTTTTAAATTTTTTTAAACTATTATTTATTTTAACATAGATTGCACAGGTCATGAAATCCCGTATGTAATAAATAATAATTTAAAAAAAGCAATAAATAATCATCATAATACCTATTAAGTAACCTTCAGTGATAAGTTGTTCATGAAGTGTATTTGTGATAACACCCATGGTCAGGTCGTCCTCATAATCTTAGGGGAATTACCCTGTAGATTAAGTACTTATAGAATACTAGCTTTTGCCAGTGGCTTCGCCTGCGTGAATGTCGAAAATTATCCCACAGTTACGTTCTCCCGGAATACAAAATAACATATGAATTCATCCAGGTTATAAGCTATATTTGTGCCAAATTTCCTCCAAAACTTTTTGGCGGTTTTTGCGTGATTTAGTAACAAACATCTAAACATTCAAAAACACAATCTTTCACATTTATAATATTAGTAAGATGAAGACATTAAGATGCCATTTAGATGAACATTACACACACACACAAACACGCACACATTTCACTTTATCTTTAGAAAACTAATCTATGAAAGACAAGTGTCGCCACCTACTGTCAAAGGTATAAAGTATTTTTTTCAGTTGGAATTAAAATGGTAATTTTTCTGTGGATAAAAGAAATAATGTAAAAGGATAAAAACTGTTTTCCATCCAATTCTAGCGAAAAATTAAAACATCCCTTTTAGAAACTCTATTAAATTTTCATTATTAGTAAACTTTTGCAAATTCCGTTACTAATTCAAGTTCAAAGCACAAACAAAGAAACACATTAAGTAACCTTTGAAGGCTATACAAGTTATTTGTTACTACTATTTATTAAAATCATTATCATGATCATTATTTTAGCCGAAAGACGTCCACTACTGGAAATAAGCATCTCCCAAAAGTGGGGGGAGGGGGGGGGGGGTTCCATTATTGCCACGCTCGGCAGGCAGTTTAGCGATCGCAGTATAATGGTAAAATGCATGGAAAACGCTGATGCTCATTCTCTAGTGAGTCCCTTAGTCGCCTTTACGACACCCACGGGAAGAAATTGGAAGGTGCTATTCTTTACGTCCGGCACCACACGAAAGTTATTTGTATACAAATTAATTTTAAATAATTATTACAATAATCATCTCCTTACATATGAGGAGACGGAAAACATTCTGACTAGGATAAGCTAAAAAAAAACATTCGCACGCACGTAAATACTTACACACACACACACCTACACACACACACCCACTACACACACATACACCGATGACTGCTAAAAAATGTTTTATTTTATTTGTATTTTTATTTAAAAAAAAAACTTTTTCAGTTTCATATAACCCTCTTACCACACCATTGCAATGGTGTGGTAAGAGGGTTATGTTACAATGCATTGTTAAGATACCACTTATGGGAAGAGTGAGACAGTTCCGATACAAGTACTTTTGTAACTTACTGGAGCTGTCTGTTTCAATTTATGCATGACACAATGTTTAAGTTAAAATAAATGTTTTTGTATTTGTATTTGAATCATCAAAAACCAAATGAATTTCCTACAATTTTGTTTTAGGTGCACTTTACGTTTAACACGTTAACTGACATGGGTAAAATCAGAAAAAGTCAAAAATGTACTTGTGTTATTTGACTTTAAGTCGATTATTGATTAAAAAGTGTCGGACACATAGTCCGACATGGCAGTTAACGTGTTAATATGGCCCCATTTACACATGTGTTAATACACATTTCTTTGTGAGAGTGGCTTTGAAAATTCATAATTGAATACGACAGACAATACTTCGGACTGCCTTAATTAATCCATTTCATTGCTGCTAATTAAAATGGTATGAAATATGTGTTTACATTTTTTTGGCTTCCTTTTTGAGCGTGAATGTTTTATGTATTTTTAAACCTTTTTCCATCAATCCTTTCTATATTTTGATAACAGATTTTATTGTTATTTTCATCGACCAATCAATACAACTATGTGAACAGAGGGGTAATTGCGGAACTTTTTATCGGTAGGAATTGGTTTAATATTCATAGTTAAACAACATTCATTGCGTTATTTACGTTGCTGCGCCACAATTTATTCGAACAAATGATGCAATGGTTTAGCAATAATCTTCAATCCCATTCAGTTCTGATAAATTGTGCGTTTCGCAATTAGGGTGCAGGGCAGGCCCAGCGGTAATGGCTGTGACTTACGAGTTGTAGGTCGCAGGTACAAACCCAAACAGGCGTAGGCGGTTTAGTTTGTGTAAATGAATTTATCACCACTGCTCTCAAAACGGTGAAGGAAAACATCGTGAGGAACCCGGCATGTCTTTGAACCGAAAATTCGAAGACATCACATCTAGCAATCAGCACTGGGCCCGCGTGGTGATTATGACCCTCTCCCTCTCACCGACAGGAGGCCGGAGTCCCAGCAGTGGGAACATTATAGGCTGATTATGTAATCAATACAATAAACTAACAAAATAGTTTAAAAAAATTATGATGTTTAAGACTAATTGCGTTGTCAACAAAATGCTTGTTTTTTGTGCTCTTTCAAAATAAACGGCGAATCTTTTGTTAAAATGAACCGTATTCTAGCGTTAATTAAACAGACCTCACATTGAAATAAATGCCAGTTCCATATAGTTTTAATTAATACCTTTATAATTAAAACAACGGGCGAAATGGGAATTGAAGTAAAAAATTTGCAAAAATGCAGGTTCATTACATTGGCTACGGAATAGTTAATGTGAAGACAAAGTGACCACGCGTTATGGTTTTTGTGAGACTTACGCCCGGTTTCTGGAACAAATTATTTTATTATCGACGTTTCAAAATTAAACGCACGTCAAGAAATGGAAAGGATGTTAACCTAGAAATTTAGAAGCTTCTAGATAATATAAACTTTGTTACGTCAATGTTGTAATGTAAGCTTTCATTTTTTTGTAATTAATGATTTTACAAAGAAGAGGTAGTTAATAACGTGACGTTAATCATATTTACATAATAAATTGGTGTGCAACTGCTAATCATTTTATCACATTGCATCTAATTAATTAATTCCGCGCTAACTTTCAATTATTTTTGGAGATTGCCTTTCTTTTTCACGTAATAAATGGAGATCATATTTCTTTATAATTATTTTAGTTCTACTTGAATTATTTATTATTTTATAATTCAAGTAGAACTTAGAAGGCTATTTGGTAGATTACCCAAGTAACGTGACAACGAAAGACTGATAAAAGTAGAAGCACTTACGTAGAACGTTCATCAGCATCATTTCAACCGAAAGACGTCCACTGCTGGACATAGGCCGCCACTTTGACCGATTCTGTAGCACGTTACTATCGAATTAATATTTTGCAATAAAAATAGGTTCCAATAAATATATTTTTGCACTGTAATATTTTGTTAATTTGCAACAAAGCTAACTGACAACCGAAATTGCCAAAAAGACGAAAAGAAAAACAAACCGTATCAAGTGTCCCGCTTTGAACTAAAATCCTTGCCACAGTATATATAGACAAAATTAACCGGAGATTTTTCTCGGAAAAATCCAAGGCTTGCTTGTTTCAATTACGGTTACTAATGAGTTGACTTGTGCTTGCTAATTAGGCACCTCGCTAATTAATCACAACCAGTTCACCTTGTTCGAGAAAGTTCATTTTACTCCCTTCTTGTTTACTCTCCTAATTATTTTCCTATTATAGATAAATACGTATTTGTAGTGTCTTATGTTTTTGTTGGCGTGATTTTGAGTTATTGATCTTATGGAGTTAATTTAAAGATTATTTTGTGTTGTTTTAAGATTATTTGAGATAAATATATAGTAACATCACACTTTGTTTCCCCGTAGGTTTAGGTAGAGGCGTAGCTAATAGTTCAGCATTTCGCCAGTTATGTTTAAGTCCCATGGGAATGGGGGCGAGCGTATTGCCATTAACAGGGGATAAATCCAGACTCCAGGCTGGTACTGAGAAATTCCTCATGGAAACGCCCAATAACACTTTGCCCGATGTGGTAATCGAACTCGAACCGCATGTTCAACAGTTGCGCTTGCGACCATTGAACTTACGAGGCACTCGATTTTTTGAGGTGTAATTTTTACGTAGTAGGTACAATATTTCTAATAAAGGTTTCTCATACAACCTGATACAGACCTGTAAATAGCAAAAAAACGCAAGAAAATTTCAATTTCGCAGGTTCCCTGGTGCTTTCCCCTTATGTAAGTAACTATCAACAGCATGTCCTAGGACCAAAAATTCGAAGACGTGTGACATACATAATAAGAACCCGCTCTGAGGACCAGTGGTAGACTATAGAGCCCACTCCCTCTCGAAGAGAGTAAGATAACGTCCCAGCAGTGGGAACATTATAGACTGATTATGGAAGTTAAAGTCAAAAACAAAATAATTCCTCCTCCAGAAACAAACCTCAAGACTAACAAAATATAAATATTAAACCTAACAAATTGAACAGGGTACTGGCAGCTAACTAAATCCTCACCACCATTGCAATAAAAATAAAACCTCAATGAATTATCTCTGACTTTCCCAGGAAGCTCAATATATCCGTGTGTGACCGCCAACCAGTACCAATTAACAGCATTACTCTTATCTAACACTCTCATTATAACAAGTAATGGTATAAGTGGCTTCAGTAAAACTTCATTATTTAATGTCAAAGATTGGAACTTCGCTCGCCCATCACTCGGCGACACTCGGAATTTGTTCGTGTATTATTTAGCTACAAAGTCATTTTGAACTGTAACTTCTGGTGTATTGGGTTGGGATTTGGTTGGTGAGGATATAGTTTAGGTGACACCAAAATACTCATGCTTGTAACAGTTATAGTGGAGACTTACTTGTATGTTATGGTGTTATGGTGCATTCAACCAATGATGTGCCACCTGTCAGCTCCGTATCGTGCAGTTTCAAATGAGAGCTTTCATTTATTTTGACAAGTAGAGATTTACTTGAGCGTAATCTTCTCTGAGGAATGTTGTGTAATGAATACTTACACTTGAGTTGCGACAAATAGGTGGAATAATATGTTTGGTAAAATCAAAAGGAACAAGGAACACCATGTTGTGACGACCCAGTGATTAAGTGTCCGACTCTCAAGCACGAAGTGGTTGGTTCTAATCCGGATACGTACTAAAGTGACTTTTACAATTATTGACATATAGTTCATTAAACTGAGCAGTGGTGGCCCGGATTAACGAGTTGGAGGTCGTGGTTTCGAACCCAGGCAGGCGGTTTACTTTGTGTAAATGATTTTTTCACCACCTGCTCTCAAAACGGTGAAGGAAAACATCGTGAGGAAACCGTCTTAGAACCAAAAATTCGAAGACATGTGATTGCACTGGGCCGACGTGATAGATTACGGTCCTTTTGCTCTCAGCGAGAAGAGGCGTGTGTCCCAGCAGTGGGAACAATATAGGCTGATGATGATGACGATTATTGACATCGATGAAAGAAAACATCAGCAAGCATGGTGGTTAATAATCGAGGCACTCTGTATGTGAAGACGCGTTTGCCCTGCAGTGGGATAATAATAGGATGTGTTTATTAAAATGTTTTTTTTTAAAGTGGATTCAGGTTTGCAGAAGTCTTTTAATGGACTTTTATGCAGTTTTATGCAAAGTCACTGTGATGCTTTTAAAACTTGCTCGAATTCTGTCAAGCGATGATCACACCCATCATAATCAAAATCTTACTGCTCTTCTTCCTTTCTCTCCTGTCACCCGTCACACTATCATCTCACTCCCTTCTTTCTCATTTAATTCCTCAAACAATCCTTTCATCTTTTCTTTGGCATTCCTCTCCCTCTACATCCATTTTTTTTTCGTCATGACATCTCGCAAGTCAACCTATGAGGTTGTCGGCTGCTTAAGCGGACTTGCCTCTTACCTTACTTGATTAAGGCCTCCAGCCGGGGCTTTAAAACTTAAAACTAAAGCGACAACTTCTTAAGAGCACCCCCTGTGGGTTACGGACCTCAGCTAAGGGCGTCACTGGTAGAGGGCAGCAAAGGACGGGATGTATCAACATTTATTTGCATCACTCTTTTATTTACATGCTTCTTCCCTCGATGATCAAACGCATTCAAGAATTATTAAAGGCTCTTCCCAGCGCAGTATATTGTTATAATATTGTGACCGGTCGTTTTGCTGACCATGGTTTTGTTACAGAATTGTCTACCTGATTATGTATTTCACGGTTTTTATGTCGAAACAGCTATGTGAATATAATCCAGCATTGCATCTGTAAGCTGTCACGCCATTTATGCCTGGAGGCTTTTATTTTGGGATTATGCTATGTTTACTTTTTTTACCTGAATATAGTTCCTTTTCATTTTATTTCTTGGCATGGCTAGCCGAAATATGGAAAATGATTTAAGTTAATGTTATGTGTCTCATAATGTTAATTTCTTTACCTAGCTACTATCGTGTTGAATCAAGTTTATCTAACTAAACAGATAGCTGTGCTGCTGGAGAATTTGTTGCACCACTTCTGCTTCTCAGCTAAAGCACCAGTAAGTGATGAAGGGCGAGGGTTTTGGAGGACTGTCTCACGGTATTTTACCTTTCGAAAAGTAAACTGATTCTCAGCTTAATTTGAATAAATGACTTTTGATTTTGATATAACAACCCACAAAAAGTGAATCCAACTCATTTTTGAGAAACCAAAATGATGCCCAATTATGTACTTATCAGTTTCTCATTGTAAGCGGCAAGAATGAAAGAACCTGATGAAATAGAGCCTGCATTCAGCTGCTCATTATACGAGGTAACTTGCGAAAGAGATCGTTTCCGAACTCAATGTGATGCCTTGGGCGGTCAATTTGTATCTGCTTGTGTATCATTGATACATTTATTGCCTATGAAATTGTTACTGTAAGTGTAATGTTGGATTTATCTCATTGAAAAACAGGACCCTTTGAAAAGTACCTGCAAAAAATGTCTAAAACATTGTCGACCTCGGAATTGCTTTATCACTTTTAACAACAGTAAATTGAACCTTAACTTAGGCTTACACTCTCTAATTGTCACATACATACAAGCGGGCGTAGATTGTTTTTTTTTACACGCTTTATATTAGTTTCACTTGTATGTTTGTTTGTAACCGACTCCTTATAGCGCGATTTTGACCCACTTTAAACGACCAGATTTCATTTAAACTCTGTAGACTTATCGAGGACCGATGACAATACTATAATTTCATAAATTTGTGCCATTATCTTTCCAGGGTTACCAGGACAGCAAAAAAACTGTCTTCGAAAACTACGCTGACATACGTCACAAACTACGCTGACATACGTCTCAAAATTCGAAACACCCTAAAAAATAGAAAATAAATAATAGTTTAAAAAAACTAAAAATCACGCTTCCATAGAAAACCAAACTAAAAAGTAGAAAATAATGGAAAAAAAGCATGGGGTGCTTTTTAAGGTATTTTTTTATTGATATCAGACCATTATTTATTCATAGCCGACTTTGCGTTAGAGTGTAATTGTGGTGCTGTTCCACAAACGATGGGACACTTAATATTGTGTCTTGCGTGTCATTTCGTCTGCCTAGTACATGAACTGATGGACACTAGTGATGGTGCCAAACCCGTTAGCGAATTCTGAGCATAGACACGCTAAAAAGAAGAAATTTAAAGTTCTGTTTACTTTGGAAGTCGATGGCAAAAACAAAAAACAAAAATACAAAATCAAAGTCATGGAATTCCGAAATTGAAGTTATTTTTACTATGTATTGTATTTTTTAAGGCGGTTGTTCATTAATGTTTTTTTTTAATTATTTAGTTTTGGTCTCCACACTAATTCGTTAATTTACACTTGCTAAGTAAATAATAATTACAGGAAGTTATTGTAACATCATCAACATAAAATAAGCGGAAAATATAAATATTATTGAAGCAAACCCAAAAACAACTAATCAGAACTTAACGAAATTTATATGGTACGACACTACAACATAAAATCCTCTCAAATAAAAGAGAATTTCAGAGAAAATTAAAATTACGTTTTTTGAAATTGGATTATAAATGAAGGAGTTAAATCTCCTGCCAGGGTCGCGAGATCTGTTTGAAAGAGTTACCGTGACCCTGGCATATAGGCAACTGAAGGAACAGGGGTGGATTTTATTCAGTAACGTCTGACACGCCCTTCCGCTCCACCCTAGAGCGGGAGACGTCATTTGATGGTTTCCCACACACAAAAAAATTAAAATCTTTAAAAAAAATACAACCGAATTCCGAACCTCCTCTTTTTTTGTAGTTGATTAAAAATACTTAGTCGTTTTATGACGTGCAACTGTCATTCTACCATGTGGTGGCAAATGAATTACTTGGTCAACTATACTTACTTAGAAGTCGTGCTTTCCTAAGCCCCATAAAACATCGATTGATCGAATTGAGTTCTTCTTGCAGCGCTATTCTAATAGCGCTGCAAGAAGAACTCAATTTTTTACTGCTAAGTCGTAACTACATACTGTAAGGGGGGAATGTGTGAGGAGATAACTAAACGCGCAATATCAATAACAACAAGGGTTTATTTATGAAATAAAACGATTCTATTTACAATAAAAGAAATAGTCCTATGCGAAAGTCCTAACAGTCGTATGTTATGAGCCGATTGTGTGGTTTCGCTAACGAGGTCCACACAATAAACAAACAACACACGCTGCTGAGCCTATATCCGATAAGGTGCGGGGGCAGGAGGTGACCGACCTAAGTCGATGCGTAGTAGTGCACCCGAACCGTACCGAACGCAGACTGATTTAATCGGGTCGGGCTTGGGTTTTTATAAGCGCCGAGGGCCACGGCGGCGCGTACGGCGGGGCGAGGGGCTCGCACACGTTAGCTCGGCGCGCGCAGGAGACGACTCGATGCGACGCCATTGTTGTGGTGTTACAGACTCCCCCTCTGGTCCCGAAGACGTCCCGACGAGGAGACCAGTTTCTTGAGCTGGAACTGCCTTCTGCTTTTGTGGTCTGCAAAGATCTGTAAGGATTAGGTGGATAGACGGCTGAGCCTTAGTAGGGGCTCAGCGCTGAGGAGTAGTAAATACCCCACGGAGTGTTGCGGTCGTCTGGATGTGCAACTTCATAGGAGCAAGCTAGCTTCGCTGTTTAATAGCGAGCTGCGTTGCTCTGGAGGTCGGTCGGAAGATAGGTACGGGCAGGACGTCGTCGTCGCATTTCTGTACCCTCCCCCTACACGAAAATATTTCTTGTAGCATAAGCAATGCAACTGCAATCATTGCTTACTCAATGTTTGGACCAAACAGCGCGTTACTTAGTGGTGATAGGGTCACCTCAGCGTTGTTGATGCTCGATTGTGCATCTCGGAACAATGACCCGACAAATCTGGGTGAGTACCCAGATAGGGTAGGTTCCGTTCTTGAGGGCGATTGTGGAGGAGTATAAAAATGGATTAAGCGCGGTGGCCCATATGAATCCTCCATTGCGCATTCTTCAGGTAGGGTTGAAGGTGGGGACGGAGTCATGAGCATCGGGCTCACAAATGGTTCCAGAGACGTCATTTTGGCTAGTTTACCAATCGCCGTCTCGGTTTCCTCAGGCTCCGTCTGCACCGTGGACACGGGTGCTCCATCTTCTTCCTCTCTCTCCGGAATTAGGTCGTATTTCCGACTGGGTTCATCCAAGAAATGGAACAGCAGCTGCGGTACGTTCAGCGCTAGGTTGGCATCTTGGATGAAGTCAACTCCTAAGAGCGTTCGGTTATCGTGCGATTCTGGCAGCACGATAAAATTTGTGGGGATGGTCCGACCACAAAGCGTGACAGGTACTAAGGCAGACTGGATTTGCTGACGTCGTCGCAAGCCATCTGCTAGGGTGATTGCAGCATTCTCAAGATTGAACCGGATACCCTTTTGCTGCAATACCCGGTACAGTGAAGTTGATGCAACACTCAACTTTGCTCCTGTGTCAATATGAGCTTGACCCTTGACACCACTGATTGATATCTCCACGGTTGGTCTGGATCTTGCTCCTGATGCAGCTGTGGGACTTAATGCATAGAATCCAATTCCAACTGGTCCTATTTTGATGTTGGTGCATTTTGGGCATTTACTCCTTATTACGCCGGGTTCACCACAGCCGTAGCAAGTGAGTTTAGGCTTGAGCACAGATCTGGTGTCAGGCATGGAAGGTTGGCGTGTCGTTTTCGACTCACTTTTGACGGCTTTCTTCCGGCACTCCTTCTCATTGTGTCCGTATGCGCGACAATATGAACACCTTTGCTTCTTCTCAAATGGAGTGGTGCCGCTGTTGCTCGCCGATCGTTCAGCAACAACCTCTTCCAGCTGCCGAGCCTTCACCAAAAAATCATCAAAATTGTCGACTGAGTCTCGTGGTATTCTGTCTCGTACATTGATGTGTAAAGATGTATACAATAGATCCAAGCTTTGTGATTGTGACAGAGACGGTTTCGGTAACTCTGCCAACAATGCTCGCTTCTTCGCAACAAACAGTTCTGTTCCTGATGGGGACTGTTGCTTATCCATGACGATCTCATCGTAAACCTTGTAGGCTGGCCTCTTTGGCGCAAATGTCGACCTTAACAAGGAAATGGCCTCACGCCAAGTAGTAATAGAGTCCTTGACTCCAAGCCACCAGATTGACGCATCTCCGATCAACAGCAGTGTCAGACCTTCAATGGCATTCTCGTCAGTAATCGACTCGATCTTCTTGAAGGTACATAAAGTGGATAAAAATGCCTCGACTGCTGCTACGTCACGAGATCCATCGTAACGGGCGGTACAGGTAGCAAAACTACCTGTTTTCGTAACTACGGAACTATTCCTATTGGCCAGGACTCCTAACAGATCACGGAACTGATCATCAGTAAAACTAACGTTAGCCATGTTTTGTTTTATTCTTCGGCTACGTCTAGGCAAAATATGATAACAATCAATCTTGGTTGTGAGAATTTAGCAAGAAGCAGTACTTATAAAAAATGCCTATGCTCCTATACTAAAACTACAACCTAACTCCTAGACTATAAAACTAACTAACGATAAAGACTTACTCGTGGACTAATATAAAAAAAAAATCTAACTAATGAACTATATAAAAAAAATAACTCCCGGACTAAAAGAAATAACAAAACTTGCCTAGCTCCTGGACTACAATAAACACTCCCTAACCTAATTAAGACTTAATACTTGTATTGATTAATGATAACAAACGAATATAAAAATATTTAAAAAAACAAAAAAAAATGTGGGTAGAAAATAAAAACTTAAAGTAAAATGGATAATCCAACAATGGATGTAAACGAAAAAGAGATTAAAAATATGGGAATAAGCCCGCGGTGGGACGCCAACTGTAAGGGGGGAATGTGTGAGGAGATAACTAAACGCGCAATATCAATAACAACAAGGGTTTATTTATGAAATAAAACGATTCTATTTACAATAAAAGAAATAGTCCTATGCGAAAGTCCTAACAGTCGTATGTTATGAGCCGATTGTGTGGTTTCGCTAACGAGGTCCACACAATAAACAAACAACACACGCTGCTGAGCCTATATCCGATAAGGTGCGGGGGCAGGAGGTGACCGACCTAAGTCGATGCGTAGTAGTGCACCCGAACCGTACCGAACGCAGACTGATTTAATCGGGTCGGGCTTGGGTTTTTATAAGCGCCGAGGGCCACGGCGGCGCGTACGGCGGGGCGAGGGGCTCGCACACGTTAGCTCGGCGCGCGCAGGAGACGACTCGATGCGACGCCATTGTTGTGGTGTTACAATACGGTATAAACCTAAACACACAGACCTCACTTGAACGCAAAAACTTTGTTAAAATGTAAAAGCCTACTGTCGTATGTCATTGTTTGCACTGACAACAGAATGACAAATGCAGGACAGAAAAAGTTTTCCAAGAGGCAAAAAAGAGACAAGTGTTGTGTCTCTGAGGTTTGACTATACTTACGTATGCAATTCAGATGAACTAAGTATAGGTAAGTAAGTATAGTAGGCATACTAATAAGGTAAGTATATTACCGATGTGTTCGTAAATGTCTAAATCTGCGACCTTGAGTTGAGACCCTGGTCCGCCCTGATTCCGTATGTAAAGAATAGCACCATCTCATTTATTCCTGTGGGTGTCGTAAGAGGCAACTAGGAGACATACTACAGAAAGGGCAGCAGCGTTGTCTATGTATTTTACCACCGTACTGCGTTCGCCAACCCACCTGCCAAACTTAGCGATTATGGTAACCCCCTCTCCCAAATTGGGGGAGGTGTATGTTCAGCATGAACATCTTTCGGCTGAAATGGTGATGATGATGCAGAACCGCAAATTACAAGAATTGAGAAGAGAGACAACACACAAAAGAGACACAGTACAAGAGTTGTAATTACAAGAAGTCTAGAAATGGCTTGCCTGCCTGTAAAATAGGCAGAGACTTTTAAAACGTCAAAAACAAAACCTACTAACTGTCAGTAGAACCAACATCGGAATGAACCACAAATTAACACATCAAGATCAATAAACCCTTAACCCTCCATTAGTTAACGACCAAACAATCGATCAAACAGATAACCACCAAAAACGGAATAAACTATTCAAAGCCTTATTATTAAGCGAAATTACAAGTTAACGCTATAGAAGACACAGCTAATCGGATTGTGGGGAATAATGAGATTCCGATAGCGGCCGATGTATCCGCGATAGGATCTACAGATAGTCGCGAGTCACGTTGCGCCTGCGCACGCCTTACAACTTCATCAACGACGAACAAACCCATATAAGGTTAAGCCCGAAACAATTATTTAATGTCGGCGGCTCATAATTAAAACGCAATATGAAATTTATGGGCGATTGTCATTTGTCAGGTATACATTAATCATTTTATGTTGCGAATAAAAACGTGTTTTTAAAAGCTATATTTGAAAGTGTTTAAAGCTCGTTACGTAGTTTCAGAAAGTAGTCGACTAGTCAGACTTCTTTCTGTGTTCATTTAAGTTTAATTAAATTGAAAGTCTTATAAGGACGTTACAGAATTAAAAATCGATAAAGCTGAGTTCATATTACGTACAGATGAAAAAGATATGAGTATTAATGTCTATTGACACGCTAGCAACGATTAATATTGCAAAAGAATTATGTATAAATTAAAAGTTCACCTTTTTTTGTTTAATAACCGACTTTAGTCGGTAAGAACTAATAAAAACACATTATTAACGGATAATATAACAAAAGTTTTGTTAAGCATTGTGGAGGCGATCGGCGGCGGCGACCTCTCGCGTCCGGCCCTGGTGCGAGCCATGGTACGGAGCGAGAGGGCATGGGAAGCCGTCACCTCCTTCTGCGTAGCAGTAATGCTCGCGAAGAACGAGGCGGGGCGCGTGAGGGAGTGGCAGTCTCTGCGCCCTCACGTCCCTAGCCGCCGCAAGAGGAGACGTCCCGGGCGTCAGGAGTCAATAGCGGACTCCCGGCCACCGTAGGCGCGAGCTTGCGGGCGGCAATGGCAAAGCAATGGGTAGCTCGCCGCCCGGTAAGGACCAGGGTGCTTACTCTCGAATATAATTCCAATGGATCGACATTGGTCAAACGTCAGTTGGTTGAGTTAAACGTCAGGGATTGGCTAGACTCAGTGAGTCCAGCCAATCACTGACGTTTGACTGACAATTCCAATGTCGATCTATTGGAATTATATTCGAGAGTAAGCACCCTGGCTCGGGTCGACGGCGCGTATTGTTCCACGCGCGCCTCAAAGAGATGTCAGCAGCACTGAAGGAGTCTGCTAGGACCGATGCCTGCCGGGGTCGCGAGATTTTTCGAAAGAGATACCGTGACCCTGGCGCATGAGCAACTGAAGGAACACGGGTGGGTTTTAGTCAGTAAAAGTCTGACACGCCCTCCCGCTCCGCCCAGAGAAGCCTGTAATGCTCCCACAACTAGGCCTTAAGGTGACATATTGAGAAAACCGTGCTTTTTCTTTTAAGTGTACCTTTCTTACCATATGATAGCCGAACTTAATATTTAAGTGTATGTTTTTTGACTATATGATCTAGTATTCTGTAAAAGGAATACACGATACGATCAAATTTTCTCGATACAAAAAAATCGCAAAGTTCTATCCATGTTCATGATTTTTTTAGCCTCGAGGCGCAATGCCTTAGATTTATTATACATAGTTTACTTTAAAACATTGATAATAATCTTATCTAAGTTTTTGTAAAACAGTTTTCATTTTAATAATATTTTTAATTCATAAAAGATGGCGATTCGTTTTGGCACATACGTTATTTTATTCCAAGCGCATACACATTATCGCCATCTCTTTTTTTGCCTATAATAAGTAGTGTCATCACTCTCGTTCGTTCATAAATCAGTCGCCCAGTAGGGCTCATCGACGACGGATCTATGTCACTTTTTTACAAATCGGTGCGATCAAAATTACGTTTTTTGAAATATTTATGTCCACAGAAAAAGATAGTAGTGAAGTATTTTGCTGTAATTATTTAATATAATAAGTGTTGGCTTTCCAAAAACTTCATATTTAGACTGTATATGTGTATATTTTTGTAACTGTGAATAATATAACATTCTTTTTCTATTACTATTTAGTGACGACCTAAATTATGTATGAAAATGGGAAGAACCATAAACCATAATTGAACAGTACCTTTCTAGGTTAGGAGCACAGGGCAATGAATTAATTCATTTTGCAGGAAATCAATACCAATAAGATGAATATACAGTACAACAGTAAGAGGAATTCACCAACTTCACTAAAGCATTACAGTAACAATCTATTCTCACTTTGTAAAGTAATATTGAGTTAACACCCTATTTTCTAGAGAAGATCGTCTGTTGTATGCGAAAAACTTATAATAATCGTTCATTTAAAAATAAATTAAAATATATGATTAGTGTTTAGGTTTGAAGTACGTCAACAATATATCTATATGTCAAGTACTGACACTATAAATACAAGAGCACAACGAAGGAATGGAGTAGCATTACAAGTGTGAAAAAGGTGAGGTTTTATGTCTGACTGCGGCCCAAAGGAGGGTAATGATTTTACCAAGCAAATGTATGGTGATCGGTGAAACGAAGTTGGAGTTTATCAATCTTTTTTATAAGAGATTGATAAACTACACCCATTTTATTTATATACCTCTAGAAGAATAGTTCTTTATTTTTAATTTCATGTTGTAAATAACAAAGGTATGCAAAATTTACCTTTTTGAAAATTACAAACAAAGCTACTACTTACACATTTAGATTTTCATGACGATTAGCACTTACCTGATACCTTATTTGCTTGTCACTGATGGTTCTTTGTCATATTTGACATTAAACATTTTCATTAGCCCGTTAATATCTTTACAGTAAAACTGAATCATCGTCTTGAGCAAAGATTGGGACAAAAGCTTTTCTCTATATCTATACTATGGAAAAGTAGTGCCCGTAGCCAATGTTTTTTTTTTCTTTGAGTCGAGATCCTAAAAGTTCTGCTGCAATTTTAGAAAGACCTAATTTACGCACCATGTTGTTTAATTCTGGTTGTGTAAATAGCTGTGGCTCGGTTTTGTCGATAGAGAAATCAATCAGTCGACATTCAATCACATTTACTAGATATTTTTAATAACTACCAACAAGTAAAATAACAGTCGAAAATAATAATTGTTCATCATCTGCCTAGCTTTTTCCCTACTATTTTGGGGTCGGCTTCCAGTCTAACCGGATGTAGCTAAGTACCAGTATTTTACATGGAGCGACTACCTATCTGACCTCCACAACCCAGTTTCTGGGTAATACGATACCCCTTGGTAAGACTGGTTGTCAGACTTTCGGGCTTCTGACGATCCTTAACGACCGTCTAAGATCTACGAAAGACAGACGGGACCAACGGCTTTTTTTTTGGATGGTATATCATCAAAGACGTCTCCCGCTCTGAGTGGAGCGGAAGGGCGTGTCAGACTTTAACTGACTAAAACCCACCCGTGTTCTGTCAGTTGCCCATATGCCAGGGCCACGGTACCTCTTTAGAACTAATCTCGCGACCCTGGCAAGGGGACCAATGGTTTAGCGTGCTTTCCAAGGCACAGAAGGGTCTTGATTTATAAAGATGGTCACCCATCCATGGACCAACCGCGGCTAGCGTAGCTTAACCTGAACGACCGACCCGTGCAGCTGTTGTAACTTAGCCACAAGCCCTTCCGAAAATAATAATTGTTATCATATCATATTTTTACTATTGTAGCATTTATGAAGATTTCTACAAAACCTTACGTGATGGAATGTTTTCTTTATTTTTCCATTAATCAAGATCTCAAGTTCTATAAGAAAACATTATTTGATTTCAATTAATTTTACCCATGCATACCATTAATCAAAATTTAAGTTTGTTTTTAAATATTTTGTATTAGTTGTCTACTCCATAGTTTACTATACGCAAAAATTTCAAAGATCGAGACAAATTAACGTCAATTGGCATGCACATTTTTCTTAAATATGTTGCCGTCTTTATCTTGCACTTTTATTTTAACAGTTGTGCGACGGTGACAAGAATAATGCGTAGGGAAAGGCCATGCTAAGTAACGTTTTTTTAATTTCAGTCAGTGATAATTCCTTCGTTCCATTTTTGGCCACTGGTAAAATAAGTCATTAAAGTTTGTGGCGATGACGTGCAACCGACCACTAAAGATAGATCCGCCACTCCCCGCGTGCAGGGGAAACAATCCAACTATCATTTATTATAAAGGCGGGGCCTTAATCGACCACGTGGGCCCAGTGCGGTTTGGTGAATATCACATGTTTTCGGATATTTGGTTCTATGAAATTTCGGTTTCCTCACGAATGTTTCCTTCGCCATTTTGAGAGCTGTGGTGATGAAATAATTTAAAAGTAAAGGGTCTGACTGGGTTCAAACCTACGACCTACAAGTCAATATATATATTTAAAAAAAACTTCTTACTAGATCACGTTCAAACCAATTTTCGGTGGAAGTTTACATGTACATCATATATTTTTTTTAGTATTATCATTCTCTTATTTTAAAAGTTTCAGGGGGGGGGCACATTTTAACACTTTGGAAGTGTCTCTCAAACTATTCAAAAAATTATATTAGAAACCACAATATCATTTTTGAAGACCTATCCATAGATACACCCACGTATGGGTTTGATGAAAAAAAAAATTATTTTGACTTTCAGTTCTAAGTATGGGGAACCCCAAAAATTTATTGTTTTTTTTTCTATTTTTGTGTGAAAATTTTATGCGGTTCACAGAATACATCTACTTACCAAGTTTCAACAGCATAGTTCTTATAGTTTCGGAAAAAAGTGGCTGTGACATACGGACGGACAGATAGACAGACAGACAGACATGACGAATCCATAAGGGTTCCGTTTTTTGCCATTTGGCAACGGAACCCTAAAACACATAATTAACGCAAACAACGATATTGAGCAGAGTGGTGGTGTTTTCCAACCAGCACTGGGCCCGCGTAGTGGATTACATTGTGTCCCAGCAGTGGGAACATTATGGGCTGATTATGCAGGATATTAATTGCAATTACATGTTAGTTTATTTTTCAAATGCCGCGAATATAAACCAAATAGAAGGTAAAGAAAGCGGACATAAATTCAAACCAGTACTTTTAATTTGTAACGGTAACTTAGAAAGTGTCATAGCAAATCACTTTCCTGTTTAAATCCAACTTCATAGCACCACATTCGCCTTCGATACCTTGCGAAAATCATTTTAATTTCGTAAAATATGGTTTTAATGACAATCAAATTAAAATCATTTAAAATAGGTTAAGAAAACACCTAGAGCGGTCAACAAATTGTCCGCTAATGAATACCACAAGGTAAATTCCCGTACCTATTGCAAAATGTTAAAAATACAGTCGTAATTTATATATGTAGCTGGTTCTTAACAATGGGCTCTATCATCATCAGCCTGTAGCTTGTTCTAAGCAATGGGCTCTATCATCATCACTCTGTAGTTAATTTAAGCAATGAGCTTTATCATCATTAACCCGTAGTTGGTTCTAAACAATGAGATCTATTATCATCAGTCTGTATCTATTTTAAACTATGAGCTTTATCATCATCAGTCTGTTGCTAGTTCTAAACAATGAGCTCAATCATCATGAGCCCGTAGCTGGTTCTAAACAATGAGCTGTATCATCATCAGCATGCGTAGCATGACCACCATAGAAAGAACTTTGTCTATTCTTGGTAGAATAGAGATAGAACTGTCATGCTACGCCAGCATAAAACGATACAAATCTTTCTACAATCTTTAATTCTGTCTTTAATCTTTCTACAATCCGTAATTTTGTCTATTCTTCCATAGACAAAACCACTTTCTACGGTGGTCATGCTACGCATGCTGTTCGTAGCTGGTTCTAAACAATGAGTTGTATCATCATCAGCTCGTAGTTTTAAATGAATGGGTTATACATTATATTTGTTCTTATAATGTCTTTTCTAACAGCGGGAATTGCCGTAGCGTTTTCGTAGGTTTCTATGACAGTTGTTTTTTTTTTGTCACAATAATTATGGTTTAGGATTATAGCAGGTGGCGTTCTATATTTTCTGTCTACTGGCATGAGAAGAAGGCGTGGGTTCATGTATTAATTAATTGTTTAACTTTACACAATTTATGTTTTGATGAAGGTCTATAAATAGCTGAAGGCAAAACGGTAAGAATTAAAAACAAAATGATATTATTGGTTTCTTCGATCCTGTTTTATGTTTTGTTATATAATTAATTAAAACGATTATCAGGAACAAAGCAATCGCAGTGTTTACGTTTAAAATGCAATTTATCAGAACAGGGTCTTGTGAAGTCCACTCGGTAATTAAACGAGAGCTTTCACAACAGTAATGGAATTCAATTAAAACTAAAACGCAGTGCATTCAGTCGTTGATACCAACTTACTAGCTAGCGTACACTTCCGCTGCATACAATTAATTAAGTAATCATTGGAAGAACTAACATATTTACTAGTTTCATTCAGTTATTTAATTAAAACATTTGATTGTCTTGTCTAAACTCAAAATTCAATTAGCTAATTAAACAGGCGGATAAGAAAGTACAACAAAACTATATGGAAGAAGCGCAGCAAAGGCATCTCATATTGGCAGTGTAGTCGCGATCGATGGCGCCCCCTCGCGGCCCCCAATCAGCTCCATCAAAACTCGAGCTCATTACTCAAAATCAATTAGCGTTATTAGTGCGGCGCGTCTTCGTTAGCCCGTGATGGAGGGTAATTTATTGGCATCTCTTAATTAGGGATAAGTCTAATTGGAGGCTTAGTCGTAACGAGGCCCTCGAAATCTGACGTCCCGACGAATAAATTGGTCGGCCGGGCCACGGCCTCGGCGCGATGGGGCACGGTTCGGCGCGGTGCCGCACGCACGCTCTATCACCACTGATATTTCGACGTGCCAACTTGACTTATACTCCTTCACTGTACTCAGTTTAACGACAGCTCTAATAAGTTTGAAACATCGACTTAGACCTGGCTTAAAAGGATGCGTCATAACGTATGGGATTTAGTAGACGGTAATGAAAGTTATGCGGTTCGACGTCTAATGTCGGTCTGGGGACTACTAAAACGATTTTAAAGTCGCACCACACGAGACGTTTATAGTTAGGAATATTGATTTTATATGTGGTTTGACGGAGAACATAATGCATTCTAGTAAGACTAATTCGGTCGGGTGGGATCTGCGGCGAGCGCTAAGCGGTGTGGTCGGCGCGGTCGCCGTTCAAAGCGGTTCGAACAAAAATAAAGGAGACGCATAAAGCATATAAATAAAAGAGTGCGGACAACGGCATGATCAAGTGCACCGCGCGATGTAACGCGATACTTTGTAGCGTGCCTTATTCCGACGAAAGGTGCCCCCTCCGTGCCCCCCCTACGGCCCACAGAACTGGTCAACTCTATAATTAGATCGCTCCTCTGTGACACACAACGTGGAAATAATTTGTATTTTAATAATGAGATGAATTTTGATCTTAGATAACTCTCGGTTCTATTACGGTCGGTAAGTGACGCCTAAAACAAAACGACCAAAGAAATTGTTGGACTTGTTGAAGGAAGTGTAATTAGTGGAATTGAGATTATTTCTTTCTTGAATTCTAGTTTGAAAACGTTAAGATCTAAAGTGTCCGGACAGAATCAAAATTTCCATTTCACAAAAATCAAAAATTCATTAAAAATGTAATACTGCACTCGCCATACTTGCTTATCAATAAAAAAACACGTTTGAAGTATTAAAAATCTCTCACTTAATTGTTCCAAATCGATACATGGCCCGAGAGCGCCAAAGAATCGGTTTAATGCCAAATCGAATTACGATCAGACGGTGCAAGAACAGAGGTGGCTTGGAGCTGTGTCAACACTATATTTTTTGAGCAAGCAAATAGAATTTCAATCATATTGACCTTGAATGTATACACAGGTGTCCATCCTCTATTCATGTTCAATACTCGAATAATTATCAAATTAGGCTCACTTTCATTTTGTGTTTGTTTGACGAAAGGAACCACAGATTGTCTGTCTCCGTCAATTGGTTTTATAAGCTATTTTATTACTTCTATAAAGTTTTAAGCTGCTATTAACCATGATCATAATTTTATTAGCTATGTTTAGTTTTATTGTCTTTGGATAGATACCTTGCGGGAGTAAGCTTTGTCTTTCCCATGCTTATGACTTTATGACATGATGAATGGTTTTAAATGTTAACGTTCCGTTTTAGAACTTATAAAGTCTTGTACAAGACTATCTAGCTAGTTATACAATCGTATAACGGAGAGCATAATGACAATCGTATAGCTAGCTATATAGGTAATTGAAGGCTCAATGAATTCCAGATTTTCTGAAAAACTATTCAGGTACTGGGTTTTACGTTCAAAACGTGTGGAATACAACACAAAACTTTCCTTCAAACCAAAATACTGTGAAGCTAACATAATGACTAAAAATTTCTCGCTATAGAACAATTCGCCATTCAAAACGGTCATAAAGATCAGCGCGCTAATCCCCGAGCGTTTCAAATAAAACCGAATGGACCGGCTACGTGGGCCATACATTACCCTTTCTTAGGACGACGTCTCGGCGGACTAATGCCTACAATGTGTATTATAGCATTTAATATAATAATAACGTAATGAAACGTCTCGCGCGAGGGGGCGAGGGTGGGGGGTGCGCGGGCGGCGCGGAGGGAGCCGCGGGAACCGGTCGCCGGAGGTCATCGGCAGCGAGCCTTCCGCGACCGGTGTTGCCAGCTTAGGCCGACTCGGTTGCCCATTTATGTAGTTTTTCGAAACGACTGAGGTTAACTGGGACAGCCCGTAACATTTGTTGCCTTTTTAAGCCGTCTATTAGTCTTGCACGCGGCAGGTACGGACAGGATACATTAGAAGTAATGATCTGTGCATGCGACTCTACATTATGCACAAACTTTTTTCCTCCTTCAAGTACATATCCGCTTTTTGCAATGGTTCGATTTTCTTGGAAAACAAGAGTATCATTAAGGACATTTTCCAGTTAATTACGTGACATCACTCCAAACATACCATTTCAAGGTGTCCGAAAAGCCCAGGTTGTCGGGAGGTTGGCAACCCGCCGACGGCTATGGTAATGCTCCGACGCGTCGCCCGCGCGTATGTTAATGCTCCATTAAGATTATACTAATTGAAAGCCAATAAATACAACGGCTATGAATATTAATTTTATTTGGCTTCGCGCTGTTACTGAACGGACCAGTTTCTGGATCGCGTGCGACGAATTACTCGCAACTCTTTCCAATATTTTATAGAAGACAACCGATGACGGACTTCGGCGAATGCAGGCCATGTTTAAGTTCAGTGAAAGTCGCTTTAAATTTATTGATATCGCTGCCTCATTTGTTGCCTTGGACCGATTTGTAGCAAAGTTTAAAATGGTGATTCTACATAGTTTTGCGTGTTAGGTAAACCCCCAAATCATGCAACCTTCAACTTCATTTGAGTTAATATTATTTAAGTAGAAGACGTCACTTGTATGTCTCTTTCTACAGTCGCCCTTGAATTCATAAACAAGCAGTGAAAACTGTCGGTGAGCGTGACGCTAGTAGTATCGACAAGTGTAACCGTCACCGGCGCCGGCGGCGCGGCAGCGGGCGGTAGCAGTCAGTCGCGTGCGTATCTTCGCCATCCGGCTGGCGTGACGTCTCGATATTCCTGTCAATCCCGTTCGTCGTCAATTACACAGGACAAATCAATTACCGCTCGCATTCCACCGACAGCCGACCGACGAATTCTCTGTCACGATCCTATCGAACGATGACGAGACCTCTCATCGAATGGTATGCAGAACATTGCGCTCCCCTGTCCGCCCCTAAAGACTAGATTTGCACGTAGAGAGCGATGGATCGCGCGCTTCCATCAATTGTCCGTGAATTCCACACATTCAAACATCCGTCTAGATCGAATCGTTGTGTACCCTCAAGCATGGCTCAGCTTTGACCACGCCAAGAATTTCGTGTTCGATACCTGAACCGGAATGTTATCAGTGCGTCGCATCGGTACTCGGGCATCAAACATGTTCGACACTATCGTACTACATTGTAAACCACTATTTAAATGAGTAGATAAATTAATTGAAAACGCAATCATGTAACGCGTTCGATATAATAAATATGTACGTATTACATGTACATCCTGCGGTAATCAGCTAATTGGATATGAATTATTGATCCCGTAAGTGGTAATGATCGGTTTGTGTGGCTGAGCGGATGAGTCTTACTGCGGTGGCGTGCTCACCGTCTTGGATTTTTTTGTAGAACTCGAATACTTGCCGCGGAAATGTAGATAATACAATATTTCACAAACACAAAAACTGCGTTGCCGTGGCGTGGTAGTGGCTCACCGCCGCGCTCGCTGTAGACCGAGTGGGGCTCGCCGGGTCAATGTCAGCGCGTGCGGTTTTCCTTCGCAGTTGGGCCGCGAGGTCGACTAACTGCTAATTATTTTTCGACCAACGAGTTGCAACATCAGCTGGTTTATGATGACTAACTGACTAAATGCGGTTTAGTGGTCACGAAATACTTTAGTGATTACCGTGGTGTGGTAATAGGTCTATGTTTGCTGTGTACGTTTGTTTTGTGTTAGCTTTGCGAAGCTTTAGAGGGAGCGAGATCCCAATATAAGGCACGGGGCGCGGTAGATGCGCGAGAGCACGCGCCCACGCGGGGTCGTCGCTGTTCGCCTCGATTTTATGTTAATCGAAGAGCCGTGTCGTCGGGCGACGTGTACATAAGACACAACGGTTAGGTAATACGGAACATCCAGTCACAAATGCATTAAATACGCCATTATCCACAGCCGAGAACAATTTCACATTTACGACTTTACACTGACACGTCGTAAATTGACTTTATATAGTTTCTATTGCGTTGCGGCCTTATTTGCACGTGAGGTGATTGGAAACGAACTCGACTGCAGGACAAAGTGCAACGAGACCGTTTAACTATTATTAGACAAAAGTAAATATAGAGGGCATTAAATTCCTTTCTTGTGAGGAATAAATATGTAGCAAAATGAACTCGCTCCACACGATCGGTCTCATGTTACATGATATTTTACGCACTTAATGTGGGTAGTGTTATTACCATAATTGTACACCTAATTAAATGAGCAACATATATTTCCCCACTTACTTATTTCACGCCTCTCGGAAAGTTAATAAGTTTAATAATAACGAACTTATGGAAAGTTGGAAAAAGAACGTTTAATTGTAAAGTAATGGTAATTGCAGTAATAGGTTATTAATAAAGAGTATGTGAAGGAATTTAAAGTCGTGTCCAAGATATTGAATGTGCTCTTTATTCATTTGTAGTGGCTCATAAATTAGCTATTTAATGTAATATTCATTACGGCGAGCCGCATTTTTCTTCGCTACCGCAGAGTTACAACTGTTAAGAAATTCCGTGTTCGAGTAGTTGTTGTAATTCAAAAGTGTCGGACTACAAACTACAAGCATGATTGAGTTTTATTTAGAAAATATGGAAAAATTGGTTCAACTCATAAATGTTTCATGTGAGTGGAAAAATGCTACGAATTCGTGCTTATTGTTTGTGTGCGAAGTCTACGAATTGACTTTTACAATCTGGGCAGTAAATAGTTTTACTATTCCAGATTTTATATTAATTTATTCGAAGCACGTTAAATCACAGATTATTTGTCTCACACACAATCGCATACAGTTTGTCTGACTGAGATCTAAATCTGAAAAGAGGCCACTTGAGTCAGCCTTTCACATAGGTACTTATGTAATCTATAGTTTCGTAATAAAAATATAGGAATTAATATTTCTTGACTGCCTAGTAGGTCCAGTTGTCGTAAACAGTACTGCCGAGCATGAGGTGCTGGGTTCGATTCAAAGTGTTATTGGGTTTTTATCTGGAATTTTGCAGTAGCAGCCCAGTCTGGTTTTGTGCCCGGTTAATGGCAAGGCAATAGGGTCGCCCCCTATTAGATGGGAATTATGTTTAACATAACTGCAGAATTCGGGTATCCTATAGGTGTACCCATCACCTACCTAGAGGTGTACCTCTGCCCAACTCTTCGGGAAACGAGGCATGATGTTACGTTTATGTTAAACTAGCTTTTATCAGCGCCTTCACCCGCGTGGAGGTCGAAAATTATCCCGCGGGAACATACTACCGGGATAAAAAGTACCCTATGTTTTATTCCAGGTTATAAACTATCTATGTGCCAAATTTTATCTAAATCGGGTCAGTAGTTTTTGCGTGAAAGAGGAACAAACATCCACACATCCATACATCCAGACATCCATACATACAAACTTTCGCGTTTATAATTTTAGTAGGATTATCCTTATCGTGAAACTACGAAAAGTAGGTAACTACTTTTAGGTACTAAATTTCTGTTAAAAATTCAGTATCTAATTGATATCATTCTCCTGACCTGATCTTAATTTATTTGGGGTCGATGCACAATGGCTTTTTCTTGCACACTTCTCTATTAGTCGTCATTTCAGTAGTCACCCTTTTCTATCCATATCATCTTCCAATTAACTAATATTAGTAAAAATGGAAAGAATGAAAGCAAAAATATGAAACGATATAAAGCCAGTACTTAATATATTTCTTTAGAATCTGAAAGAAAAGTATAATTTACTGGCACACTCATTTTTTTCCAGAATAAGTAGGTATATTGCTTACAAAACCATGTTTTCATTATTCACATTTTATCATTATAATATCATTTTCCAATAACTCCACTGTAATCCCCAATAAGATCCAATTCTCAAATAAAACCACGCACATGTACATACAAAAAACGAATACATGTCCACATTTTATCCACAATTTAAATAACTTCAAAGGATGTCTCAATTTATACAAATAAAGACGTTACATAAATAAAACCGTGCTTTGTAACCAAAATGTAGTATAGTTCGACCCAATATCTTGATCCGTAAGCGTCTCCTACGCATACACCTACTCCTTAGGTACTTACTGGTTACCTTTTACAATATCTTAATTTATTCGATCAGGGGCCTAGTATGAACGCGCGACGTAAACGCAACGTAAATTTTAACACGCTTTGAATATAAATGTTGTATTGACAGATATTGATAAAAGTAGTCATTATGAAAATACCGTAAAAAACACCCTACTCTTTTTTTTCGATAAAATTCTGTTTATTTATTTTTTTATCACACTATTCTTATTTTAAATTTATTGAAGATCATATTCTAGTTATTAGTTTGGATGATTATATATTTTTTATAAATAATCTTTATATTTTTTTATTCGAAAATACCACAACACTGAAAACATCGTGAGGAAACCGGCATGTCCCAGGACCAAAAATTCGAAGACATGTGACATCTACCAACCCGCACTGGGCCCGCGTGGTAGATTATGGCACAGTCCCTGTCGTAGAGAGGAGGCCTCTGTCCCAGCAGTGGGAACATTATAGGCTGATTATTCAACAACACTGAATCATTTGGTTTAAATTTATGCGACAAGCACAAATCGTATAAACCATAGATTGAATAAAGTCTTCAAACTTAAAATTGGACTTTTAATCCTATTCAGTAACTTGACAGTTGGAAGGAAACCAGGTTTTTAAAAACAAATTAAAGATAGTGAGGTGGTGCAAGAATGAATGAAATTGAATGAACTTGAAATAATGTAGCTACATGCAAACTTTGTATTTTAAATTTAATAACTTGTCTTAAAACACGATATTTACTATATCGATATCTACATCGTCTATGCCTGCCAGAGAAAATAAAATAAGTATAGTAAAAAAAAAATGACATGATTTTAATATTTGGTTTTGTTTCTATCAGAAGAAAATAAAAAAGGAAATAACTGTTATTAAAAATTATTACTTATTCTTATATTCCACATCCTAAAAACGATTTTTTTAAAAGTTTTATTTAATTTAAACCGTTTTTATCATTCATTCTTTACGCGAAATCGTTCACTACCCCAACACTATTAGTTTTAGTATGGTATCGTTATTTTTCTTTGAACTGTCAAGTTACTAAAAAGGATTACAAAATCAATATTATTGGCGTAACGAGAATTTCGATTATTAAATAGTTCAAATTAACGATTTTCCAGCGCGTTCGTACTAGGCTCACACGTTTGCCAGAAACTATGAAATGTTATCTACTCGTAAATTATTTTTTTGGGAAACAAATATGTTATTTTCTTTTGTGATGTAACACAAATATTTGGTTCCGGAAATGGTCATAAAACTATAAAAGTCTAGTAGATAATTAATTTATGGGCCATTGGTGCCTGATAGTGGATTTCCGATTTGAAAAGAACCTTAAAAAATTGAATCTATTCAGTCCCTTAAGAAATACAGTCCCATTGACGATAAAAATAATAATTCAATTATGTGTATAAACTGTTTTTATTATGTTCCAGGTGATTAAATACAAATTTAAAGGAAATTTTCATAGAGTTTGTATTAGTTGTTTTCATTACTTACACATAATTTCAAAATAATCCAATTTCCATTGTACCAAAAGCGGATAAGGGTAAAATGAAAGTTCAAATGTTTTTTTAACATTTAATTATAATGTTAACACAATACCCACTGATGTTTTATCACGAATTAACAATTCAAACAAAACAGTCGAGGTAAGCATGAGGGGCCTTCTAGGCACAAGTATTAATTAAGAGGGTTGAACCACTCCGTCTCTAATTAACCGAAGACCCAAGCCAGCCACATTCGGAGTAATTAGTTCCCTCCGAGGGCTGTTCTCACGCTCTCGGACCTTAAACATCGCGAAATAATAGGAATTTCATCGATTACAATTATGCAGATAAGGTGAATATAGTTGAGTATCCAGCGAGTCGGACACATTGAATAAATTAGTCGTCATTAATACCGAGTTGAGAATGGAAGCGGTCGGACAGTAAGAGAGATGTCACACGTGCAGTGTCATTACGGCGGAGCGCGCCGGTCAGCTGGCGCAATTTGTCCCCCGCTACGTGGATCGGTTATTAATCTGTTGCTACAATTACTCGCCGACCATTGAATTAATTGTACCCCTTATCTGGCGAATTCACTCGCGAACGTCAACTTATCGAGATGTTAAGTTCTTGTGTAGCTGTCAAGAAATGTTCGTGGTGATATTTTTATTGTTACAAAAAGTGACCAATGTGATCCTGTGTTGTTATAATGTCAACCACTTGTCGCCGTTACGGCGCGCCCGCAAAAAACTTTCTTACTCGATGGCTCGTTTTACTTAAAAGAACTCATTTAAGGCATTCGATCGAAAAGCCGTCGACAATGAAATAAATGAGCCCTCTCCACGACACAGCAATAAAAATTCATAATAAGACTTTTTAAAACAATAACACTCGAACGAGGGTGGTCGAGAATCTTTATTAAAATCTCGAGAGAGTAATAAAAGCACAGTTAAATGCGGAGAACTCTGATGAAAATATTAATTAATGTTTCGGAATGGGAAACATGTTGCTAATTAAATGGCGATATCGCATGAAACGTAATTAGAGGACGGGAACATTCGTTTCTCACGGGGCGGGCTGCATTTGTCCCGGCGGGCGCCGCGTGCGGTACCGGCCCAGTACGGCGCGCGGCCGGCCCGGCTCAGCGCATCTCTCGCGTTTATGAAAGGAATGCAACGCGTACGCTTACACAGCAAAACAGGTTACACTCCAACAGCATACTGTATAAAGATTTTCTTTACTTGACACATTAAAATTCGCTCTTAATAGTTGTAAACTTTTTGCGAGCCACCTCCGGTTAACAATGTTCAAATTGCAATTTGTAAGGATGATTAAATTAAATCGGTTACGAGTCGCGGGTGATTCTGTTCAAGAGTTTAATTTAAAAATAGATTAAAGAAGGAGGAGTTTATAATAGAAATTCCGCGAGAGCGAAACTACGAGCATTCTGTGAGGCGGCGGGCATTATTAAATGCACTGACTGGCAACTATTAGCCGCGATGATAGACGCATGAATGGGCGGCGTAATTAAAAAAATCAATGATCACTTATTGTAATTAGCGTTGTATCGCCGACAAAAAGGTAATTGTTTCCTGACGGCCGTCAATCAGTCGAGGAGAGAATGGTGAGGGATCGACACGTGCGCCTGCGCAGACCGAGCGACGTCTTTCTATTCTACTGCGATGCATATTAACGCGATATTAAAGCTGTGAATAATGAATTGATCAATAGAAAATGGTAATTATTTTAAATTTATTTGTAATACTTTTTGGATAGCATGACGTGACGCTTTTAAATGTTCGTTAGTAATACTTTCCACTATTGAAATCGCCATCATTATTGTGCATTACCATGACAATGAACAAAAGTGGAAATAAGTTAAGTTTACGGACCCGTTTTACGAGTTGTAGGTCGTGAGTAAGAACCACCTACACAGGCACTTTAACATTGTGTATTTATTTTCATCACCACTGCTCTCAAAACGGTGAAGGAAAATGTCGAGTGGAAATCGGCATGCTCTAGAATCAAAAAATTCGATGACATGTGACATCCACTACTGAAAAATAATGCTCTAAAAATATGAAACAGGAAAATATTCTCATCAGAAAGCCGAGCTGAAAAGAAAAAGCGTTTATAAGCTTTAAGGGAAAGTGGCATACAGCCACGGTTTGCATATGAGAATATTCTGTTCTTTCATACTTTTTAGAGCGTGATTTTTCAGTAGTCAGCGTTTAGTTTTTGAACTGACTTTTTTTTATGCTTATGCTAAGCATGTTTTGAAAATAGGTTTTTACATAAAATGCGATCGAAGAACTCAGACATACTTTTATAGGATCTAGGTTTCTATCCAACTCATATGATATTTAAAAATAAACTTTATTTTAATGAATGTAACCTTAAATTGTTTACAATTTCAGTAATTGAACAAAGCGCATGGTCATAAATAACGTTGGCAACACAATATAACATCGTAAGATACACAGAGTCCCGCGTTATCTAACAAACAGCAGAGGCTCGTATATTTCATAATGAGGTTATTACTGAGCATTCTAGTTGCCTTATCTCCAGCTATTCCGAAGCAGAGACTAGCGCCAAATTGGCGTGGCGGAGTGCGCGGGCGCAGGCGATCGGTCGCGCAGATATAGCTAATTAAGGGCCGCGCGCGCCGATCTATTTGGAGAGATCTAGCCGCTGACGTGTGAAAATACCCAATTAATTAACGCGAAACGCTCGCCCGATCACAGGGCATCGCACCTCGCGTGCAACAGGAACGACCTAACGCTACCGAGTTTCTATTACAAGTTTAATTCGAACTATCTCTCGTTAGAGACACCCATTACCAACAACTTAAAGTTCAACTTTATTACGAGCCTTCTTCACCGATCTAAGTGTTATCCTCGACATATTTAGAGCTGGTGACGTAAATCTAATCATCCACTGACCACCAACTTCACAATAGCGCCATAAATTCATAGAATTCGTGCCATAAATAAATTCGATTGCACATTAGCCGCACTACCTATAAAGTGGAACATTTGAACGTTTATTTATGACAGCGGACTCCCGTCAATTAAGCGGGGTTCCCCTCTGTCGCCGTGCAGAGATGACGGCGAGGGGGGTGGGGTAGGTGCGGGCTGGATTGGCGGTGCACTAACAGGCGAATAGATGGAGGTGAGCGATGGCCGCGCGGTGTAAAGCGAGTGTTAATGGGCTATTAGTCGGTGGTGCGACGGGCGTCTAATTGGCGCGCGGGCACGCCGGCACGTCGCGCGGGCACGCCGCGCCAGCACGCGCTAGATGCGCACTGATACCACGCACGCTAACTGCACTATTTTCGAATACTTAATTGCCTATTTCCCCTAACTTTGTTCTATCACGATTTTAGTAGAAGGCCTACCTACCTTCAGACACAAAAGTTTCACCTCGTACCTGAAAACCCAATATTTTGCTGTCAAACCAAAAGGTTTGACAGTTAAGTGGTAAGCTATCGCGATTGGTTGATCAAAACAACAACAGCCAATCAAATTACTTAACACCACATTCGAAATTCTATATAATTAGACTAGACTTCAGACATCACATTTTACTATCAGCAACTTCTTAAAACTTTTCAGCTAACCTCATCCTACACAGATCCTACAAAACTAAGTAGGAAAACATTAGCGAACAGTTCTTGTGGACGGTACGACTTGTACAATCAATTGTCGGCGACGCGGCGTCAACCAGGAAATTAAACGCTTGGACAGTGCGGCCTGCGACGCAACGCCGACGTCACGTCATGACGTCATTCAACCAACCACGGCTCTATTTACAGGCGGATTTTGAGTGAGCACCTCTGTTCTCTGTAAAGCCTTTTCAAGTATATTGAGGCTTAATCAAGGAATAATTAAGACGTTGCCTTGACTTGTCTCGAGTTGTAGATGGTTTTGTTTATGGTGATAATCATGGTTCTGATTGTGAGACCACTATTTTGCTAAATAAAATTTACTTTTGATTGTTAATAATGTTAAATGTGACGAGTCTTGTAACTGAATTATCTGTACCACACTTCGACAAACAAACTTATCTGGTAAACAAATAACGAGAAATCGATTATAAAAACTAATAAAATTCAATCAAAATTTCATTCTGATAAATGCGTGCACTAATTGAACAGGTCCACTCAATCTGTGTGATTCTTCCCTTAAAAGACCATTTCAGACACCAGTTCACATGGTCTCCATAAGATCTTACCAAGATTATGTCTGGACTTTAAAAGAGACTGTGACATCTGAGTGTGTTTCGGCCTTTCTTTTCAGAGTAGTCAGACAGGAAACCATAGTACCGAGTGGTGCCGGACGTAAAGAATAACACCACCCCATTTCTTCCCGTGGGTGTCGTAAAAGGCGACTAAGGGACTTACTAGAGAATGGGCAGCAGCGTTCTCTATGTATTTAACCACCATACTGCGATCGCCAACCCGCCTGCCAAACGTGGCGATAATAGCAAAGCCCCCCAAATTAGGGGACGCCTAAGTCCAGCAGTAGACGTCTTACGGCTGAAATGATGATGATGATGATGAAACAGGAAACGCCGCTGCTCATCTAGTTTCAAAAAGTATGATTGACGTGTAAAAGTGTTTGTACAAACCTACTTGCAAAAATAAAATCATTTATCATCTTAAATCAGTTACTTATTTATGACATAATCTCAATAAAACACCAATACAAACTATTATCATATTTACAACCATCATCAATTCACGAAACCAATGTACTCAAATCCCATATAAGCAGGCAAAGGCAAAGATATTAAAGACCGTTATTATAGAAGCGGCGCGTAAATCAAGTAATTCTGGACACAGAGTAAGCAAGGCTGGGCATAGACTCCTAGAGTAAGCAAGGTAATTGAGCAACCGTAGACAGCCCGTCCTTAGTGTGTCGTCGGTTAATTTCCTGGTGCAGAGATTCGCAGCGTGCGTCGAGGCACGTTGATTAGTTAGTACAAGTTGTGGGTAGTATAGCTTTTTGTTAGGAGCTTAATTATTATGGGCTGGTTGATGTTGTGCAGTAAGTAATTAATTAGAAATATTCTGGAAAATTGTCTCAGGCATTTTCTCTTTTGTCCATGTTATTAGTATTAATAGTCGTATATTAGCATCATTTTCAAAGTAGTTTTTAAGCTAGATTTACGTGACATATGTATATACCAAATCGGTTAATACAAAAAAAAAAACATTTAAGTCATACGGCGGCATCTTACAAATGTCGCTAAAGGTGTATAACTTGAGAGAGTGTTCAGTGTTAAGAAACATTCAAGGCGTAGCGTGGCGTAGTACGCGCGTAGCAGACGCATAATAGACGCGTCTACGAGTAGCATTCTCATAGCGTCGCGTAGTACGCGCATAGTAGACTAGTCTACGCAATTAAACATCGTAGCATACTCGTAGCATCGCGTAGTACGCGTGTAGCAGACGCGTAGCAAACGAGTCTTCGCGTAGCAAACTCGTAATATACGTGTAGCAGACGCTTGATGTTCTTGTAACATGCACGCAAGTAGCTAGTTTAAAAGTAACCTAGGCAAGCCATTATTACCTCTAGCGACTAACAATAACTTTAAAATGAGGCTGAAAATACCATCAATTCTATTTACGTCAAACCTCCGACAGAACTTTAAAAGACAATAAGACAAGAATCGTTATTAACAGCGCATTGTTCCGGGGAAGAAAGTGACCATATGACGTTTAATTTCCTCCTAGCTAGGCCCCCCTCCCTGCAGCCCCTCCCCCTCTCGTAGTGAGCTCACTCTCGCTGCCATCATCTGATAGTTGGAGATTCAATTAACACAGCAGAGCGAAACTGGGCCTTTGTCTGTTATCTTTGCGCCTTAGAATCTAGATTAAGTTGGTGGCCGGTGCTAAGCTGTATTGTTAATCTGTTAAAGATTGTAAAATTTGTTAGGTTTTTGTTGTAATGTATGTTTTCAGTTATTTTTATTTATAGAAACAACTAACTTAGGTTTTTACTATAGATTGGTAATCAGCGATTCATCAGTTATTTATTTCGACTGATTTTACTTTAGATCATTGCAATTGCTATTTATAGCAGTGGTGGCCCAGTGGTAGCCTTACGAGTATTAGGTCGTGAGCTCGAACCCAAGCAGGCGCTTTTTTTTGTGTTAATTATTTCATCACCACTGCTCTCAAAACGGTGAAGGAAAACATCGTGAGGAAGCCGGCATGTCTTAGAACCAAAAATTCGAAGACATGTGACAACTACCAACCCGCACTGGGCCCGCTGGTGGATTATATATAGCCCACTCCCTCTCACCGAGGAGGCCTGTGTCTCAGAAGTGGGAACATTATAGGCTGATGATGAATGGCTAGATAACTTTTTCATGAAATAATCATTCAATGGGATTAAATGAACTTGGGGGGATTAATATTTTCATGATTATAATTTTATGTATACGTACGTGCTACAGTCGCGAATAATATCTTGGTCGGTGTGGAGCTGAATGTTGATACAGCCTGACACAGTGGTGGCCCAGTGGTAGCGGCCCCGATTTACGAGTTGTAGATCGTGGGTTCGAACCCAAATTCATCACCACTCCTCTCAAAACGGTGAAGGAAAACATCGTGAGAAAATCGATATCTCCTCGAATCAAACGTAGCTGACATGTGACATCTGCTAACCCGTACTGGGCCCGCGTGGTAGTTTACGGCCCACTTCGAGAGGAGGCTTGTGTCCCTGCAGTAGGAACAATATAAGCTGGTTATGATGATGATTTATGATATGACCTTAACCCTTAAGTCTGCTATGCGGCCTGAAAACGGTTTACCATAAATCAGCCATCAAACCAACATCACGTAGCCAAACACCAATCAGAACTCTAAAATAATCTTCAGTATTAATGAAATGAACCCTCAAAAAAAACAAAAGACAGCCGACGCCAATAACAATCAGTGCACACAAAAACCTTTGATACACTGCCTAGACAATAAGGGGCTGGTCTAGTCACCATCGCTACCGAAGTAATTTTCCCGTGCAGGTTTCACGGAGCGTTCGTCGCGTGTTTGCTAGTTAGAATTCGGGTGCAGTTCGGAAATTAATCAGGGCCCATTGTGGGCGCTTTGTCGCGGGCCCTGCTGCCAATTATTGGCTGCGCAGCGCCCCGTAATTGAACCAGCCTCCAGGCAGTTCACAACTAGTAGGCGAACGAAAAGTTTGTATATCTGTGTTGAAGAATGATGGGGAAACGAGTGGTTAAGTTATTTTATGAGGCGCTGAAGTTGTTTTGGCATTTGATTAGTTACTTTTTAAAAATAAATAATGTCATCAGAAATTTTTGCCAAAAAAAAAACTTGGTGGAACTTATAACATAGATCCATATTTCCAATTCGTATGTTTCTGTTTTATTTATTTAATAGCTTTTACCAGTAGCTTTGCCCGCGTATTTTACGTATAAACCTTCCTCTTGAATCACCCTATCTATTAAAAAAAAACCGCATCAAAATCTGTTGCGAAGTTTTAAAGATCTAAGCATACATAGGGACAGACAGAGGGACTACTTTGTTTTATACTATGTAGTGATTTAGGGACATTTATAATCGAAATGCGTATGTCAGTCCCATCTTACCCTTATTACACATTGGCCATTTCTGGGCCATAAACCTAAACAGGCTCTATGCATCCTCGCCATTTGCTTGAGCCAGGATTTTATGGTGTGCGTACTTGAAGTCTGTTCAACCTCAAGACCTTTAACAAGTTATGTATCCCAGACTCATACCGAACACAGTCCATCAATAAGTGATGTAAGTCTTCAACAACTCCACACAATTAGGGATTTTACGTTGTTGATAAGTCTTTCCGATGAAGTATGCAATTAAAAGATTTGTAACATCCAGTACAAGTGATGCTTGATCGTAATTGTTGAAATCCTTACGTTACGTAGCAACGCAAATCGACGTTAAGAGGCTTAACAATCATTTTAAACGAAGTGCAAACATGTGAAAAAATAAAAATATGTACAGTTTCCGGCTACACTGTTGCCAGTTACACATATAAAATATAAATATGAATTGAAAAATATTGAGAGGAAAATGCAGTTAACAATCACATCATAAGCAATCACTCGCGTTGAATGAAACAAATTGCACGTTCCCATTTACAATATTCGTTGTTGAGAAAAATTGGAATGAAAACATGGTTGCTTCGCAATTTGGTCGGCTTGTGTCGCGCGTGCGGGCTCCACACGAGTCACCCGGCCACCTCGCTATGCGCTGATTGATTACAATAAAATAATTTGCGTGAAAGCGCAAACCTCATCACCTTTGTGTTCCCTTTTTTTTCACATTTCAATCACAGAATTTACTGCACAAAAATATTTCAATTTTCATTACTTACTGTATTTTTTAATCCGAAACGTGAATGGACAGCACTACGGTCCGTTAGTTTGTGTTGTCGCTTTTATAGATTAATAATTTAAAGTGTGAACTGTTTTTTTGTAGTTTTGTATTGAAATTATTTGTAGTTTTATATGCCCCCAAGTTAATTTCAATTGGGATACAATTTTTTTTCTGCATTGTTTTCTTTTTCTTTACAAACCTTCTTCGATAAAGAAGAAAGTTTGAAAAATCGCAGTCCCGTTATGCACTATCTTTTCTAATTTAATTTTCAATTTTCTTTTTCGTTTCTATTTTAATTCGGTAAATCAATCAATATGTATTTCAACATGAAACTTTTGCAAATTTTGAAAATTCTTATTTTCTTTGATCAAATAATTATTATATGTGTATCTTACATAGATGAAGGTTTCCAGCACACTAATATATTAGCAAAAGATAGTCTCTGCTTACCACCATGGAAAGACGCCGTGAGTTTTTATGTGTAATAAGGTCTTAGTTAATTTTAGACTCGACAGTAACCTAGAATTTTATAAATGGTAAAATAAAGATCACCATATTTGTTTGTGGAAAATAAACACATGCCGCGTTTATGAACCATTGAAAGGTAAAATAACATCACACCTGTAATTCCGAAAAGTTAGGTAGAGGTGTATTTATAGTACATCCACAGAATGCTAGTTATCCAGCGAGACAATAACTAAAAATAGTAAAACAAAAACTGAAAAAGACCCACCCACATAACACCCCAAATATTTATATTACAACACGTCGTCCGCTAAACAAAAACAAAGGATTACCACTAAAGTCTCGTTATTCGGGGGTTAATGTATTAAAAGGTATAAAAGTCCAAGGGTGGCGTAAAGCGGCGGTGTTAAAACAATGGCAAGTAACGCGACGGTAACCGCCACCGAATTTGCATTCCTCATTGCGAGAGCACATAAAAATGCTCTCATTAACCTGGGGTGGTCAACTCACCCTGTATAGGGCATTTGTCCCACTGCTCGCTGACGAGGTAGCGACTAGCTATTCGCTCATGAACTGATTAAAGATTGTAGGTGCGGTGAATGTAAAAGGGATACGTGTATAAATAGTTGATCGGTTACGATCAAACCGCCAGGGAGTACTCGATTATCGCATTGAGATTGACTAGAACTATCAAAGAAGGTACTCGCTCAGTGACACTTGGCGGGCAGAAAATTCGGTGAGAGAGTCACGCTTCGTACATAAGCATACCACATAATCAGCCAATAATGTTCCCACTGCTGGTACACAGGCCTCCACTCTGTGAAAGGGAGTGGGCCGTAATCTACCACGCGGGCCTAATCCGAGTTGGTAGAAGTCACATGGTTTTGGAATTTTTGGTTCTAGGACAAAACATACGCATAATAGCATCGAATAATCACTCGCCGTCGTCGTGCACTCGTTAATAGTTAGTAGCTCTACATATCATCATCATAATTTTAGCAGATAGACGTCCACTGTTTTCCAGATTTGGAAGGGTTTTCCATAATTGCCACACTTGGCAGGCGGGTTGACGATCGTAGTATGGTGGTAAAATGCATAGAGAACGCTGCTGCCCATTCTCTAGTAAGTCCCTTAGTCACCGACTTACAACACCCACGGTAAGAAATGGGTTGGTGCTATTATTTACGTCCGGCACCACACGGAACAACAGCTAGCACTACTCGCTTCTCGTTAATCGCTAGCAGTGGGACCCGTGCCTATTGGCCACCACTGAGACCGTATACAACACACGCTGCGTCAAAGTGCGGTATTGCTCCATGACGGCTGTGACGCGTCATGCTAGTGACGTGTAACGTTGTCAAAGATTAAATTGAATACCTATCGTGCAAATGATATGGCTCGATGTGGTAAATTAACGGGGACGGTGAATGGGTAAAATATACGAAAATAATTTGGTTAATTGTAAAATGTGTTTCGTTTCGATTTTGTGGTGATTTTAATCCTTAGTATCGCACATTTTGTTGACTTATTTTTGAACACTTTTACAGGAAATGTCTACCCATGCTAGTGATCACAACGAAATTTGGACGGGACAACGACTTCCGGGACAGCTTGTTAGCTATATAATACTGACACCCAAGTTACTGGTATGCACTTTGTTTCGGAGCAGGGGATACTTAAGTAAGACACTGCTTCTGTATTATATAAATGAAATGTTTGCAAAAACGATGGCATTTTTTTAGAGAAAGTAATAATTGTTATTATAAAAAAAAACAAATCTATCTGACCTTAAAAGTATGTCACAAGAAAACCAATCGCCGCACCTGCCTCAAGCGTACGCTCCACAATACACAGGGTGTAGAATTCCCAGCAAGATCAGAGGACGCGAGTAATCGTGTATCCGACGCAGTTTTCATTACCCCTGCTTAACATACCGGCGCGGGCGTCGCGTGCCCGCATACCGCCTCTTTTTACTCCATTTTATTCTGCCTAATGTTTATTGCTCACCGGTCAAGTAATGCGACACTAATTTCGCATGCCTTCGTTTAGCAATGTCCTAGGAAATTACGCTCGTAATACGTAAACGTTTACTGTTTGTTCGTTGCTGGTTTACTTATAAATAAGTGCGTTTGTTTTGTTTCTTTTGCTGTACGACTTCTGGAGTATTTTTGCCAGTATTTTAACTTGTTTTAAAACTATGTACCATACAGGGCGGCGAGACATCAACGCGCAAGGTGTTATCATGGCTTCAGAACTCCTAGCGCTGAAATGTTAGTCGGTTGTTAAAAAAAAAATAGCTGTTTCCGATTTTAACCGCGTAGGTCTAGCACTTGTCTATGAAACCGGCGAATTTTTTACGTAAGGAGGTCTAGTATCTTGTGCTGAATCCCTGGTTATAATTTGCGCATCGATGTACCTACCACCCTGTATGTTGGAGTGCCCAAAGTGTCTTACACCTGATCTTCAGCGGACACAAAACATGCTACTGATGTCGCGATTGGCGTGGCCAACTTCTGGACCCAACGCATTTAACAAAATAAATGTATTCGACATAGACTCGAAAAGAAGAAGAAGTACCTAAATACTTGTTTTAGAAATACTTAGGAACTTGGAGTCTTCGATTTAATCGTTGAACTTCTAAGATTTTAAATAACACCATTAAAAGAGACTACTCAAGAGATCAACAAAGATTACCATTAAACCATTTAATTACACAAACCATTAATTTATTTGAGAAACTAAATTAGAACACTTTCAGTATTTCGTATATTTACGTCGATGCTCGTAATCTCCCCGCTTTCGAGGGTTAAAATTCAGTCCACAATGGCGGCATTGTTCCATTAACACAATTTTATACCCGACATATTAAAATAATAAAAACTTATGCCTCTCTTAATTAAATAATTTAGCGGCGGCCTGAGCCGAGATATGTAAATTGTTTTAGGGGATAGATCAAACAACCCTTTTTTATGACTTTAATATGCGGTCGCCGGGAGGGAGGGGGGGGGGGGGGGTCGTGAGACACAGTCGGGGCCGGGGGGCGAGGTAAGTTATGAAATATTTAATAACGGCGCACACGATTCCATTTGAATTACTTTCGAGGAAATGACGACGTGCAAAGCAGGCGGCACATCGTGCGCTGCCCCGCCCCGCACCTACGTGAGCGCCGAAATGAGCTAAGAAACAAATATTACTACAAACAAACTTTTTGCCTTATTAAAATTCAGGAGCTCAGAATTATTTTTACATGGCCAACGTTTTGTTTTGTGGCGACGCCTTTCCTTTATGATATTTTCTTAGCGCTTTTCATTGAAGCCAACTAAGTTTAGTTACAAATAAAACCTTGGCATTGAGAAAGCCGATTCATTGTTTTTTTTAAATCGTTTATTATTGCGTTCTTTCAAACAATTAAATCATTGTGCCTAAGTTTCAGTTTACATACCGTTCCTTGCAAATAGTTAATAAATAAAATAATGATATGAGTGATCTGCGCCCACTGTGCGCCGGGTATTACGGTCTCCACTGTCTCAAATGCCGAGGGAGTGTTTTAATTAATGTTTCCCGACAAATTGCGAAAAAACCGGGTAATGACGTCACGGGCCTCGTGTGTGCGGGTAATGACGCGGCGGTGTAATCAAGTAATGACGCTTATTATTTTTATGTGACGTCATCAAGACACGTCTTTTAAACGATGGCTGTTTGAGTACAAATGCGTGTAAAGAAAAGGGCTTGTGTTTATAAGTGTCATTAATTTAAATGTTTATTTTGCAAGTGTCATTAAATTTAATTGGAGACATATTTATCTTTAGGGATTAGGGTAACCCAAAACATTAACTTCAGGAATGAATAAATAGAAAGTATTATCATCATCAGCAGCCTATAATGTTCCCACTGCTGGGACACAAACCCCCTCTCAGTGAGAGGGAGTGTGCCATAATCCACCACGCGGGCCTAGTGCAGGTGGCTAGATGTCATATGTCATCGATTTTTTTTGGTTCTAGGACATGCCGGTTTCCTCACGATGTTTTCCTTCACCGTTTTGAGAGCCGTGGTGATGAAATAATTTACACAACGTAAGACGCCTGCTTGGGTTCGAACTCACGACCTATTACTCGTAAGTCCACCACTGGGCCACCACTGCTTTAAATAGAAAAAATACGCAAATATAAAAAAAGTTTTATCTAAAGTCTACGATGGAAATGATGTAGAGTTATAACAAACATGTATATTTTTTTCATCTCGTCCTGAGAAATGATGCTGGGGCGGTTCTCACGCGTCTGTAACGAGTCGGTATTATCGGGCGTATCGCTCAGAGTCGCGGCCGCCTCGCGCCCAGTGTGTGCACGCCCTAAACCACGTTCGACGTACAAACGTTATCAGTGGCATGATTACAGAAATATATGATCTAAGAGCTTGTAAATTATATCCCAACGTATTTTCTACCCACGGTCGTAGTAAAATATGTAATTGGGGCAGGAAGTTGTTAGTATGTTTTATTACAATTTTTAATAGTCGTTACGAATGGTTGAAATTAGCTGTACTAATTGATATTAATTAATAGTAAAAAATATAAACATATTTTTCCATGTCTAAATTATTAATTAAAGGTGAAACTTGCCTTGTATAGGTATTCCAGTAATTTAAAGTTGTAATCAAATATAATTATCTAACCATATTAATTTCTTTGATAAGTTTAAATAGCATCGCCATCCTAATAGAGATTTTATCAACATTCTACAGTTTGATTGACTTTTGATCATTACCTACTAGTTGCATCATTACTGTGACTCTTAGAAGACCTTTTTAACTCCAAATAAACCCTTGGATTAACGACCTAAACGCCATTACAAAGAGTTTAATTTCCATTGCTTCTAAAACTACCTGAAGCCCTTTTAAATATTTTTTGTCAATCTAAAATTAACTTTAATTACACGCTGTCAAGGTTGTTATTTGTTTAAACGGCAATAAGACGTTTCTCAGTACATTGGATAGTATTCCCTGTGAGAGTACTAAGTGGGTGCACAGTAATTTATTGCGCGATGTATACCGACGATACCGAAAAGATTCCGTAATGAGGGTGATTTGAGTCGGTAAATCACCGAGCATCATTAAGTTGTTATAACATGCCAATACAACGTGACTTGCCTGTGCTTATGTAGTGTAGAGTCAGCTATAAAGTTCGATAAACAGGCATGGAATAAACATCTTCATCAGGATCGGTGAAACGTCATAGTTTTTTTTTTTGTCTGTACCGTAAGACACTCAGAAAAACAACGCAAACGTAATATTTGCTTCCTCTGTATATACTCATAAAAAATTCGTTAAGTAAATAGTTGAAGTTAGGTGCACAGTGATCTCTTTTGTTGACTGTACCTTGTAAAGTATGAGTACAAGAGAAGATATTATGAAAAAGCTCTTTATTAAGTTCAATCAAATTTAGTAAATCTTTATGGGTTTTCGTGATTTAGTAAGTCAATTATAAAAGATGAATGTTAATTAACGACTTAATTAGGAAGTCATATTAATGTCAATAGTTTTGTATCGAATAATCAAGTTATGTTTCATTACTGAAGTTTTTTTTTTTTTTTAGTTCGTGAGATTTATTGATTTAAGTTTTAATGGCTATATTTAAGTTATCAGAAAATGTTCAAGAAGTACTGATTAATGTTATTTTTTTAAATAGTTTTAATAGATACATATCTTTTAAATGTATATACTTGCTGTTTGTTGTTAAGCGCTTCACTTGAGAATGGCTGGACCGAATTGGATATTTCTTTTTAATGTTTGTAATGTTCCACATTAAAATTTCTAAAGAAAAAAATTAACGAAAATTTTCAAATTCGGGAAGAACTGAAAATGCTTTTTTCTGTAGGGTTTTTGCAAGAATTTTTGTTTGGACAGGACAACGTCTATCGGGTCAGCTAGTTGTAAATACTACCTTTATACAGGAGTTTGATTTATTTTAAATTCTTATACTTTCTATAGTGATTGCAACTCAATTCTCGTCCAATTATATAACGATACTTCTTTCAGAAACAAAATATGAAATCGAACTAATTCCATCTAGTTGCTATTATAACAACTGTATCATAAACATAACACAAACAATGATAGAATGGATTATTAAAAAAAACAGCATAAAAAGTTGAACGAACTTCCCCAATAAACTTTTGCATCGTTTTGCATTACCCACATAAACAAAATAATTAATTTACACACAATCTTCAATCTCCATTCCAAGAATTGAACAACAAGAGAGCTATTAATATCTGGATTCGTCACAGTCTTTTTTGCCCATACTGTGGGCGTAAACTTAGGGTGTATTCAGACAGTCCACAACCACGGGAACATTTCAGCGGCAAAAATGTTGCCGGGCATATCATTTTATGAAAACGTAGGGTTCATACGAACGTAAGTACCTATCATATGATAACAGTCTGTGTGAGTGTTAAAATCAAAATCAAAAGTCAATTATTCAAACTAGGCTGAGAGTCAGCACTTTTTGAACGTCAAAGTTACATAAGACAGCCCCCCCAAAACGCCCGCCCTTCGACACTTCCTAGTGCTTTAGCTGGGAAGAAGAAGTAGCGGAACAAACTCCCCAGCAGCACTGCTGTCTGTTAAGTTAGAAGAACTTGATTCTATACAATATCGTATAAGTTATTAATATAATAAAACAAAACATACATTATTCGCCATATGTCAGTTAACACACGCCATTATAGCAACAAAACATTGAAAACTAAACTCAAGCTGAAAAAAATAATTAAACAAAATCGTAAACAGAACTTTAAACCTTAATCAACAGTTGTTGCAAAGCTGTAGTCAATCCTGACGATATCACGACCATAAACGCTCGGTTGAATCACAGTCCTCAAGCGTACCAGATCTTTCAAATAACAAAGCTTGATCATAGAATTAAATACCGCGCACAGTGCAATTTTATGGGCCATCACCATCATTCATCATTATAATATAATATAATAATAATCATATTCTCCCTTCACAAAGCTGACTTAAAGTTAGTGTGTACAAAAATAATGTTTCAGCTGTATTCCACTTTTGTGAGAGACTGGTGCCTGATATAGGTTTTTAGAAAAAAAAAACCTGTGATACAGGTCACTAGTAAGTTCATTAGTCGCCTTATATGACACTAGGGTTCATGATTTCTCGACCTTTTTAATTTCTCGGGTCTCGAGAATTATCGAACCTAATTTCTCGAGGCTTCTCGGGTTGTCGAGAAATTTACATTTACGTACGTTTTCTCATATTATTTGGTTCCAATAACGTCAACAAATTCAGTGGTTTTCCTCTCAAATAAAAGTATCAAATTAATTATAAGACTTTTATTGATTATATACAAAAACATTAATCTAATGAACTAACTTTTTTTTTTAAATACAGAAATAATATTATTCAGACTCATTATTATAATGACAGCACCATTTTTGGCTGGTTTTTTAATTTTATACCCAGGTCTGCTTTTTTTCGGTGCACTCACACCTGAACTTGTAGATGCTTCAGATTCGGATTCTTCTTGGGTCCCCCATTAAGTAATATTGATTTTATGCACATTTGCTAAATGTCTCACCAACCCGTTAGTATTTGAACCTTTGAAAGCAATGGTTTTTGGGCACTTTAGGCATTACGCATTTGCAGATTCCTAATTTTTTTTTTTTAATATTTCCATACTTTTGATGATTCCATCTTTACTGTTATAGTGACGTTTCGGTAAAATCTATAACAAACGCAATTCAAATTAATAATAGCCCTAAGATTAATATGTGATACATACACAACAAAACTGGCAATATTCATCTCACAAATTTAAAATGACACATTAATTAATTTCAAATTACTTACATAAGAAAAACATATAAGAATAATTAAAAACTAAGCTTGTGTGTTGTTGTTTTACAAAAATAGGAAATATAATTAGACTAAGAAGTATAATTAATGTATCGTTAGTTATTTTATGTATTAAAGTTTGACTAAAAAATAATAGAAAAGAACAGATAGGTACTCGTGCCTAGTAAAATTTTTAAGATCATATTTAGATTATATTATTGATAAAAATAATATATGAATAATAAAGCCATAATGTGTCAATAAAAGTGAAAAGACTTACCTGTTTGATTTCAATTTATCATGTAATCTGTGAAACACTCACTACGTAGACTATACTTGGCTAGAGTCGAAACACGAATGAACCCTATATGACACCGACGGGAAGAAATGGGGTGATGTTATTCTTTATGTCCGGCACCGCACGGAATTTATGGCTGCAACAACGCAACATCAAGTTAACAATCGACAAAAATATTACATTTTACGAGGTTGACTAAAATAATATCAATGCAATGGATAATAACCACCAACAATAAGAGTGTAATTGTATTATTATTAATTATTTTAAACATAGTCAATAATATTGGGCCGTGCCTCGGAAAGCACGTTAAGCTGTTGGTCCCGGCTGTCATGTGTTAATTTTTGACAGTCGGTCTGACAAACCAAGAGGAGGTCAGATAGACTGTTGCTCCATGTAAAATATGGTATTCAGCTGCATCCGGTTAGACTGGAAGCCGACCTCAACATAGTTAGGAAAAGGCTAGGCTGATAATAGCCAATAATATTGACATAGATAAATATATTGTACATCCCATGGGTGTGTTATAGTGATATTATTAATGCTAATTTTAAGAACTGTTTTTTCACTCGTGACAAACAACAAATAAATGTAGCGACAACTGCTTGGCGACATTTTTGCAGCAATGATGTAAATCAATCAATATTTTTATTATTTATAATATTATAAAGCTGAAAAGTTTGTTTGGTTGAACGCGGTAATCTCAGGAACTACTGATCCGAATTGAAAAAATATTTTTGTGTTGGGTAGCCTATTTATCGAAAAAGACTATACGCTATATAACATCACGCAGAATTACGCTACGATTAATAGGAGCGGAGCAACAATGTTGCAAAAACGCGGAAAATCGCATGGGCAGGCGATTCGATGCGACGGGAATAGTCGGGGAACAAGAAATTTAACGCGGACGAAGTCGCGGGCAGAAGCTAGTTTCATATAAACCTACATGGGTATTTATGACACGTCAGAAGCTAGGTGCACGGTTCCAAATTGTTGATTCCTATGGAGAAGAGCCGGCCATAAACTCCATGGTTACTCTTATCTTAGATGTAGTTGGTTAGTGATCTGAACACACCTTTACTCCGTAGTCGTGAAAACCTTCGGCAGATAACTCGATAGCTAATTCGAAATGGTTCATTGTTGTCTGTAGTTTCAAAGGCAGTACATTTCATAGATATTGCTTGCAGTTTGCAATGCCTTGCACAATAGAGTGGTTGTTAAAGCTTACTAAATGGCAAGGGTTGAGGAGTTGACGTGACAATGTGTGGTCACAATGGGCGTTTTAATTTTAAAGATGTGTCATTAAGTATTGTCTGTTTTGTTAGTGGTGGTGGTTGGAAGATTTGTTTTGCTTGGAATACCTTAGTGTGTTTTGTTTTCGCCTTATGCTTGCGTCTTCACTTTCAGTGCTTCTGTGTATTTATTTATTTAATACTTTAAGCACAGAAATGTACAGATCCAGTCAAACTTGGGGTGATGCAGAGAAAAACAGTGCAATGACTATGAGGATAAATATAAACGATTAACCTATTTAAGTCAAAAACAAAATATATATAAACCTAACTGATATTCTAGTATGTTAAGAATATTTTAAGTTTAAGTATTCAATCGAATCTCCAATTTGAACAGGATTGCAGCAGGTTACATTTTGTTTATGAAGATTACGTTAAAGTAGTCCTTGTAATTCAAATTTTCTTACGTTTCCCAGACGACCCACTAACCTGTTTTTTTGCAATTTGCATATCATTGTTTTTGTTTTTGTGCTCACATCATAAATATTAATGTAAGTCCATACGTCCATAAGTCCAAATTTAAGTGGCAGTGGGCAGGGCACATTTCTTGCAGAATAGATGGCCGAACCAGATGGACCGATGACCTGGTGAAGGCCGCAGGAATCCGTTGGATGCGAGAAACACAGAACCGGTCGAAGTGGCAGTAGGAACTTGGGGGAGGCCTATGTCCAGCAGTGGACGTCTTTCGGCTGAAATGATGATGATAATGATGATGATACGTGAGAATTTGTAATCGGCTTTCTGATGACTATGTTTTCCTTTTTTTGTATGTTTTAATTAGCTTTAAGTCCTCCATGTCCTAAATAAATAAAAAAATGCTATTTTAATAAAGATAGAAACTGACACTGTCTTGCAAAAACGTAGAATTTTTTTTAATATAGCGGGCTACCCTGCACCCTAATTGCGAAACGCACAATTTATCAGAATCTGAATGGGATTGAAGATTATTTCTAAACCGTTGCGTCATTTGTTCTAATAAATTGTCGGCTCAGCAAAGTAAATAACGCAATGAATGTTGTTTAACTATGAATATTAAACCAATTCCTACCGATAAAAAGTTCCGCAATTACCCCTCTACTTTCACCCTTAAATTATGTAACTTTGAAAAGTAAAAACTTTCTTCGCTACATAACACCACGTATTCTCCGAAGGGTTAAGTAGAGTTCCTGTACCTGTAGTACATTTCGCCAGTTATGTTCATGTCCCATGTTCGTGACGCTTATAGTACACCCACAGTTCGTTTGAAATGTTCATGTCCCATGTTCGTAACGGTCAAAAGTGTGAAACCAATGATCATGTTGTAGATCAGTCCTTTTACGGTTCATTTCTGACATCATCAACAAAATAGCAACCTTATTGTGTCATAAGTAAAGATCACTGTGATTTTGATAGACTTCTCAGTGGCATCAGCCCGACAGCAACCTTATTACAAAAACAATAAAGATCACTGTGTTTTTGAGTGATGCAAAATCAAAGGGAAAACAACTATGAAAGGACTGTAGATATACCTACCTCCTTCTAATTATAATTTGAGAGCAGTGGCAGCTTATTGGATTCGGCCGCGACTTCCGATTCGTAGGTCGTAGGTTCGAAATCTGACGGACGCTATACTTTGTGTAAATTATTTCGTCACCACTGCTCTCAAAACGGAAAGGAAAACATCGTGAAAAAACTGGCATGTCTTAGAACCAAAAATATCGATGACTTGTGACATCTACCCACCTGCAATGGGTCTGCGTGGTGTATTATGGTCTACTCAAAGATAGGAGGCATGTGTCCCGTCCCAGCAGTGGGAACACTATAGGCTGCATATATACAGGGTGTCCCAAAAATCAACGTCAAGCCGAAAACGGTTGATAGGGCAGGTGGTGACAGTTATCAGAAAAAAAAAAAAAATCTAAGTTAAGCATTTTTTTTTTTCAGTACAGTCAGTTAAAGTTGGGCGATGTAATATTTTTAAGTACATGGTGGAACAAAAAAGTGATGTTTTCTTTAAAACTGAGGTAGTTGTGTTTTAATTTTGGACTGTAGTTTACAGTAGGGTTATTCAGGGTTAATTACTCATATATAAATACTCACAATTTTTTTTTAAATGGCAATTATTTGATAAGTACTTAACTTAGTTTTTTTTTATTATTTTTCTGATAACTGTCACCACCTGGCCTATCAACCGTTTTCGGCTTGACGTTGATTTTTGGGACATCCTGTATAATCATATTATTTATAGCCCGTGGGTTATTATAAGGTACAATGTATTATTAATTTGTCTACTAAGTGTAGTGATTAAATAAGTACCGTTCTTTATTGCAGTCTGTGGTAAAGTTAGTGCTCACGTGATAGCCCCTCTAATTTCCGCACATTCGCGATATAATGGCTTTTAAACGTTTATTATGACTATATAAAAGAGCTTAGTATGAGATGTAGACCTATGAGTAAGTAAATAACTAAGAATTAGAGTTTTCAAACTCTTCCTTATGTCAAAATTATTTCTTTAGTGGGACTCAATGGAAGTATTTAATTTTTTACTTAAAAGCCATAATGTTACCTCATGAATGTGTTTATGTAAGGGACATCTTTCTTGTCAATGGTGATAACAAAGTTGTAGCATGAATAGAGTACTATGTCCATCCACACATACATGGTTTATAAATAATTTACCTTTTTGTATGTTCAAGTATCTACATGGAATAAACAAGTTTATGGGAACGAACCGGAGATACAAGGTTGTGCGCTAGCGCAAACATAAGGGCGTGGACACAGCGCGGCGAGCGGGCACGCGTGGGCGCAGACACGGCCGCCCCTAACAACTTAATAAGCGGTTGTGCGTGATTTACGTGCGCTCGCGGCGTCGACGCACTCGCCCCTCGACTTATTTATACTAATTTATGACAGATAAACATCGATTTTACTTAGCAATACCAAGACAAAGGATCGAAATGCATCCTCTTATTATCCTCGAGAATTCATACCAAAAGCAATACAACGGAATTGTATTCATGCTTTCATAGTAGACGGTACTCGTATCATTAAAAGCTACATACAGCCAGTCAGAATGGCTCATTAGCGCTTAGCGTGCCATTAAAAAGTGGCCACAACTGGCTCACACTTGGTACAAATTCAGATTATAAATCTAAACGCGCGCTAATTACGCCGCACCCAATAAATCTCTCGCATTATATAGGCCGTAAATATACCACAAATATACCATAAATATACGATTCCGTGGTCGTTGGCCATAGACCCCACTCGAAGCGGGTCTCGGGCCGAGTTATGGCCCTCCGAATGGCCGACTCGGCCGTAACAATCGGTGTGAATCGGAAATAACCGGAAAATTTCCACAACTTGTCTAATGGCTTATTGTTATACGATTGTTGTGTTATTGTTGTTACGGCTAACAAATAGCCGTGTTGTCAACGTGTTTTAAGCGTTATTTAGTGAGCACTTATGCGGAGAAATGTCCAAGTCTTATGAAATGTTAAAACACGTAGAGAAATTCAAATGGGACGCGAGCCGGTGTGGCCGCGTGCAATTATACTTCATTTGGCGCTCAATGAATAAATAAATAATGGAAATCAGTCAAGTGCGAGCTAAACTAAACGTAGGCTTAAGTTTCCGCATCAATATTTATTTGAAAGGCACTTATTGTTTAGCCACTAAAATAAGATGGCTAAACACTGATAAGATAAATTAAGTCGATAATACTTGTTCATCGAACTTAATTTTCTATTATTATTTTTTGGGAATGTCATCTCGCTGGTCAACCTTGGTTGTCGGCTGCTTAGCCGTACTTTTTGTAGCTATCTTAGTGAATTAAGGCCTCTAGCAGGGCTTAAGAATTTAAAAACTAGAGCGACTACTCGGTAAGGGCACCCTCCATGGGGTACGTAACTCGCCTTAGGGCATCAGAGGGCAGCAAGGGTCAGGCTGGGTCGGAATGATTGTTCATCTAGTTACATCTCCCAAATACTGCCAAAACGCCTTGATTCATCAGGTATAAACCTCTTGTGTTACATTCAGCCTTTCTAAATTCAACAACTAAAAATGATAAACAATTTTCGTACGTAAATAACTTTAACTTGCCCTAAAACTACATGTTCGTCATTTCCAAGCTCCATAGCCGGATACTCCTTCCAATTAAGTCGATCTTTAAACACATAACTAATATAATACGCGTCAACAAATAAGCTATAATTGATAGTGAAGCAAGGCGAACAAGTTGGAAAGAAAAGCAATCAAGTTCAATCATAACTGCATAAGGTTTTCAGAGAGTCTGTGCTAGACCCAAATGTTTGCAAAAATCGAAATAAGCTTGTAAGTTATGTATCCTAAAGACAATTAACCAATAATGAAGATAAACATGAGTCTTTTTTACTTACAGTAATTTTTATTTTGTTAATTATGCTGCGATTCCTGACTTTTTATAACTGGATACTCACAGTATCCGACTCATTAATATTAGAAACAAAAGAACACAAACACAATTTATTTTTTTAACTTGTAGCGCAATAAAGGTAAAAAGGCGGACTCAGCCTTAGGGTTTCTCTATCCGTCCACCAAGCGTGGTGGAGGGATAACATAGCAGGTATATAATAGTTTAAGGTAGAATTTTAAAACATACAAAACAACTAATCTAACAACAACGCGTCGACAGTTAATCCACAATTTAATCTTGCTTGCTTGATTTTCAAATAGTCCCAAATATTTTTTGAAATCTTAGGAAGGAACTTAACGTAAATTGTGTGTTCTTCACCAAAACATAAAGATGAGGAGTGGTTTTCTGACTTTCGATAGCCGGATACTTGATCTCAATAAAATTTATTTATTAAACTTGTGCATAAAAGTATCTAAAAACACGGACTTTATGCATTCCATGCTGTCTCTACAGTTTCTCTAGAGAACACATTAAAGTTCGTGCTAGAAACACACAAAAACTACAACTATAATAATTTTAATTATCATAACGCGTCAACAATAACCCACAACACAACTGAATATGAAGCAAAGCGAGCAAGTTAGAAAGAAAAGCAATCAAGTTGCCGCACACCGCCATGCCGCTCAATCAGCCGCTGCATAAAATAAGATTTTAAGACACTCCCAAATATAAAAAAAAAAAATAAGGAAACCTTTATAGGCTTCCTTATTTTATATATATTACATTATTGTCGGGTTAAAGGCAAAACCAATTATTTAGTCCAAAAAAATCAATATTAAATTTTCCGTGAGCGCATTTAGAAAGTTTGCTATTTGTTTTTTAATTCAATCTAATAATTATATAATCAATTTTTACATTCGGTAACTCGGAAACGGTAAGTCCTACGGTTTTGTTTGTTTTACCATTAGGTAAAGAATCAAATGGCGAATCGAATGGTATATTAAAGTGAAAAACTCAAAAAAATCACAGATAGTCGGTTTTGCCTTACCCGGCGTTATATTATATTTCTTATATTATCAAACCTCTTTTTTCAAGCCAACTATGAAGCTGAAAATGTTTTAAACTTAAAATAGAAGCCACAATACACCAAAAGAAAAACATGAGTGGCTTTTTTGACTTTCGGTAGCCGGATACTTGATCTCAATAAAATATATTTATTAAACTTGTGTGATTAGTATAATTACAAACGCAGACTTTACGCATGCCATGCTGTCTTTACAGGAACTTTAAAGAATTAATGTTCGTACTAAAAACACACATAACAACAACTATAATAATTTTAATTATCATAACGCGTCAACAATAACCCATAACTGAATATGAAGCAAAGCGCACAAGTTAGAAAGAAAAGCAATCAAGTTGCCGCACGCCGCGCCGCCATGCCGCCATGCTGGCTCGATCACCCGCTGCATAAATTAGCGTAGTTTGCAGCACTAGGAACGTACGTGCAAACATCATGAATATCATTAATTATTAATTAATTCAGTGGTTGTTAAAGAATAGTTGAGCGGACGTGAACTAAGTGCTAATGTTTTCGTATTAATTTTTCATTCGTTTTTGTGGTATTAAGTTTAATATTTGCTGGTTATTTTGTTGCAACTATTTTATGGTTTTCTGTTTGTAGCTTCTAACTTTAATGATATATATTTATTTATTTCCAAGTATTTTCGTCCATTATGAGCTTAATATTAATCAACAGCTTCATACATAATAAAGTTGCCGGTGTAGTTACTAAATATTAAATATAGTTAACATCCCCATTAAAATAACTTTAAATAAAGTAGTTTGAAATGTATATGGGTACTTATATTTTTTTTATACAATGTCAAGTTTTATTAATAAAAATATATTTTCATTAATTTAATGTCAGCAAGGATTTTGTCACCATTATGGCAGAATAAGTACTTAGACTGAGTTACAATTCTATGTAATTTTGACCCCATATTAAATAATGACAAAATAATAACAGAAAAAGGCGCAATTTCTATGTATCTCTTTTATTTAGTAAGTATCTAGAAAATATTTTAATGGAAATGGAAATTTATTCATCTCATGAAGGAAATCAATCCTTAAACTATAAATTCACAAATTCCCATAATTTACTTCAAGTATGGCGGTAAGGATGTGATGAATTAAATAACACTAAAATGCAACGAAGCAGTTTATTATAATAACTTCCTTATATCCAATCAGAACTCATAAAACAAACAATCGTACAGGAAGTGCCTTAAAATTTCGATTACACACTTTCTGTAGACGTTCGAACTTCGAACGTAAATCGTTTAGAGACGGTGACGTCACGGTCACGTAAGACGAATTTGAATGAAGAACGCCTTGAATGAAGAACGAATGAACAACTCTTTACACCGACAATAGCGGTGGTAACGAGGCGATTCCGCAATCGCTCGGTCATTAGCGGTCACTCGGGGAGTCTTGCGACCACTTGTGGTAATGACCGTTACTTGTGGAAAATACGTATATTTTATTTCTTTAATTTAGCATTCGTTAAAGGATGCTGAAGGGTGTCGTCTTGTTTTTGCAAGCGACTTCTTTTGTATTGTCTGCGTTGGAAAATAATTGAAATACTGCAATATCTCAAACATCAACGTAGTTTTTACATCTCAACGGTGACATCAATTATTTCCCATACATAGACCACCATTAAGTATACACATAGGTTCACCTGAGCCAAACATGTTCCACAAACGTGCTACCATTCCCTCACCATTCAGTTTGTGCGACCAGCCTGAAGGATCCTGCGCCAACAGGCTTATTTTCCCTCGCACCGGTAAAGCGAAGCGGAAATATAAATTCGTATTGATAACATCTTTGAAAAATACTTGTAAATATAACAGGATCGAATCGTCGCGAAACATCCGTTGGGTCTGGATTATTTCTTTTTTTTTAACATTTCGAACTATACGCTTCCATTGAATTGCGATAAATCTCCTTGGAAACGATGCTTTTTGGAACATGTATTGACAAAATGAACTGTTTATTCAACGTTCAATTACGACCTATTTAATTAAAATCAAATGTCTTCTTAGGGTTTAGTTTTCATTTTACAAAACCGTCATTAAAAATAAATAATCTTAAAACACGCTCAAAATTAAAATCAAATTCATTCTCTATGAACCAAATGACCAAACCCAAAAAATCAAATCAATTCCCGAACACTCCAATTTTAAATCAGCGTTCTTAAATTATGAAATTAGAACAACAACAAAAAAACAAAATACACCCTTACTAACCCAATTAACACGTAATAGGGCTCATAAAATATGATTCGTCCCAACAAAGATATCTAATACTGGCCAGCAACACGTATTAATAAAATACAAGGCTATTCATTACACTTTGCTACGTTGCCGCGGCACCATGTAATTAGGGCTATCGACTCGGCCATTTTCGATAATTCATAATGTATGTTAATTATGGAGGTTCCTTAGCCCCGGGACAAGTTTTCCTTCACAGTCGGCCCTTGCCCGCGAACTGTGTTTATATTGTGCAGTTACAAATAAATAATGATAGACAACAGTGGGAATTCTAAATAAGCGAACTAAATAACAGCTTTTGTTATTTGATTTAAGGGAACCGAAACTTGCTTTATTGTGTTGAGCTGTGGATGAATTATAGTGTAGTGTTATTAATGTTGAAATGTAATGAAAATATACGGTCAATTGTCGTATCAAAGTTTTATAAAATATTGTTTTGTAACTAACAAAAGTAATCACGACTCTGTGATTACTTTTGTTAGTTACAAAACAATATTTTAGAAAAACTGTTGAAAAAACACTACAAAGTGGAAAATAACTATAATTTCGAAAGTCGGTGTCTTTGGTTTTGTCATTTCGTTTTTTGCCACCGACTTCCGAAAGTAGATACCTAAAGTTATTATGCTTTATTAGGGTATTCAATTTATTGTGTTTTTTTGGAAGTAGGTGGTTTCTTTTTTGACAGCCACACAAATTCCTTCACTTGCTAAATAAATAACAATGACCGGAAATTAACATCTTCGACAAAAACTAAGTGGAAGAAATATAAAAAATTGAAGCTAACTCAAAAACCACTAACCAAAACCTGACCAAATTTATATAAATTGGTAAGTATGTTTCAAACTTAAAAATATTTTTAGATCAGTTTATACTTAAATTACGGAGTTCTGATGTAACAAACAGTTAAAAAAATACAACCCCATTGAGATCCTCGTCCTATTTTAAGTCGGTTAAATAAAGTTCTGGACATTATTTTAAATCTATTACCTACTAACTCATTCCTATTTTAAGTTTAAAAACTGCATCATTGTAAAATAGTTCCTCTAGTTTCACTCTTCAGGCTGTAGAACTAATTACCTACCTTTTAATATAGCTACCCTCCATTTCCACCTTAGACAGCTAAGCACTTCAAACTTCAAGAGAGACTATCCGAAGCTCAACAGTTGTATGCCTTTCATCGTGAAGCTGTTTAACCGAGGATCTAAGATCAGAAGGTCAATTCGCGGAATTAAAAAAAAAAATCTAACCTCGGCGACAGTCAAAAATCAAAAACTTGTCAAAAATGTATGGAAAGTGATATTATTGACAGATTGAAACTGAGACCAGACTGTGAGCAATTTTAAAATTACGATAATTGTCTCTCTGAAGTCTGATTACGCAAGACATCAACAGAAACGCTAACAAGTGTGGAGAACAACTTGCGGATCTCAATTCTATTGGTCAAGTAGGTAGGATTGGTAGTCAAACTGCTCTTCTTCTGAATTGCAATGAACCACACAATCCATTATCCATGGTGACCCAGTGGTAATGGCTTCGAATTAAGAAACTTAGGTCGTGGGTTCGCCCAGCCAGGCGCATGACTTTGCGCAAATAATTTCATCAACGCTACTCTCAAAACGGAGAAGGCAAAACATAGTGAGGAAACCGGCATCTCCCAGAACCAAGCATTTGACATCTAACAACCCGCACCAGAACCGCGTGGTAGATTAAAGCCCGCACTGATTATACATATACGCAATTCATTAAACTCCTCCAAAAAATAATATTTCCAAAAATCCTCAATACTTACATGCAAACTTAACAACAAATCAACTACACAACCCCATCAAAATCAAAAGCAATGCTTCCAAGTTCAAAAATGGCGCCCATATTCACCACACGCAATTAACATTGCCAAGAGCATATTTTGATTCGAGCGAGAAACTCGTGCACATCAAACTATACACAAAACTTTTGTGTGTTTTTCACGGCATCAACGAGCGCGATACTGAAAAGCCTGAGGCTCCTAATTAGGCTGAAGTCGGACGTGCCAATTAATTCAAGTTTCACTCGGAAACTTTGCCGCGTCAATTAATTTCATAGTTAATTAGCAAGCGCGGCCCGGACAAAACCGGGTGAAGGAAAGAAAGGCTAACGACGGTAGCCCGCGGCCTCCTACAATGCACCAATTACACCAGCTTTGTTGCAGCCAACTCTATTCGTACAACAGATTCATTCAATCCTCGCGTTTGATACATGTGCGAGGATATTTTGATATGAATTTTTATGACTGAATTTTCGTGTTTTATAGGCTAACTATTGGTATTATCTATCTATGTTTTAGTATGTTATAAACATACTTGTTGACTGGGCTTGCAATATTATATATTGCAGAATAAAATAAAAAGAATAACAATATATAAGTTGCTACATAAAACAAACCAAAAAGATTTCACCCCATACGCACATTTGACACTGGCCATGTCAGTAAAAAAAAACTACGCGATGCCCCATTAAAAATCAAGATTTTATTTTTCAAAAAATGGCTTCTTTCGGTTTTTTCGTGATTCAGTGGCCTGCATCAAATGTAGTTTATGAAGAAAGAGTTCGATAATCAATTATGAATGTGATTTTCTGAAAAAAAAGAAAGACATTCGTATGTGTGTGTGTTTGTGTTCGTTATTACATAATAGTTTTTATAGACGTTATACTTTTTAAAAACTGTATTAATAGTTATTGTAATTTTGAAGTACCAACCATTTAAGAGAGTAAAGAAAATAATAATAGGGTCAATGTTTAATGTGTTCGAGAGGACCATAAGTCTCATACCATAGACCATAAGCTGAACAACCCCGCCATCTTCAACATTGATTTTATTTTTAAAACGTTTGTAGCCATCAGTGATACAATGTCATTATTTTCTTATTGTGACCATCTATCTATTACAAGACACTTCTAGCGAACAAAGTCCCCTCGATATTCTACGAAGCAATAAATAAGAGTGAGTATTTTATTTTATTTGTAGGCATTGTCTTACATCAAGCAATAATGGCCCACGAACGAGCCCGATGTACCGAGGAGAATCCAACAACATCACGCGGGACTCTCCGGCATTCGAGCAATAACTCCGTGCAAATAAAACTTTAACCTCTGCTTAATATCTCGCGGAACATTTCGACGAGTGAACCAGCCAAATTGACAGACAGTAAAATATTTTATTCGCGCAATAATTTCATTTGTAAGAAAAACAAGGCGGGCGCGGGCCCCGCCACCGCCGCCGACGCCGACGCCGTGGTGCTCCACAAACATCTTCCACGTGAATTAACCTATTAAACACCAAATTCGGGAAATAAACTTCGGTTACCGACATTTTGTACCTACTCGTAAAATCGGGCTATATTTTTGGGTGCCATTAAAATGGTTAAATTCAATTGTTTATTTCAGTTGTCTGTTCGCAGAACGGCTTTATGTTGCTTTATTAGTGTTCATTTATCAACCGTCTGCTTAGCAAGGCAAATAAAAACGGCGTGTATTTTCGCTGTTTACCTCTTTAAGAGAGTGTTAAGATCTTAAGACCCACGCACACTTATAACGGTAAATCAGTCGTCGTCTCAGGCTTCAGAACTCCCATGACTCCTCAAGTCGTCACACGTCCTTAGGTCGTATTTGAATCGAGGCGGGAGTTAGATGGCGCGGCAGTCGCTCGGCTGTGTCGACCCGGTTCGCTTTGTTTTCCCGCGCGATGTCATTAGTGGAAAGCCCTCGATATTTTCGCAAGCATCGATTATTTTTAATGGGCCGCCGCCGCCGGCACAGCCACGCCGCACGTTCTCTACTCACCCACCAAGTAATTCGATAGTACATCCGCACTCAACAGGATATAAGAATCGCTGTTTGTATAATTATACAGAACTACAAAAAAAAAATACAAAGTTTTTCATAATATTTGTTCTGCTGAACCAAGACTTGACGGCATGTATGCTTTATCTTTTTAATACTCTTAATTTACATACGACATTGAAAATTTGTTTACTTTACGTCATCTAAAACGCAAAATATTAAGATTGTTTAGAATTAAACTATACGAACGATTGAAATTACATCATAGTCCACTTCAATTATTTTAACAATCAACCAGACGTTTTCTCAGTAATAGCCGAATACAACACTACCTTGTAAAAATGACAAATAAATGACAAAGGATTTTATTTCTGTAAGTTGAGTTGTACAAACACTTTTACACGTTGATCACATTTTAAAAACCACATGAGGTCGGCGTTTTCTATCGGACTAGAAGAAAAGCCGAAACAAACTCAGAGGTCACAGATACACAAAAAGTTGTTATCAATCATTGGTCTATGTACCCGGACTTTCCCAAATGCCAAGTCTTTTAACTTAGAGATAACTTCTTATACCTTTGAAATAATCCGACATCCACCAAAATCTGGGGTAGTACCAAACTACCAATACAAATTCTAATTTCTTCAAACTTCGTGTTCGTTCTCGGTACCCAGCGCGCGGGCCACGGACTTCATCATTAAGAAATCATTAACAGCGCTTACGGACCGCTTTCGTGTCACCAGCGCCCTCCAGTGTTTGCATACGCCTTAATAAGTCTGCACGTTGCTTGAATACTTGATGTCTTGCTCTATTTTTTTACCTAGTAGTTAAAGAAACCAGCAACTCAGATGATTTAAGTACTTTTCTCACGTTAACATATATGTTGATATTGAGAGGGGCGCTAGTTTGAAATCAGTGTGTACCTACTCTATCACTAGTCATTGAATATTGACTAAGGGCTCATTTTTCAATAGTCAGTTTGACAGATTTTGTATGGAAAATACATCTGTCAAACTGTCACATTTATTCTTCAGAAGATAACAGTTACCGCTCTATTGAAAAATTAACCTTTAATAAACGATACAACAAAATTAAAAACAATGATGGTCTGAGATTTTTATAACTCACTGATCTTACTAATATCTTACAGACATATTCATAAAAACATATAAGTAAGTAGATAAGTTAAAGTAATAGGTTATTCACTGCCATGATCAGACAAAAACGGCATAAGAGGAGAGGAGGACCTATGTTAAAGGCCCTGACTGACCGGCAGGTCGTGGGTTCCAACCCAGGCAGGCGAATTACTTTATGTAAAACTTCATCATCACTGCTCCCAATACAGTGAAGGAAAATATCGTGAGGGAACTGGCATGTCCTAGAACCAAATTTCTAAGACACGTGACATCTACCAACTGGGCCCGCAGAGAATATAGCAGGCCCTCTAAAAGAGAGGAATGGAAACATAAGATTATGCTTTCGAATAGGAGGATTTTAGGATTTTTCATAGCAAGCTATTAACAACGACTTACTATATAAAGACAGGATTTGTCATGTTATTTAAAAGTTTTAAAAATCTCCGTTGTTAAAAGTTGTCTTAAGTTTTTACTCTGTGATACCTGCTGATTCATATCTTAAATAAATATCTAAATATCTTATCTTAGGACAACCAACACATCGTTATCTGATCCCAAACTAGGCAGAGCCTGTACTTTGGTAACCAGACAACTGATAAATATACTTATATATTTCTAAATACATACATATTATAGATACAGAACACCCAGAGACAGAACAAATGATTGTGCTCATCACACAAAGATTTGTCCTGGGTGGGAATCGAACCCACGACCTCAGTCTTTGCAGTCAGGGTCACTAACCACTAGACTAACAGGCCAGTCAACATTACAAATAATGATAATAAAAAACAAGAGCGTCTAAGTTGTAAGACTTTAGCCTGCATTATCCCACTGCTAGACAAAGGCCTCTCCCCATGACTTTCAGCTTTTTCGATCCAGTGCGGTTATTCCGTAACATACTTACAGTAGGAATTGCTTTCTTTTTGGCAGTTCAACAACATTCATTGCGTTATTTACGTTGTGAGCAGACAAATTTTGCCAACATATGAAGCAATGTATTAGCAATGTCCGCCACAATGATTCAGATTGTTATTGATAGTGTTATCAAATGCAAAAAATAAAATAAAATCGGAAATCTAGTTTCAGAGATTAACGCATTCAAACAAACGAATTCTTCAGCTTTATTATTAGTAACTAGCCTCTACTCGCGACTTCGTCCGCGGGTCAATCGACCCAGGGAACAAAAAGTTTTACAGAAAATTCAACCCCCATTGAATTCCCATCCAATTTACCCTTTTAAGCATAGAATTTCAAAAAACCCATTCTTAGTGGATACCTGCGGTTTAGGCTGTGCCTTGATATATCAGTCAGTCAGTCAGTCACTCAGGACTTTGAATTTTATATATATAGATATAAATCAATTAAGTAAATTATATATTATAAAGAAACCTTGATGCTTTATCAAGTGGTAAAAACCGTGTGAAGCAGGGGCGGGTCGCTAGTATACCATGTTGTTTGCGATCTGTTCAATATAGTTCATTTTATTAGTTTTAATCGACTGACTTCGATCAACAGTTTGCGTTCATGAACGAAGTTAACGGGTATAAAGTAGCGTTAAGTGGAGTTCTGCGCGAGAGAACTTTGGAAAAATATATAGACTTTGTATACGTAGTGCCTCCGTCAGTTTATTAACACGCCATTATTATTTTCCATTTAGAAGGAGTAAGTCTTGTTTTTATTGTTGCACATGAAACTATTATACAATTTTTTTTTTGTCAAAAAAAAAATACTTTTAAAGAAATGATTTATAGTTTGTAGTTTTCTATAGGTGTATATCACAGTGTTATGTTTATTTAATAACTCGCTTCTGCCCGCGACATCATCCGCCTGATACTAACACGCCATTATTATTTTCCATTTAGAATGAGTAACTCTTGTTTTTATTGTTGCACATGAAACTACTACACAATTTTTTTGTAAAAAAAAAAACACGTTGTATAAAGAAGTGATTTGTACTAAGTAGTTTTTTTATAAGTGTATATCCACTGTATTAAGTTTATTTAATAACTAAAGATTCTGCCCGTGACCTTGTCAGCGTGTAATTTCTTGGTCCACAATCCACCCCGTCGCATCGCGTCGCCTGCCCGCGATATTACTTCGTTTTCTTTAATTTTGGTTTTAGTTTTGCTCAGCTCTTAATAGTCAGAGCGTGATGTTAAATAGCATATAGCCTCCTTCAAAAATTGGGCCATCAAGTGCACACGAAAGAAACAGTAGTTCCACAGATTAGCGCGTTCAAACAAACAAACAAACTCGTCAGCATTATTATTAGTATAGATAAGTAGTAGCTTTTTATCTGTCTAGTCTGGACTATAATATTTATCCAAGTGACACCTAGACTTCTTTTAGTGTCTAAAGTTTAAAATGATTTAAATTACGTTTGCATTACATAATTGTTTATTTTGATTTGGCCTTGATTGTAGTATTAGTATAGTTAATACATCCTAGAAAATTATATGAACAATATTAACACTTAAAATTATCTAAAAGATCTCTGCCCGTCGGTTTCAGCTACTCGGACGTCTCCCGGACCCCAGGGTCCCGTGATATGTCAACGACATTTAAAATAATAATATTTTAATATCGTAGTCCATTTATTATACACATAATACATAATATCTCCACCACAAAAATAAATAAATACTGTAATTAATTTCTAAATTATTTACACATAAATTTTCACGCTTTTCGAAACCAATCACCATTAGTTAAAACAATCAATCATTCAGTTTCAATCACAATCACAGACTGCAACTACTGTGACTATCAAACACAGATTTAATAGGAGTCTATAAAGCCGGCTTCACGGACCCACAATGCTATACAAAGGCTATAGTATAAGGCTGTGTGTACATTATCAGGGTGGCACGCATCGTGTAGCCCGCGGCTCAATCATTAAGGGATCATTAAAAGTCCACCGTCAACCTGTTGGGCGCTCAACCGATGCCCTTTCTCTACTTTTTCTTCATTTCTCGACTTTCAAAGGGTTTAGATATTTAATTCTGCGTTATAATTAAACTTTCTGTTACTAAGTTTCTATGTGTGTATGGTTTTGTTTAGAAATGCGCTTTATTATAATGATTTCAAGTTGACGTTTTGTTTAGAATAAGAATAAAGAAGAATTTTTTTCTTGCTAATTTTTACATCTAAGTGGATTGAATTCCGAGATCCCACACTATAATTCCCTGTGTTATGAAATCCAGGCACTTTCATTCCGTTTACAATAAGGTACATTTCTATTTTTGTTTTCTGATTGTGGTAAACCTTATTTTATATTAAGGAAAAAGGAGAGCTGCACTGGTCGATTGATCCAGTAACACTACGGTTGCCGCGGTCAGTCCGTGGATGGGTCCATGGTTGCCTGGAAGACATGGTATAAAGCGATAAGGCCGCCCATTGTATATTTTGTAGTCATTGTTATGTTTTTTAGTTTTGTATTTTTATGGTGTACAATAAAGTATATAATATGGGTGACCATCTTTAGATACCAAGACCCCGCCGTGCCTTGGAAGGCACACTAAGCCGTTGGTCCCGGGTGTCATTCGTTTACCTTTGGCAGTCGCTTCCCGTCAGAAATCTGTCACGGAGAATAGTGTTGTGTAGTGAGAATAGTGTGTGAGATTACTGTTGGGTAGTGGAGGTCAGATTAGGTAGTCCTTCCACTTAAAATACTGTTATCCAGCTGCATCCGGTTACACTGGAAGCAGAGCTAAATAATAGTTGGGAAAAGGCTAGGTAGACGATGCGAAAAATAATTCTAATTAAAAAAGATAATTTCAAACGTTTTAGGTCAGCACTATTTTTCGGAAAGAATACTCATTATTTTTACACTCAACTTCGTTAGGAATTATCTTGAGCCACACAACGGATTATGAAAATATATTTCATGGAAAATTAATTACACCTCAGTTAATGCACCTTAGAACAGTACTCCTTCTTACTCGCATCGTAAGATTTCTTACGGTACCAAACCATTTGATCCTTACCTCGCAAATGAGATACAAACGGCGATAAAACATAAAATCAAGTGCATAAAACATTCATAAAGTTTTATGACAGCGATTTATCACTTCAGCGGATAGTTAGAACGGTGTCGGGATGAAAAGAGTGGTAACAAAGTCGGGCGGCGGGCGGCGCGGGCGCGGCGCGGCGCGGCAAGCAAATGAGGCACGACGCTCACTGCTAACTAAACCAATCGGCCGTGCCGACGGTGCAGACGAGCAGGTTACACGCTGCGTTTGTTTGATTGCAGAAAAGCTTGTAGGATTTTCATGATTTTATTTAGAAATAGCCTTGAGACTGTTCTCAGATTGTTTGAAAAGACAAATGTGTTTTCCAATTAAGAAATGTCACCGCTCTTATTCCTTTTCTTTTTCCTTTATTGTCTTGTGCAGCAAAAATCACATTTTTCAAAACAGCTACCAACTAAAACTATAATTCATCACTTGTTGTGTTAATTGCATGAACTACGATGGTCGGAAGTCATGGTAGAGTTGTTTTTGACAAGAGAAGCAAAAGACTTCAACGACTTGCATTTATGATGAAGTTTTTTCTCATATGTTAAATCTCACTTTATTCTTGATACACACCTACATCAGAACCATATATAACTATCTATTAATACGAAGTGAAGCAGAAACTTTGTACCCGTTATGACGAAAATTACGCGAACGGAGGACTATGGAATTTGGCAGAGTTAAAGATTATTTATGGAAAAGAAGTGTAGAAAGCCAATATTTTTATAGAATAACTAGCTTTTGCCAGCAACTTTTTCCGCGTATTATACATATAAACCTTCCTCTTAAATCACTCTATCTATTGATGAAAAATGCATTAAAATCCGTTGCGTAGTTTAAAAGATCTAAACGTACAAACACGGGAAGCGACTTTATTTTATACTATGTAAGGATAAGGATGCATTAAAAATACATTATGTTTTAAATGAATTATGGTTTTTTCAACCACAGGGTGACCACTATTTCCAATAGATCTAAGAGAAGAATTTTAAACTGTGCTTAATAAATGTATTTTTTTTCTTTCTTCTTTCTTATTAGGCCTCGAAGCAGGAATACAGACTAGCGTTTCCCACCGGCGCGTTCCACCCGCTTATTTAAGACGATCATTTAGCATCATTTGCGGGTTGCTTTTTAACCCTCATCTATTTTTAATGCGACCGCTGAATCCTTTCGCGTTCGCTTGTTATTCGGATACTATACTGCGCACTGATACCCAGGTATCCGTTCTCTAGTCATGAATTCTCTGTGAACATTTGATACCGTTGTCTTTCTGTACAGACCTTTAAAAAAATAGTTTCTTGAACTCTGATTGTAATTGAAATTCCTGAGGCTGAGGCGGAGGGATGTTTAAGCTTTATTGTTGACGGATGCTGAGGCAGAGGTGGTAGAGATTTACTGAATATTCAAAGCGAAAACTTTGTACCCCTTTTTACAAAAAATACGCGGACGGAGGAGTATGCAATTTGGCACATGTAAAGTTTATATGGAGAAGGATTGTAAAAAGCTGAAATTATTGTTGATTAAAATTTGAATTAATTATTATAATTATTTGTTTAATTTTGGATAACAATACAATCCATCTTGTAAGTTATTACGGTTCAGTTTCTAGCTCTGGGTGACCACTAATATTTTTAATTTCTTAATAGATATTTATTTTGTATTTTAACGCATTGTCAGTATATAAAATCTAATCACTGATTTTATAGTTTAACACATGCCCTTTCCGAAGTAAACAAACTATTTGAATTAAAATTAAAATCAACAAGTCTGATTAATACCCGGCGATAATCCAGCGACTGAAATATCATTTATGAAGCCATCAGTGCTAGCGACCCAGCGCTAACTGCATGTAAACACATAAATATTTATCTCATAACGTTTCCGACCTCGTTACACGCCACAGAGTAGAAACTTAACAGAGGGCTAAACACGTTACCTACTCCCTAACCTAAAGGAAATCCTTTATTTTTATGTGAGAGAATTATAATATAGTATTATTACTGTTTATTATAATATTATTAGTAATACTGTTTTTTTTTTTTACAGAAAATTGTCAGTCAGCTAGATTTACAGAGGTCTAAAAAATACTGCAACCTCGCTTTAATAAATTAATAATAAGCCGTGGCAGTTAAGAGAGCTAGCTATGACGACTTTTCACTTCACTGTTGCATGTGGCGATAATATAATATAATATAATAAATGTTTATTCATCAAAAATTACAGATAGTTACATCAACAATCACTGGGTAAAGAACTATTCAATTAACTTGTTGTAAAATCTGTACAAAAAAGTTTAAAACCCTGCCTCCGCCGATGAAGTAAAGGAACGTCTCATGTTCGATAGTAAAGCTTCAGGAGCTGATTGGCACTCCAGTTAGTAAATACTCCATGCTACAGACGAGTATGTCATAACTGCTTCATTTTAAGCTCTAATTTACCAAAGTTATTGCCACGTTTAGATGTCGTATTGATGTCACTTCCTCCTTTTAATTAGTAAACATATATTACTAAGCTTTAAATTAATTGAGAAAGGGATATATCTATCAACACATTTTAATGATGAGCTGAAAACTTTCGAGTATTAATTGGTGTACGATACCAATAGAGGACTTGTTTCAAATGCATAGAAAAATATGTTATACCTAAGTATATTACTAAGCTTTCAATTAATTAAAAAAGGGACAGATCTGTCAATACATTTTAATGATGAGCAGAAAACTTGTGAGTATTAATTGGTTTTGGGATCCCAATAGAGGATTTCTTTCAACATGTAGATAAATATGCTATAATCTATACTAATATTATAAAGCTGAAGAGTTTGTTTGTTTGTATGTTTGTTTGTTTGATTGAACGCGCTAATCTCAGGAACTACTGGTCCGAATTGAAAAATTCTTTTTGTGTTGGGTAGCCTATTTATCGAGAAAGGCTGTAGGCTATATAACACCACGCTAAAACTAAGAGGAGCGGAGCAGTAATGAAAAATGTTGCAAAAACGGGGAAAATCCCACGGGTAAGCAAGCCTACGCGACAGGAAGGGTCGGGGGAATTTAGTATAAATAGCGTTATTATCCTATAATGTTTCTGCTGGGACCTCTTCCTCTCTGTAAGAGGGAGTAGACTGTAACCTACCACGCGGGCCTAGTGCGGGTTGGTATATGTCACATGTCTTCGAATGTCTGGTTTTAAAATATGCAATAAACCATGAGACGTCCCTTGACTTGATCGCCATATAGGAAGATGAAGGAGAAAGTTGTCATAGCTATCTCTCTTAACGGCCACGGCTTAAATTTTATTTTATAATAATGGTTTGATTTTCATTACGAACATTTTTAATGTGCACGTCTTTTCACACGGTTATCAAATGTATAATTTCAATATGAATTATGAAACAATTTTTTGTAACAATATATTTATTAAAAAAAAGTTTGGGTGGATTTCACCCCCTATGTCTCCTTTCATCGTTTTGAAAGCATTGGTGATTAAGTTATTTACACAAAGTAAAGCGCCTGCCTAAATTCGAACCTATGATCTACAATTCGTAAGTTAGGACCATTATCACTGGGCCACTACTTCTGTACTCTAGTATAAATAAATAATAATAAATAATAAATATCTTAGGACAACCAACACACTGTTATCTGATTCCAAACTAGGCAGAGCCTGTACTATGGTAACCAGACAACTGATAAACATACTTATATATTTCTAAATACATACATATTATAGATAAATTACACCCAGACACAGAACAAATGATTGTGCTCATCACACAAAGATTTGTCCTGGGTGGGAATCGAACCCACGACCTCAGTCTTTGCAGTGAGGGTCACTAACCACTAGACTAACAGGTCAGTCGTCAAATAGGTAGATATAACTGCGACTAACTGAGAAACCTACTCCAAAACAGAAAGCACATGAAGTATTAAACACGCCCTTTTATCAAGACAATAGTTTTTCAAAAACACCAACAACAAAACGTTACCGATACATTAAATTAATTAAAAACACATAGTCAACACTACCGTCCCATTCACTAAGCCGGGCTAAACGCTACGTAAACGCATTGCCAACGCACGGTAAGCGCGCGGCGCACAATACGCCAGTGTCGCCCTAATCCGTGCCGGGACCGGCTCGTTATCGCGTCGGCGGTCACGTCATTATAGCGCGATATCGGTAACCGCCCGTTATCTTAATTTATTTGTGGCAGAGGGCACATGCATTTTTATTGCACGTTACTGGATTTTCGAAAATCGTGTAGCCGTTATTTGCGGGTTAGTTTAACTAGAGTTTAACATATTATTATGATAGTGAAGTTACTTATCATGGTGGAGACATTTGTATCCATTGTAGGTAGTAGATTCGAACCCAGTTATGCGCTTAAATTATTGTTAATTATTTCATTAAAAAACGGTGAAGAAAAAATATCATGAGGATACCAACCATAAATTAAACTATGTTTTCTAAGAGATGTGACATCTACCAACCCGTACTGGGCCCGCGTGGTGGATTATGGCAAACTCCTCATAGAGACGAACCCTGTGTCCCAGCCGTGGGAACATTATAGGCTGATCATAGTATCTATATAAGCTACTGATACGAAGTAACTGGCTGGTGGAGGTCACATAGGAAGTCGCTCCATATAAAATACTGGTGTTCGTCTTCATCCGGTTAGACTAGAAGCCGACTTTAACATAGTTGAGAGAATGCTCGACAAATATGATGATAGTCTCTTTTCATATATTTTATAGCACACGCACTTTATTACACTTTACTAGATTTTCGAAAATGGTGTAGCCGTTATTTGAGGGTTATTTTAACTAGAGTTAAACATATTATTATGATTGTAGAGTTACGGATACCGAGTAACTCGGTTGTGGAGATCACATACGCAGTCGCTCCATGGTACTTCGGCTGCATCCGGTCTGACTGGAAGCTGATAGCAACATAATTGGGAAAAGACTAGACAGATGATGTTGATGATCCCCTTTGAGCGTAATTTATTTATTCTTTTATTGCACGGTACTGGATATTTGGAAATAGTAAGGTTGCTTTTGTGTGTTAGTTTTTGAAGTTATTGATACAAATCAATATTCCATTTAATTTCGTGATTTGGTTCATAACCAGTTTCAATGATCTAATATCGTCAGTATTATTTGTAATACATGCATTTTTATTTCTCGCCGTAGTTTTTTTCGAACTTATTAGGATTTACTTCTGCTTTCTACCGATTCCAGCATTTAGTGGTTTATATCTACGAAAACACATATTATTATATTTATCAGATTTATCAATATTGTTTAATGACTGCTATCTTAATGAATGTAGTAGGATTACATTTATTTTATTGAATTTATTGGATTTTCTTAAATGGCCATGGATAAGTCACCTTTCCATGATGCTAGGCACTAGACGACAGCTAAGAAGAAGAACTAATGAATTTATAAAAACGTTGTAACAAGAAATCATCCTTTCGGTAACGATTATTTGTACATATCTACGGTGAGACAGTGAATCGGTGTGATTATGTCCTGCAAAATAAGCATTTCTTTTAAAAGTATTTTTAGCTTTGATTAGCGCTTTCTTACGAATGAGCGTTGCCTATTGTAATAATAATTAAGTAATAATGAAAAATAGCCCCAACTATAGAATCGCAACAATTTATAACAAACTACCAAATTACATTAAAAAAGACGAGAATACAAATTCATTCTATAGCAAACTAAAATTACTTTTAATAGAAAAATGTTATTACACGGTAGACGAAATCGTGACGGATAAGACTTTACAGATATAGGTACGTAATTACTAACTTCTTCTTTTGTCACAAATATTGTTTAGATATGTTATTGAAACTAAATATTTTGTATTGTAGACATACCATAACTCATTTTAATAATTAACTTGACATGACATGATTGTAATTAATTTCCTTATTTCGTCCTAATTTTATTTCACTTTTATATTAATTTAAATACCTAGATTTTTTATTTTTATAGTTTTGTTGTGCCATTTCAGGGTCCATATTTTGTACTTAGCTGTAAGCCTTTTTGTAACATCTTTTTAACCGACTTCAAAAAGGAGGAGGTTCTCAATTCAGATGTTTATATATTTTTTTTTATGTATGTTCGGCCATAACTCCGTCATATATAGACGGATTTGCAAAATTCTTTTTTTTTTGTTCGAAACGGGTTTATTCCGAAATGGTCCCATATAAATTTCATATAGATCTGATGATGAGTTCCAGAGACAGACACCGGAACTCTTTAAAAAATGACAGCAAATCAACCGCGATTTCTGCTATCGCTTAAATATGCATTATTTGTTTGGAATTAGTGCGGGGTGGATACCACAACTAAAAATTTAAAAATTAAAAGTTTTTTACAAAAAAAAGACAACCGACTTCCTTAAAAACACTACAAAGTGAAAAGTTACTTTAATTTCGGAAGTCGGTGGCAAAAAAAACATAAATACAGATCCTAAGACACCGACTTCCGAAATTAAAGTTATTTTTCACTTTGTAGTGTTTTTAATGAAGTCGGTTGTTTTTTTTTTTTTTGTAAAAAAGTTTTTTCACAATATGGAATGCAATAAATAAATATTACCTCTGTTTTGACATTTTCAGGAGAGGACATTTAAAATAAGCGATATTTCATTAAAAAAAACCAATTCACTTTCCGTCTTTTCTGCGTATAAATTCAGCGTAAATAATTGTAGGTTAATTAAACAACAGAATTAAACTTTCGAAGTTTAAAATTGAAAAATATCAAATAAACCCGCTTAAATAAGAGATTAAATTAGAGGGCTCTATATACATTATAGAGCCCTCTTATTTAATCCACCCACAACTAAAAGACCAAACACTAGCAAAACAAAGCAGCAAATAAAAATTCACTTTCTTTCCGAATAAAAAAACGAGAAAAAATATAAAGAAACCGCAAGGACGACAAAGCACCCCAATCGAAATGGAAAAGCGATCCATGCCAATTGCCATAAAAAGATCGTCGACTAAATAAAACGGAATCGACATTGTCAGCGATGATTTGAGCGCGAGCGGGGAGTAAAGCTTCGCGTAAACGGGCAATTTTTTCAGCAATTAATTGCGGACTATATTTGCTGGAGGTAGTTTATTGTGTTATTCCGTATCGCTCAATCAGTGGCGTGCATTCTTTTTAAACGACTTCAAAAAAAGGAGGAGGAGGTTATCAATTCAACTGTATTTTTTTTTTTTTGTTTGTTACCTCAGAACTTTTGACTGAGTTAACCGAATTTGATGTTTTTTTTTTTTTTAATTGAAAGTTGGTGCTTCCCAAATGGTCCCATTTTAATTTAGTTCCATTCGGACAATGGAATCCATGTGAAAACCATATAAGTCTTAAATTTGCATTAAGTATTTGCGCGACAAATGAACGAATAACGCGATTAGATTAGTGCAGGGTATCTACCATAACAAAAAAATAAAAAAATAAACACCTTAAATACAGATCCTATGACGCCGAATTCCGAAATTAAAGTTATTTTTGACTTTTTAGTGTTTTTTATGGAAGTCGGGTGTTATTTTTTTGTAAAAAGTTTTCTGTGTAGGTAGACACTATGCCGCCTACTCTTGTCTAGGCGCAGACAAACGCAGGTTTGTTTTAGGTAAGATCATTTAATAAGTTTCTTAATAATTTCGAGACACACATTAAATTGTACATGACAGACTTATGATAATTTTTCTAGGTAGGCACTGCTTATGTGCCTATACGCAATGCACTGCACTGCGCTTAATACAAAGTCTGGGTATAATCTTCCTACTTAAGGCGGTGGCTAAACGTAGGACACAGTAAAAGGCTCTGATTTTTGTCGCACAGTTACGCATGTTAGAATCATAAATAAAAATAATAAAATTTTAACTTGTTATAAATAAATTACATAACAGATTTTTTTTTCTTTGTGTTGTCAAAGAAAAGGTTTATTCAGACATTTTTCATGTATAAATAAATACATAGTTTCATGATAAAACAATTTGACACAACAGTGCTAAGACAAATATAAGACTGTTGGTCATACTTTCGCGCTTCTAAGTACCAGTAACAACTTTTAAAGATTCACGAATAACAGCCGGGACCAACGGCTTAACGTGTTTTCCGAAGCCCTGAGCGTAAAGATGGTCCATAGAAGACCCATCTACTGACCGACTATTTTTGCTTCACCGTAAGGCACTAAAATTAAACAAGACTAAAAGAAAAAAACACCTACTTTTGTAAAAATATGCGTAACATCCGCCTGAAACGGCCGTCGCTTAGCATAACGCTGTAACATTGCTGCTCAGTATTTACGTAACGTAACAATTGCCAAGAATTGCGCAATTTTAGTTGCCCGTATAACCCCACCTCTAGATAGCGGGCGCGGTGCGGAAAGCGCGGGAGCGGGGAAACACGGTTTGGGCGGGCGGACATTTTTATACGGCGACGGGAAAAACTGGCATCGCGCAACGTTAGTGACTATTGAGTCAGTGACGACTGATTTGTTCCCATTTCTATTGGTTTTAAAAGATTATTTTCATGACGTGTGTTTTTCGGATTGTGGGGTTCGGTAGCGGCGCCTGAATTTAATTTGAAATATTTGAAAGGAAAGTTTAAGTTTTTTTTTATCATCTAAGTAGGTATGCCCACTGCTTCGCCTGCATTCATGTTGGTAATTAGTCTACGAGAAAGTAAAAACAGCGATGGTACTTTTTATAACTTCAACTATCTACCACTGAAAGCCTCGTCAAAACCGATCAAGCCATTTCGAAAATTAGCCAGAATAAAACACAGCCAGACATTTTTTTTTTTCTGATATGTGTACCGTATGTACTTGGATATGCATTTATAGTAAGAAGCTACGACACACACTTAATTTGTAATAATTAATAATATTTATAAATTAAAAGAAATTGACTACTTTGACGAAAACATTTGCCCGAAGAAACTTATTCCCATCGCCAAAAATGACGAACTTTTAACCTCTATAGAGGAAGATTCAAAATTCTTCGTTAGTGCTCATTTTCCTTAAATAAAGAACTCTTGTGCAAAATTTCCTGCTTCTATAGCCTGGTTCGGGTTGTGCCTTCTGTGTCATAGAATGAATGAATGAATTTAAGATTTTTATTAAGTAGTATTTTATGGCTTTTATTCATTTCTATTAAATATTCATTCATAGCATTCTACTAAACAGTATGTATGTTAAACGTATGTGTATTAAACATCATTTATTTTATTTCGATTAAATTTACGTTTATTGAAATTTTTCATAAGTCTTCAATTGACTTCACTTTTTTCGCCTAAACACACCCTACTGAGTACAGCGTTAAATTCTTTAATTAAATCGTTAAATAGTTTAAGGTATTTGGCAGGTCATTAATTTATTAATTAATGAGCTCATCCTTTTTCTAACTATATTGGGGTCGGCTTTCAGTCTAAACCGGATTCAGCTGTATTTTACATCGCGCGACTAGCTATCCGACCTCCACACCCCAGACACTGGGTAATGCGATAACCCTTGGTAAGACTAGTTGTAAGACTTTCGAGCGTCTGACGAACCGTAAAGACTATCATAGATTCTCGAATAACAGCCGGGACCAACGGCTTAACGTTCTTTCCGAGATACGGAGGAGTCTCGATATGTGAAGATGGTCACCCATCCACGGACCAACCCCAGCAAGCTTAACCTGATCGATTGATCCGCGCTGCTGTTATTACGTAACTTAATTTTTTTGTTCTATCTAGAGCTTTATTGTTTTAATCGACTTTACTTTCTTTCGCCTCTACACTAATTAGTGTAGCACTAGATTATTTAAAGAAATCATTAAATATTATAACAGATTTAGCAAGAATTTAATTTATCAATAGATTATACCAACAGCTACATTTATTCGACGTCTGAAAAAATCTTAGCAAAAATGATTAATGTGTGAAAAAAGTATAAGGGTCAGTATCACAAAATTATTACAGTATCCACTATCAGTTATACCTATATTAATTACTGCGATAGGTTCTTTTTAAACTAGTCATTTTACGTCTCTCAATTCAATCAAGTCACATGATATAAGAAAAAGTAACTTAACTAGATCTAGATAGTTAATTCAGTACTTTATTAAAGTTATAATAGGTCTGAAGTTTCACAAAACTCTGTTGAATCTGCTAATCGTCTTTGTCTTTATTTTATACCTGCATCCGCTACGTAATCTTGCCTGCCACATAATTGTTTAACTTTTCATTTTTGTTTCATAAATCATTTCAGACTAGTTGAAAGTGCTTTCACACAAGTTCGTTTATACAACCACGGCTGGTAATTATTCAAACTAAATCAAAGAATAGAAAACACTGTAGGTTACGAAATAGTACAAACAAAACTTTTCTGAAGTTCTTTCAAGAAAATAGCCGAAACTTTTTGTAAAATCGTTTCAAAGAAAGTTATAACAAACTTTTGGTCACTTCGTTTTGCAGTAGCAAAGTCTTTGAAAAAATAGGAACATCCTGAAAAATCATAAAAGTTTCAAAACTTAACGTAAAATAAGTTTTCATGCGTGAACTTACTTGGCGTGCGTGTGGGGTCGTGCAGCGACTGTCAACAACACGTGTCAAGTCCGCCCGGGACTCACGCCCACCTGCACACAAGTATCACACCGCCGACAGAGCCCTACGACCCTCAGACGTCACCGGGGAAGGTACAGCTAGAGTTACTTTACAAGTTAGCGGAGCATCTGATATCGTAAGCGATATTCAAAAGTTATTCCGTCGCGGTCCGCGCAAAGAGATGAGCGTCAGACGTCGCGTCGACAGACCGACTGAGCGGCAAACGGAGCGCGCGCGGCGACGAAACCGGCGCGCCACTAGGCGGGTTCACCAACACGCCCCGCCTCGGACCCGCCCACTCGCCGCCACGCCCACCTGAATTAATAAAGGCGGCAAACACCGCCGGACACGCGGACAATGCCGCATTGTCCTGCGTCCAAAATAGTTTCAATTAGAATCGAGGACAAGGCACAAAAGCGCCCGCCGGCGGATCATTCACGCCGAAATTGGCCGCTGCATGAGCGATTAGCGAAACCTCATACAAAACTGTCGATGATAGCCCAAACTATTGTCCTGCATTGGAACTAAACCGCTCGTTATAATCGAATGAGTCTGCTTTATCCGCGGCGTGTTATAGTGAGCTTAATGGCTTTCAATATCGTGTTCGAAGTTTTGATTTTAAACATAGTTTTGCGAAATCTGAGCCCCGTAATCTAGTCGTTAATCACGATTTTAAACTGACACTGATTCGATATTATTACTACTTATTTACCGTGTGGTGCCGGACGTAAAGAATAACACCACCCCATTTCTTGCCGTGGGTGTCGTAAAAGGCGACTAAGGGACTTACTAGAGAATGGGCAGCAGCATTCTCTATGCATTTTACCACTATACTGCGATCGCCAACCCGCCTGCCAAGCGTGGCGATTATGGCAAACCCCCCAAATTGGGGGAGGCCTAAGTCCAGCAGTGGACGTCTTACGGCTGAAATGATGACTACTTATTTATCTCTATATTCATGACTGAACATTGTTCTGGGATACAGAACTGAACTTTATTAGATCTTTGACATTCAGACATTTTAACATTCCATGACTGAAAATCAAGAATCTATTCACTCAGCTAGTAGGTGTTAAGTAAGTGTAACACCTACTAGCTGAGTGAATAGATTCACAAAGCGTGACGTACCTATAAAGTAAGAACTAAGCACTTCGAACGTTATAAGAATATGAAAACTGTGCAGCCTCCTCTTATCTCTTCTAAAAACCTACTGCGGTAACGAATCTATCAACCAAGGAACACTGATCATGGCAGCTTCTGGGGACGATCTTTGGGAAACTCGCAAACAGTAAAATAGACTGAAATAAAATGGTTTCATTTGTCGTCAGAAACAAAAACCTCAAACTGTTACAAAAAACGATAAAAAGAGTATTTCAGTAACCGAAAAGGTTTATAATAGTTTAGACACTTGAAGGTGGAAGCAACATGAAACACTTATACGCTCTCTTAAAAGTCAGCCCGGAACGAATCTTGCCGTCCTGTCTTCACAAGGTTTAACCACAGTTAAATTGTTCAAATGACATTCTTACTTCCCATCCCTTGCAAATAATTGATAGTATTCCACATTACAATAATGCTGTGCGGTTTTTAGTCAAAAATTTACGACTTAAGATGACTCTGAGCAGCAGTAAGTATCAGCGTACGAATTCCTTCAGCCGGTGTCTCCACTAAATCAAATCAATCCTCTAGTTAAAAGTATAAGACGTTCATTGACGGCCTACCGTTTTCTTAATTTTCGTATTCACCGCTGTAAACTTTTTTTTTTTTCACCGTGTGACGTTACGACAGCAATTTTTAAATATCGCATGCTTTTTTCCACAAATCATCGGGCTACCACTTCCTGCTCTCAAAACGGTGAAGGAAAACATTGTGAAAAAACCGGCATGTCCTAAAACCAAAAATTCGACATCTACCAATCCGTACTGGACTCGCATGATAGATTACGGGCCGCTCCATCTCGAAGAGTGGAGGCCTGTGTCCCAGCGGTGGGAATAATAAAGGCTGATTATCAATGCTTTTTTCACACCAACATATTGTGTCCACCCAACTGTTTGACCTGGTGAATAGAGTGATATTCTATGATGTTAATCGTGCTTTGAAGAACGGTAGTCTCTTCAAATAGAGTCTTAAATTCAGCCATAGATGTTTTAGTGCTAGACAGATTGTCTTTTGCAACTTTGCTTATAAACTAAGTAACTAAGTTGGTCACTTACTGAACAGAAAAAAACTAAAATCAAGAATTGCTAACGGGAACTGAAGCGAAGCATAAAAGGTGTAAAGACCAAGTAAAGGTGTAAGAAAAAAAGAAAGAAAGAAAAAGTATTTATTGGGACACGCACAGAAACTATACGAAAGATACATACATACATACATACAATCACGCCTTTTTCCCATGGGGGTAGGCAGAAACTTTAGGTTTCTGCCAACTATACAAAAAACAATACTTAATAAAATAAAAAATAAATTATAAACAAAAGAAACAAATAAAAAACCGGCCAAGTGCGAGTCGGACTCGCGCACCGAGGGTTCCGTACAAACCTGTAGGTATAGAGTTTAAAATTAAAAAAAATATTTTTATTATATGATGTAACTAAAAATTTACGGTGTTCGCAATTTTTCCTTTATCTGTGCTATAAGACGTTGCTTCGTACCAAATTTCAAAATTCTAGATCGACTGGAAGTACCCTTTAGGTTTTGATTCCCTTGCGAGTTTCGAAAATTTGCGGTATAAACGGCTATATCTTTTGATTGCTTTAGCTTAGAAGTTTGATTTTTTCACAGCTCCAAGGGACAGTAGACTTGAGTATTTGATATAAATTTCAGCTTGATACCTCATCGCGTTCTTGAGAAAAAGGGTCTTGACAGACGGACGGACGGACGGACGGACGGACGGACGGACAACAAAGTGATCCTATAAGGGTTCCGCTTTTCCTTTTAAGGTGCGGAACCCTAAAAACCGACCAAGTGCGAGTCGGACTCGCGCACCGAGGGTTCCGTACAAGCCTGTAGGTATATAAGTAAAAGTTCACCCATCACGACAATGAGTCGTAGTTCTGTTCTGTTTCTTGGCTTGGTTTTATTTCTGTCTGTGTTTTGTTCTGTTTATTATATGATGTAACTAAAAATTTACGGTTTTCGCAATTTTTCCTTTATCTGTACTATATGACGTTGCTTCGTACCAAATTTCAAAATTCTAGATCGACTGGAAGTACCCTTTAGGTTTTGATTCCCTTGCGAGTTTCGAAAATTTGTTGAAATTTGCGGTATAAACGGCTATATCTTTTGATTGCGTTAGCTTAGAAGTTTGATTTTTTCACAGCTCCAAGGGACAGTAGACTTGAGTATTTGATATTAATTTCAGCTTGATACCTCCACGCGTTCCTGAGAAAAAGGGTCTTGACAGACGGACGGACGGACGGACAACAAAGTGATCCTATAAGGGTTCCGCTTTTTCCTTTTGAGGTGCGGAACCCTAAAAATCAAAATTTAAAAGAAAAAAATAAACAGAAAGTCCTTTGCGAGGCCAAAGGGCATCTCAGCATGATGATGCGACATTTAAAAATAAGTGTCGCAGCGCTGGTATTCTGATAGGGCCCAGTGTGTTGTTATGTTAGAAACATCACTCTGCTCTCCATAACTCATGTTGCGGATGTTGGTGAAGAAACAGCCAAACTTAAGTGAGTGTGGGCTGATCACGTGGCGCGAATGCACTCGGAGAGATGGGCAAAGACTGTCACTCACTGGGCCCCTGAGGAAGGTTATGGTGTGAAGATATGATAAAATTTGCAAGGCCAACATAGCAAGAGAACGCTCAAGACAGAGAGGTTTGGAATGAAAAAAGAGGCTTTGCCCCGCTGTGAGACACAATATAAACGAATGAAACAATACTTTGCAAACTATTAAACAATTTTGTATACCTAGCCTGACTCTATTAATTAACACCATAATAACCAGTCATTAAATAGACTCCGGAATCAGGTAGGCCGGAGTAAAGAAAACCTGTACAGGTGGAGATTCATAGACGACTCAGCCCTGGAGCTGCCCCACAAACGATGAGGCACTTGATATCTTGTCCAGCATGTCCTGATGTTTGCAGGAGTTGATGGACGCTACTGAAAATGCTCAGCTCGTAGCCAAATTCTGGGCTAACTCTATTTAGATTGCTATCGACACGCTAAGAAGAAGAACACCATAAAACATTATTCTTTATTACCATGGTATAATTGGGAGGCTGATTCGTAATTTTATGACCTTGGTGAATTAAATTGTTAACTGTTATCATGAATTAAGTGTCGTTTTAGTTAACAACTTACGTATTGCTATATTTTTATTAGCTAGTTTACTTAAATAAACAATTTGTTAAAATGAGGGTAAAAATATTTTAGTCTCTAGATTATTTCGACCTAGACTCCTATTAACCAGGCGAGAACGCACAGTGCTATGAAAAAAAAAAACCAGAAAATACCAAGGTTTAGAAAAAAATGTTACAGACTATAACATACATTATACAATTAATCAACGTTGCTATTTGTTGTACCATTGCTATTGTACTATTGAGCGGTTCGTAAATCATTGTGCTGTAATTACTATACTTACCATACCATTTATTAATTATTGCAGCGGTAGAACGACACCGTTCAAAATTTTGTTGTAACAGAAATAGTGTAAGAAAATGGTGACTGTATACTGTTTCGCAAAATACAGGTTATAACCTAGTTTGAGACGCAGAGTTTTAATTTTTTGTACAGATTTTACAACAATTTAACTGCATATTTCTCTACCCACTGATTGTTAGTGTTACTATCTGTATATTTGTTTTTTTGATAAATAAAACATTATTATATCTACTGTTTTTTTTTCACAAAATTTTGTAATCACAGTACAGCATGTCATCACTCTATAAAGTAATTAGCGGTTTGCCGCTGGGGTTAATCCCCACTGCTTAATCGTTATCCTCACGTTAAATTATATAATCACTAGTAATAGAGGAAACGACCAGGAAAGATTTCAAAAGCTCCTACTATACGGACAAAATGAAACACAAACACACAATTACACAATTCAAAATGAGATTTATAAGTGATATGTAAATAAAACTAGAGAAATAAATAAATTCTGATTCTGATTCATGTCTTCAATAAGAATCCTGAATCTGCTGCTATTTTCGTTTATTTGACACTGAGTTCCACATTAAAATTATTTTTCACTTTATAGTATTTTCTTTGAAAGCCGGTGTTTTTTTTTTATTTTACTCTTTATAGTTGTGGTACCTTCCCCACGCAAAATTCACTTACTCAGTAAATAACAGTGTCGGGAAATTATTGTAACATTTAAACAAATTAATAAAATTGTTGGTGTTTGTTCTAGCTAACCTGCAAAATGGCTGGACTGATATTAACCGGACTTTCCCTGGCTGATAGCTGATGTTGTAAGGAGTCTCGACTACAAGGACTTTTTGTCTCGGTTTTTTGTTTTGTCTTTGTGTCGACGTTCCCATGGGATATTTTCCGAAATCCACGTGGATTTCGGAAAATAAGATTGGAGGGCAGCAACCAGTCAATTTAAACCAAGTGGAATAAAATTATATTATTTCGTTGAAGCTAACTGTAAAACTATTCAGAACTTGAACAAATTTATATGGAACCACTCGATAAGTCTACGCTTTCTAACAGTTCTGAGGCAACAAACGAAAAACAAAAACTACCGAATTGAGAACCTCGTCCTTTTTGTGAAGTCAGTTAAAAATCAGCTAAATGCAATCAACTTACGCCGCAGTTTCTTATTTCTTAATTACTTTTTTCGCAATTTCAGTGGATCACTTTCTTTTTACAGTTGGCTTTCGCGCGTAAGAAAACCCCATTTACCGAGAATCTATTTTCTGATTGTATGCTTCAAAATAATCATCCAATCCACATCACAAGAATTGCACACATTAGGAGACAAATAAAAAGGGGGTTGAAAGGTTTTTCTCGAAAAACAAAATGTTTTCTACTCCGCACATCCTTCACACGACCTATCACGGATCAGACACCAATAAGTTAAGTTCAAAACGCATTTTCAACACTCCAAATAATAACGTATTCTGAGAAAGTATCTGTTACACATTTAATATTAAACTAAAAACATATCAATGCGATAGTGTTTCTGAAATTAGAGGAAGCAATTTTTCTGTTACTTTTCCTATACTTCATTAAGAAAAACCATTCCCTAGATCAATGTACGATGTTTTGCATTGCCAAATAATCATCCAAACTACATACCGATGAAGAGAGCAGACGAATTAACGCCAAGGGTTTTCCTGAAAGACAAAATTTTTCCGACTTTGCATATTGTGATCCATTCCATACACATCCAAATATTCCAATAGTGAACACAGTACAGAATAGTTATTTTAAGAAAGAAGCTGGGTTACACGTTATTGAAACACAAGCTCAACCATCCAGTAATTAGCGTGTAAGAAATGCGAGAGAGTGCTGTTACTAATGTCTAATTTTCTCAAAAACCGCATGACCTTTTCCCATATAATATATATGAAAAAGAATTACCCTTATCGAAAACCATTCGGTGTTCACATAAGCGGATTTAGATAAATGAAATGAGACAGGTTTTTGTCTAGAAACACAAACTTAATTGGAAATGCTATCTTACTTTAGAGCTAGCCTAAAGCTGTCAGCCAATTTGTTATTCCAGGAATTTCGATTAACGTTAAGTACTTAATACAAAATTAAAAACTTAGCACCGGACGGGTGGTCAGTTTTGTATATAGGACTGCATTTCTGTAACTATTGGGTTCTTAATTAAAAAAATAGGGTGTGTGGTTAAAACCTTATCTAAAGAAAAACTTGTTTTGTAAAAGGGAAAATGTTTTCTACTCCGAAAAAGACGTGTTCCATTCACGGATTAGTCACCAATGAACAGTGGTCAAACAGCACACTAAAAAATAAACGCACTTGCAACATCCAAACTATTATTTTTTTCTAAAAAAGTAGCTGTGGTCGTGTTACAATGTAGTTGAACATTATTGAACTAAATTCATAACAATGCAATAGAGTGTCAGAAATGGGAGAAAGTGAATTTTCTTGAAATAGCGCATGACCTTTGTGTCTTCTTCAATATCTTTAAAAAAATCGGGATTTCCTGCGCTTCGAATTTATTATAAATCCACAATGAGCACATATAAAAGACCAATAAAACGCGAAAGGTTTTCCCGAGACACTCCGTAAACAATATTCCATTCACGGATTAGCCACCGATAATTAAGTAATATTCAAACACCATATATTTTAAAAAAAACGTATTTGCAACACCCCAAATATTAACTTATTCTAAGAAAGTAGCTGTGTTCGTGTTACAATTTGGTTGCACATTATTGAACTAAAATCATAATGCAATAGAGTAAGGAATCGACGAAAATGATTTTAATATTGTCTAGTTTTCTTGAAAGACGCCTTACTCTCTGTGTCTTTTATAATGTCTCTAAAAAATTACTATCTTCACCGAAACCAATTCGGGATATCCTGCACTTCAAATTTATTATCGAATACACATAAGCTGCAAAAATATCTAAAAAGACAAACACTCCACAAAAGATGTTCTATTCACGGATTAGCTAATAATGTTCAAACAACGCACTTAAAAAGAAATTAAACGAATTGTATTGAAAGACCGCCCTACCTATGTGCCTTCTCCCATATCTCTAAACAAGAAAAGCAAATAAAGATATAAAAAATTATCCTTACCAAAAATGAATTCACGATTTCCTGCGCTTACACAGAATTCAATCATTCAATTCACATCACCGAGCTTGCACACCTGAGAAGACAAATGAAACGCGAAAGGTTTTCTCTTCCGCACACGATGGTCCATTCACGGATCAGTGGCGCTCCAGCGTCACCAATAAACTAGTAATGTTCGAACTGAAATATCCGTTTGCTTTGCTGGCCACGGGAAGGGATTTCTCGCCTGGACAAACACACCGTCTCACTTCAAATATCTGCGTGATTCTCGAATAATACCCGTTGTACAGGAAGGTGTCGGACTATTCTAAAAGATTAGACGCTAGGAAAACGTACGGAGGTAAAGGATTTGGGTTCTGGGTACTGAAATTGAATAAAGGGTGGATCCAGATTTGTGTCCAAGCAGACACGCTTTTGTTTGGGGAAAGCTTTGTGTACATGTGTCTTGAAGCACCTGTTGTATAAACCTTAACGTTGATTTTCTCATATGGATTAGTTTCTAGATTTTCTCAGTGTTTGGTAGGTAAAGTTAGTTATGATTCTACAATAACAGGGTTTTGTTTTCAAAAGATTAATAGCAACAAAGCGTACTTAAGTGAATGAGTACTGAACACCCGCCGATAAAAACAATCACTATTACAGTTGTGGTGGACTTTCTCAACGAATTCTTATGAATTGTCTGTGATGCAGAGTATAATTTTCCTTAAATTTATTAAGATGGGCTACACGTTTATGAGGTAGGTATATAACCATACCTATATTTAGTACTAGTTTCTGTCCGCGACGTCGTCCGCGTTAAATTTCTTTTCCGCATTAAAGTTCGCCCGACCCTTCCTGTCGCCGCGTCGCGTCGAATCGCCTACCCGTGCGATTTTCCCCGTTTTTGCAACATTTTTCATAACTGCTCCGCTCCTCTTAGTTGTAGCGTGATGTTATCTAGCCTTCCTCGATAAACAGGCTACCCAACACAAAAATATTTTTTCAATTCGGACCAGTAGTTCCTGAGATCAGCGCGTTCAAAGAAACAAACTCTTCAGCTTTATAATATTAGTATAGATTATTTATTAAAGTATGAAATGATCACAAAGCCAAATTGAGGCCCCTCTTTCAGAAAAACATAGTATAGAATACTGCATAATCAGCCTATTACGTTCCCAATTGTTGGGACACAGGCCTCTTCTTTATGAGATCGAGAGGGAGTCGGTCATAGAAAACAAATCCACCTGCATTTTAAATTCTCAAAGAAGCTTCATCCATCAGAATACCACGTTTCAACGAGTATATAATTCAATGGAAAATTTAAACAAAGCTAGAAAGCAATGAGTCGTAATTGGAACGAGTTAGTGAGCAAACAGAGCCGGTGTCCCGTCGCCGTCGCTCCGGTCACGTGGGCCAATATTTATTTTATCAATATTCAAACAGTTCAGACGTCGAGTTTTGTCTTGATCGTCTATAGAGGGGCTGATGAAGTGGGGTAAGTAGGTATGTTGGTGTTGGATATTTTGGCGTTAGAATTTTCGATGTTCAGTGTTTTCTAGTGTTTTCTTCCGTTTTCCCAGTTATTGAATTTTCAGTTATTTTTATGAGCTAAACAGCCTGACTGGTTATTATTTACTTGTATAGTTGTCAGGACAACTGAATAACTTTAAGTTTGGGGGCTATACATTTCTCGTTTATATTTCACACTAGTATATCGCCCGCCACTCCGCGTAAAATTTTTAGCTCATGCTACTCCGAAATAATGTAGCTTTCTATACCTAGATGAAGGAATTTTTCAAATCGGTTAAGTAGTTTTTGAGTTTATCCATTAGGTACAAACAATTTTAAAAAATCCACTTTATAATATTAGGGTAGATAAATATTATACCGAATTTCAGACTTCAGAAAATATTTAGGAGACAAACCACGTTTAACTACAGAAAAACTAACGACAAACTGTGAAAAACTACAATACTACTATCGTTTTGTGAATGTATTAGATACAGTCAACAATTTACGAGACAATCGAGTATGCTCTCATCAAACTTTGCTACAGAAAACTATCGACGCAACATCCTGAAGCGAATAATCGCAGCTCTTCGCGCCATGCACAATCCCTTGTTAAACTCTCTAATGCGTTAACGAGGAGCCATTCTACAAGTTTACTCGAGTCGTCGCCGTCCCGCAGCCGCCCCGCAACCGCACCGCACCCGCCACGCGCACCGCCCGCACCTCGGAATGCTAAACAGACCGATTGACATTCCAGTGGCGGAGCAATCGAACAGAAAATACACTTGTCATACATTTAACGTGGAATTTTTATGATTTAACTTGAACCGAGGGGAAATTATTACGGTTTTATTCGAGTAGATTTAATAAGGATGGCAAACGATTCAGGTCTGTGTCTGGTGGCGCATATTTTGATGTAAATTGAGGATTTTATGTGGCTTATAAATTATGGGACTTCAAAGATTACCTTCTAAAGTTTTCTATGAGCAAGTGTCGCCTGTTTATATGTAGAATGGATTAAGTACAATTATGAACTGTACCTACCCGTTTGCTTTTTATATTTCGTAGCAAAACAATGTTTACGACTAATCACTTAATTACTCATACGCACATACATATTATATTATTTTATTTTAATTTAGGGAAGGTAAGTAGCAAGCAACAAAATGACAAAAACACACGTTTATCAAAAAATTACATCACGAGTCTTCCTGCAAACACGTATCCGCGTGCGTCTAACCCTCATGAGCTAATAATTTGATCCTATCCCATCGGGCTGGTACCGGGTTACCTGCGGGATGTCACGTCAACTCGGGCCACTCGTCATCGGAGCAACTTACGAAAATACGACGCTCGCGCCGTACGCGGGACCTAATTCTTGGATCCTGTCGCACGTCGCTCTTCGTCCGTCGAATTTGTGAACAGGGCTACCGCGAAAATGTATTCGGTCTTTGGGAAATGCAATTTTCTTAAGCACTCACATTTTTTGTAAAAAATAAAAATATATAATTTATTTAACAGTGTATGTACACATATTATAGTGAGACAAGAAGGAAGAAATAGAAAAAAAACTTTTTACAAAAAAATAACAACCGACTTCCTTAAAAAAAACACTACAAAGCCAAAAATAACTTTAATTTCGGAAGTCGGTGTCTTAGGATCTGTATTTAAGGTTTTTTTGCCACCAACTTCCGAAATTAAAGTTATTTTTGGCTTTGTAGTGTTTTTTTAAGGAAGTCGTTTGTTATTTTTTGTAAAAAGTTTTTATTTTTTACTTTTTAGTTATGGTAGATACCCCGCACTAATCTAATCGCGTTATTCGTTCATTTGTCGCGCATATACTTAATGCAAGACTTATACGGTTTTCACATGGATCCCATTGTCCGAATGGGACTAAATTAAATTGGACTATTCGGGAATCACCAGCTTTCAAATAAAAAAAGAATCATCAAAATCGGTTCACCCAGTCCAAAGTTATGAGGTAACAAACATAAAAAAAACAGTCGAATTGATAACCTCCTCCTTTTTTTGAAGTCGGTTAAAAATACGTACAATGGTAATACATCTATGAAAAAATAATAGGTCACAGACTATTTTTGTTGACATTTACTGTCTGTATATTGGTGCAATATTGAATCAAATGTGCCCCAGTCAAGCCTCAAACGTCTATTTTTCAAATGACTGCAGGTATACTTTTAATTTGGTTTAAAACGTGTAAAAACGTTTTTTGCAAGTATTGCTTGATGCAAATTACATTAATTTTCATGATTTCCTTGAAAAGATATGTTACCAAGGCTTTACGTTACCTCTATGAGATAATGATGTCAATCAGCTTGCAAAATTAATAAACTTGACATAATGTCATAAAAACTAGTACAACTGATCATCCACACGCGGCTCAATATGTCATACATTTGTAAACAATGTTGATACTCAGTTTAAAAATTAAAAGACACAAAATAGCATTCAGCACTTTATTTGGTATTGAATGCAAGCATTGTCGGATACAGGTTAAGAAATATTCAACAGTATATTGCACTTGGCAAGTGTATTACACTGGCAGGTACTGGGAACTGGCAGGTCGCGCCTCGCGCCGGGCACCCCTGTCGGCCATCACAGACAACGTCTTCCTTCGACTGACAGCCGGCGACATATTTTATTCACGGCGCACCGCCGTAATTCCGTCGATGCAGATAAATTGTTTTACCGCGGGAGCGAGCCACGTCCCACGACTTTGGCGTTTGCATGATGAGCTCGTTTTTTATGCTCGAATAAAATTGTGTTAGCCACCGGCAGCGGAGCGACGTGTGAACACCGCTGGATTCCCAAGAAATTGTTTTCGGGAAGCCTGCTTTGATATTTATGAAAGTTGGCATGTTGAGACGTACGTTTGAGTGAAGGGTACGCGGAGGATTTGACTATAGACTATGTATTTGTGGTATTATTTCTCTAGGGTACCGGATATTATTGCTGGCGTACGAACGTTAGTAAATATGTTTGCGAACAGCCACCAGTTGCAAGATGTCAGGTATCGTAAACACGTTGACACAGTCGCTTTGCTGCAGCGTGCGCCGCGGGACCGACATCCTCCGCTATCAATATTAAATCCCGCCGCGCAAACATCTGCTCGCGACTGCAAACGTATAAGTTTAATCAGTGGTGTTTCGATTAGTTAGAACATCGGCTTCTGCTGTTGACGGGATGCACGTTTAATTAAATTTTGTTAGTTAACGTATGTTTAAATTAAGAACATTGTCTCAAAAATTAAAAGTATTTTTCATAATTAAATACTGTTTAAAAATATATACTTCTTCTTGGCTGTAGGTATTGCCGTACTTCGCAAAGGCCCTGATTGTCAAACAGAGAATTAAAATTAACCTAATGACAATAAATATAATTACAAATATCAAACTTTAGCGTTCAGCAAACAATAAACTTGTACGGAACCTACAAGCCGCAGGTTCCTAATTTAAAATGTATCAACATGAACCAACCAGTACGATTGACAGAATGCAAATACACCCGTGTCCCACAGAAAATAAAATAAGCTTTGACCCAAAGTTTCGTGGGATTATGAATGTTTATACTGAAAATAATGCGCGGTTGTGGCGTTCGGCGCAAATATTTGAAGATGTAGTCAAAGGGATGGCTTTTTGCAAGGTCCTTTGAGCGGCCGTGGTCTGCGGTCAGATAACCCGATTAGCCGCCGCCCGACATCGCGATGTACCATGAGAATTCAGAACATAGCTAGTTTACCTCAAGCTGCGACCAGAACTTTACTTTGACTTATTTTGTTTAAAACAACTAAAATTTTTTGCAAAATATTTAGCTTCCAAATTATGTTTTTAGGGTTCCGCACCTCAAAAGGAAAAAGCGGAACCCTTATAGGATCACTTTGTTGTCCGTCCGTCCGTCTGTCAAGACCCTTTTACTCAGGAACGCGTGGAGGTATCAAGCTGAAATTTAGATCAAATACTCAAGTCTACTGTCCCTTGGAGCTGTGAAAAAATAAAACTTCTAAGCTAACGCAATCAAAAGATATAGCCGTTTATGCCACAAATTTTCGAAACTCGCAAGGGAATCAAAACCTAAAGGGTACTTCCAGTCGATCTAGAATTTTGAAATTGGGTACGAAGCAACGTTTTATAGCACAGATAAAGGAAAAATTACGAAAACCGTACATTTTTAGTTACATCATATAATAAAAATATTTTTTTTTAATTTTAAACTTTATACCTACAGGTTTGTACGGAACCCTCGGTGCGCGAGTCCGACTCGCACTTGACCGGTTTTTTTGGTTATACTTTTCATTAAAAGGAACAAATACTTGAATCCTTAAACCTAATGAAATTGTTTAATTTGATCATGATTGGCCCTAAACAGACAGAACATTCAGTTTATTACATAAAATAAACTGCAGGCATCAAGTCTAAGACCTAACCTTAGGTTTGATAGCAAAACATAAATTCTATGATAGTCTGTAGCCACAAATGTTATGTTTTCTCCTTTACGACTGACTGACACTAAAATGTTTCCGAATAAAATTGTTATCCATCAAAACAGCGCGATCTTTTAGCATAAGAAATGCAACGGTATGCCTACAAGCAGTCGCATCTGAAGATGTAACTTGTAAGATGTTCTAGATAAGATAAAGAATCTTAGAGGCATGAGTACTACGTAAAAAATGAACAGATCCAAACAAAGTTACTCCAATTTTTAACCGACTTCAAAAAAAGGAGGAGGTTATCAATTCGACTGCATTTTTTTTAAATGTTTGTTACCTTTGACTTACTTTTGACTGGGTGAACCGATTTTGATGATTCTTTTTTTATTTGAAAGCTGGTGCTTCCCGAATGGTCCCATTTTAATTTGGTTCCATTCGGACAATGGGGTCCATGTGAAAACCATATAAGTCTTAAATTTGCATTAAGTATTTGCGCGACAAATGAACGAATAACGCGATTAGATTAGTGCAGAGTATCTACCATAACTAAAAGTTAAAAATAAATTTTTTTACAAAAAAAAAAAAAACAACCGACTTCCTTAAATAAAACACTACAAGTCAAAAATTACTTTATTTCGGTTTCCGACTTCCGAAATTAAAGTTATTTTTTTTTTGTAGTGTTTTTTTAAGAAAGTCGTTTGTTTTTTTTTTTTTTGTAAAAAGTTCTTTAAGAATTATACTTTACTAGCTTCTGCCCGCGGCTTAGCCCGCGTGGATGTCGAAATATGAGATATACTGTTAATTATGAGAACCAGCAAATAAAAAGTTTCACAGAAAATTCAACCCCCCATTTCACTCTCTCAGGGGTGGAATTTCCAAAACCTCTTTCTTAGTGGATACCTACTCTTCATAAAGAACATACCCTCCAAATTTCATGTTTCTAGGACCAGCGGCTTAGGCTGTGCGTTGATATATCAGTCAGTCACTCAGGACTTTGGATTTTATATATAGAAAGATAGGTGATGGTTGTCTCGACATTCATTTGGGCTCAAATGATCAAATCGATCGACGATTTACAAATCAACAGTTCATTTTATCCTACTGAATAATTTACAGTCGCGAATCATATTTTAATCTGATACTGACCTACAAATTGCAAAAAACGTAAAAAAAATGAATTTCGCAAGTTACTTATGGTGGATGGTTACATGACTAGGCCTACTAGGGTGATCCGTTCCCCTAAATTGTTGTTGTCATCAAGGTTTTTATGATATTTCAGAATTACTATCCTATCAACCAACTAAAGCAGTTCTCACAATACGGAACTTTTTCGAAACTAATGTTCGCGAGAGCTGTTCGCCCGTAATTTTGTTTTTAATATTTTTCAGTCCTTACTATCTCTAGTTAACGTGAAAACGGAGTGAAGTGATGAGTGCGGTTTTGTTTGACAAAATACCTAGGCTAATAATTTTTGAACATAGAGGGGCGAAAAAAATTTTTTTTTACAGATACCTGAAGTAAAAAAACTAGTAGAGAAAAGTATATGGGGTATACTTTTCTCTACTAGTTTTTCTCTCAAGTTCAGTAACTTATCAGGCAGGATCTTTTTTTTTTTTTTCAGTTATCTAGTGGATACTGGTTGCTTTCGCTGTGGCACAAGCCCAATAAATTCAGAGTCTCAAACAAATGAACTAAATCGACAAATTAATAGAAAATAGTTTGAGTAACTCTTCCAGCAAACTACCTCTATGTCCCCCTGACTTATTCAGGACTGCCAGCAAAGGCTTCGCGGACCTCCACCTGCGGTGAGGTGTAACTTAACGAACCCTCGCTGAATCTTTAATATAGTTTCATTTAATGCTACTTGTAAACTTCAATGTTCCTGTTGATGTTGATTTTGAAAGTTTTCGGGAACATGTATGGTCTAATAGTGGCTCGTGTTTGAGCATGTGTGGTTAATTATTAATTCATTTAAAACCCTAAATATTATAGTGGAGGGTATAATAGCTATTGTGATGTGGAAATTGAATAACATAGAACTTTTCTGGGTGTTTCTTGATTTTACATCTTACTATTCTTCAGAGCTGACTGAAAAATCTGAAGACAGTATAGCAAAATAATGAGCTTTGCAGGAGTTAAATAAAAAGATCACATATTTTATACAATCCTGTACGAGCATTCAACTTTGAAATACATTTTCTTGTAAGACAATTAATCAATTAACTGAGTTAGCAAATTGTTCCAAATCGCGTAATGGTTCTTAAAAGCTTTTGATTTCTCGTAATTATATTTACACTGTTAATGAGGAAAGAGGACAAAATACGCGCCTAATATCAATTATATTAAGTAGGTAATTCTACAGCTGAATTAATTCAATTTCCAATACAAACATCTACCTTGGCTCAGGTACTCGTCAAACGAAGCGAGTTCCCTACTTGGCAAATTAGATTTGGTATAAAGCCTATTTTAATTTGCGCCGTCGCTAAACATTGGGTGCTCTTAAATGTTTAAGCGAGCGCGCAACTGTGTGTACGGGGCGCGGTGGAGCCCGGTGCGGCGGTGCGGGCGGCGGTGCGGCCACCGTCGTCGTTGACATTCAACAAAGCAAATATGTTCTTGGCGGTGGCGCCGGCCCAGCGCGATAATAAGCTTACCGGGCGAGGGCGGGCCGCCCTCGCCCCGCGCCGCCCGCCCGCGAGACCGCCCTAGCCTCACGGTGTTATTAAATTCTTTTGTTGCCGGAATGCCCAGTTATTTAGCCGTGGTCCGGCTCTACGGGATCAACGTAAATATCTCCAACATGTTTGTCTTTTGAACTCCACTAGATTGTGGGATGAAACGGATTATTTGCATCCTTGTGTTTTTCCACGTACGAGGGTTGCCCACCTGCAGACTTGGGAAACGTGAATTGTTTAACCATGTTCTATGATAAATCTAATGCAGCAGGTGTTTATGTTTTAGTCTCGGCTCGCTGCTACTTCGTACATTGTCAAATGAGCTGCTCGAATTAAAACAATCAAAATCCTCGCTCCCCCACTTCGTATGAATTTAGACAACAACTAAGCCGAGCGCTTCATTTCGAGCACATTACTCTTCCGTTTAACAATAAAACTCATTAAATCGCTCGTGCGGTCGCGTTTTATAAATGTTTCACGTATTAATAAAATTAACAAAGCTGTGGTACACGAGAGGGCTATTTCCCGACAAAGCGTCGGAGCGTGGTACAATGGAATCTAAAATAAATACGAGGACTTTAGCAAACAGCGGAGCACAAAGCGTGCACCTGGTGGAGCGCCCGGTGCTCTGCTCTATTGAAAATTAAGTGGCGGCGACGGAGTTCAATTAATGGCCGCGAGGCGTCCGCCGGAAAGTCTCTTCACATACTGACGGAGAGACGCCTTTGCCTGCAAACTATAGCAAACGTTACACTTTAATGCTATTATTGCAGCATCCGGTCTGAAGTTATTTACCTTTTGCTTCCACAGGACGAAACTCGTTCATAAACGTATTAATGACAGGTAACTTACATCAACCTAATCACAGGAATTAGATAATTATTCTATCTTGCAGTAGCAAGCTAAAATACTCACCTCATCGACAGGGGCATATTCACACGTTACAAATCTGAACAACTGATAAAAAAGCTGCGGTCAACAAATCCACAGATACCACTAATGTATTCAATCCATAATCCTTATCTGTAAAAAGCTAAAGCTTAGAGCACACTCTATGGAGACGCCCTCTTATTGGCTGATCGCTATCGGCGCCCAGCGTCCAGCTAAACCGCCGCTTATCTCACAAATTACACCGTTTTACTCGATCCTCTCAAAAACTGCGAAGAGTAGACCTTTTTAACACAGCTTAGAACATCACCCCTACCACGTCAGAAGCTTAGAAAATACGTTGAGTTCTCGTTGGACATAATAATATTATATGAAGATTATGAGCGTTTTTCAACAAATGGGAATATTTCATGCGAAAATTGATGTCATTTGTATCATGGCCTACTAATAGTTGGACCAGAATTATGTACTTACTGTTGTAAAATTAGAAGCAACTTTCTGGGTTACTTGTTATAGTGTCTTACACTAGCGTTCGTGTAGTGTAGGATTCGTAGCGGCGGCGTAGAGGTGTCATAATCGCCGCGTAGGCGCCTACGCATGTCTAACGTGTAATACATATATGGCCTTAGCTCTCTTACCAATGTTATTCATTTGCTAAAAGACCTGTAAAGATTCAAACTATTGCATATTTAATATCTACACTAATATTATAAAGCTGAAGAGTTTGTTTGTCTGGTTGAACGCGGTAATCTCAGGAACTACTGGTCCAAATTGATAAAATATGTTTGTGTTGGGTTGCCTATTTATTGAGGAAAACTATAGGCTATATAACATCACGCTACAATTAAAAGGAGAGGAGAAACAACGAAAAATTGACGAAAACTGGCAGGCAATTTGATGCGACGGGAAGGGTCAGGGGAGCAAAAAATTGACGCGGACGAAGTCACGGGCAGAAGCTTGTTAATAATAAAATATTCAGATATTCGTACAGAAATGCACAAAGACTTGAATTACGACCGAAAAAAAAATGCAGTCTATTAACATTTTATCGAAATCAGTTCGTGGTAGGGGCCCAGCTTACCAATCGCCAGTTGAACCCCCGACGGCGGATTTTATTGCCATTCGTATTGTCGGCTAGAGATTTACTTTGACACGTCGGAAATTCGTTTGTTGACTCTTCGCCGCTATTTCGAATGTCTATTTCGCACTGTTTTCCCCGTTTTTCTTCCCCGTAAAGGCTTAATTGCGGCTAAACTGCTGGCTCGTTCACTTTAACTGCACTTCGATAGCTTTGTGAACCAACTGACACTTTAGGATTTCCTCGTAATTTAGTCCTACCCTCGAGTATACAAACTGGGGACTGGCAAAACATTGTTAATTTTCCCCGCTTGAGTAACTTTATCTAATTTATCCATTTCCGCGCCACTTCTTCAAAAACACCGGGTACACGCTCGCATGTATAACCGCGTGTGTCAGGTAAAATGCATTGGGTAACACATTAACAATGTTTCCCCTGAAAGCCTTTGTCTGCACTCAACGAATTACGGGGAAAGGCGAAAATTTAAATACCCGCCGGGACTGTTTTACATGTAAGAGATGCACTTTGCATGTAATGCGGCGATTAAATGAGACGGCAACGGTCTGTGCCGACGCCGACTGCCGCTCAGAGGAAAAATGTTGCAACATAAAAGTGATATCATAATTTTGTAAAACAAACTGTTCTTCACGGAATGATTCTGTGCTACGGGAATTGTTTGTACACAGAGATTATGTGACTAATTATCGTATTACTAGGTACCTGTATGAACTTTTATAATCTGCAAAGTGCGTTGTGATTTTAAGAGAGTGTTTTAATTAATATATTTCTTGACATTTGTACGTTACATCATGTGGCTAACATGTCTGTATCATAAAATGGTGTTACCATCTTGCATCCCATCCATGTCTTTTCTTGTATGTATGACAAATGTTTAAGGAAATAAATATTATCTCCTTTTATCTTGGATTGGACGAACAATATGGAATCTACACAGGCGACTACGTACGATGTGTATCTATCAGTTAAAAGTCTTTGGTACTTAACTCCTTATCGAAAAGTGTACTATTAAAACCGTATTGAAAAAACTTTTTTTATTTGAATCAATCGTCCAGTTCTCAGTGGGGCCACGTCCAGTTCATGCGCTCCGCAGCACCTCATCTCTGTCTACCTCGAGGGCGACACCACTCGTCGCCACAAAGGTGCAAAGAGAAGAAAACTCAATTAAAACAACGTCGCATTTGTCCCCGGCTCACATTACCACACGATTAAGCTCGCCTGTAAGGTAATGTCTCGTATCTACTTGGTTTTACCGTATTCATTAGAAATGGTTGACTAGTTAAGCCCGTTATTTTTTTGTGAAAAAACGGAAAATTTTTCGTCATCTGCATTTTCTTGAGCTAGTCAAGTGTGTTGACTTTTTTATATTAATTACTAATTGGTTTGCAGTTCACATTGAGTTAGAAGTAGTGCTCTATTTTCCACGAATAAAAAGCCAATGTTCAAGAAATGCCTATTGCAGGTAACTTCTCAAAATCACTAAACATGAGTTATGTAAAATAATAACTAAGTTCATCAATCAATCAATAGTTTTTATTCGTAAACATAGGTTACAACAGTGTGCAAGATGTTGCAATTGTTATATAACCGGCCTGCCATAAATGTATATTATATACATTTATGAGAGGCGAATTATATTTATAATATTTCAGTACTATTAATGTCAATTTTCATTTTTATTTTAAATATAATTTATTAAAAGGAAATAGGAAATGTTAATATCTAACGAAATGCGAAAATGTCAATATAAGATCACTAGCTTCTGCCCTTGATTTCGTCCGCGTCAAATATTTGCTCCCCTGACCCTTCCCGTCGCATCGCAGCCTGCCAGTTTTCGTCCATTTTTTTGTTGCTGCTCCTCTCCTTTTGATCGTAGCGTGATGTTATATAACCTTCCTCAATAAATAGGCTATCCGACTCAACAATATTTTTTTAATTCGAACCAGTAGTTTCTGAGATTAGCGCGTTTCACCCCCCATTTTAGGGAAGTGGGGGGTTAGAAAGAGACAAAAAGTAGCCTATGTCACTCTCCATCCCTTCAACTATCTCCACTTAAAAAATCACGATTTTTTTGCCGTAAAAGACGGACAAACAGACACACATTTTCCCATTTATAATATTAGTATGGATTATAATGTCAATCTTCATCATCATCATATAATGCCGCCTATAATGTTCCCACTGCTGGGACACAGGCCTGCTCTCGGTGAGAGAGGGAGTGGGGTGGGATGGGTAATGTCAATGTGTTGCTGAAAAGAAAAACCGGAAAAGTGCGAGTCGGACTCGCGTACCGAGGGTTCCGTACAAACCTGCAGATATTCACGGTTTATGCATAAGGTTTATGTTTATGAAATTAAATGTTTATTTTTATTATTATACGTTCAAACCAATTTTTGGTGGAAGTTTAAATGGTAATGTGCATCATATATTTTTTTTAGTTTTATCATTCCCTTATTTTAGAAGTTACGGGGGGAGGGGGGGGACACATTTTACCACTTTGGAAGTGTCTCTCGCGCAAACTATTCAGTTTAGAAAAAAATGATATTAGAAACCTCAATCTCATTTTTGAAGACCTATCCATAAATACCACACACGTATGGGTTTGGTGAAAAATTTTTTTTTGAGTGTCAGTTCTATGTATGAGGAACCCCAAATATTATTGTTTATTTTCTATTTTTGTGTGAAAATCTTAATGCGGTTCACAGAATACATCTACTTACCAAGTTTCAATAGCATAGCTCTTATAGTTTCGGAAAAAACTGGCTGTGACATACTCGGACAGACAGACAGACAGACAGACATGACGAATCTATAAGGGTTCCGTTCTTTGCCATTTGGCAACGGAACCCTAAAAATGTTTAAAATTGACACAGTACACAGAATTATTAGAGTCGTAGATCGATGCATCAATGACGTTACGAGTATACAGCAATTATTATATAAAAAAAAATGTTATCAAAATAGTCTCTGCGACAGTAGTAAGATTTTGTTTTAAAATTAGTACTTACATTATAGACTAAATGAGTTTTTATTTAGCAAGGCAACTTATTAAATATTCTTTGGCCCATACAAAAAAAAAGGTTTTTCTCATTATAGTCATACCTGCATATGATATTACGTAGTTTCCTGTATTGGTTTTTAAAAGCTATTTTATTTAGGGTGACCTTTGCTTTAACAAATATATTTACTTCAATAAAATGTATATAGAAAAGGAAAGGTAAAGATTCTGAGGCTTGAGAAGAGGAGGCGGCTTGGCTCGGGAAATCGAGTTTGATAGCTGTCAGTACTGTGTAAACCACACATACCTCTGATGCATTATTTTTGAACTTCGAAAACAAAACCATTTATTGACTGAATTGCCCCAATATATTATGCCATATCTTAGGGTAAATGAAACGATTCACAAAACAACGACAAACTTTTCAGGGCTAGCTCACATTACCACAAGATTAAGAACTGTAAGAAAATGTTGCTCATCTAGTTGGTTGTAACGTATTCATTAGAAATGGTTGAATAGTTGAAAGAGTTATATTTTTTTCAGTGGAAAATCAATTTTCCTGGGATCTGCGATACCGATAAACTTATGCTTGGTCAAGTGTGTGAGTCAAATGGGCTTTTTTATGATAAGTAATTAATAAATGCATTACAATTTTCACTGAGTTAGATATAGCACCACACTTTCCACGAATAACTACTTTTTAAATGCCATCCTCAAAAATGCGTATTGCAAGTTTACTACCTCAAAGCCTTGTTATGTTAGGTTTAGTTTCGTGCATTAGCTATTTAGCTTGTGGCGTAATGAAATACTAATAAAAGTGTTCAAACACAACGTTGCAAGTGGCCGGCTTGGCTCACATTACCATTGTAATGTCGCGTATCTATTTGGTTTTACCGCATTCATTACAAACATCGATATATATGTACTACATTACAAACGGTTGAATTAAGGTTTTTTTTGTGGAATTCGCGGTGTTTTCTTGCATGTGATCAACTTTGTTGGTTTTCTCTATGTTAATTAACCGACTTCAAAAAGGAGGAGGTTCTCAATTCGGATGTTTAGGTTTTTTTTTTTATGTATGTTCGGCCATAACTCCGTCGTATATAGACGGATTTGCAAAATTCTTTTTTTGTTCGAAAGAGGTTTATTCCGAAATGGTCCCATATAATTTTCATATAGATCTGATGATGAGTTCCGGAGACAGACACCGGAACTCTTTAAAAAATGACAGCAAATCAACCGCGATTTCTGCTATCGCATAAATATGCATTGTTTGTTTGGAATTAGTGCGGGGTGGATACCACAACTAAAAATTTAAAAATAAAATCAAAGTGAAAAATAACTTTAATTTCGGAAGTCGGTGGCCAAAACACCATAAATACAGATCCTAAGACAACGACTTCCGAAATTAAAGTTATTTTTCACTTTGTAGTGTTTTTAAGGAAGTCGGTTGTTTTTTTTTTTTGTAAAAAAGTTTTTATTACTAAATGGATTACAATTTGCATTGAGATGGAGGTAGCGCCATATTATTCACGAATTTTTGCACGAATTCACACTTCGTATGAACATTAGAACATGAATTTATTTACGTTTAAAATCGAGGTGTTTCCTGCAATCATCTTGAAGATTTTTTGTGCTTGATCAAGCACGTCGGCTTTAGTACCGGATAATTGAATGTTGGTATGTTGGGGATGGTATGACTTTAAAACTTCCAAGTACCTACACATGTACAAGTCTGTCAAAAGTAAAAGAAGAACCTTTAAGGCATAAAGGTATCAGCTTAAGGGGGAAACGCCAGAGAAGCTCGCGAAATTCAACCAAATATAATTCCCACGCGACCATAACAAACATGGTTTTACAGATTTTTTACTATTTCATGAAAAACTCATTCAAGTCATATTAAATGAACTTTGACTTTACCGTCCAATACAAGCCGTATTGCTAATTTTAATGATTATAATTCTGTCAATAAATGCATACGAGTTACGGTCGCGAATCATATTTTATTCAATTTACACTAACCTACAAATTTTTAAAATTAAGAAAATTTGAATTTCCCGGTATACCCTGGTGCTTCATCATCATCATCAGCAGCCTATAATGTTCCCACTGCTGGGACACATGCCTCCTCTTGGTGGGAGGGAGTGAGCCATAATCCACCCGCGGGCCCACTATTATTCTGTAATTACATATGTCTTACAGGCGCGAATAATATTTTAATCAACATACCACCTAGCACTGGCCTGCAAATTGCAAAAAACGTAAGAAATTTTGAATTTCGCGGGCTGGTCGGAGCATCCCCCTTAACGCATGGGCTATTAATCTATCACCTAAGGCGCTATTATAATATAATCTATTTCTAAGGTAATAAATAAACTACCTAATTACTTTTACTATTGTTTCACACCTTGCATACTTAATTAGAAGCAGCTGATTCTTTATCCTAAACGCACTTTAACGTAAATTAATATGTGTTAATGAATTGGTAAACTTAATCTATCAAACTTTTTCCTTCTATAAACAGTAAACAAAAGTGTCTCAAACTTTTTCTGCGTGTAAATGACACGGGTATCCGAATAATATCTTAGTGTGGGGCGTAAATGTTCGAGCGTCTGACCAATGACCGTCTCCGGAGGGAGGATTCCGATACGGCTTGAAGATAACGGAGACATTCTGTGATTCTGCACACAAAGCCACTAAATCGCTGTAATAAATGAGGCCGTTAAGTCGCTTTTGGAAGTGCTTTGTTATTTAAGAAGTTAAGGTTAGCATTTATTTGTATGAGCTGCAAAAGTTATATAGATTCTCTTTTAAACATAGATTTTTGTGAAGATATTTAAAAAATAAATGACGAGCGTGATTCGATAATAACCCAACTAGCACATTAGTAGAAATAGCAGCCTATTTTGCAACTTTTAGCTGTACTGTAGCGCTTTAGGGGTTCAAAAAGTGGTTTTAAGTTCTACTATTGCTTCCGTAAGTGCTCATAGCTGTAAATATCACTAGGGGTAGCAGAAACTGAACCAAATGCCACTCTAGGTTTTATAAGAATTCATTTTACAACCCATTTGCCGTCTATACCTTTAAAAGAGATTTAAAACATTATGTTAAAGCTTAAAGCTGCAAAAAAGCTTCTATTGCCGCTGCTGTACGCTTCGGAACTGCATAAAGACATTAATTGCAGACTTTTTAACGGAACTGTATAAAAGATATATTTATCACTGTTCTGCCACTGATAGTTTCATTGCAGAAGTGATTTGTACTTTTGCGCAGACTTAAGTAAGAATTTGATCGACTGTTTTACTAATAGCGACATTAAGGCTTCACAATAGAAGCAGGAGAGTAATGGACAGGGTCCCGTAGACTTTTTTTCTCAATTACTGATAACGGACTAGTTACAGAGGAAAAGTAAGTTATAGCTGGGTGTGGATTATAAAAATAAAGTAAAATAACCTTCCTTGTGTAATTTTTTGCTTTTTTCTTCTAGACTGGACTTGGACAGCGATACTGAATATAAACTATGAGTATGTCGAATGTGAAAGAAACTGGAGCTATCGCGAGCAAATACGAATTTGGACGCTGAAACACAAATGTAGTCATGTAGCTTTAAAAGACTTATTTCAAATTTTAAACCAAATTACTCCTAACGCTATGCCTAGAGATCCACTCTCACTATTTGGTACACTAATGCCCGTTTTCACCAACGACCCCTAAACTATACCCTATGTAGGAATCCCTTAGACTAAGGTACCCTTAAAATGCACCCCTTAACTAAATTCATTTTCACGAAGCTAAGGGACACTCATATAGTGGCTACTTAGTTAAGTGACAGATTTTTTACGCCATAGTCATTCCAAAACCGTATTTTTACCGATAATTTTTTTTTATTACATTGTTACGTTAATTCAGAACAAAATAAAAATATTTTACATTATGAACATGTTTTAACAACAATTACGTTACACAATTTCATCTCAACATCGCAAAACTAACATATTTTCAAATTTTTTGTCAGTATAACTAAGTTCCAGTGCCTTTTTTTTAAGTATTTTAACCGATTTAAAAAAAGGAGGAGGTTATCAAATCGACTGTTTTTTAGGGTTCCGTTGCCAAATGGCAAAAAACGGAACCCTTATAGATTCGCCATGTCTGTCTGTCTGTCTGTCTGTCTGTCCGAGTATGTCACAGCCACTTTTCTCCGAAACTATAAGAGCTGTGCTATTGAAACTTGGTAAGTGGATGTATTCAGTGAACCGCATTAAGATTTTCACACAAAAATAGAAAAAAAGCAATAATATTTGGGGTTCCCCATACATAGAATTGAAACACAAAAATTTTTTTTTCATCAAACCCATACGTGTGGGGTATCTATGGATAGGTCTTCAAAAATGATATTGAGGTTTCTAATATCATTTTTTTTTTAAACAATAATATTTGGGGTTTCCCATACATAGAACTGAAACACAAAAAAAATAATTAATCAAACCCTTACGTGTGGGGTATCTATGGATAGGTCTTTAAAAATGAAATTGAGGTTTTTAATATCATTTTTTTCTAAACTGAATAGTTTGCGCGAGAGACACTTCCAAAGTGGTAAAATGTGTGTCCCCCCCCCCGTAACTTCTAAAATAAGGGAATGATAAAACTAAAAAAAATATATGATGTACATTACCATGAAAACTACCAACGAAAATTGGTTTGAACGAGATCTAGTAAGTAGTTTTTTTTTAATACGTCATAAATCGTAAACCACAATTTACCTTTCATTCAGTCAACTCAAATATAAAAATAAAAAAAAAAAACATTTAATTTCATAAACGATGATGACGAATGATGATGATGATGACCTGCAGGTTTGTACGGAACCCTCGGTGCGCGAGTCCGACTCGCACTTGGCCGGTTTTTTTTTTTAATGTTTGTTAGTTACCTCATAACTTTTGACTGGGTGAACCGATTTTGATGATTATTTTTTTATTTGAAAGCTGGTGCTTAACGTGTGGTCCTATTTTAATTTGGAGAGATCCATGTGAAAACCATATGAGTCTTAAATTTGCATTAAGTATTTCGGAAGTCGGTGTCTTAGTATCTGTATTTAATGGGTTTTTTTGCCACCGACTTCCAAAATTAAAGTTATTTTTCACTTTTTAGTGTTTTAAGAAGTCGGTTGTTATTTTTTTGTAAAAAGTTTTTTGACAGTGACATTTCAGTTCAGTTTATTTCTTTAGTATTGTGTGTGGCTGTTAGTATTTATCTGCATTTTATACCTAGTTACAATGGCTGAGAAAAAGAAACGTGGTCAGAATTTTACTGCTGAGGATAGCAAAAGCAAAAATGGTGAAATTGCTTTCGGTCTACAAATACACAATCTATCTATATTTTTTACTTTGATATGATAAAAGCGAAAGTAATTCTTTCTGTCTGTTCACGATTGAACCAAGGAGCCAATTTTGATGAAATTTGGTACGGGGTAAGTTTGAACCCCAAAAAAGGACATAGACTACTTTTTATTCCACAATTTGGTCTGCGTCCAGGATAACCGACATTTACGCGGACGAACTCGCGGAAGAAAGCTTGTTTTAAATTAAAAAACGGACGAAAGCACTAACGAGGCGAAACACATCTCATGGATGGAAGTTACAAACGCTTTTAATGCTTCAATTTCTATTTTATAGGTTTGAATATTTGTTAACGAATCTCTCTCTCTGATTTTGTTTTTATGTATCTTATCTCTTACGTGTTAATTATTGTAATAAAAAAAAAATACCATGTGTACATTAATAGAGAAGGCTCTATGTCGGGAGCCTATTTCATGTGATTTTCACCATTCTTGTATGTAAATACATACATAATACACACCATGAACACAATCTTTAAGTAAAATATATTTTGATTTTTAGAAGTAAAGACCAGCTTATGTGGCTCTACACGAAGGAGTGCTACACAAACTGGTGGTGGACCCTCACAAATAAAAACAGACTCAAACCTGGACCCAAAATATGTTCTAGTTTTTAAAGTAGCAATATCACGCTATCCTTGAATAAACTTTATCTTGTAAAAAAAACTCTTTACATCATATTACGTGAAAAAGACTGGTCTTTCACGATAAACACGCGGCCGTGTAAATAAATAATCTAGGGGTTGCCAATGATTCCACCATCTCCGCAGCTTCAACACTATCAAAATACTCACATCATATTTTTAAATATTCAAGAATACGCAACTATCAAACAAGTTTAAACTAACCCTTAGCTTAGGGGTCGGTTAGGGGCCGAACATTCGGGCCCCTAAATATAAGGTATCTCTTTAGAGTTTAGGTGTCCCTTAAACGTTGGTGAAAATAAAACTTGCGATAAGTGATACTTAAATTGGCCTAGGGGCTCCTTAAAATTTAGGGGCCGTTGGTGAAAACGGGCACTAGAGAAATTACAATTAACTTCGTCGATCCAGGTGAATACTTGCACAATAACTTGAAAAATAGTATTATAAAAAGTTTAGAAAATTCTAAAGTTATACTGGAACATATATCGATTTTAGTAAACATAGCCGGAGTACCTATTTACAAAAGCTCCAAACAACAATTTTGGCCTGTATTGTGCAGTATTTTTGAAATGCCGCACTTAAGTCCTATTTTATTTGTGGAAATTATCTAGGTTCAGCTAAACCAAAAGATTTGCATGAATTTTTAAAAGTTTTTATTGAAGAAATGGACAGTATGCTTCACGATGGCATTAACATACGAAATAGAAAAAAAAGAGTGTCATTGAGATGCTTTGTTTGCGATTCTCCTGCCAGAGCTCAACTAGTTGATATGCGTAGTTTTCAGCTTTTCCTGGTTGGCACACGATACCATATTTAATTTTATAGTCCTCTTTCATCTTGCTGTCGTTTAATATTGCCTCTAAATTGGATAGTTCTTCGATATTTTGTATAGGTTTTAAACAAAATCGGTTATTATCAGGTGTTTTCTTCATAGCATCATTTAATTTAGTAACTTGTGGTTGATATTTTCCGGTTATAAAAGTATCCAATTTCACCGAAATGTGAACAATGGCCACCAATATGCTTTGCTGGCTTTCTAATACTTTTTTATAATTATATTTTAGTAATATCAGATCATTCAAAATTGCTTCCTGATTGACTGTAATTTAAATTTATTTCAAGTTTTTATCTGTTGGGCTATAATGTTGAAATTTTCAAGTTGCTTGGTTGGTCCAATAAGGTGTGGTGAGAGCGCTGGCAAGAGTTCTGTGGCTTCTTGTTCTGTTGTCGAACAATCCAACATTTCTGTCAACTGCATGTCAGCAATTTCGTACGACATACCTAATATTGTTCCTTTTAACAATGCAGTTTATTTTAGTCCAGTTTGATTGTGGAGTTAAATCTTCTATTTTACATAATTTTTTACTTTTTTTGTTCGGCCAGTATAACACTCCATGTTTTTCCCACTTAGATGGACGGATGCAAAGTTCTTGTTTATTTTGTTGTTCATTATAAGTTTGAATTATTTTGAAAGGCATTCTGAAAGCATGGTAAGACATAGTAAGTATTCAACAATTGAAAGAGCGAAAAATATAGAAGCAGCTACAAACGACCATCGTATTTTAGGGTTTTCAACGAGTTCTACGGATCCCTAAACAAATAACCATTAGTGTGGTTCGATATCTGCAGTAAGTACGAAATAAAAGTGATTGTAAAGACTTGAACTGCATTAGTGGTACAGGTATTACTTGGACCTTCAGAAGAGTGAAACTTAACGCTTTGACGCGCAGAGAGGAAGTATTAAGGTTGAAGTTGCAAGTTAAAGCTGCTTCTTCGCAGAATATTAGGTCTATTTACTCTAACTTTGATGACCTTCAATTAAATTTACATAATCTTAAAACAGATATTGATCTGTTAATACTAACTGAATGTAGGCTGAACTCAAATAAATCAATACCTCAAATAGCTAACTATAACTCGTTCTAAACTACAAATCATCTGAATAAGGCTGACGGAGTGGTCGCCTATATTAAAAACACACATATAAATAAAACAAGAGAAGTAAAGTTAGCTCACGCGTCTTGTTTAGAGATTCATGTTACGCCAGACCTTATAGTTATTGCGATTTATGGTTCCCCCTCAACTGCGGATGCGGACCAATTTATTAACTCCTTAAACAATCATCTAACTACCATTGCATCGTTAAAAAACTTAATAATCACTGGTGATATAAATATTAATCTGATATACAATCAAAATGAGAAATCACAGGAACGCACAAACAGACTTAACTATCTCAATATGTTAGCAATGCATGGTCTGCTCCCTAGTCACTCGCTCCCCACGAGAGACAAAACATGCCTTGACCATTTCATAATAAAACTCGAACCTGGCAGCCAAACTGCAACCATTGCTATTATCCACACTACAATTACTGACCACTTCATGACTTTCTTAAAAATCACAAACCAGACAAAATCAATAAGACACGCTAAAACAAAAACAGTTTTTAATTTGGAGAAGGGGCTAGAGCTTCTTAAAGCTAGTAATCTGTCAGACCTTTTAAAACTAAATAACCCTAACACGCTTACTAATAATCTAATCGAAATATTACAAAAGTGTATCACACTCAGTACAATTTCTATGAATATACCGGTGAAAAATAGATTCTTAAAACCATGGATGACTATTGGGTTATTGCGCTGTATACTGAATAGAAATTGTATGCAAAAGAGACTGAGGCTTGACCCATTCAACGAAGTACTAAAAATCACCTACAAAAGATATCGCAATTACTGTAATACCATTATTAGAAAGCAAAAACGTAAACATGACAGGGTTCAACTTTGTAAAGCTAACAAAAATCCAAAAAAAACCTGGGATATTATTAACAACATCACACAACGCAAGCCTAAAAAAACAAATAATTTGGAACTGCTAGAGCTATCTACTACCCCACAGAATTCTGTTGACAAGGTTAATGAGTACTTCTCGAACATAGGCAAACATCTCGCAAATGATATCTCAACTTCTCAGCCCTCAACAGGAAACAAAATCAAAATCAAAAGTCATTTATTCAAATTAAGCTGAGGATCAGCACTTTTCGAACGTCAAAATTACAAAAGACAGTCCCCCCAAAACGCCCACCCGTCGCGCACTTCCTAGTGCTTTAGCTGGGAAGAAGAAGTGGCCAACAAACTCCCCAGCAGCACAGCTGTCTGTCCAGTTAGAAGAACTTGATTCTATACAATGGTATATAGTAAAACATTAAGAGACACAAATTAAATTAAATGATTTGCTATATGCCAGCTAGCCAACCCAATATACCAACAAATAAAATGAAAACTATACTCAAGCATAAGCAAAAAAAAATATGTATATAGAAACATGGCTGCAAAAATAAAAAACTGGCATAAAGGGCGTTACATATGCAATGCTGAATGTTCATATAGCTGTTACGACCTGAGTTACAACTCGAGGCCACAAATGATAAACTAGGACCATCGACGTAAAATAAATTAAACAGGTAAGTAATATTAATAATAATATCAACATCAAAGTCAGCAAGACGACCAGTCACCACAAGCAGCACCCGTTCACGAGCATAACGCAAAGATCAGCCATTGCCCCCCTCGCCATATTTGAGGGAAGGCGGCAACCCGACCCCCGACGCTACCGCAAGCATTGACATCTAAGAGAGCATGACGAACTTGCTGCCGGTTGCTCAAGCAAGAATTGAATGATTACTTGTCGAGGTCGCTAGCAAACCACATTATGCAATACTAATTAAATAAAATTGGCATAAACAGGAAAAAAAATATGGAAACAATTATACTGAACCTATCACTAGGTACGCTAATACTGGAGAAAGAACATAAACATTGTCTTGAGTTAATCACAGCGACCAACTATTCTTATCATTTAAATAATCGTTGATGGAATAGTACGCCTTTTGACAAAGGTTGGATTTTACTTGAGCTTTAAACGCATTAAAAGGTAATTCTAGTAAAGAAGGTGGTAGCTTGTTGTAAAATGTTATACCAAGCCCAACAAATGAGTTATGCACCTTATGAAGCCGGTGAAAGGGAACACGTAGTTTGTCCTTACTTCTAGTGTTAACAGTGTGAATATCACTGTTTTTAGCGTATAAGTGTATATTTTGCCTAATATATAAGATGTTGGCGAAAATGAATTGTGATGACAGCGTAAGAATACCAATATCTTTAAAAAAGTCCCGTAGGGAAACTCTGGTACCTAGCTGGTAAATTGCTCGAACAGCTCGTTTCTGAAGGACAAAAATATTTTGAATATCAGCTGCAGTACCCCACAGTAGAATACCGTAAGACATAACGCTGTGGAAATAACTAAAATAGACTAACCGAGCTGTATCAACGTCAGTATATTGTCTTACTTTTCTGACGGCGTAGGCAGCTGAACTGAGCCTTCCCGCTAGGCTTGAAATATGTGGGCCCCACTGAAGTTTGCCATCCACTATTATGCCCAGAAAAACTGCCGAGTCTACAGTTTTAAGCACCTCTTTATCTAAGACGATGTTGGGACCTAGATTTCTAACATTCGGTAAGGCGAACTTTACGCATTTGGTTTTCTTGGCATTGAGAACTAGGTTATTTGCCGTAAACCAATCGGTAACCATTGAGAGTACACTGTTCACGTCGTCAAAATCTGGTCTGTTCCTGTTTACTTTAAAAATAAGAGATGTATCATCTGCAAACAGTACAACGTCACAAATACCCTTTAAAAAGAATGGTAAGTCATTGATGTACACTAAGAACAAGAATGGGCCGAGTATAGAGCCTTGAGGCACACCTAACTGAACCGGTAGCCCGGCAGACTTTACACCATTAATATCTACACATTGGAACCTATTATGTAAGTAAGAATTTATTACGTTTATAGCTTCGTTATGGACACCGTAATGACGTAGTTTACGCAAAAGCGTGTCATGGTGCACGCAATCAAAGGCTTTGGAGAGATCACAGAATACTCCGATAGCATTTTGCGAGTTCTCCCATGCGTTAAAAATGTGTTTCAAGAGAGCAACACCCGCATCTGTAGTTGAACGACCTTTTGTAAAGCCATATTGCTCATTATGAAGGAGGCTATTTAAATTAAAATGTCTTAGCAACTGCTTGAGGATTAACTTTTCAAATATTTTGCTAAATGCAGGTAAGATAGAAATAGGCCTAAAATTAGAAACGTCATTTTTATTACCTGATTTAAATAATGGTATGACTTTGCTACTCTTCATGAGGTCAGGAAAAGTTCCGACATCAACACATTTATTAAAAGTAACAGCTAAATAGGGGGCTACGATGTCTATTATATTACTTAATAGTTTGATGGAAATGCCCCAGAAATCACCAGTGTTTTTAGACTTAAGTGTGTTAAAAACATTAACTACATCACAAACAATACCAATCCTGCCCTTTCCTTGACTGACAATCCTTTGGCCTCATCTTTAGTTCTTCTCGACACAGACACCGACGAAGTTCGAACCACTCTAATGAGTTTGAAAGCAGATAGTGCTCCTGGCTAGGACAAAATACAAGTCAACTTTCTTAAAGCCGCACATGAACAAATTACACCAATTTTAACCCACCTAATTAATTTATGCTTCAAACAAGGACTTTTCCAAGACGCATTGAAGGTAGCCCTAATAACGCCTGTGTACAAGTCTGGGGTCAGGACTGACCCGTCAAATTATAGGCCGATTTCAGTCCTACCGTCCATTTCAAAAATCCTTGAGAGACTTATAAACTCACGTCTAATTAAATTCCTCTCCGAATATAAAATACTGTCGCCTTCTCAATTTGGGTTTAGACAAGGAAAGTCTACCGAGGATGCAGTTTTGTCACTAACTTCTGCTCTGGTAGATGGCGTGGATAATGGAGGCAAGTGTCTAGCTGTTTTTCTTGACTTAAAAAAGGCCTTGGACACAGTGTCTGTCCCCATACTTTTACACAGGCTAGAAACCATCGGCATAAGAGGACTCCCTTTTGAACTTTTAAAATCTTACTTGAGCAACCGCAAGCAAACAGTCAAAATTGCGAAGTACACTAGCTCCGAGTCAACCGTTACTTTCGGAGTGGGTCAGGGCAGTGTACTTGGACCGACCTTATTCCTTATCTACATTAATAACCTATGTAATATGCAGATCGAGGGCGGGCTCATATTCTCTTACGCCGACGATACTGCCATTGTCTTCTCTGCTAAGACTTGGGCAAATGTTAGAAGGTTGACCGAATGTGGCCTGGCAAAGAGAGCAGCTTGGCTAAATCATAGTCTCCTCACACTTAATGCCTCCAAATCGAACTACATCTGCTTTACAAAGTATAACAACTCGCAACCGTCACAAGAATTCCAAATTAAACTCCACAACTGTTCCAACCCACCAACTCCCGACTGCTCATGTATAAAAATTGACAGGTTACAGCATACAAAGTATCTAGGTGTTATAATTGACCAGCGCCTGTCCTGGCACATGCACACCAAACTTGTTATGAAAAGGGTTAGGAAAATGATATGGACTTTTAAAACACTGCGACATAGTGCTCCAAAGCAACTCCTGAAGCAAGTATACGTATCTTTGGCCTAATCGATCCTTACGTACTGTTTGTCATGCTGGGGAGGGACAACAAAAATCAAATTTTTAGAGCTTGAGAGGGCGCAGAGAACTTTGCTTAAGGTCATGTCCTTTAAACCCTATAGATTCCCTACCGAAAGCCTCTATATATTATCTGACCTTTTGTCCGTAAGAAAACTGTACTTGCTTCAAATCATACTAAGAAAACACACATCCCTCCCGTATAATCCCTCTAAGCCTAGAAGCAGAAGGAGCTTCTTAGCTGCTCCAACTGTCAAGGTTAGATCTCTCTCAAGGCAATCTTCCTACCTGTACAACTTGATAAATAAAGAACTACATATATATCCCATGAAGCTCCGAGACTGTAAAAAAGTTGTAACTGACTGGCTAAAGAATAAAACCTACGAGGATGTAGAGTCTATTGTAACTACGCTTCAATAACCAAATTATTTACATTCGGTTTGTTGTGTGCATGGTTAGTGAAAGAAGATTTAATTGACTTCTTGCGATCCCAAGACATTGTCGCAGGGCTAACCTAACCTACATTAACCCACAATTTGTTCAACCGATTTGGCGTGATAGCGTAACAAGCAAACAATCAAACAATCAAATAAATGATCAATCACATTCGTATTTATAATATTAGACTGGATATTATTACAGGAGAACTAAATACGCTAATTTAAAAAAAAAAAAAACTGACACACACCACACCCTCACTCTTCACACTCTCACCCACACTCACACATATCACACGTTCACGCGCGTTTTGGCCCATTCTATGCACTACGCTCATTCATTTACAGTGCTGTTTGTATAATTTTAAGTTACCCATTTACTTTTAGTTTTGCATGTTTGCATGTTTACATTGTCTACACTTCAATTGCATAAGATAATGATAAGTGGAAGCACGGAGTCTCCTAACACAAGCAATTCCTTGCTTAAAAGGTGATCTCCAATAACATGTATCGAAATGCCCTTTGTAATAATTGAAATAAACAATTTTATTTATTTATTATTTATTTACTTCTCAAAGACGACATGTTTACAAGACAATTATTTATCATTACTTGAGAAATTTATAGGTTTTTACCACAATTTGTAGTAAATTATAACTAAAAATAGAACCAGCAACTTACTAAATACAAATGTAGTCAAGTATGTAATTTCAATATCTTGTAGGTATGTGATATAATAATATTTATATAATAATATTTTACATATTTTACAATATTCTGAGGTAATTATTGAGGCGCGTTAAAAATACTCCAATAATGTCAACTATATGCACGATAAACTGATCTGCGTTTTTATCCACTTGCATATAATATCTACAAAATATAGCTCAAAAACACTTACCTTCACTTCACTTATTATTTATTTGTATTCAGTAATGTCTGACTCAGGAACAACAGATGTATTTAATAAATGGGAGACAAGGTGAATGATCAGTGATACTTTATTCGTTCAGTTAAACATGTCATTCATTCAATAAGCGCCACAAGAGCTTTAGTGTGGTGTTAATTATTAGTTGCAGCTCCTGTAGCGCTTTTATGCCACTATTATGAAGTTCTAATGGAACTGTAGATTGCAAAAAGTTGTGCCCCTTTGGCTGCAAAGCCGCTGCATAAGGTCTGCAGTGCATGCTGTGGCGCTTGAGCTTGGCGCCTTTGGGAATAATCGGATTAGCTCCAAAGGTCTTAAGCAACAGTTTTGTGCTAGTTGGGAAGACCTCTGACATATGCCGCTTGTAGTATGGACATCTGTGTTTTGTAGTATTTAGATAGTCAAGTTTCAGTTTTGTTTTGACTCTGTATCTGACATACACACAATCCGCTTGTGATATTTTTATGTGTTGTGTACACAATATCTGAATCACCAAAAAAACACCATTTTATTATACGGAATGTGTGTCTCTTTTCAGAGTGCCCAGTTTTTTGCGACAGACATATATGCAGTAAGAACATCATCATCAGCCTATAGCAGTCCACTGCTGGACATAGGCCTCCCCAATTGCACGCCATTCAGCTCGATTTTCGGCAACTCTCATCCATATGCTACCAGCCACCCTGCGAAGATCGTCGCTCCACCTAGCCTGAGGGCGTCCTACCTTACGTTTGCCAATTCGCGGTCTCCACTCAAGAACACGTCTACCCCAACGGTCATCGGTTCGACAGCTAATGTGGCCAGCCCATTGCCACTTCAGCTTGCTAATCCTATGAGCTATGTCGACAACTTTGGTTCTCTGCCGGATCACCTCATTCCGGATTCTGTCCCTCAGAGATACTCCAAGCATAGCTCGTTCCATAGCTCGCTGAGCGACTTTAAATTTGTGGACCAGCCGTACCGTGAGTGTCCACGTTTCGGCTCCGTAGGTCATAACAGGTAGGACGCACTGGTTGAAGACTTTCGTCTTTAGGCTCCGTGGAATACGCGACGAGAAGACTCGACGAAGCTTCCCAAATGCTGCCCAGCCCAGCTGAATTCTCCTGTTAGCCTCCGTCTCAAGGTTGTTCTTACCAAACTGCAGAGTTTACCCGAGGTAAACGTATTCTCGAACAACCTTGAGGGCACCGCCATTGACCGCAATCGGTCCCGGAGTTGCGTGATCGTTGAACACAACCTGTGTTTTGTCCAAGTTCATCCGGAGACCAATGCGTACAGAAGAATCAACTAGGCAGTCCAGCATCTGCTGCAAGTCCTGCAGCAATTCCGCCAGTATGATGATGTCGTCTGCAAATCTCAAGTGTGAGATGTACTCGCCGTTTATGTTGATTCCGCGTCCACTCCAGTTTAGCGTCTTGAACACATCCTCCACTGCCTTAGTGAACAATTTTGGGGAGATTACGTCCCCTTGTCTCACTACTCGACGCAGGGCGATGTGTTCAGTTTGCCGGTCCTGAGTTTGGAGTCCTTTGGACGGTCATTGAGGCGTTTTAATGTTGCAGTAAGAACAAATGCGACGATTTAAATCTTTGCCCTTGACGAACTGTACTTACTATTGCTCGTTATTTAAATTTTCAAACGTAAAAAAAAGAATAAAGCTATCAAACAGTTAACTAAGAATAATAAAAACACACTTTATTTTACTCTAACAACAAATGAAACGTGCGTCAACATAACACAAAAAACAATAAAATTTCATTTTACGTTCAGAAGTCTTAAGTATGAAGCGGGTAGGACCGTACGGAACACCTTCCAAGTCCCAATGGGGTAATATATTTTCAAGTTGGCTCATTAATTAATTGGCGTCTACCACGATGGGCCGCGTGCTTTTTACGATGATAATAAAATTGTCTCACTGTGGGTAGCTTCATTATCTGATAGTCCTGTTTGGATGAAGGTATTCTTAACACGGAGGAAGGAAACACTTGATGTTACAAGTTGCTTTAGTCATTAGAGGAGAGTGCAAGATTATTAGGAGAATCTGAAACGCAATTGTAGAGAACATTACTCTATAGACATTAAAGTGAATTCATGGAAAATATGCCTTGGTACTTATGATGGTCTAGACCTACCACAACCGTCAATATCATTCCATATTTGAGTAGGTTTAACTAACTAAAGCTGGTTTTTTAATCCCAAATACTAATCTGACATATCAAGTATTTAACGTGTGCTTTTTTATTATGTATAGGTAGATGTTTGGCATTACATCTGTCAAATTAGTATCTGGGTTTAAAAAACGAACTTTAATCATAGAGAATATATCAGGATCATCATTATTTTTAACAAAGTTTGCGGAATGTAACAGTTATCAATACCTAAAAGAGATTATTTCGTTTCAAGACTGCAGAATTGAGAAGCTACTAGATAGAATATTTAAAAACTCATTCACATTTTCTTTGTTTCTAAACGTCCCTTTATCCTGTTTTTATCTCGTAGTATAATCTTGTCTCATTATCATTTCAGCCTAAAGACGTCTACTGCAGATCAGTTCTGAGCTTCTCGCATTCAGCGGATTCCTGCGGCCTGCACAAGATGATCGGTCCACCTTGTGGGAGGTTACGTCGCGTCGCCGTCGCTACGAATATCTGTTTAATTACACAATATTTTCTCCTAACAAAACAAACAGCAATACATCCCGTACTTACTTTACGTATATTTAATTGCAAGCAACTGTTCGCAATTACAGTTCCTAGGCCAATTCAGTTTACGATCGAGCCTCCGTTCGAGGCTTTTCGACGCCGCAATCACTTTTACGAGGCTTTTTGTCAGAAATTTGCCATTTTATTGCTGAGTCGAATAAGTTTGTGCGCCTCGTTGACGGTAAATGGTTGTGCGTTGGTATCGATGTTGATTTTCTGGGCGGTTGTGTCTAAATTGTTACTTACGACTTGAAATTGGAGTACTTATTTGGGAATGTCAATCTCGCGGACTTATGGGCCACGACCAAGACTGATCGTGGTCGCGATTGCAGAATCTTCGACAAAGAAGAACGTTAATTTTGATTCAAGATGCTTATAGAATTAGTCTTGTAGACAATTAAAAAACATCACAAGATCATGATGCTATCATCTGCATGAAAAATCTCTACCTCAAGTTGACCATCGAACCTATTTCAGAAGTTCTAGGAATGTACGTGTTTTCGTAAACCATTTTAATGTTTGTCACCACTGATTTTATCCCTTCCAAATCAAACCCCTTTAAACAAAGATCACGTGCCATGTCCCAGGGTGCGTTCCCACCACAACACCCCTTAAGTCAGGAACTGAGGAGCGCCACAGTTCGTCTTCCACTTTTAATAGCGGGGAGCGCGCGTCGAATGTAAATCACCATCCGACCACATTTGCCAACACCTGACTATTTACGTTATTCTCCTCGTCTCCATTCCTCCCAAAATTTTATAACTTTCCAAACTTCCCGAGACGAAATTGTACGCACGTTTTCGAAATAATTCGCACTTAAAATGGCGCCATTTGAATTTGAAATAAGTAATAGCCAAACTTGTTGTTATAATTACTTTTATTTTGTAACAATAATAATATTGTTTAAGTATTGGGATATAAATATAACAATGTTCTTAAGTAAAATGTAGATAATAATAATAACAAAATATTTTATAAATAATATTAACTGAATTTATTTCAGGTACATGATCTATTTACACCTAAAGTTGTGTTTAGAAAATGAAACAATTTATGTTTTCTAAATGACGCGATATGAACTTATATTTATAAATACATTGAATACAGCCAATGCTGGTTGTTGTATATTACTCCCTAGTTTTAAAGTTACATCATTATTTGAGAAAGTGATTCTATGGATCTATTTGTTGATAGCTTTTTAACTTTTGTAGCTTCTGTAGCTGCTGTCTAGCTGTGTCAACTTTTTTTTTTACTTGAATATGGGGCTTTTAGTTAACTTATACGTGTGCAGTTTCTTGTATCTATTTTATTTAATTTTTCAGAATGTGCGTTTTGTTCGTGCAGAATGAACAATTTTTCTTTCATGTTTGTTTTTCTTTCTTCTATGATTTTATATTATTATAATTTATGGCAGCCTGTTAAAGTTCCAGTAAAAAAAAAAAAATTATAAGTATTTTTTTTTAAATGTTTTCTAATTGAATGCAAATTATGGCGTTGCTTTGCAGCTTCAAAATCAGAACTATTTTTTTTACCAGGCTGTTTAAGCCTTTGAAAGGAATACAAAGATATTATATAAGTGATTAAAATTATTGTTTTATACATGTTAATTGTGCAAGCTAAGTACAAAAATTGTGCATTGGCAGCCCTGCTCAGAAAATGTTGGCAATAACTTACGTAGATTATAAATTTAATACTGTTATTCAGTGAAATCACATAGATATAAAACACTCTTCCTATGTAAAATTATTAAAATTGTTGCTAATTAAATTAATTGTTAAACAATTTGACTACCAACTTAAATTGCCCGAACGTACAGACGCCAGCACATCATGCTACTACAATCTGTCAAATTTCTTTGATAGATTTTAAAGTTTATCGCTAAAGCATTAGGTTCAAGGTGGATTGGGAGAATTTGACATTTCGGGTACCTTGATGTGCTGGCGTCTATAAAATAGATACAGATAAAAAACCCTTTGTCTCTTGACTTTGATTCTACTTTGTAATACGGTGATTTTAATAATTGTAATCCTTAACAAAACATGGAAATTTCACGATATAATTGACATACTTATTTTTTTTAGGTTTTTTAAACATGGTTCATGAAGGGAGATTATCTGCTATTTCGTGTCTGGTTTTTTGATAACAATATCAATAAATACCTACTACAAATAGTCAAGAGACTGTTGATTCGTCTTTTAATAATAATTAAGTAGCTAGAAATAATAAAAAATTAATAAGATCTTATACACATTGGATTGTTGCAGCTAATTCGAGTATATTCAATAATGATAATAATTAATACTTATCTTAACAAAACCTTCACCATAAAAGAAAAAACGACATTATAAACAGCTAGATTTGTTTTACTGAAGACCAGTCCATAATATAATAGAGACAATATTACTTTTCAAGATTGAGATTATAAAATGTCGTAAAATTATATAAAAAACTTTATGGTTTTAAATTTTGCTGCAATTAAGTACGCTAAAATACTGTCACATTTTAATTAAGTACTTAAAAATCTAAACAAGAATATAATTTAATTACTCTTAAACTAAGTACAAGTTTAAGTCATAAAAATTGTACAATTTACTATTAAAATAAAAAGTAACAGCCAACAAGGATCTACTTATCACGTAAGAAAAATCTTAATAATTTAGAACCTAATGTTAGTAACGCAGTTTTAACTAATTTGTTTAATAAATATATTTATATCCTATTTTTTTTTCTTTTTTGTAAATTTTTACAAATAATTTACTTGGCACCATAAGTACTTAGTTTATAAAACTTTTTGTATATTTACAAAACATTTTTTATATTTACAAAACATTTTGTATATTTACAAAATATAGGTACAGTTACATTTTAAATACAATAATGTATATGAAATGTACTACTTAAAGTACGTATTTCTTATTGTCTCACATTGTCTTGGCATTGGTGTAAAATTGTAAATGACCAATGTATCCACATCCAGTGACATATTAAATTGCCTGCAAGCTGCGCAAATATTTACTGCACAATATATTTGTATAAGTACTATTAACTAACTAGTGTCTTGGTCCCCTTCTCGTGAATATTCAATTCGTGAATGCCACATACGTATTACACTTTATAAATCAACACTTTATCACATAGGTGCCGCCAAAAATACCTTTAAGATGGATTCGGCAAGGTGACCCGTGAAATTAAAATTTTCTTCCGGATTTTTTTTCAAATTTGCGGAACAGTGCCAGGCTATATATTGAACAAAAATATGATTCGCGGCTGTAATACGTATGTATTTATAGTATTATTTTCATTACATTCATCAACTATTGTATTCAATTTAACCCTCTCGAGTTAATTTCATACATTGAATGGCAATTTCATGAAAAATTAACTCTCGGTAAGAAAATTAGAATTTGGCGGGCTACCCTGGTGGTTTCCCCTTAAGAACGGAATGACTTCATTAAGCCTAGATACTTTTTTATTGACATTTCCACAAAAATTAAGTCTTAACCAAATGTCTTGACCACCCACGGTTCTGTATTCAAAAGGCACATATCAATAATAAATTATATTTCATACAAAGAAAGGTTCGATTTTTATTGGTTCTGTTTTGCCGTCATGGAAATCTGACATTCCATCAGTGTTTGACGTTAACTCAAACCCCGAAGATTTAAATCCTTAGATTCGCCCTCATCGTACAAAAGCGCAAAAAAGTGTCCATACTATTCTTAGTACCGAGTGACCTCACACATTATTAAATTGCATTTCCATGATTAAGTGCATCCACTGCGTCATTATAATGTCAGAAGTCTTTAAACGAATCAGACGCCATAGGGCGAATTGAACGATTTAAATCTTTGACGCTGTCACTATTTTCATGACAGGTCACTGCGGCCATTAGTGTCGGCCACCACTCTTCTGGGAAATCGTAGATTAAGTAAGCCGCTTTCTTATCCAAAATAGAATTACGTTAATTGTTAACTTTAATACAAAAATCACTGTGCGACTCGAGAAATATCTTCGTCACGATGAATAAAAAATATACAAAAAGTTGTAGTATCTGCTTGCCTCACCTACTCGTCTCGCCATTTATTTCGATCTGAAAAAAGAGAAAAAGATATTTATTATTTCAGTCCAAAATAAGCCGTAAATATTTTCTCCATGTGATTTAATTAATTCAGTTTTTATTTCACTAAACAGTGATAAAAGATTTTCTGAGCTCATTTTAGTGTTAGTATTTATGGAATAGCAACCTTTAGTTTTGTGTTTCGTAATATGAACATTTTCACAGGCGTGTATCCTGTCTATTTAATTGAATCTATTATTCTGATTCGATAGACGTGAGAGGTTACACCCTTTAGGTAGACAAGATGTTAGAAATAAATAGGTACCTAATACAAAATATAGCGGTTTTACATAAAAATAAAACCGATATTATGTGCCGAGAGGGAAAACATACAGCATTGTTTATGAAGAAGCATAGTGTACTTATCCTTTTTCGCGCGGTCAATAGTACGGATACTTTAGTTCAACCTAAAATACTAGGTGGCGTAACTATCGCCGACGTTGAATTTACTCTGTGCCAGCTAGGACGCGGGAACCGCTGTCACTTTTCGAGTTCATAGTCTTCACCAGGAAGAACTTCCTACAATGCTGTATGTTTTCCCTCTCGGCACATAATATCGGTTTTATTTTTATGTAAAACCGCTATATTGATGTGCCTCCGGAAAACATACAGCATTGTTTATGAAGACGTGTTTGTTATCTGCTGGTGAAATATTACAAGTATAACACAACGCTATGATGATTATGAAATGTTTATTCTGAGATTTAAGTAGTTACAGTATCACTTACTGATTTATATTGTTACATTTATAACACAATAATGTATTTTACGATATATTCTAAATTAAATAAAAATATAATTAAAAATATCATCTTTACAGTTAAGTGATGATAATAATCAATTTAGATGTTCCACGAATACATAAAATCGTCTAGGTTAGTGGCGATTGGTTAAATAATGATTACTTACAAAATATTCAAGACATTCTTTTTCTTGTAAATTACTTAGAAGTAAATGTATTGAAAAATGGATTACGACTGTCTTTGTGGAGATCTATTTCGCGACAGTAATGATTAAAGAAGGTGTTGGACGATTTCCAATTACCCCGTGATAAAATATCATCAAGTGGTTGATTATCTAACCAATTTAGAGAAGCTACTGCTGACCTGCAGCTTCCCGGAGTTGCAAAAATTCCACTATCTCTGAGAACTGTGCGAACCCAATTCCCGATTACAGTGCGTGAGGCAGCTTTTGTTTTACTGAGTACAGTGATAAAAAGATTGTTCAAATTGGTAACTTCAGATCTCTTAAGTACCGTTTTTTCGATTAAAAGCCTAACTAAAGTGACAGGACATATGTTTTTATCACTGTGTTGTGAAAGTTTCCAAGCGGACTGTCGATAATAGTGTGTATCGGTTTTAGATCCAAATGCAGGTATTAAATAGATATTATCGCCATCATCCAAGAAGCTGTCATTTGAGATTTTGAGCAAAGTTAGGTCATGAACCCTACGGCCTGATGCCAGCAATAAAACTGTGGCTGTTCTACGTGCTAAATCAAACAATGTGTCTTTAGGTGCATTTGATGACAGCCAGTTTAGTACAGTACGTGGATCCCACGTGAGCGGTGGCCGTACTTCTTTAGGTTTGGCAACTCCTATCGCCTTAAGGGTATGTTTTATTAAAAAATTTGAAAATGTTTTTTGTTCCACATAAGGGCCACAAAATGTTAAGACTGCCGATTTGTGAACTAGGATAGTACTGTAAGATAAATTCTGTTTTAGAAAAAGAAACATTAGAAATTTTGCGATGTCAGCAGGTTGAGGATATTTTGGGTTTACTTGATTGTTGGAGCACCATCTCAGCCACCGTCTAAGTGGTGACAAATAGGTTGATAAAGTTGAACGTCGCCAGCTCTTCTTGAGTAGTTCTTTTTCCTGCATAGACCAGTCTTTTATTTGGGCACCCCACCCCCAATTTTCCAAACTTTCAGGGTCAATGTCTGTACCTGTGGGGGAGGCTGCGATGTTGTAACATCTATCATGGTCTTCGATAGGTTCAGGAGTTCGTGAGGGTGGTCTAGAGCTCTGGATTTCAGGTCTTGAAGCCAGAAGGCTCGAGGCCACTCCGGGGCCACTAGCAAGTAAATTCCCGTTGCGTTGTTCAGATGTGCCAGAACTCTGGGCAGCAAACTGGGAGGAGGAAACACCCACGCTAGCCGATGGTTCCATCTTCTGCTGAAGGCATCTATATAGTTTGCTGATCGATCTTTGCAGTCTAATGAGACATATTTTTTTACTACCGCGGTGCTTTGTGTCGCAAACAAGTCTATTTCTGGAAGCCCCCACTTCCGAAAAACTTCCGCTGTTGCTCGAGGTAGAAGATGCCATTCCGCGGGTGGTTTTCCTCGTGATAGCCTGTCCGCTATTACGTTGTATCTGCCTGGCAGGTAGTGGGCTGATAGGGTTATGTTGAACTTGTCCGTAAGACGTAATAGTTTGAAAGTTAGGGCTAGTAACCCTATCGATCTGGTTCCTCCCTCCTTTCGAATATATGCAATCAGGGTTCGATTGTCTGACTGAATCAGCACGTGTGACTTCTGCAACGTCTTTGTATTCATTTTGATTGCCGCTATTACTGCATATAGCTCCTTTTTGTTGCAGTGCCATCTTCGTTGGTGAGTTGCCCAAGCACCTGACATTGGAATCCCGTCTATGTGGGCACCCCAACCCCAATCTGAAGCGTCCGTCGCAAGGAAATGGGTAGCAGGTTTTTTGTGTATGGGCAATGTGTGGCTTGTGGCTCCCCGCCACCACATTATCTCTTGACGCACAACTCGAGGCAGTAGCTGTTTTTGACGAGGTCGTGTTTTGTTGTAGTGTCGCAGAAATATTTGCAGTTTGCGACAGTGTAGTCTCCCTCGGGGAACGACAAAGTTGGCGAAGTTTAAGCGCCCCAGCAGACTTTGCAGTTCCCGAAGGTTTATGTGACTTTTCAACAACGACCGGTCTAGTGTGCAGTTTATGCTTTGTTTCCTTTTTACTGGTAGGGACATTGTATTTACAGCTGTTTGCCAACGTATGCCAAGGTATTCCAAATCTTGAGTTGGCACCAATACAGATTTTTGGCGATTGATATGCCAGCCAAGTGCCTCACGGCTTCCGCAGCCTGAAGACATAACTTGGAATGGTCTTGATTGACCAGAAGGAAGTCGTCTAGGTAGACTAGCACTCGACATCCCTTCGCACGCAAGGTCTCCGCGACCCAGCATGTTACTGATGAAAATAGGTGGGGTGCTGACGCCAGTCCGAACGGTAAACATGTCATCTCGTATAACTGGTCTTTGTAGCTGATCCTTAAGAAAGGTCGGTGCGACTTTGCTGCCTGCAGGTGAAAGTAAGCCTGGGATATATCTATTTTTATCATCCAGTCTCCAGGCTGGAGAAAATCTGGGACTGAAGCGTGAGAGATCAGACGAAACTGTTTCGTTTTGATGAACTTGTTCAATTCTCGGAGATCGAAAATTGGGCGCATAGATCCATCGCTTTTCTTCCGCAGAAAAAGCTTGGAGATAAAACTGGGCGTTTTCTTGGAAACTAGTCTCAAGACACCTTGATCTAGTAGATCTTTGACTGTTTGAGACATTGCAGGGGATGGCGTGGTTGCATATTGCATCATAATCCTTCTTGTTGGCATTAACAGAGGTGGTTTTTTGTAAAGGGGTATACGGAACTTCGAAATTGCAGAAACTATGAATTTGTTTGCACGAAGTGCTTGCCAACGGTTTTTGAACAAAGCTAAACAACCTCCCCTGAAATGTGTCGGGTAGTCACTTTTTCCCGTCTTTGTTTCGAAATGAGTAATTTTTTGTTGGTTTGAAACCGTCGCCTTTCCCTTTGTACGTTTGTTTCGTTTGTTGTTTTTTGTAGGTGTCTCGAAAATTATAATTTTTATTATTTTGTGCCTGAGGAACGTATTTGGAGGTAGACGGTGTTGGTTCTTTGTATTTGGTTTTCAGTTGCTCCTTAGTTTTGTGTGTTTGTGTTGGTGATAACCAGAAATGAGGCCCTCCGAGGGACTGAATAAGGGACAAAAGTTTTGTCTTGTCAAATAAAAACTCTTCGCTTGGAGGTATATTATTTAGCGCAGCTTGAATGTTTTTATTCGGAATTTCGCAAATTATTCTTTTACGTCTCATTTCAATACACTCGGCCCGTTTACCGCAAATTATTTGTAATGTTTGTTCAAATAATTTATAAGATGACGACTCGTTGCCGAATGTTTCAGAAATTTTATTATAAAGGTTATCGGATCTTAGCTCGGCAGGGTTATTGTGAGCCCAGTCAATGATGCCCTGCAAGCCAGACTGCAACAGTTCCCTTTGATGTAACACGGCGTTGGTAGTCGCAGCCATGATTTCCTCTGTTGAGGCCAAGAAATCTTTTCCTTTGTTTAGACAACACAGTTCATCGTTAATTTTTAAATTGCAAAATCCCGGAAACGCGAGCATGTCTTCCAATGTTTTCTTATAACGGATATGTTGCCACGTGGGGCTGTTAAAATGCTGCAAACTTATTAATTGGCGTAACCGTTTTTCATTAGCTGATTTAAGAATTTTTCTATCATCAAAACTAGTTTTACAGGCGCCCAAATCCAATGACCTAGGCGTTTCTGTTGATGGATTAGTCAAAAAGTCATTATTGATAATTCCTGCTTGTTCAATTATGTCACTTGTATTTGCAGTAGTACTCGGTACGTATTGTTGGTGCATTATAAAGTTTGTAAGAAAACTGACCTGGTTGTATAACGCGTCGATCCGAGGATCGACCGTTACCTGAGCATCCCGCTTAAATTTCTTGCGAGGAGGTTCCGCTCGTTCGGCTTCGCTGTCTGATGAACTGCTAGCGCACGAGGAATCCTCCTTTTCTTGTTCTTGATCCCTCTCGGAAGTCGGCGAGTTCGAAACGATCGACCGATTGGCCCCGGCGGTGGCCTCATCGGGTTCGTTACTCGGCGCGGGATTCATAACGAAAAAACCGTTATTTTAATGAAAAGCTTGAAAATACAACTAATTATTAATGTATTACTCAATTGTTGAACACTATAACGAATAATTTTTTTAAATGGTTAAGCGATTAAGTAAATATTTTTAGATTTCGACCGCACGCGGCGAAAGTACACAACGCTATGAACTCGAAAAGTGACAGCGGTTCCCGCGTCCTAGCTGGCACAGAGTAAATTCAACGTCGGCGATAGTTACGCCACCTAGTATTTTAGGTTGAACTAAAGTATCCGTACTATTGACCGCGCGAAAAAGGATAAGTACACTATGCTTCTTCATAAACAATGCTGTATGTTTTCCGGAGGCACATCAATCAATATTAATCGAAAGCTGCAAAAGAAAGCCGACAAATCGGCAACCATTCATTTAAACATTACAACACTTACATTTTCTGAGCAGCTGCTCAAACAACAATAACGATAAATAAGACAATAAAATATCGGATATAATGAAACGGGATAATAACAAGAATTAATCCATCGTAACATTAATACCAATAATACAGCGATGTCAGATAATGTTAGCATTCTTTATGAATTCAATGATAACAAAATGTAATACAACACGACTAAGCAATTAAGGCATCATGATATATGGACTTAAGAGCATCCAGTGCTCACGGGCAGCTATGTTTTTAAAGGTGACGTCTTTAACTGACGTCAAGAGCTGAATTAATTATTTTCGATACCGATTAACCACCCATCAAATTAATGGTTTTGTTATCTTTTATTACAGTCAGGGAAAGAGAGGCAAATATAATATTTAACTGGTTTTTTCGTGGTACTTTCCTAAATGATTTTGTTTTCAGTTGCTGAGGACACTTTTCTTCATCTCTTAGCGAATTATGAGAATATCTCTAGTTTGTTTTCACTCATTACTAAAACATATTTTTAAGGTCTTTGCGACAATTTTGTAAGTTTGGGTTTCCTGCTAGATTAAATCATCATCATCTGTCTAGCCTTTTCCCAAGTTTCAGTTTCCAGTTTACCCGGATGCAGGTAGGAGGATACCAGTATTTTACGTGAAGCGAATGCCTATCTGACCTCGACAACCCAGTTACTGCGCCACACGATAGCAATTGGTAAGACTGGTTGTCAGACTTTCAGGGTTCTGACGACCCGTAAGGACTGTCAAAGATTCACGAATGACAGCCGGAACTAAAGGTTTAACTTGCTTTCCGAAGCATGGAGGGGCTGTTTTTTTTGGATGGGAAATCATCAAATGACTTCTCCCGCTCTGGGCGGAGCGGGAGGGCGTGTCAGACTTTTACTGACTAAAACCCACCCGTGTTCCTTCAGTTGCCCATGTGCCAGGGTCACGGTATCTCTTTCGAACAATCACGCGACCCCGGCAGGCATCGGTCCTAGCAGACCCCTTCAGTACTGCTGACATCTCTTTGAGGCGCGCGTGGAACACTACGCGCCGTCGACCCGAGCCTGGTCCTTACTGGGCGGCGAGCTACCCATTGCTCGCCACCCGCAAGCTCGCGCCTACGGTGGCCGGGAGTCCGCAATCGACTCCCGGCGCCTGGGGCGTCTCCTCCTGCGGCGGCTAGGGACGTGAGGGCGCAGAGACTGCCACTCCCTCACGCGCCCCGCCTCCTCCTTCGCGAGCATTACTGCTTCGCAGAAGGAGGTGACGGCTTCCCATGCCTTCTCGCTCCGTACCATGGCTCGCACAAGAGCCGGACGCGAGAGGTCGCCGCCGCCGATCGCCTCCACGAGGACACGGCGGTGTTCCGCCCAGGCAGGGCACACTTCCACCGTATGCTCCACCGTGTCCTCTAGACGATCCTCACAATGGAAACACCCGGGCGTTTCCTCCCGCTTTATCCTGAACAGGAACCTACCGAAGCACCTATGCCCGGTGAGAACCTGCGTCAGGCGGAAGGTGAGGACGCCGTGGCGCCTCTCTATCCACTCCTCAAAGAGGGGACTTACCGCCGCAATTGTGGCGTGCCCTGCTCTGGGTTGCGACAATCGTACCCGCCATGTCGCCATGAGATCCTGCCGGAGCTCTGTCCGCCGTGCCACGATTTGTCGCGGCAGCGGAGTTTCGCCCTGGCGTTTCACATCCTCGCGCCACTCCCACATGTGGGCGAGGACCTTTGCCTCCAGATCCCATGGCGGCACTCCGGCAAGGAGGCTCGCCGCCTTGCAGGAGACCGCGCGGTATCCCCGGATTAACCGAATGGCCATGACCCTCTGGGCCGCACTCAAGCGGCGCGCTGGGCGCAGCCTCAATGAGGGCGCCCACACCGGTGCCCCGTAGAGGGCCATGGACCGCACGACCCCCGTGTAGAGCCTCCGGAAGGAGGCATTTGGACCTCCCAGATTGGGCAGGAGCCGCTTTAAGGCAGCCCCAGCCCGCTCCAGTCTGGGAGCCAAACGTCGGAAGTGCTCGACGAAGTTCCACCGGCTGTCGAGGACAAGTCCCAGGTACTTCATCGTCCACTCGACGCTGATGTGAACCCCTCCCACCGTGAGTTGGGAACCCGTAGGTGGCGCGTTCCGAGGACCATGAAAACCCATGGCCTCAGACTTGTGCAAGGCCACCTCGAGTCCCAATTGCCGGATTCTTTCGACGATTGTCGCAACCTCGCGTGTCATTATTTCGGCCGCCGCGCGCCGCCTCGTGCGACCTCCCCTACGCCAGGACCAGCGTGTCGTCAGCGTAGCAAACTACGCTGACGCCGTTAGGGAGGTCGGCGCGCAGCACCCAGTCGTACCCGATGTCCCACAGATCCGGAGGGCGGATACGGAGCCTGCAGTGCCTGGTGTACCGGCATCGTGCCGCAACGCACGCCTCGCGCGACGCTGTCAGCTGCGGCGACCACCAGTACACCTGGCGCCAAGCCCGTCCTGGCTGGACTCAGGGCATAGCCACGTCACAAATCTCGGACATGGCCTCCCGGAACCACTCTGCCTCGTCATTTATGTTAGCAGGCCTGTCCGGTGGTGACACCCAGGCCTGCACGATCGAGGCTTCCAGGAGAAGCTCCCGGTCCAGCTTTTTAAGCGCCCACCGCGGACCACACGGGGCCTGTCGGACCGGCGCGGTCGAGGTCTGGGCGGAGACGTCAAACCGGATATACCGGTGGTCGGAATACGTCTCCACCCCCTCCATTACGCGCCAGTCAATAACCTGCGGCGACAGAGCGGGACTGGCGAACGAAATGTCCACCACTGAATCGCCCCGCATCCGTACGCACGTAGGGACAGACCCCCCGGTTAAGGACGACTAGGCCTGTCTCCAGAGCCCAGTCCTCCACCATCCTGCCCGCACGGAGGGGCTTCGGTATGTAAAGATGACCCACCGATTGTGGACCACGGCAAGTATGTTTTAACCTGATCGATGGACCCGTACGGCTAGAATTGCTTAGCTGCTACTTCAGGATTTTCCTTTGCCATAGAATCAGTACCAAAACAATGATGGAGCAGGCGCTATAATTTATGCAAATAATTTCAAAACCACTGCTCTCAAAACGGTGAAGGAAAACATGGTAAGGAAACCCGCATCCTCTAGAACCAAAAATTCGAAGATACGTGTCACCTGCCAACCCGCACTGGGCCCGCGTGTTAAATGACAGATTATAGATATTTCAATCCATGAAGACGCACCCCACTCTTTGACAATTATACAGTGTATTGTATATTGAGAGCGATTAAAAACTGTTAGAGTTTGCATTATCACATATCATAATCTCTTAAGAAAAATACCGTTGTCATGGAGATTTTTCTAACACATCAGTCTTTTCCTTGTGTCAATCGTATTGGATATATATCTATTGTACATTATAATAATAAAAACTATTTAATGTGTGTTCAATCTCATGTCTTATTAGCAGCACAACCTGTACCTAACCAGGTATCAAACTATCAATTGGTAGCAGAGCGTGGTTTGTTCGAGGAACGATGTCGTCATCGTATCGTATAGAACCACTTGGTAAAACCAACTATGATACATGGTGCGTACAGGCAGAAGCTATTTTGATAAAAAATGAGCTATGGGAATACGCGAGCGGAGCCACAAAATTATCCATAAACGCGACTGCCGAAGAGACCGCGAAGTTCTTAAAAGGAGACACGATGGCTCGTGCTGAGATCATGCTGTTGATGTCTCCACCTCAGCTTAAGCAGGTAACTAGCTGTAAAACATCCCAAGAGGTTTGGGACAAGCTAAAATCTATTCATCAAAGTTCAGGACCCGCGCGAAAAGCAACTTTGCTTAAACAACTTGTTCTGAAGAAAATGACTGAAAAAGATGATGTGCAGGATCACTTAAGCAATTTTATGGATGTGGTTGACAAGTTGGCAACAATGGGTGTGGAAATCCATCCAGAATTATTGAGCATTATGATGCTGTATAGCCTGCCACAAAGTTTCGAAAATTTCAGGATTGCCATCGAAACTAGAGACAGTTTGCCCAGTCCAGATAATTTAAAAATAAAAATTATTGAAGAAAGTGAAGCCAGAAAGAACACCAACAATAGAGATTTTAATGTTGAAGATGCTTTTTATAGCAGAAATAAAAGACAAGGAACTAAAAATAATAACAGGGGATCTTTCAAATTCCGATGCAATAAATGCAAAAAGAAGGGACATAAGGCTTCTGAATGCCAAGCGACAGCTGGATATAACGATAATAATTCAAATCGTGAAAGTTTTTGTGTGCAACCAACTTGCTTAACGTCTACAAAGCATTTAAAGAAAAATATTTGGTGCCTCGACAGCGGATGTACATCTCACATGTGTGGCGATAGAGAAAAATTTGACACCATAAACAGTGAGTCTGGAACATTAAAACTTGCTTCCGATCAGCATGTCACCCAAGTAAAAGGCAGAGGAAAAATTACGATTAGAGCGAAGAATGGACAATATGACATAAATAATGCCCTGTATGTACCTGAATTGTCCATGAACCTTATCTCAGTCGGAAAACTTACTGATAATGGATATACTGTAGTATTCCAGAAAGATCAGGCATTAATAAAGAACAATGGCGGTAAAATTATTCTCAAGGCAAATAGAGAGAATGATTTGTACTTCATGAGATTTGACGAAGCAGAAAAGGCCAACGCAGTTGAAGAAGATACAAATATTATGAAGTGGCACAAGAAACTCGGACATCTAAATGAATTTGACTTAAAAGCAGCTTCCAAGAAGGAACTAATAAAAGGATTAGAAATTAAAGAAAAAGAAAAATTGGGAGACTGCGAAACATGTCTAAAAGGAAAGATGACGAGCTTACCATTTAATACCTCAGACGGTATAAAGACAAAGGAGCCGCTGGAAATTATTCATACTGACGTTTGTGGACCAATGCAAGTTGAAACTCATGCTGGATCAAAATATTTCGTAACTTTCATTGACGATTTCACTAGATATTGCTGCGTATATTTTATGAAAAACAAAAGTGAGGTATTCCAGATATTCACAGAATATAAAAACATGGTGGAAAATGCATTAAAACATAAAATTAAATATTTACAATCGGATAATGGTACCGAGTACATAAACAAAAACTTTAATGACTTTTTAATGCGACATGGAATACAGCGCAGACTAACGTCACCTTATACACCGCAAAGTAACGGACTTGCAGAGCGTAAAAATCGAACATTAGTCGAGAAGGCGAGATGCCTAATGCTCGAATCAATGGTTCCAGATGAGCTGTGGGCAAATGCTATTCATACAGCAAATTATATAACGAATAGATGCCCAACTAAAGCCCTGAATGGACAGACGCCCTTCCATAAATGGATTGGTCGTGAACCATCTGCAAGACACCTACATATATTCGGTCAAAAATCATTCGTCCTAAGGAAAGGACCAAAAAGAGGATGGAAATTTGCTCCTCGAGCTACCGAAGGCGTATTTGTTGGATACGCAAAATGTACCAGAGGGTACCGAATTTTCATTCCTGATTCAAAAGAATTCATAATAAGCAGAGACGTGAAATTTGCAAACACTATGTTTTACGGAAAGGACCGTACAAATTTTGAAGAAACAAGGAAAAATAGAAGAGATGAAAGTAAAAGAAATACAAATGTAAAACCGAAAGGCAAACAAGAAGAAGAAACAACTGAGACTATCAATATCGACGTAAAAATGATAAATAAATCGCCAAAATCTGATGCAGTACCTAGTTCTTCAACGCAGTGTGAAACCTCGCCATTGTCACAGTTTGATACTTCATCACACGATGTTTTCGGAGACACGTTCAATGATGCACTTGATGAATTTAGTGAAAATATTGATGAAGCAGAACAGTCAGAATTCGAACATCATGAAGCAGAAGAAGCAACTGAAAGCGAACAAGTTCTTGAAAATGCCAATAACAGAAGACAATCTCAAAGAATAAGACGATTGCCAGTATGGGCTAAGGATTATGAGATGAAAGGCAGAACCGACGAAGAAATGTCTAATAACATGTTTCTATGCGAAGAAGAAGAGGGAAATGAAAGGTACTGGCATGATGCCATAAAAGCAGAAATCAGAGCACACGTAAAGAACGGTACGTGGAATATCGTCAAACGAGAAAAAGAAATGAATCTTGTAGATTTCAAAATGATTTTAAAAAAGAAAATAGGTCCTAAAAACACGGAAGTGAAGAAAGCGAGACTAGTGGCAAGAGGATTTAGGCAAAGACCTGGAATTGATTATAATGAGACATATTCTCCCGTTGCAAAGCTAAGTTCAATTAGAAGCGTCATCGCAGTTTCTGTGGAAGAGGATTTAAAACTTAACCAAATGGATGTCACAACAGCTTACCTAAATGGCGTGCTAGATAAGAAAATAGCAATGGAGATGCCAGATTACTTGTCAGAATATGTGGCAGAAATAATGGTGGAAGAAAGTGGTAACGATGATTTATCACTGTTTCATAAAGCTAAAAAGATGTTAGCGGACTTAAAAAATATAAAAGGAGAGAAAGTATGCCATCTCGAAAAAGCACTTTACGGCTTGAAACAGTCAGGTCGACAATGGTACCTGAAACTGAGCAGCGAGCTTGAAAAAATGGGGTTTGTTCCATCAGAAGCTGATCCTTGTGTATATATCTTAAAGAAAGGAGGAGCTAAAATGATGATACCAATATACGTAGACGATTTATTAATAGCTTACTCCTGTGAAAGAAAATTAAAAGAAATAAAAAAGATGCTAAATGAAAAGTTCGAAATGAAGGATCTAGGAGAACCTGAACAACTTCTCGGAATGCAGATTAAAAGGCAAGGAGGAGGCGAAATAAAATTATATCAAGAACGATATATTGAAAAAGTGTTGAAGAAATTTAACATGGAAGACTGCAAGCCAACAGTTACACCAATGGAACTTAACCTGAAATTACAGAAAAAGGAAAACTGTGATGAAAAATTACCATATCAACAACTGATTGGCACACTGATGTATTTAGCCGTGGCGACCAGGCCTGATATAATGTTCAGTGTAAGCTATTTGTCACAGTTCAACAGTTGTTTTGGAGAGGAACATTTTAAGAGCGCAAAGCGTGTACTACGTTACTTAAAAGGGACTAAAGGTATGGGCCTATGCTACAAGAAAACCGAAACGGAGTTGTACGGTCAAGCTGATGCCGATTTTGCATCTTGTGCGATAGATCGAAGATCGTACAGTGGTTACTGTTTTAAACTCGCTGGTGCTCCTGTTAGCTGGGAAAGCAGAAAACAAAAGTGTGTAGCTTTATCAACCGCCGAAGCAGAGTACACGTGTGTGGCTGAAGCTGCTAAGGAAGCAATCCATCTGAGACGTTTGATAAATGACATATCAGAATGGAGACAACCCATTGTAAAAATATACAATGATAATCAGGCTGCCATACAATTGACGAAAAATCCTGTGATTGGTTCTAAGACTAAGCATATTGATACGAAACTTCATTTCATACGACAGTTGAAGGAAGTTGAAATAGAATACCGTCCAAGTGTCCACATGGAGGCAGATATGCTGACTAAAAGTTTACCTGGACCAAGGCTTAATGGATTGAGATCCTCACTTGGTTTAATATAGCGATCATGCTAGTGATGAGGAGGAGTGTTAGAGTTTGCATTATCACATATCATAATCTCTTAAGAAAAATACCGTTGTCATGGAGATTTTTCTAACACATCAGTCTTTTCCTTGTGTCAATCGTATTGGATATATATCTATTGTACATTATAATAATAAAAACTATTTAATGTGTGTTCAATCTCATGTCTTATTAGCAGCACAACCTGTACCTAACCAGGTATCAAACTATCAAAAACAAAGGAAAGGGGCGTAGAAGGGCGCGTCATTGTGGATTGAACTATCTATACAGCCCACTCCCTCTCTAATAGAGGAAGTCTGTGTCTCAAAAAAAAAAAAAAAAAATTAAAAATCAATGGTGCTGTTACCTTGTCAATCGTCGCCAGAATAAGAGGTGCAGCATGTGCGGGCGGCACGTTGTCCTGTTCCGCCAGCGCTCTTCTGATGTCTCCCTTCTGTTCTATGGCTTCTGGAGGCAAGAAGCGCCACACGCATGGGGTGAACAGCTCCGCGTCCAACCTCAGACTATCCTTCTTGTCGAACAGCCAGCCCACGATCATGCCAACTGAGAGTGTGGCGAAGAGACCGAGTGGCGCTATCCAGTGGTATGATATCCGGAATAGTGGGAACACTGTTTCTGGGTCCTGTATAAAGTTTTTTGTGTATTAAGTACATGGATAGGGGACGCAATTTAAATTATTGGCGAACCTCATAGACTTGTTGGTGTTACCTCTTCTGTGAAGTTTTGTTTAACTGTGATATGTAATCATGTGACAAAGGCTCATAATGTCAGCCGAAAGACGTCCACTGCTGGACATAGCCCTCCCCCAATTTGGGGGGGTTTGCCATAATCGCCACGCTTGGCAGGCGTGTTGGCGATCGCAGTATGGTGGTAAAATGCATAGAGAAAGCTGTTACCCATTCTCTAGTAACTCCCATAGTCGCCTTTTACGACATTCACGACTTCACGAGACGAAATGGGATGGCAAAAAAAGGCTAAATGAACATTTTTTATAAGATTTAGACGAAAAGAAAGGAGTATGTTAGGATCGTAGCAGTTGACGTTTTGTAGTTTCTGCCTACCCCAATGGAGAGAATTCGTGAGTTTATTAAGTACTAGCTTTTGCCCGTGGCTTCGCCCGCGTGGATGTCGGAAATTATCGCAAGAGGACGTACCATCGCGGGGAATGTATTAAGAATGCATTAATCCAAGTTATATAGGTAATTACCCGCGACTAACAAAAAAGTTTTTCGTTCGTTTTTTTTCCGTGATATTCTATATTTTTTTTTTTCTAACATAAAAGTAAAATTTTCAAAAATGTTGTTTTGGTATATGTACCGTGTATACATCCATATACACTTAGTAAAAAGCGGTTATTTTAATTTAAAAAACAGACACTCCAATTTTATTTTATTGCCTAGATGTGCTTTTATAAAATATTAGATAGATATTATATTTCTTCAACGTATGATTTTACAAAAGACCTTGGTGCATAACGTGAGGGATCGAAACGTTTCCTACGTTATTATTAGTTTTCTCACAACTAACCTAAATTGAATAACATAATTCGTGTCACAGATATTCGTGTCAAAATTAACGCGACAGTCACGTACGCATGACACAATCTGAAGACATAATAGGTGACATCTTTTTTAAAAGATGTGTAGTAAGCCTTTTTATCATTCATCGTTACGAATGTCTAGATTTAGGTCGGCACGTGTTTCAAACTTCGCTTCATTCATGGGGCATTTTTCCTTTGGGTAGTTTGCAATTTTGCTGCTTTTTGGCCTCGGACCAGACACAAATTAGTCGAATATCACATATGATAATTAATCGTAATAAATCATTGTCTGCCTAGCCGTTTTACAGGGTTGGCTTTCAGGCTATTCAGATGCAGCCGGTTACCGGTATTTTACATGGAGCAACTGCCAATCTGACCACCACAACCCAGTAACTGGGTAATACGATACCCGTTGGTAAGAATGGATGTCAGGCCATTAAAAAACTCGAAATAAGGGATGGGACCACCGCCTTAGCGTTCTTTCCAAGGCACATAGGGGTCTCGGTATGTAATAATGGTCACCCATCCACGATCAACCGCGACAAGAGTAGCTTTACCTAATTGACCTACCCGTGCAGACATCATTACTAAGTCACAAGCCCCTCCAATGAATGAAAAATATAAAGAAAAACACAAAAAAATGGAAGGAACTATTATTTACAACATGACCAAAATGAACTTTGTGGCCAAAATTTGGTGAATCAGGTCTGACTCCTTAGAATAGCCGCTTTACAACAAGATATACTTACAAGAGAATCAAGCATTGGGTCCACATAAGAGGCGTTCCGGGCACACTCGTAGGTGATATTGAGCGGCGGGGACCTCAACCCTTGTGCGGCGGCCGCCTGCGTGCCCAGCGACACGGTGCCGGCCAGCAGGGCCCCCGCCACGGCCCCCGCCAGCGCGCCGCGGGGGCCCACCCACCAGCACATCATGCCCAGCGTGAACACGCCGCATGTTGCGCTGGCTGCGATGGCTGATAAAGCTGTTGCTACACCTGATGATGATACAAAATGTGGCGATGACTCAGTGGGCAGTTTAAAACAATACTGTATATTTTTTAGGTGTATGAAGAAATACTGTGTAATAATTACAGAGAAAAAGTGCTTATAAGATGAGCTCAATATTGATGGTCAAGGTCATTCAACGATCAATGAATACTTTGTTTAGGATCTAAAGATTTTTTTACAATTGCACGTATTGACAATCAAAATGAATCTGACATGACACTCCGTTCTCCCATCAAAAAGATTTTCCACAGAAAAAAACAACAATAATATTTTTTTCTAGCATGTCACGAAAACAAGATTTCATCAAACTTGGCAAAAAAGCATATGGCAGTTAACTCACCAAGAACGCCTCCCAGCTTCTGAATAACCAACACCATCACCACAGAGACCACGGCAAGGAGCGCAGTGATCGCCCGGGCCAGCATCCCTTCAGTTAGAGGTTTCAGCTTCAGCTTCAACCAGCCGTGGATGATATCTTCAATCACCACCAGAGCGCACGCATTTAACACTGCTGAAAGTGAACTAAACAAAGAAAATATACATTTCAAGCCGGTGGCCCCGATCTCTGGAAAGCTGAAACTCTGTTGCAGACGTCAGCATGTTTCAAGATATTTTAAAGCAGATTCCTTTACTAATCAGAATATACATCAGGCTTTCAGAAATCGGGGTTGTGTTTATAAAAAAACATGTTTACGGAATTTAAAAAAGAAATTAAGTATAGCTATTTTTAGAATTCGCGATTTATCTACTCATATCAATTTGATTTATTGCCCAATTAAGAAAGATAAAACTGCAATACCAAAGACAAATTGATTGATAAGCATCTTCAACCCAAAAACTTTTCCGATATTATTTTACAGCATCAATCGATGACCAAATGTTTTAAGCCCTATATTTACTTGATAGCGCTCTTTTCAGCATACATTGGGTTCTTTTGTGAGCATCAGAATACTTTGGTTCGTCGAACATTTTATCCGATACCTGCGTTGTTTAACAGCAGTCCAGATTTATGTGGCCTTTGGTCCTTATATTTCTTTGACTGAACTTACCTAAGTCCAGCTCCAAAAACTCCAGCTAGGAACACGCCCGACAGGCCAGGCAGGTGCTTCGCCCTGGACACGTAGGTCACAAAGGCCGGTAAAAGCCTGTCGTCCACCAGGGGCACGCCGCCTGGGTCACAGCCGCCCTGCACCCATGTGGCCCACGCTGCCAGGCCGCACCACACGCAGAGGGAGATCGCCAGGATTGCACCCAGGCAGAATATGAATATGGCACTGGAAGAATATTGTGGGTCAGAAAAGTAGGAGATTCTGATTGCCTGCCAGGGTCGCGAGATTTGTTCGAAAGAGTTACCGTGGTCCTGGCATATAGGCAACTGAAGGAACACGGGTGGGTTTTAGTCAGTAAAAGTCTGACACGCCCTTCCGCTCCACCCAACGCGGGAGACGTCATTTGATGATTTCCCACCCACAAAAAAAGGAGATTTTGATTTTTCTGCCAGTTTCTGCATTTAAATGCACTTTGATGGCAGATTTTATGAGCAATCTTCTTCAGACAACGAATGCTCGTGCCGTTAATTATCTATCTGAACTCGGTCACACAGAGAGACAATGTCATGAAATACGGATGATCATCGTATCCAATATATCTAGTGATCAAGTGCCTAATTTCATATTAAGAGTCCTCTACCATTATCAGCCGTCAATAAATACCAAAGCGTGGTTGTAAACAAAATTATGAAAACCTATTTGTTCTGTGTAAGGTGCTTCCTGTGCATGAGAAGGTCAAGTACTTGGTGGTTTTAGAGCAGTTCTATAACGATCAGTTCAAAGTCTTAGTGCAAAATAGTTATAATACTAGAAACGTTAGAGAACATAAACTCGTACGAACACCAGTCAAAAATTACTATGGCAAAAGAACCAGTAAGTATTTGACCCCAACATTGTACAATAATATCGACTGGCTAAGACAAGATAATAGTGGAATTAGCAAGCGAACACTAAAAAATAAACTAAAAATCGAAATGCTTAGTGAGCTTGCCGCGGCATGCGGCAGCAGTTGAGCATTTATTGTTTTGTAAACAATACAAGTGATAAATGCTTAATTGTTGTCGCAATTGCGGTAATTTCGTGATGATGGACCTCATAGTCAATTGTAATGAGTTACGTATGTTTACTACCATTTATTGATTTAATGTTAAATGAGCGCTAATCCTGCCGACAAACTGTTACGCAGTTTGGCAGGCTTATTAAATGTAACAACTAGTTTGATCAAATAAATGATTTATTATTATTATTATATTATAAATAATAAAAAAGATTCAGCTTCGTCGTCGATAATGTGTTCAGGAAATGAAACCCGTTGCTGACGTCGCTTTTAAAGTAGGTTCATCACCCACAATATCAGAGGTCGATACTTTGCGCGTAAACAATCGATTTTATTGATATACCTTAACCTTAGTGACGTCGTTTACCCAAATATCGCCGTTGTTTTTTTTTTTTTTCATTTCGAAAACAGAATTTTGTAAACAGGAAAAAATTGTTTAAAAATGGGTATGGACACTCTAAACACAAGTATCACCTAGTGAAAAGCGATGGATGAGGTCTACTATGGACGGTGCCGACCTATCCAGAAGATGCCTAGCCAACCAAATCTTGCACATCATTACTCTGTAAATAAATGTCTAACTGCTCCAAAATTACAATGTATTTTTTTTACATTCGTCTTTGACATAATCTACCTTTTTTCTCTATCTTTTCTTTTGTCATGGTAATAATGGCATTTGGTTTAAATATGTTGTTATATTTTATATATACATAGTATTTCATTCATGCAGATTCTTTTATATTTTGTGAATGTGAGAACAGGTGTTTTGCAGCCTTGTAGACTGTAGACCATTTTTTTAAATTTTATTAAGTACCCGTTACTTGTCGACAGGCCTAAACTGTCCTCCCATTCCAATAAACACTGTAACTTGAAACCATTGTAAAAGCCAATAATTTTTAAAAGCGTAACCGTGGAGTTTCTTGCCGGCTCTTCTCCATAGGAATCAACAATTTGGAACCGTGCACCTAGCTTCTGACGTTTCATATGTGCCTGAGGTTTATGTAAAATGAAATATTTTAATTTTAAAAGAAAGATACTTCAATTTTAAACCGAAAGTTGTATCGCAAACTGGTTCTTAATCACGACTTTGTATAGGTCATGACAGTGAGGCAATGTTAATTATGTAAGTCAGAGTATTTTACGTTATTTTGTTACAACACCACATGCATCGTCGTGGCTGCCGTAAATAGATGTCCGTCGCCACACAGTCTTGACATTCAACAAACAAAAAATACTAAATTGACAAAAAATTGTGGAAGTTTTTGTGATAATATTTTGATGGAAAAGTTTTGATGAAACGAAGTGAAGCGTGATTAAGTTGATAACAGCTGCCCCAATCTAATGCATCAGTACCTATTAAGCATCATCGTAAAGGCGACTAAGGGACTACTAGAGCATGGACAACAGCGTTCCCTATGCATTTTACCACCTTATTGCAATCGCCAACCCGCCTGTCAAACGTGGCGATTATGGCAAAGCCCCCCAAATTGAGGGAGGCCTATGTCCAGCAGTTGACGTCTTACGGCTGAAATGATAATGATGATGATGATGGAGCATCGTCTGTTTACATTTAATTCTTGTTGTTAATATAACCGACAAGTAAAATGAAAGTAAATACAAGTAAATTCAAATAAGGTTTAGGCCAATGACATGTAAAAATCTAGAGAAATTTAATCATTCTTTGGCCAGTACATTATGTGTTCACAGTTTTAATAATGAATGTGACCCAAATGAGTTCTACGCCGAGTTCTTCTCATTATTAAACACGCAATTTAATGACAGTTTCCCACTAAAGACTAAAAGTATTTGCACAAAGTTTTTATTTAGTGATTGGGCAACTCCAGGTATACGTAAAAGCAGAGAAAAACTTTTTGAACTTTATGGCCTAAAGCAACATATGACTAATAGAAGCTTTCATCAGTATGTTGCAAAATATTCAAAAATTTTTAAAAGTGTTTGCAACTTGGCTAAAGCGCTTTATATTAGCAATAAAATAAAATCAGCGGATGATAAAATAAAAACTACCTGGCAAATAATAAATGATGAAACAGGTAGGAAAAAAAAGCGTAATACTGAATTTAATTTAGAGACTGCACATGGCCCCATTAACTCAGATATAGAAATAGCTCAGGAATTTCAAAATTTTTTCGTTAATATTCCCGTTAAAACTACTGAAGCTTTAAATTCGTCACCCGCGCTTTCCGCTACCTTACTCAAAAAGAATGTAGGGGAATGCCCTTTAGAGTTTAGGTTTCAGCATACTAACCCCCAGGCTATTATAAAAGCTTTTAAAGATCTTAAAATTAAATCAACAGAAGATCTTTGGGGAATGTCTGTCAAATTTTGTAGTTCTATTATTGAAACCATTGCACCCTATTTAGCTTTCATATTTAACACCAGTGTAGACCAAGGAGTCTTTCCGGATCTGATGAAACACAGCAAAGTAGTTCCTTTGTTTAAATCCGGTGATAGTAAAGAACCAAACAATTATAGGCCCGTGTCAGTTTTGCCAGTTCTCAGTAAGGTGTTTGAAAAGTTAATGCTCAATCAAATGTTACGTCACTTCAATAAAAACTCCATCTTTCATGAACACCAGTTCGGTTTCACCAAAGGGCGTTGTACCACCGACGCTGGTGTTACCCTAATAAAGAACATTTTTAACGCCTGGGAAGAAGCACAAGATGCCATTGGAATCTTTTGTGACCTTTCCAAGGCGTTCGATTGCGTAAACCATGAGACACTTTTGCTGAAACTAGAGCACTATGGAATTAGAAATACAGCTCTTGACTTAATAAGATCATACCTGAAGGATAGAACGGTCAAAGTCCAAGTAAACGGCGTAAACTCATTGGGGTCTGAAATGGCAATGGGCGTTCCTCAAGGCTCGATATTGGGTCCATTCCTCTTTTTAGTATACATTAATGATCTACCCCATCTACTTCCAAACCAACCGAAGATGGTGTTATTTGCAGATGACACATCATTGATATTTAAAATCGACAGACGGTCTCAAAATCTTGACGACGTCAATAACTGCATTCTTCAGGTCCAAGACTGGTTTACGGTAAATAACTTGGTACTTAATAAAAAAAAAACCAAGTGCATTAGATTTCAATTGCCTAATGTCAGAGGTAGCGAATGTGACATCTTATTGAATGGGGAAAAACTGGAATTTATTGATCAAACGGTTTTCCTAGGAATCACGCTAGACGAGAAATTACAATGGGGACCTCATATAACATCTCTTGCGGGGAGGTTAAGCTCGGCCGCTTATGCTGTTAGAAAGATAAGACAGTTAACAGATGTAGAAACCGCGCGTTTGGTCTATTTTAGCTACTTCCACAGCATTATGTCGTATGGCATTTTACTGTGGGGTAGGGCTGCTGACATTGAATCCATTTTTATTTTGCAAAAGCGAGCTGTCAGAGCCATTTATAATCTATGTCGCGGCGAATCCCTCAGGGAACTATTTAAAAGGATTAATATTATGACGGTACCTTGCCAATTCATTTACGAAAATATTATGTATGTAAGAAAAAATCTACATCTTTTTAATAAAATAAGCGATAGACATAATTTTAATACTAGAAATAAAGACAAGATAGATCAACCATTTTTCAGATTAGCAAAAGTACATACATCTTTTATGGGATACTGTGTTAAATGTTACAACAAAATACCTTCTGATATATTGCAATTAAATGAAAGGAGGTTTAAAAGTCATATTAAAAGTACACTTTGTAAACGAGCTTATTATAAATTAGAGGACTACATTCAAGATAAGAACGCTTGGAAACATGCTGGTCTCGCTCCATAGGACAGACTTAGAGTTTATCAAACTAGTTGCTAACTTAATTGTGTAGATAATATTTATTTTTTCTTCTATGACACTGTTTTACATTCTGTAATTACTGTAACTCACACACTGACAGTTTATATGGGTAGTTCATATAATTGTTTTTTTTATTTTTTTTTTATTTAACTGCTTTTGTTAATTTATTTTTATTTTCTTTTAATTTCATTTTTTGTGTCTATGTATCCTTTGCATCGTTGTATATGTAAGCGGGCACGCCCTTTATGCCTGGAGGCTTTAGTAAGATTTTAAGTTCTGTTTACGATTTTTGTTTCATTATTCATTTCAGCTTGAGTTTAGTTTTCAATGTTTTGTTGGTATAATGGCGTGTGCTAGCTGACATATGGCGAATAATGTATGTTTTGTTTTATTATATTAATAACTTATACAATATTGTATAGAATCAAGTTCTTCTAACTTAACAGACAGCAGTGCTGCTGGGGAGTTTGTTCCGCCACTTCTTCTTCCCAGCCAAAGCACTAGGAAGTGTCGAAGGGCGGGCGTTTTGGGGGGACTGTCTTATGTGACTTTGACGTTCAAAAAGTGCTGACTCTCAGCCTAGTTTGAATAAATGACTTTTGATTTTGATTTGATTTTGTAAAATGTGTAAAATAAATACAGAAGCAAGGTAAATTGGGATTTATCGTAATAACAAAGGAATTTTCATTCCGACAAACTTAACCGTACACTTCGGGTCAACGTAAACGAACTAACATAAACTTCCGATTAAATGGCATACCATATTGGTAGACCAAATTAATAACCCATATAATTTCATAAGATTTGATTACAGATTAATATAATAACGCTAAAGGGTCGTTCAGACTAGCGCGACGCGACGGTCGCGCGGGAATCGCCAATTTAAATCCGTAGAACAATTTCTATGAAAACGCGCGCGACACTTCACACAGGGGCGACCTGTCGCGCCGCGACACGGTCGCTCCGCGTCGAGCATCGAGACAACATAAGGTACATTTTGTTTGGCGTCGGTTCGCAGCCGCGACGACCTCGTCGCGGCCGCGAATTCGCCGCGACGCCATACAAAATGTACTAAAAGCTGTCGCGCTGCTCGTCGCGCCGCTACAAGGACGTCGCGCGCGATTCGCGCACGAGTTGTCGCGCCAGTGTGAAAGGTGTTGCGTCGCGATATGTCGCAGAATCACCTCCGCGACAGGTCGCGCGACAATTCGCGCCTGTCTGTACGAGCCTTAAAGTGCTACAAGTGACTTTTGCCTTTTTTAATATTGAGCGTTTTAACAAATCATCATTGTAACAACGGGAATCGAACGTCACGCTTGTTCTTATCTGGCGCTGGTTGACCTACCCCACTGGGTTCGATTCATAAGCATTGTAGAGAAATACATTATAAAATACAAAAAAATTACAAAAGTCACTTGATACACTCAACCGGTTAGGGGACAACTAAGAGTGATACTTAATACTTTACTAAAATCTACGCTAGCAAATATTTCACATAATCTGTCTAGACGCTAGTCTTATACTAGCGTCTAGATAGATTATGTGAAATATTTGCTTATTAGATTGTCTTACCCATAATTGCAGATATGCTGATATCAAGTAATTTACCTATGTGATCTCATAATCCCTGTTTGCTGCTCCATTCTAAACTCTACAAATATTGGCGTTGTCTAGAGGACAAGCTACTTAACCTACCTGAATGGTTTGCATGTTGAGATAAAGCGGTAAATAAAAACAAACACTCATAATATTATACTGTATAGCAACACACATTGATCCAAAAAATAAACTGAATTTAAAAAAAAATTGGCATCCTTCCAGAGAGTGACAGAAGTCATGAATGTAAACTGCTTTTACAACTGGACCATAGAAAATTAAAAAACAAGACACTTGCATATAACAATGTCGTAACAGATGCATTTTTAGTATTTCAAAGTTGACACCATTAGCAAAAGATGTTGGCTTTCATGAAGTCCTTCATGTCCTGGGAGGACGGCTATCATTTCCTTAAGTATCGCGGCAACGGCGGATTTTTTTTGAGCAGTAGATCTTCAACTCATTGCTTAACGTCGAGAGCTGAAAACCGAACAGTGTGTTTTTCGATGCGCTGAGATGCACTCTGTGAGATTCTATAAACTCGGTTTAACAACGAGAGTTGAAATTGCAGTGCTCGCCGCGATTTAGTTACATCGACGCGTGACATCGTCTTACGGCACATGCAAACTACACATAACACCTGACTTTTCTATGGAGAAAGAGGAACATACCCTGTTCATTATGCCTCTACGGGTACCAACACCCGGTGTTATAATACAAATACTTACGTTATAGCCTTTCCCTTGGTGGGCAGAGACAGGTACCTCTGTACCATGGTCTGGTTGACAGAATTGAAGCATGTCCAGTACAGGAAGCCGCCGAAGACAGAGCCCCAGCCAGTCTGCCGCTCGTACGGAGAAAAACTCCAGCTGACAACAAAAATAAAGATTATGTCAAGAATTCTTAGTTACCAATAACGAGACGTAATCTGAAGAATGGCTGGTTAAAATAATTCGAAGAAGAAGGAATTTCATTGGTTCTTTATGGCTTAAATTCGTTATTGTTAAACTAGTTTTTGCGCGTGGTTTCGACCGCTTAGTATAATCAGCCTATAATATTTCCAGTGAGAGGTGAGAGGAAGTGGGTAGTAATCCACCACGCTAGCCCAGTGCGGGTTCATAGATTCCACATGTCATGTCATGTGTCATATTAAAATGCGAAAGTAAACCTTGTTACCTTTTACAAAGGTTGACTATGACCTGGGCTAGGTTATAGGACATCAGTCGGGGATCGCGGAAGACATATTGGTTCCCGTGGTCCCCGACGTAGGTGTGGGACGGAACACCGGGGTGGTTTTAGTCAGTAAGAGTCTGACAGACCCCTCCGCCCTCCCCAAGGCGGAGGACGTCCATGAGGATTTCCACCACGAGATCAAAAAAAAAATGGTTATAAGACATAAGATACTTTTTATCCCGGTAGCACGTTACTGTGTGAAAGTTTCCGACCTACACGCGGACGAAGCTCGAGCAATAGTGGCCCAGCTATAACGGACGCGACTTCTGATTTTGCGACTTCATCGTAGGTTCAAACCAAAAACATCGTGAGGAAACAATGTCCTAGAACCAAAAATTCAAAGACATGTGACATAAACCCGCTCTGAACCTGGTGGATTACTACTCACTCTCTCTCTCAGAGAGGATTCCTGTATCCCAACAGTGGATATAGGCAGATTATGCTTATACACCATCTTAGTATTGCTTTGTGAACATTATGCGTAAAAATCGATTTCATTTTAAAACATAAACATTTAAAACTTATTGTATACCATAACTCTTTTACGGTATAAATTATTAAAACTATGACTAAATTTTAACAGTTACTAGGTACCTACACTGTATTACAGTATTTTCCTTTACTACGGGCAAAAGTCCAATAAATCCATCAAGACTGTCGTCATCACGGCGAACGTTATGTAATTAATAAATCTTCAGAACCAGTCGACCAGCTCAAATATTGAATTATGAGATGCATCAAAAGTGCCTATCACTACAGTATGGCACTAATTTACCCGTCACGAAGAATTACTAGTCATACGACATAGTAAAACTATAGACACTTTGTATAAAGGCTCCCGCAGACAAACGTCATGCGACGACGGTACGACGTAATTCTGGTAGAACGAGGCGGCTCCGGCCTTAATACTGTGTAATGTTTAGTTTATAGTGTTTATCATTACGAAATGCACCAACTCAGAGCGAGTGCAGTAAAACCAGGAAAATGTATTGTCTATCTATCTAACAAATTGTCAGTATGTTCGAGTTCTGTGTGGTGCCGCGCGTAAAGAATAGCACCTCCCCATTTCTTCCCATGGGTGTCGTAGAAGGCGACTAAGGGACTTACTAGGGAATGGGCAGCAGCGTTCTCAATGCATTTTACCACCATAGTGCGATAGCCAACCCGCCTGTCAAGCGTGGCGATTATCGCAAACTCCCCCGAGTTGGGGGAGGCCTATATCGATCTCCTACGAGGCGGCCTGTGTACTGGCTGGATCCCCACCGTGGGACCTCGAGGCGAAAGTACTCGCGTCACTGTATCGGTGGCGCGAGGAAGCGCGGGAGCGAGGCGAGCGACTGACGGAGCGACACATGGAGCTTCGTCGGTCGCAGCTCCGCGCAGCCCTGGTGGCGAGCTGGCAGGACAGGCTTTCACGCCCTACCGCCGGCCTCGCCACCGTCGAGGCGGTCCGGCCAGTACTCGGGCCCTGGCTCGGGAGGAGGCACGGCTCCCTGTCGTTTCGGGCGACGCAGGTGCTCTCGGGGCATGGTTGCTTCGGGAAGTACCTGTGTCGCATAAACAGGGGGCCGGACGCCCGGTGTCACTACTGCGTCGACTGCCGGGAGGATACGGCGCGGCATACGCTGGCAGAATGTGCCGCTTGGGAGGAGCCGCGTCGTGTCCTCGTCTCAGAAGTAGGCAGTGACCTATCGCTGCCGGCCGTGGAGAGTCCATGGTTGGCAGCGAGGAGTCCTGGGACGCGGTGGTATCCTTCTGCGAATCAGTCATGTCGCAGAAGGAGGCTGCGGAAAGGGAGCGGGAGATATCTTCCGCTCACCCAGCCCGCAGCAGGCGCACTGGGCGTCGGCCGAGGGCGGATAATGCCCTCTTCCAGCCCCCCTAAATGGGTCCAGGGGCGACGGATCTGGGGACATCCGTCGCCCCCTATTCCTTAGGACCCGAGATGGTGGCGCGTAGTGTTCCACGCGCGCCTCTCTGTTATGTATGGGGGGAGTGAGGGTCGAGGATCGCGGAAGACATATTGGTTCCCGTGGTCCCCGACGTAGGTGTGGGACGGAACACCGGGGTGGTTTTAGTCAGTAAGAGTCTGACCACCCCAGGGCGGAAGACATCCATGAGGATTTCCACCTCGTGATCAAAAAAAAAAAAAAAAGGCCTATATCCAGCAGTGGACGTTTTCGGCTGAATTGATGTCGTGATTGGCTTCATAACTGTAATTCCTTGACAGTTCCATGAAACGGCTATAACACAAAACACTGACGTAGTGCGTCAATTTTATAAACAACTAGCTTCTTCCCACAACTTCAACCATGTGAAAATCCTTGTTTTAACATAAAATAAACTCTACGATACGCGGCAATAATGTAATAGTAACTCAATAATCTAAAGATTACATACACAGTTTCCCCTCTTTTTACCTCTTTATACAATCATCATCATCATCAGCCTATAGCAGTCCACTGCTGGACATAGGCCTCTCCAATTTCAAGCCATTCTGCTCGATTTTCGGCAACTCTCATCCAGCTGCTACCAGCCACCCTGCGAAGATCGTCGCTCCACCTAGCCTGAGGGCGTCCTACCTTACGTTTTCCAATTCGTGGTCTCCACCCAAGAACACGTCTACCCCAACGGTTATCGGTTCTACGGTTTAAATCGCCAGCCCATTGCCACTTCAGCTTGCTAATTCTCTTTTTACAATATTATAAGTATAAATCCATTAAACAAATTCCCTGACTGTACAAAATACATGCAGTATTGTCAGGTGGATTGCAAGACCCGAGTTCCGCCAAACGTAAGCAAAGATTACAGACGCCGCGCTAGATATTCTATGACGTAAGTAGTATTATGGTTAGCCATTCAGGTGTCGTATTTTTTGCATACCTTGTGTTGATAAACACGTCGTCTTCCAGCTCGTGTTTCTTTCCAGAAAAATTAATGTTATGTGACTGGTTTTACTTCAAATGCTCCCGTAGACTGGCGCAACGCGCCTTTACAACGTAATTTTCTATATAAATTGCTCTTGTAGATTCGCGCCCCACATGTAAGCGGGGCATTTACTATTTACTGAGAACAGCACGCTGTTTATTACTTTGCATTGGCGTATTTTGTATAATTATGGTCTACGCCAATGCCCTGCAGATCTGGTAGCGCCCTGTGAAGGGTCATCGGTCTCCCTAACATAAGGTTGAGCTACACGATGACTGATGCATTCATGCCGTCTGTTGGGACAGGTCAGCACAAAGCTGCAATGGCTCTTTCTTCAAAAGACTTCTAGACATGACCCTGCATTGTTAGTCTCACATAAAATCCTAATAATATTTGGAGTTTAAAAAAGTATCAGGGATAAGTCAGCTAAGAAATGCCTGCGCCATCTAGTTTTAAAAGATTGACCAATTAAATATTGACGTGTAAACGTAAATTTCTTAAAACATATACTTCTGTTTCCATAAATTTACATTCCATTTAATTTAATTGTAAGTAATTGTCTATTTGTGCCCGGTTGCAGGCGATATGCTCGCCCTCTGTTACATAGGACTTGAACATAACTGGCGAGATATGGGTGCACCTCTGCCGAACCCTTCGGGGAAAACAGGCGTTATGTTATGTATTCTACCGGATGACATTTTTTACCGTCTCGACCTTCATATGGTGTGTTGTGTAACTAGAATAGAAGGCAGGAAGGCCTTCAGATTCATCGCAGGTGACTAAAGGAGCGCGGGACGCGGGCGGACGGGGATGCGTGTGCGGCTCGTGCGCCTGCGAAAGATCAATGAAGTCGCCTATCGGCCGGCTTCAAAGGGTAGGACCGAACTACGAAATCATTGATACATGCCGCGCATTGAGTAGAGAAATCTATTGAAACTCAAATCATACGCACCCTGCGTATGATTTGAGTTTCAACAGATTTTAATTGTTTTTCATTTCTTTTTCTTTTTTTCAAATTTCTGTATTTGTTTTTCTAGTATGAAAATGTTACTTTAAATGTGTAGTATTTATTGCTAGATCAATTTCATTACATGTTATTCAAAAATAAAAATAAAAAAAATTTCTTTGCTAAAGGCTTCTACTCCGTTCACCTATTACACCCTTTTTTTTTTCATACTTAAAAAAATGTCACCCGGTATATTAACGTTGTAATTCGCCAATAAAATTAAAACATAACAGATTACAACTATTACTTTTGAGGTAAACAACAATCAATCATTTTCCTTGAGTAACGAGTTTGACACTCAGGGAAAAATGGTGTGAAATTATTTAAACAATGGTAGTTATTGCTCACCTAGAGCAATAACTACTTTATGTTCTCATACTTTAATTGGTAATTTTCCAGTAGGCTGCCGCTGTACGAAAATACCGTGAGAAAATCAGTGGGGTAGTAGCGTAACACACTAACAGTATTTTAGTTTTGACAGTTTAACAACATTAATTGCGTTATTTACGTTGGTGAGCAAACATTTTTTCTGACATATGAAGCAATGTATTAGCAACACCTTTCAAAATCTGAATCATTTTGAAGGATGTGGCTGATCCATTGCTGCTCGAAAAAATTGTATGCTCAACAACGCAAATAACGCAATGAATGTTGTTGAACTGTCAAAATGAAAGTCATTCCTATTGTTAATGTATTGCGCAAAAACCCTGCTTATAGTCATTCGACAAAAGAATTCACAATTTCCTCTCAATATAACTAAAACCTTAAAACTACAAGCTCTGCACCATATCAAAGAGTTTAATATAATTAAATAAATACCTCAAAGGTTATCACAATCAGTTCATTACTACCATTTAACCAGAGCCACGTGTGTTCGTTATCGGGTTAAAGATTACAAACTTGCATAAAATGAGTTCGTTTTCTGCATGTATACAAGGATATAGGGATGTAACGATTACCACATTTTCACATTCAATTCACGAACGCATTTGCGAATGTAAAAATCCGAAAACGCGAATTCGAATTTTTAGGAATACCATAAAACATTTTTCTACACACAACAAACATTGCATGTCGCGTAGTCTTGATCTATAGGCGTAAAAAAACGCCAAATTTCAGTTTTCTTCCCCGGTGCTATGAAAAATATTGCAAAAATAACCAACACAATTCAACACAATTCTAAACTCACAAAGTACTTGTTTATTTATATAATGACGATCAGTTTTAACTGACTGAAAAAGTGACATCTAAAACCAAACTAGACCAGCAATCACAACAATCAGCGAGAAAGAAGCGCTTCTATTCATCGAATGAAATACGTAATGCCTGCCTAAACTACGCGGCCGTCGGGCGAGCCACGACCTGCACACATTCGCATTCGCAAAGAAATTGCATCACTTGATGCAACTGCGAATGTTTATAATGATGACAATCATTCACATAACCGAATCCGACGCTTATTAGTCGACGAATATACTCGCATGAATCTGGCAAACCGTTACTTTTAAATAATATAATATTTTCTATAGTTAATTTATTTGTTGGGAGAATCGACAATTTCAGAAATACGTACTAGGCAATTGGCACAATTTTGATAGAAACGTTAAAGAAACAACGAAAAGTTACGGAAAAACACAAATTTTATTACATAAAATACTAAACGTGCCAATTGCCTAATAGGTATCTCTGCAACTGTCGATTCTCCCACGAATAAATTAACTGAATGACCAATAGAAAATATTATATTATTTTAAAAAGAAAATTCGCAAGATTCTGGCGAGTTAATTCGTGCGAGTCAACTAGTAAGCCGAATGCGAATATTCGTAACAACCCTAGTATAAACACTGATTGTAGTTACAGTGAACAGCAATAGAAACAAAGTAAAGCGGTACTGTCTTTGTATATTAATCTACACGATTTATAAATCGACTGATAACTTTTAACATGTGAATCATTTTGACATTTTGATAGCTTTTCTGATAACTGTTTATCTCTAAAGTGAAAAATCGATGCTTATAGATAGAAGGCACTTTTACTTTTCATTATCAATATTGAATAGTATCTTATCTTTTACTTCTGTTTAGTGCGTTATGACTTATGAGTTATGAGTAATAACGGAAATAAAGTTATTCAGGCACCTCTTTATAATACGAAATATTGAATCGATCGAAAGATAAGGGTCTTGCAACTGTTGTAGGTTAGTATTACGAGCAATTAATAAGCTTAACATTTTTTTCTTAGCTACTATGTATTAAAAATAATCTTATTTGACACGCATTTGGCCAGTTTTTTTCGTTAAGAAGTTAAGAATAGTCTTCTTCGAGAATTGGGCTATTAAATGCAAGAAGAAATTTTAAAATCCGACTGGTGGTAGTTCCAGAGATTAGCGCGTTGAAACAAACAAACCAACTCGTCAGCTTTATCATTAACATAAATAAATGAATTCTTACTTGGATAGTTCAAATCTTCCAGTCTCGTTGACTATATCTAGCACCTCCTGCACGCCGCCGACGGCGATCGTCCCGGCGGCCGCGACTAGGATCACTCCGATGAACATGATGCCTGTTTGAACCGAATCCGTCCAAACTACGGCTTTTAGTCCACCCTGGATAGCAAATGATACATAAGTACAAACATACCTAATATCATAACAGTATACGAATAAAATATATCAAATGCTTTAGACTTTTCAAAAAACTCAATTAGAAAACGACGCCAACATGCCACGAGAAACGCTAAATCTTTACTACCATTCATATTGAACTCAAAAATGTACTGGAAATTAGCCACACTTATGTATCGAATGACTATCGTACCTTGTATGATATATGGCTTAAAAGTATCAGCACTCACAGAGGCGAACCGTTCAAGATTGAGAAGATATGAAAGAGTTATCATGAGAGACTTGATCAACCACGCTAGGAAAAACCAAGACAGAAGAAAATGCATCAAATCTTACACCATAACAAAACGCATCAAGAACCACAGGATGTGCTACATGGCACACATTTTCCGACGCTCTGAACCACACTTGTTACATGCAGCAAAGCAGTACAGGGCCAAATCTAAGAAGGTCGGATGACCTAGTTACACATGGAATGACAACCTAAAGCAGGGCATGAAATACTTCAACAAGGAAATCCAGTTTTGGAGGGACACGGCTGGAGATAGAAATAAGATCAAGAAAGCGGCTACTGATATCTACAAAAAACCAGAAACTGTTAGCAGCGAGAACTCAGAAGACGACCAAGAAAACAACAACACGGAACATAGCGAAGCCTTGACATAGAAAAGAGCCAAGCAAACGGTTAACCCCACCAAAAGATGCTTCGATGAACCTCGACCTGGATCAACATGCCGGCGACGACGTGAAAAGATGCCCTCCTATAGACAAATATCACCCTTCTCTCCACTAGTCCAATGCTTACTTAAGGCTGCATAGTCGGTAGGCTCGTAATCCTTTCCTATCCTATGGGCACGTCTTCCCTACCATTACAGTGCCCCCCGGTCTACTTCTTGATATTCAATTGTCTATGTAGCACCATGAAACATGAGGCTTCAAAGGCTAGTGCAAATCTTGGGGTTCATTCGATTAATCGAGTCTGGTCAAACCACGCTGGGATCGGTGCAATTCATTTCATTTCATTTCAAATGCTTTAGACTTTTCAAATCATAAGAAAAATCAGGAACTTTGTTTTTACCTATCTTACGCATCACTTGAGAACAGCTGCACCGATTGGAGTGTTCCATTTTTTTTTATTTTTTTTATTTATTGGCAAGTAGGAGATGAACTTCATAATTTCTCTCTTTCTCCTGTATTAAATAAAATACAGTGCAAACAGTATAACAGTGTAAACTAGCCTTAATTGCGTAACACACTATTAATCAGAAAATGAATCATTTTGAAGGTTAGTGTGTAACAGAATTACCCCGCAGTACCTACAATCAGCTAAAATGTTTTGTAACAATACTTTGATTCAAAAAAGTGTCCGTGGAGTTTCTTGGTCGTAATTCTCGAAAGGAACTGACTACGCTTTGGAATGGGAAACTAGCTGCATATGACCTCTTGACAATTCAAAAGTGGTAATTGGTTCATTTGAAATAAATTCTATGGAGTTTGAAACTACTAAAGCTCACGTATATAACTATACGTTCCTTTACTTCATGTTACACCCTAGCATCTTAATAATAATAATAATAAGCCGTTTATTCCATAACCCTTAATTTACATTTCAATTGTTGTTAGTAATTATAGATGTGCTTAATATCTAGTGTTAGTTACAGTAAGAGTATTTAAATTAAATCTTATTGTTTAGGATATGGACCCCATTTTGGGTAAAGGCCTCCCCCAACCTTTTCCATCTTTCCCTATCCTTGCCCTGGTCGACCCAATCTTTCCCCACCACCTGCACGATGTCGTCTGCCCATCGCTGTTTTGGTCTGCCGGCTTTTCTTTTGCCTGATGGTCCCTTCCATTTAGCATCCTATCATATCTATTTAATTACATTTTATCACATTAACCTCAAATCTATGTGGGTGTACCTGCTACATATATGTAGACCTTACCTTTGGCGGGATACAGGCATGATGATAATGTCTAACTAAAGTTCCAAGATGAGTCAAAAAACCGTATCTTAAAGCATGATAATAAAAAGGTAATACTAAACAAACTAAATTCTACTCACTAATACTGTATACAGGCCACATATTGTGACCATAGCACCAGCTACTGCAAATACACTGAAACCCGTCACTGAAAATAAAATAACATACATGAAATGAAACTACATACAAAACTAAAGATATTTAATCATGTAAAACTTAGCAATGGCTCTAAATTCTATCAAAATATTACTATCTAAAGTAGTTTTGAAATAATTTTGACTCACATTGATTAAACGCTAATGCAGGAACAAATACGATCATTGGCAGGAAAAGTACCTGAAACAAAGAACAATAATTATTTTAGAACTAGCTTTTGCCACGTCTCTCTATCCAGAGCTGCCAAGGACCAGTCTTTATTAAAAGAGTCCAGCTCATCCCGCCATCTCCATCTGGGCCTGCCGCGATGTCTCTTGCCATTAAGCGGGACCCATTGGGTCGTAAGTTTGGGCCACTGAACTTCACCCGCGTGGAAGTCAGAAAATATCCCGCGGGAACGTAGTACCGGGATAAAAAGTACCTACCCTATGTCTTGTCGTTTCTTCAGTAGTTTTGCGTGAAACAGTAACAAACATCCATGTATCCTCACAAACGTTCACATTTATAATATTAGTAGAACAGAATTAAATAAGTAAAACACCTGGGCCTATTTGACGTGACTACTCTACAAGTCAACACTTTACATTCTGAACTCTTTAGCCGAATTATGTTTATGAAAAATCATTTTGGAGACTGAAAAATCAAAGGACTTTAATCAAAGGCTTTAAAAAGTTAAGAGTGGAAACTATTAAATAGTGAAGTCAATGCTAGTGAAGATTATTTATAAAACGCATTTACTCCACACTGCGAAATTGAGCAAATTGCAGTCTTGCAGATACGGTGGTCATCAAATAAGCCGAAAAATTAACCAACGCGCTGGCAATGTCTTATGTCAATTACTCTTAATGGTTGGCCTAAATAATAACGGCCAAATACAACACAACATAACTTCAATGGGTAGGGGCTTTCAGAAACATGACACCCAGTTAAAAATCAATTCCCACCAGGACAGAAGAAAAGAAATACGTGGGACACTCAGAAAGTTTTGCGAAAATAAAAAGAAGTGTTCTATAGATAAATATTTTTTTATTCAATTTTTTCAAAATACTCTCCACTAGCCTCTATGCAAAGTTTCACGCGTCTGAACCAGTTTTCGAAACACTTTTTCCAGTCCGCCGCAGACACATCGTTTACAACCTGCTCGAACGCTGACAGCGCATCCGGCGACGATAATTGTATCCCTTAGTGCAGATTTTTAATTTTTGGGAATAAAAAGAAGTCACACGATGCTAGGTCAGGGCTGTAAGGAGGGTGACCCAGAAGTTTGACCAGCGTGCTGTCCAGGAAGTCCCTCGTTTTGAGCGCGGTGTGCGTGGGCGCGTTGTCGTGGTTGAGCAGTAGCCCGCGGAGCCATGTATTTGGTCGCTAGTTGCTCACAACAAAGAAAACTTCTGCAAAGCATTTGGCAGTATATCATTCGGCGTTGATGCTTCTTTGGTTCCGTAAAGGGATTGACACCAAGTAGCCAGTCAAATTGAAAAAGCTCGCGATCAAAATCTTCTCCCCGCTTCTAGATCGCTTCACTTTGGTAGGCGTTGATTCGTTTTGAAACACCCAAACCGTCGACTGGCGCTTCGTTTCTGGATCGTATTGATAAATCCAGGACCTGTAATAATGTCGTAAACACGCCGAGACGTGCCTGCTTCAAATTTGTTTATCATATCACGGCACCATTCCACCTGGGCCTGCTTCTGAGCAACGGTGAGGTTGTGCGGCACCCAGCGTGAAACTGTTCTCCTCACGCGAAGATGCACGTGTAGAATCTCGTGAAGGCTTCCCGATCCAATCTGCAGTATGTGTTAAATCTCCTGATACATAATTCACCTATTGTCTTGGATTAAATTTTTCACTGCTAGCACGTTTTCCTCCGTAACAGCCGTCAAAGGGCGACCACTTCTTTCTTCATCCCCCAAAGTTAGTCGACCACGTTTGAATTCGTTATACCAACGATACACAGTTGCCTTGGAAGGGCCTTCATCCATGAATGCAATTTGAAGTCTATCGTATAATTCGTCCGGTTTCAGGCGACACTTGAAATCGTAAAAATCACAGTGCGAAAATGTTCCCGGCGCAAATCCATTTTCCAATGAGACACGATAATTTAATTAGCTCGCAAAAAATGTGGAGGGAAATTTTGAAATTGGACCATACCTATTTTTACTTATAAATAATCATTATTTTTATAATAGTTTATAACTGACCAGTGTCTCATAAAAAAAAACTTTTTTTCGCAATACTTTCTGAGTGGCCTGGTAATATGAAGTAGGTACTAACTAATTATAGGTTAGTACCTACTTCATTTTATTACTTTTTTTTATTGCTTGAACAAAGTGCCGTATTTCCGCATTCTGCTATAATTAGCTATTGTTTAGTTCATCAATTTGTTTGTTTGTAGCAATCTATTTGCTGGTCGTTTATGAAGCCATCAAATCAATGCTGCAATGGTACAAAGGTTGAAAATGTGTACTCGTGATTATTCGGACCGGTTATTTAACCTTTTGCTAGGTTAAAATTAACAGGCGAAGTGCTTTTTTAATCACGTTATTTTTTATGTAGGAATAGGTATGACGTATATCACACTGGGCCCTAAACTCAAACAATAGTTTGACCCCCAATGGATTGGTGAAAACGCCAGGTTACCCAGTGAAATTCAAATATTCTTACGTTCTATATATATAACGTTTACGTTTCTATATATATAGAACGAATTTAAAACGAAAAAAAACGTAAGAAAATTTGAATTTCGCTGACTATCTTGGCATTTACACCTTAAAGTTAACCAGATTGTTAATTACCCCTTGTTTGCTTTACCTAAACAATGGACAGTACGTCGTGGACGTATGTACATTCATGCTAAATATCGCACTGGTATGCCGTATGCAATGACGTCTTCGACAAATTGATAGAGCGAAACAGTTCAGCGGTCACTTCGCCTATATCTAAACACATAAATAAAATTGAAGTGTCTGTTTGTAACGTCAAAATAACAGCTTTTTACTAAATGCATAATAAAATCTATAAGGTACCTATAACAAAAACACTGTTTTAAAAAATTTTGTCTGTCTGTTTATTCCGGCTAATCTCCGAAACGGTTGGACCGATTTTATCTAGCAGATAGACGATGTTATCAGGAGTAACACAAGCCTGTGTTACTGTCCCAGTAGCACGTTCCCGCGGGATTATTTCTGACATCCACGCGAGCGAAGCCGCGGGCAACAGCTAGTTCTATACATAAACGTAGTCATTACGCGTGCACATATTTTCCCAAGTGGTCAATTGACCATTGTAATCTTTGAGTACATTGTTTGTATGTAGGTATGTGTATTGTTCAGTTCAAATTGCCCCGATCAAAGTCCATCTACAACCATAAAATAACGTTGTGCGACTGAAATTGTATTGAAGAGCGAACCCATCGTTAATGTGGGCGAGTAAAATTTCTTGTTGTCTGTGCGACGGCCACTTTCTACGTGTATACCACGCGTATGAAAGTTATTACATCAATGGCAATGAGTGACAGTGTGTGCCGAATCTAATAACGAAATGGGCGATACCTACTTTTTTATTTATAGCTTACTTATGCCAGCGGCTTCGCCCGCAAGGAGGTCGATAATTATCCCACCGGAACGTACTACCGGGGTAAAAGTATTCTATGTGTTAATCCAGGTTATAAATTACACTGCGGAACAAAAAAAATAAAAAAATCTGCGGCACTTAATTTGTTAATGGTTTTTGTAAACACTTGTATTAGGCATACTCAGTATGTATTTACTTTTTTTAGATTGATTCTGGTTTTTGAGATAAACGAAAGACAAGAAATAAACGAAAAAATGACAACTACCCACCTAAAATTAAATATATTTGTTTACACACTACTAAGTTCTATGATTCTTCTTACGTATTTAATTACAACGATTCTACTAATCAATTATTAGACCCTGAAATTATCAGTTCCTGTCTTATTTCAAGTTTATAAGTGCTTTTTGTATGGAAGAATATGAGTTCTATACGAAAACCTTGTGTAAATAACCCCAATAGTTTTTGTTATATATGTGGAAAATTTTGTAAACAAAAACAAAGAAAAAAGACCACTGAGTTTGTGATAAGAACCTACGAAGCATACTTTGGGATAAAACTTGCCCAAAAGAATAAATATTGGGTGCCTAATATCGTATGTAAGTCTTGTGTAGAATCTTTGAGATACTGGAGTCAAGGAGGACGTAAAGGGCTTAAATTTGGAGTGCCGATGATATGGACTGAGCCTACTAATCACGTCAATGATTGTTACTTTTGTGCAGTGAATGTAAAAGGTATCAACCGGTATAAAAAACGCACTTGGGTTTATCCTAATGTAGAATCGGCTAAACCCCAGTACTGCACAGTGATGATTTGCCGATTCCAGTGTTCTCAGGCCCATCTACTTCAAACTGTGATGATATTGAAATGTTAGAGGGATCCGACAATCAGAAGAGCAGCAGTGAAAGTGAGTTCGAAGAAAGTAGTTCTACTAAACTGGGATTTTCTCAAGAGGAGCTCAATGACTTGGTCAGGGATTTTAATTTTTAATAGAAAAACGTACAGAAAAAGTTTTTTGTAATATTTTTTAATATTTAATGAACAGAACAATATATATCTTAGTTTTTTATATATTTTCTATTAAAGTTCTTTATTACAATATTTATTTCATTAATATTGGTATTTTTCTTTACATTTTTCCTTTGAAATAGCTAATAGTCTTTATCTCAAAAACAAGAGCCAATTTGACAAATCTAATATTTTTCTAGTATTCAACACACAAGTCTAATACATTATTGACTTTAATCTACTATGCCGCAAAATGACTGTTCCCCAGTGTTATCTGTGTGCCTAATATCATTCAAATACGTTGGCCCGTTTTTACATGATTGAGTAACAAACATCTATACATCTAATCCTTCTTCTAAGTCTCCTACTATTTTGTTATGCCCGACAGGGTCCAAAATGGTCACATATTTTGAAGTTAGTACGGATTGTCAAATGCAAAAAATCTTTTTAAGTATTTGTCACGAAATTACAATATTGACACTCTTTTTTAAGACAATGCTGTTAGGTAATTAACAGCATAATAAAACGACCGCCTTGTTCTCCTCATTCTGTTTGCTTTTTATTTTTGCGAGTTCATTGTTTTATAAATAAACTTATTATTATTACTGCAAACTCAGGAACCACTAATAAGAACTTAACCAATTTATATGGGACCTCTATATTTTAAACAAATATAAAAAGAATTTTTCAAATCAGTTTTGTAAATGATCCATCATTTACAAAACTGATTTGAAAAATTCTTTTCATCAATCAGAACTGGACTAAATTAATACGTGACCACTCGGTAAGTAAGCCTTTCAAACGAAAAAAGAATTTTCCAAATCGGTTTATAAATGACGAAATTCTGAGGTAACAAACATTTAAAAAAAATAACCGAATTAAGAGCCTCTTCCTTTTTACAAGTTTCAATTCGGTTAAAAAGCATGGCTTAACATGGCCCCTAGAGCCGGTCACTATGGGCAGCCATGCGGCTCAATTCCGCCAAAGTGGCACAGACAATTGATGTTGATGTTGTTCATATGAACCGACACCGCGTGGTCAAAGTCCGATGAGACAGCGGAGCGAACGACCTTACGTACACTAATAAGAATTGCTGATTTATACCAACTACTTACTTACATAAATCCGTGTATACATCTGACTTCTTCGGCACTATTTAAGATACGTTAATTTTTTATTTTAACAGTAGGTTATTTATTTATTTATTTATTTTATTATTTATGTACACACAGTAAAATACAGAGTGATAAGGCATAGTAATAGAATTGAGTACAAAGGTACTGCTTATTTCTTAAGAAATTCCTTCCAGCAGACCTGCGAAAGGAGAAATAAATAAATAATTAATTATTAATTATTATTAACAAACATACTTATTTTATTTTTTGTTCTTACGATTTCACTCGCTAAAGGATATGTACCCAGTTACTGGATTGCGGAGGTCAAAAAAGTTGAGATTTTCGAATAAAAAGCGCCTTGAAACATTAACTGAAAAACGCCAAATACGAAAAGAGAGACCTAGGCCCGCCTATAACTCTGCCGGCCAATTCTATTGCATTAGTCGTGACCGGGTATTCAAAACTAAGTTCGGTCTGGCGAGTCATATAAGGGCACACGCTAGGAAAAATTAATAATTGCAAAGGAAGGCTAGGAAAAAATATATGTGGAGGCAGTCGCTCCACGTATAACAACCGACTTTCTTAAAAAAAGCACTACAAAGTGAAAAATAACTTTAATTTCGGAAGTCGATGTCATAGGATCTGTATTTAAGGTTTTTTTGCCACCGACTTCTGAAATTAAAGTAATTTTTCAGTTTTTTGTGTTTTTTTTAAGGAAGTCGGTTGTTATTTTTTTGTATAAAGTTTTTATTTTTAACTTTTTAGTTATGGTATATACCCCGCACTAATCTAATCGCGTCGTTTGTTCATTTGTCACGCAAACACTTAATGCAAATTTAAGACTTATATGGTTTTCACATAGACTCCATTCTCAGAATGGAACCAAATTAAAATGGGACCACACGGGAAGCACCAGCTTTCAAATAAAAATAGAATCATCAAAATCAGTTCACCCAGTCAAAAATTATGAACTAACAAACATAAAAAAAATACAGACGAATTGCTTACCTCCTCCATTTTTTGAAGTCGGTTAAAAATACTGGTATTCAGCTGCATTCGGTTACACTGGCCTGACAACCGACACCAACATAGATGAGAAAAGGCTAGGCAGATGATGATGATGACAATTCTACTCATCAAACCTTCTAGTTTTACGGCGAGAAGCACTTGTTAATTAATATATTCTTTCTTTCTTTCTTTTGGCCTTTTCACTTACACCTGGATTTAGATTCCTTTGTTCTTTTTTTTTTGTATCCTAAATTTTTAACTTTTTTTGAATGGTTGGCACAAAATCAAACAAAATTTATTAGATCAATCGAACATAGTTTCCATTTCACTTCACTACACTTCTATGTTTTATGCAGGCCGTGGCAGCCTTTAATTAAGGCTACGCTATATTATGTCGAATATAAGTGCTTTATAACATGTATTTTAGTGTAAGCTTTGTTGGTTGTCCTTAAATAAATAAATATTTTTTAACTATTAGGAAACCCCAGTCTAGGTCATTCCACGATACGTAATCAAGAAAGTGATTAATGATTATTCGTTTGGAATCGTAATCTTGATTACTTTTTCTGATTGATTTCTATAATTCATTCGAATTAATAAAATACACATTTATATTGTAAATCCTTTTTTTTAAGAGTCTCCTGAATTGCAATTTTTGTAATATTTATTTCAAGAGTGATAAAAATTAAATTAGTTATTTGTGCGGTTTAAATTAGATTTTAATAACACCCTCTTTTTAAAGATTTCATCTGAAAGTCAATGTGACTTTAGTAAGATGGTCTTTGTTGCATATGAGAAAACTCTTTCAACAAAAACCAGAAGATGGTAAGGTTGTGTTATATTTTTAAAACATACTTTTATTTTCAGGATATCTATGTAGCATGGATATGACACGATCCTGATCCACTAGATAATGAGATCGGCCTTAGATCGTTGTATTTGGTGCATGGCATATCTTCTCAATTAGTTTCTGTAGAATCTTTATATTTATAATTCGGTGTGCCATAAAACGGTTCAGGTGCTAGCACCAGCTAGTCAAGTGTAATTCTAAATTCATCTATAAACTCTATCATACCCTATCATGTAATTAATGAAAATCAATGATTACGAAAAACCTAATAACACTTTGTCCGACCTAGGAATCAAACTCACGACCTCGTACTCAGCAGTAGCGCTTGCAAAGTCTTGATTAAATTTAATCGATAATTAAAATTAATCACGATTGATGTAGATAATCATGATTACTTTTAATCTGATTACAAAAGTAAATGATTAAGTCGAACTCTGCTTTAGAAGAACTTTCAGAAAACAGAATTGATCTACTTCCATTGTTTGCAAAATTCATAAACGGCAAACCTTAAAATATCAATGCTATCAAGCGGGAGAATGCAATCAGTTAAATAGCACGTGTGTATAAGGGGCCATCCATAAATTACGTCACACTTTCATGATTTTTTGACCCCCCCTCCCCGTCCTTGTCACAGCTGGTCACATTTGTGAGACGCCCCCCTTCCTAGTGTGACGTCACATATTTTGCAATTTTACATTTAGACATTGTTTTTTATTAATTTTTCTTTCATAGTTTATATTTCGTGTTTTAATAGTACTTTAAATATGTGTATTCAATTTTGAAATGTGACGTCACAAAATTTAGGGCCCCTCCCCCCTTGTCACACAATGTCACAATTCGTCGGCCCCCTCCCCCCCCCCTTAACATGTGACGTAATTTATGGATGGCCCCTAAGTTTAACAATTCAAAATAATAGTATGGTGCTAAAATAATTTAAGTAGGTAAACATCTTATTCATTCACCTACGTCATTGTAGACCATAAAGTGTTCAGTTATGAGACATTATTAAATCATTCAGATATTTGCCTACTTGAGTACAAAGTGCCAGTTCGGTGTACTTTTAACAAGTTGAACGTGTGAAAAGAATAAAAAACTTAGTTTGTAAACAAACATTTACATACTTACGGTACTAGATAGATATACATACTAATCAGTTCATACTATGTTGCACATAATTATGTATACAAGATGGCAAGGACATTAACATGAAACAATGGATTCAGTATACTTGCTGAATGATTCTGAAAGTTACAACGCAAGTGCCGTTGAAATTTTTCGTCGGTTATTAAGGTAAATGCTTTTTGCCGCATGATTATAGCACTTTTCTATGAAAAAAATATTCAAACAATATGCTCTTGGGGTTCTAGTCGAGAAGCATGTGCTGCCCTACTAAGCGCAAAAGCGGTATCTCAAAAAAATCGTAAAGTTGATTTTAATGCCATCAGATAGCTTTAAAAAATATGCATCTAATGAACCTTTTAGCGCTATATTGTTCCAAACATATGATAAAAGCCTTTAGAAAGATTTCTCTATGTCATCATTATAATTTAATATAATTTAAAAAAATGGAATACTCTGTTATAAGAAGGCGTCAATTTCGTAAATTCATTAGATGCGTATTTTTTAAAGCTATCCGTTGGCATTAAAATCAACTTTACGATTTTTTGAGATACCGCTTTTGCGCTTAGTAGGGCAGTGTGCTGAATTCATGATTACAGTGTGCCAATGGATGTGCCTGCCACCCTGAATGCGTAGGTTAAGTACTGCAAATAACAGTAGCAATAGGTACCTACTAGTATTAATAATTAAACGTGTAGTGGAACACGTCAAAACAAAATGGAAACATTAAACAATTCTTTAATTAAATTACTTTAATTTACTAAGTAATCAAGGTAGTATTTAGAATCTAGAATATTTATAGCAAATTATAGCAACTAGAATAGGTACCTAAGTCAATGTATCAACATTGTAGAGCGACTGAATTAAAAACAATGAATGATCCTTAAGTACGTAGTTGATACTTTTTCCGCGATTCCAAGAACTGACGTCACAGCTGTTTTATGACATCAGCAGTAGAAATGTATTGACGACGGAAATAATACTTCCATAGTAAGATTCATTAGTATCGTCCTGCTAACGTTTTGTACTCCTTTTGAGGGCATAGTTATTTCTCACAACACTACTTTAATATAAATAGTCACTACTTTAACACGTTAACTGCCATGGTGAAAATCAAAAACGTCAAAAATTGTACTTAGTGTTATTTCACTTTAAATACATTATTTCCTCCATAAATACATATATATCATATTTATTACAATATATACAGTCTATTGTTATAATTTAATTCTTTACTTTTTATTGACTTCATCCTTTCCACAAAGTGTATAAGAGTAAATGTAAACAAAATTTTTATTGACACTGGTTTTTGTGCTCTACGGGACACTTAATATAGCTGAAAGAGTAATAAAATGGCCGCCAGGCAGCAACGACACGTTCGGATTTGGTATGTGTTGTCGGTCATATAGTCCGACAAGGCCTGAATGGAACAAAAAGTGTCGACATGGCAGTTAACGTGTTAATTGATCGCTTTTGTTGGAAGTTTTAGCAATTTCGTGTAACACACTAACAGCAGGAATGGCTTTCATTCTGACATCATCATCATTTCATCCGAAAGACGTCCACTGCTGGACATAGGCCTCCCCCAAGAACCGTCACATTCATCGGTTCCTTTTTTGGTGGGGTTTGCCTTCAGGCGGGCTGGCGGTCGCCGTATTATGATAAAATTTATACAGAACGCTGCGGCCCATTCTCCAGTAAGTCCCTTAGTCGCCTTTTACAACACCCACGGAAAGAAATGGTATGGTGCTATTCTTTATATCCCGCACCATACGGACCAAAATCAATCATCATTCATAGATCTGAATCATTTTGAAGAATACCTATTAATAATCCATACTCCATAGCTTCATATGTTCGAAAAAATTGCCTGCTCAACAACGTTAAAAACGCAATGAATGTTTAAATTTTAAAAATAAAAGCTATTGATACTGATAGTGTGTTACAGAATTACGCTGAAACTATCGTTTTCTGATAACTAAGGCTGTGCATTAGGCCCACTAGATTGTCAATAAGACATTATCTCTTCAAAATTGTCTATAGTCATTCAAATCGCAATTTTTACTTCGATATCTATAGTATATCTAAGACCGAAATCTATAAACGTTACCGTATTAGCACGTGTTTTGATTTAGACATTGCTCCGTCTCTATCGTATAAAGAGTGACACTGACAGGAATGACGGTTAACCAAACTAAGTAGGTGCTTAGTAACGTTTACAGATCTTGGCCTAAGACTTTGTATAGACTTATCTATTTATCTAAGTATGTACCACTAAAGCTGTTATGTCATGTCTTATCATTCAATGCCCCTCGACATCCTCATATGAACTGAATTCTTAGATAAACTACAAAGGGCACGTGGTAACAGTCTTTCATGACATAATTATATTCCTGTTTCCTATAAGTAAGTTATGTGCATAAGTAAAGTAGGCAAGGCCTTTGCTTTGTTTGTGAGCAATAAAAATATTCCATAGTGGAAATCGTAAACTGTAGTTTTAAAGACAACATTCATTTCTAATTTCTGGATTTAATCAATCTTGTTTTATCGATTAACATCATTGCAACATAAAATAAGCAATAAACTTAAAAACTAATTAATAGACAAAGAGTGGGATTTGATCATTCCTCTTTATCCCATTATTTAACGTGAGAGAAACATGTCTTCCACCTTCATACATCGCTATTGTTTTTTGCTTTATGGCATCTCGTAGGTCAAGGTAAGAAGTTGTTGGCTGCTTATACTTAATCAGGCTATCCTATGGTACCTCAATAAATTAAGTCCTCCAGCATATACATACATGTTTAAGCAGTCATCTATTTAAATTCCCATTGTCCCAAAATCAGTATGTCATTTACAAAGTTAAATCCAAGAAAAAAAATATACCAGTTTTCAAACTGTAACTATAAATTCACCACATTATTCTAGACCTAGCATAGAAGCATCGGCTTTGAAAACAAAAATTTTTGTTCCATAGAAAAGTGTAAACCTACGCTGTCAAATGTTTAGAACAGCTTATTTTTTTTTTTTACAGACATAAAATTCAGCCTAGAATCATATTACTAAATCCATGGTTAAAGTTTCCGCACTGGTTAAAATTTTATCCTGCACAGGTGAGTATCTAAGCATACTTACCTAATCAATTCAAAGATATTGTAACAGTGACTATTATAGACTATAATTAATTAAGCTAATGAACTTACCTCGTCGAGTAAGAACAACACGGATGCGCACGCACGTACATTCTTGTTGAACCGTAGCTCTAGGTACTGTAACAAACAATAGCATTTCAGGAGCGGTGAATCTTATAACATCATATACAATAAGTATTATTATAATATATAATACACGGCATTCGGCATTCTTTACGTCTTGCACCGTGTGGTGCCGGTCGTAAAGAATAACACCACCCCATTTCTTCCCGTGGGTGTCGTAAAAGGCGATTAAGGGACTTACTAGAGAATGGGCAGCAGCGTTCTCTATGCATTTTACCACCATACTGCGATCGCCAACCCGCCTGCCAAGCGTGGCGATTATGGCAAAGCCCCCCAAATTGGGGGAGGCCTAAGTCCAGCAGTGGACGTCTTACAGCTGAAATGATGATGATGATAATATATAATAAAACGGGTTATTTAATGAAAAGAAAACTATAATCATTTTATGAGATTTTTATGCTCATAATATGTTTACAATTTTACTAATAATGTGAAGTATACCTATAGGGTTACAATTTTATTAGTCACGGAATTCTTCATCATGTTGTAGTCACGGTTCTGAACCTGAATAACGTATACATTTTAAAACTGCATTGAATTATTTTAATAAGGTGTTCTTGAACGAATTATTATTTCTACGGTGGCTTTAGAAACAAACATTCAATAAGTGTATTTCATATAAGTGATGACTTGTAATTGGCTGTCAGTCTCACACACATTTTTTTATTCTGTTTGTTTTAGCTGTAAGTCATCCAAAGTTATTAAATATATAAATAAATATATTGTCCCCCTAAAGTGCCGTATGTGTGACTAATATCGTTCCTACGTAGGTAGATACCGCGTTTTATTTACAATAACTAAAAAAAAAATCGCAAGAAGTAATATTAAATCAATTGGTTCTGTGTGGTGCCGGACACCGTAAAGAATAGCACGATCCCATTTTCTCCCGTCGCGCGTCGGTGTCGTAAGAAGGACTAGGGACTTACTAGAGAATGGGCAGCAGCGTTCTCTACATTTTACCACCATACTGCGATCGCCAACCCGCCTGCCAAGCGTGGCGATTATGGCAAACCCCCCCAAAATGGGGGAGGTCTATGTTCAGTAGTGGATGTCTTTCGGCTGAAAAGATGAACCTAGTAATTCAAATCTCATGGATATAAAAACTACTTACAACTACTGTTAATAAAAACGAAGAACAATTCTATGCATGCTATGAACTCAGTCCTCAATCATTAAATCCGTGCGTTTTTTCTGCGCAAGAGCAAAGTCCAGCGCAAAACGGTTGTCACTTCGTGATAGATCACCGAAGCGATAAGACGTACACGGACATAAGATAAATTATTCGATCACAGACCGAGTTGATTGTTCGACGTTATTAATATTTCATTGGTACACAATCTTAGGCATTCAAATTTAATGGTCGCTATGATTTATGTTTGTGGTTTTGAAATAATTATTTAGTAGGTATCTACCGGACGGTCAATAGCTCCATACGGTTGTAAGATAAACTTAAAACTATGCAAAGTTTTTGTCAATTCTTTGAAAAATTACAATTTGGATCCTTAATTTGTCGTTAAGTAGTTGTTTTGGTTGATGTTGCAGTTGTTGTTACAGGATAAAGAGTGTGTTACAGTGAGTTAAATACGACGTACCTCATAAGATGAAGATAGCCTGAGTGTGCAGAAGACAGGCAGGTATATCGTGACTACTGCAATACAACTCAGGGTCACTCCTATCACCACCAGCCAGTACTGTGTACCGTAGTTGTATATCTCCGCCGGTGTCCCTAATATCGTCACCCCGGAGACGTAACTGAAATAAAACATTTGGTCAGAAATGGACTACAACCACTTGTAATATTAAAATCAAGGCATTTACCTAGACGTATTGCAAATGTTTTTGTAAGGCTGAAAACTTGGTAAGTTTTATTATACGAGTGTATATTGTCCAACCATTGTTAAGATCCTTAATAAAAGTGTTTATATTCGTGTCCTTATCATGACCCATACTTCTTTATTACATAAGATAAAACAGTCGGATCCCGCGTCTTAGATTTGCTTAGTTCTTTTAAACTACGCAACAGATTTTAATGCTATTTTCATCAAGAGACAGAGTGATTCAAGAGGAAGGTTTGCGAAGAAGAACGGGGAGGTTTGGTGGCGAAGCCGCTGGCAGAAGTTAATTATATTATAAATGCGAGAGTTACTCCATCTGTGTTGCTTTTAATGGTATTTTTCTGGGTGTGAAATGACTTCTCCTGGTCTGGGCGGAGTGGGAGGACGTTTCATACTTTTACTGACTAAACCCCACCCGTGTTCCTTCAGTTGCCTGTGCCAGGGCCACGGTAACTTTTTCGAACAAAACCGTGACCCTGGCAGGCATCGGCCCTAGCGTACCCCTCCAAATGTGCTGACATCTCTGAGGCGCGCCTGGAACACAACGCGCCTTCGACCCGGTCCTGGTCCCTGGTTACCGAGCGGCGAGCTACCCATTGCTCGCCGTCCGCAAGCCCGCGGTCAGGAGTCGGTTATGGGTGCTTTTTCAGGCCTAACCTTAGTCCATGAACAGTGATCGGAAATTTGGATGCATATTTACCTAATGTTACTATTTAGCTGTGAAAGCACGGTAGCGGCTTCGTATTTTTTATTAAAGCCGGGTTTCTTGGATCATATTTATTTAAATTAATGTTTAACCCCATATGTGTGTAGGGTGGTATGAGTTAGTTAAAACAACACACAAAACACGGTAACAACGCACATTCCATATTAGCCAACATTTCAACTTTAGGTGAATATGCACCTGAAAATTCGTATTTTTTATTAAAGCCGGGTTTCTTGGATCATATTAGTGAAAATATACATTTCAAAAGATACGGTGTTTATCCTACGTATGTCTTAACTACAAACAACATAAGTACTAAAGTGGGTCAAGAAAAACTCATTGAAATTAAGACATGTATGTCATGGATTTCATGATAACTAACCTTTACAAAAAAAATTTGCTCAACTACGATATATGTATTATTTTCTTAGAGACTATCAACCGTAAGTAGGCTAGGGTAAAGTTCTTTCATGTCGTTCAATTAACTATAAGGAACTATTTATGTTGTTTTTTTTTAATATTTAATTGTGCTTGCTTTTCACCTCGATCTTGCCTTTTGCATTATAAGTATGTAGTAAGTATTATATAAGACGCCTACCCACTCTTACAATATCAATAAAAGTCAACCAACTCCACAGTAATATCTCACCTGGCAATAAGTGACATAGCAACAGGAAAGGTGGACAACGTTCTTCCACCAAGAAGGTAGTCTTTCACGTCCACTACCTTTTTGACCTTCGAGCCGACGGCGCTGTACCACAGACCTCCCGCGCATGACACTGCGCATAGGACGCCGAAGACTGCGTAGTCGCCGACCCCGAAACCACCTTCCTGCATTGTGAATGAAGGCTGCATCTTGATTGTGAGACCTGTTGAAATAATATTTAATATAATTATAATATACGCCTATACTTCAAGTAGAGGTCGGCAGAGGTAAAACGCTCATTTTGGCAGTTATGTTTTATGTCCCACTAGCTAATGCCCGCGGCGTCAGCCGTGTGGATGTCGGTAATTATACCATGGGAATGTGCTACTGGGATAAAAAATAGATGTCTTATAAAACATCAGCTACCTACAAGTGAAAGTGACTAGCCGGAACAGACAGGTAGACAAAAGTTTTTGTTACAAGTACAGTATATTATTATACTTTCACTTGGCCATTACAACCTGATACCGAAATAGTAAGTTCTATTTAATTGTAAGTATATATATTAATATTGTATGAATGTAGGTATAGATGTACGTATAGTATATCGGGCCATTTAATCGACGCCTTTAATGATAATGATAAATGACTTTATTTTTGCAAGTAGGTTTATACAAACACTTTTACACTTGACATAGGGCAGGACAGCAAGACTGGGCTGCTCTTGAGAAAACCCAAGATGTCGACCTCGTAGTTAGAAGTCGCACTTGCCACTTAAAGACGTGGCAAGTGCGATGATATCGTCATCCCCATTTATTTGAGAACTGTGAAGCACATTTTGTTTTGCCATTTTTATTAGCGTGGATAATTTTACCGGCATTAATTTGCGGAACGTCACCTATAGAACGTAGAAGTGGTTATGGCCGAGTTGGCCGACGCAGTTGCCTTTACGTCATTTTTAATGGGATTTTACGCTCTTGCGTTTGGTGCGATTAAATCTATATATAGTATAGTATTAATAATTAAGCTGAAGTTTGTTTGTTTCTTTGTTTCAAGGTGCTCTCGAAGACTGCCGGTCGTTTTTGTATTTTTTTGTATTTGATAGCTCAACTCTTGAGGAAGGCGTAGGACCCGAGCAAACCACAGAAAAACAGAGAAAGCACTGAGTGAAAACGAAGTAGTACGGGCAGGCGATGCGATGCGACGGGGTGAGTTGCGGAAACAAGAATTTTCCCGCAGAAGAAGTCGCGGACAGAAGCAAGTCCAAAATAAAGGTTAATCATGAGGGCGATTCGCATAGTTTTCTACACAACATGCATTTTCTCATACAAATATGTGGACAAACTGGCGTTTGGTTTTGTTTATACATTCACATTGTCATTTGTAAATTCTTGAATCTGAGTCTGGCTTATTTTTAGTCACCTTGAGGACTTGTTTTAAGACGATGACCTTTATACATTAAAACAACGATCGATTAGTACTAGACTTAAACCACGATAATACACGATGTCAGCCCAAAGTCTGCAGGTTAAAAACTGAGAAATGGCACTGTCACTTTTTAGTGAGACAAACTAGTTAATCTTCTGCCCTCTTTGCCTCTCGGTGAAGGAGGAAATGAAACCTGCACCTCAATTTTGTTAACAACACACTATTAATCTGAATTTGAATTACTTTGAAGTTTATTGTTAATCCATTGATTCGTATGTTCGACAAATATGTCTGCTAAACAAGCTAAATAACGCATGCATGTTGTTGAACTGTCAAAATGAAACTGTTAACTGTTAGTGTGTTACGCGACTACCCCTCTGATTCTTTATATAATCGCTAACTAAGACAAACCTGACGAATGACGGTTGTTGCATCTTTCATATTCTCAAGATATTTTTTCTGCATTACATTAAATGTATCATCAGCGGCCATAATGTTATAAGCTGGGACACAGGCCTCCTCTCGGTGAGAGGGAGCGGGCCATAATCTACCACGCGAGCCCAGTGCGGGTTGGTATATGTCACGTCTTCGAATCTTTGGTTCTAAAACATGCCGGTTTCCTCACGATGTTTTTTTTTTTCACTGTTTTAAAAGTAGTGGAGATGAAATAATTTACTCAAAGTAAAGCGCCTGCTTGGGTTCGAACTCACGACCGACTACTACTCGTAAGTCGCGACTGCTACCACTGGGCCACCACTGCTCATTTTAGGCTACATTTAAGGTAATGCGGGTTAACTGTGGACAATGTGTCGAGAAACGTGAAATGTATCGAAGAAAATTAGTAAGCATTCCTAAATAAATTTTCATAAATGCAGGAGTATAATCTACAACCTAGACATGAACTATTTCATCGAACGTATCAACGTCCGAGTAGTTCGAAAATAACACCATGTTTTAAGTGCAAGCGTTTGTTATTTTAAGCCACGGACTAGACGACTCAAGGCTAATTGACTTTAATTTGAAATGAGTTCAAAAACCAGTTCTTCTTTGGCTATTATTGACATATACCTTTTTATAAGGCATTTACCTAGAAAAAATGCGTCATTGATTGAACTACGTTCCTGCATAAATCCGCGGTTATGATAAGTTATGTGCCATCGCCGTGACTAACAGAATCAAAATCGGTAGTTAAGAAATGATTTTAAATTAGGTTCATAGACCAGAAATACCATTGGTACGTCTTGATTGATTTTTTAGGGTTCCGCACCTCAAAAGGAAAAAGCGGAACCCTTATAGGATCACTTTGTTGTCCGTCCGTCCGTCCGTCCGTCCGTCCGTCCGTCCGTCTGTCAAGACCCTTTTTCTCAGGAACGTGTGGAGGTATCAAGCTGAAATTCATATCAAATACTCAAGTCTACTGTCTCTTAGAGCTGTGAAAAAATCAAACTTCTAAGCTAACGCAATCAAAAGATATAGCCGTTTATGCCGCAAATTTCCGCAAATTTTCGAAACTCGCAAGGGAATCAAAACCTAAAGGGTACTTCTAGTCGATCTGGAATTTTGAAATTTGGTACGAAGCAACGTCTTATAGCACAGATAAAGGAAAAATTGCGAAAACCGTAAATTTTTCGTTACATCATATAATAAAAAATAAAATAAAATTTTAAACTTTATACCTACAGGTTTATACGGAACCCTCGGTGCGCGAGTCCGACTCGCACTTGGCTGGCCGGTTTTTACATCGATAACCACGAGTACTAGGCTGTTAACTCATGAAATGATATCCTCAAATATGTTACATCACATCTACGGAGTCAACATTTACGACTGAGAAAACAGCCTTTTCGAAACTTCCACAAAGGGTCTAGCGTATCAAATGGCAGTCTCCTGGCTTTAGATGATCATCATTTCAGACCAGAATCACTAACTGCAGTTGTGATTCTGGTTGGGAGTCTGAAATACGCTTCTCCTTTCTTCTGCAATACTTCCCGATTTCGAGAGTTCCTCATTCAGGTCTTTCCCGCGAATTTGACGATATCATAACCCAGCGCGATTCTGAACGGCCCTGGTTTTTTTGGCCGAACCTTGGTCACCATTCGTTCACAGCTTTACTCCATCGGCCATCTTCTCGTCTAACGAGAAGTCCTGCCCAACATCCACTTGAGACGCATCGCCCTTTCCCCGATGTCATACGACGTCGTCGATGGCTGATTTCGGTGTTACGCATTCAGTCTAGTAAAATTTAGATGCTGGTGGTGACTTTATGCAGAGGTAGGGAGCAAATTCTTTATTCGAAACAAATTGCACTTTGTATTTTTCGAGTGTAAAATTCCGAATAGACAGGTTTCTGTTGGAAATTTCCTGAATGGACCTGGGTGCGTTTGGTCAATATTGAGTCGCTAGTTTAGTATTACATTGATTGTTTATGTGAAAGACAGTATCTACGGTTAGGAGTGTTAATTCTTGAGATGACGGCGGAAATGAGTTCATACTTGGCTAGTTTCTGCGACTTTGCCCGCGTGGCTCTCGGAAAATCTTTTTATTTTATGCGAGGAATTCCTGTTTCGTTCTATAAACGCATAAGTTACTCGTTATAACATCAGCTATTTGCCACTGAAATTCGGTCCAGACTTTTCGGACATCGGGCGGGACGAACGAACAAACAAAAATTTTAAAAATTGTTTTAATGCACTATGGTTATCCCTAAATATAAGGACCGCCCAAGGATGATGATGACGATGATTCCAAATAGGAATGCACAGAAAACGAGAATAATTTAGTTCTGTAAACTGATGCGGCCTTTTACTATCCTCTGGAGCACGGTGGCCTAGTGGTAACGGCCGCGACTTACGAGTAGAAGCTCGTGAGTTCGAACCCAAGCAGGCGCTTTACTTTGTGTAAATTATTTCATCACCACTGCTCTCAAAACAGTGAAGGAAAACATCGTAAGGAAGCCGGCATGTGTTAGAAGCAAACATTCGAAGACATGTGACATCTACCAACCCGCAATAGGCCCGCGAGGTGAATTATGGCCCACTCCCTCTCATCGATAGGCGGCCTGTGTCCCAGCAGTGGGAACATTATTGGCTGCTCACGATGATCCTCTGAATGTTGATATGGATCGGATGACGAAAAGACTCAACTAGCGCTTGGTGATTGGTAGTTGAAAAATTTGCTTATGTTACATGTTAAGAAAAATTAACGCATGTTGCTCAGTCGGATTGTTAAGAAGACCAAGAAGTAGCTACTGGCCATTAATGGTAGGCACTTCTTGGCCTTTTTTAGCAAGCAGTAAGTAAAAAAATACGTTCTAAAAGTGCGAGTTTTTTTCTGACTCAATCGAAATTTGGGCAGATATGTATGCTATACAAAATCCTTACTACTTAAACGCTATGCATGTAATATTTTTATGTCAATTTAACGTGTAAAAGTAACAGTGATATAACATGAATTTCGTTGCTGACCGTACCTACCTAGTTTCTATTCCGTGTCGATCGTAGATTGACAACTCAGCTAACAACAATTATTATTTTTAATCACGGTCACAGATAATAAGGAAGTTACTCTTTTACAGTATTTCATTAATAACGAGGTAAACCGCATATAATAAGTATATAATAATAATAATAATAATATTCCACAATAATAATAATATTCCACAACTATCACACAACGCCATCTAGTGTCCCAAGCTAAGCAGAGCTTGTGTTATGGGTACTAGACAACTGATAAACATACTTATATATTTCTAAATACATACATATTATAGATAAATTACACCCAGACACAGAACAAATGATCGTGCTCATCACACAAACATTTGTCTTGGGTGGGAATCGAACCCACGACCTCCGGCATAGCAGTCAGGGTCGCTAACCACTAGACCAACAGGCCTGTCAAAAGTATGGTTATCTTCATATTATAACTCTTTATTTTCGTACTGATTTCAAAAATAAAATTTATTTGTATTTGTGAATGTACTTACATGTAACTTTAAAAAAAAAAAGTAACTCACCTTAACTTTTACGTAAAAGGAATATATTCGTAGTTACTTCACTAGTGACGGAAGTAAACAAAAGGAATAGTCCGCATATATGGAATCTTGCCAACCTCGCAAGGGCATGCACATATATTGGCAAGAACAACGTCACCAAAGCTACACAACCGCATTGCACAGTTCACTTTCACTCAACATAACTTTAAGAAAACACTGACGCGTATATCCACCGGTGAAAGAATCTGCGGTGGCCGTAAAACTTGAAATTCCCGCGCAATCACATGTCAATGTCACTACTTAGATCAAACCATTCAAGAATTTGCACTAGGAAAAAATAATATTTACATTATCACACACGGCTATTTCACTCAAAAGTTTACAATAACCCTGAGCATAATATCATACAGCAACTCAAAAACGACATAATAAATAATTTATCTTTCTTTTATTGTTGTCATTTCGCAAAATAACAAAATTATTTTTAAACGACGTGCTCTTTGACAGCTGTCCGTCGCGAAACCATGCCACAGATTGTGACAAACCACATGGTTTTGAAACAAAATTAAAATAGTTCTTAGTTGTACTAGCCAGCGACACCTAGCGTGCAGGATAGGAGGTTCAGCAATAGCTACTGTTTTATCGACATCAACACAAAAGGAAAATTGTGTGAAAAGTTGAAAACCTTTTTGTAGCTTATATGACAAACTCTGATTTCAACTTTTATTGTAATAATGATCTGTAATTTCAACACGTCAAATGTACAATGTTTTGTTTACTAAAATATACACGATAAAAGAATATATTGATAATTCGCATTTTATAAATCTATGATTTTGATATTTTTGGTTTGATAATTTTGGAAAATGAAGAATGAACGACCATTATTAAATTAGATGCAAATTAGTGTTGTTATTGGTTTTAGATCAATTTAAAGAAATCATGCCTCCAAAGCCTAAGGAGACACCTAAAAAGGCAAATCCTACTATTATACGACAAGCAATCAGTAGTTCTAGCCTCGTTTATGTTCCTGAAGATGTCATAGAGGGTATGTACATTCATATGGTCTCATAACTTTTTTAAATTATGATTAAACTTAGAGTAATTAATTATGAATAATGTGTACCTAGTAGCTATACGGTACATGCCTAATAACAGTTAAATATATGTTTACCTTCGACACTGAGCAATCCATTGTATGGCATTACTGCAACCAAAGATTTATACAGTGTAATATCATTATTTGCTGGTAACTTTACTACCACCAGCCTGCTGAACTGGCAACAATCTACCACTTACAGGAACTATATCTTCTGGACCATCTGACTCTGTAAGCACACTATTATTGTTTGCTACGTCGTTCATAAATTAAAATATCTTAAAAAGTGGTTAATCATTAACAGGTATAAACCTGATTGATACCATAAAACTGTATTTTACTTTTGTCTTTTTCCGACTAGGTTTTGAAAACCGTTTAGAAACTGATATAGATTGGACACTTCTCGGAAACGGAATACGCAGTCATAAGAACATTTGTAAAAGAGAAGACATACCAAAGGTCACCTTTTCTGAAGCTGTAGAAAATAAAATAAGTAAGAGCATTATACACGGCTTTCTCAACGAGAACTCTGGGCTGACTCTTGAGCAGCATTGGGAATTCTTGTTACCTGCGGCATTGTGGGATAATGAGAAATTCGCAAATGAAGAAGCGAAAATATGCTTTCTCAATAATAACTGTATCACTGACGACTTGGTAAAGTTGATAAAAAAATGCGTAAAATTAGGTGATCGAAAGGCCTTGAAAGATGCTATGAAAATGGTGAACGTGTTACGAGTGAATAATTCGGAGGTAAATAACAGTGACGTTCAACAAGTCTGTAATTTTTTCAGGATTTCAAGACACTGTATTCATTGTGTCGCAATATACTCGTAAATTGTCGTCCTGATCAAAGTGCTGGTGGCTTGGCGGATTATATCCACGACGAATTGATAAAAAATTAAATAAAGTGGTCCGCGTGCACCACTAGCAATTTTAACAGTCGCCTGGAATTATTTAAGATAACAAATTGTTAGTTTTCCATTCATTCCGTTCGTTACAACCCAGGAAAGTGCAAAGCCACAGCCGACCCAAGACTAAAGAACTAACAATGTCACATTGGGAGCCTTGTGCGTGAGTTAGGTGAAAAGGGGGCTGCACTTACCGTTACTCTTAGCTTTGAACATCATTTTTCAAAACACTAAACAAATCCACAAGATGCAGTTAACTGATGTGATCCATCGTATACAGCGCAGATACTGACTAATACCTATAATATTCTTTGATTGATTGCCAGTGCAGCTTTGATAAGTAAATGAGTTTCTAACAACTTGTAATGAAGTTTCGAATTACAGGTTATTTAACGAAGAGTCTGATCATGTCCACTGTGTCACACCTCACCCACATTAGATTTCTTTTTTTTTTATATGTTCGTAAAGTACGATAATCATCAATAATATTTGTTTGGAAAGTCATTAATATGGTTCGTCGTCAAACTGGTCATCTCAACTCATAACTTTATGTCCCGGGCTCATTTGACGCCAAAAAAAATAGTAGCATCCTACATCACTTTTCAGATAACAGAATTAGATGAAGGATTAGCTGAGTATAAGAAATTGATAACTCTCAATTTATGTGGAAACTTTTTAGCAGATCTAAATACAGATTTTATTCCACCATCTGTCAAGAACCTTGAGCTTCAAACAAATTGTTTCAGCGATTTATCAGGATTTGCTGAATCTTTACCCACTGAATTGCTATACTTGGGTTTGTCCAAGAATTTCTTCAACTCCGGTAATATTCTACTATTATTAAATCATTAAATTAATATTTCTGAAAAAGTGCTTTATATAACTTATATCCTGGTCTATAGACAACATCGGTGCATTAAGTTTGCTGCCTTTTAATTTGACCGTGTTAGATTTGTCAGACAACGACATCTATCGTTTGGATCCAGTACTACAAGCTGTGGCACGACTGCCGAATCTTAATGGCCTGCAGCTATCGGGAAACCCATGCTCAGTACGTTACACAGTTACTAAATAGTACATTATGAGTTTACCAGATGGCACTAACTGGTGTTACTTAATATATTTTATCTTTTTTTAACTAGGTCAGTGCTGCGTATGCTCGTGCTACTTTAACGCATTTACCACGTTTAAGATGGCTTGATTGCCGCGAAATCCTCGAAACTGATAGACCAGCACCATCTGTGGACATACATCCTGATGATTTACGATCTGCATACTTTCATTTTACTGTTTTTAGAATTATGTCTGTTCCCCAACCACCGAAGGCCGAAAAGGTAACTTGGTTCCTTAAAGGATAGTTGTATCACTACATTAATTGAATACTAGATTTTGCCAGCGGCTTCACCCGCATATTATACGTATAAACCTACCTCTTGAATCACTCTATCTATTAAAAAAAACGTCATCAAAATCTCTTGCGTAGTTTTAAAGATCTACGCATACATAAGGAAAGACAGAGGGAAGCGATTTTGTTTTATACTATGTAGTGATGACCCTGACTTATAAGTGCTATGAGTGTGGCTCCACGGGTCCGTTGGTATGAACTATCATTCTCATGACTATATCAGGTAGGCACCCACCGCCTATGAAGCATAATAGTGCCGATTCGCTTATTCACAAACTAAACTAAATTTAAGTTCAGTGCATCTTTTTCTTTCTATTTCATTAAGGAAAGGACAGAAGATAAATTTTAGTTTAGTCCTGTCAAATTAATCAGCGCTTGACGTAAATTGACGTAATTTTAGTAGGCAAGTTTTTAATCACGTCTAAACTTGAATGGAGTAGTGAGAGGGGCTGATTAATTTGACAGGACTAAACTAATTTTTTTCTTTTGTCCTCTTCTTAATGAAATACAAAAAAAAGATGCACTGAACTTAAATTTAGTTTAGTTTGTGAACAAGGGAATCGGTACCAATGTCCACCTTTGGCAAGTTTTAATTCTTACAGTATTATTTCACCATCTCACCAGGGAGTACTCACAAACTTCCACGTAGAGCTGGAGATACCATTGTTAGACGTAGTGAGGAGGAAATTTCTGATGTTTCGAAGAAATGAGTCTCTTATAGAAATGTTGCCGGCAGCCGAAGATGACGAGTGGCCACCTTTGGCTCCTCTGCCCGTGTTAAGTAAAATATCACCGGGTAAGTTTCTCTTTATCAAGTTTATTACAATTATTTCAAACATTCTCCTATTCAGTTCATATTACTTAGCCGTTTCTGCAGTTAAATCACTAGAAACAAATTGAGCTTCCTTTTAAGAAGAAACTATGTTTAAACATTCTTGACTGGCCTGTTAGTCTAGTGGTTAGTGGCCCTGACTGCTAAGACTGAGGTCGTAGGTTTGATTTCCACCCAGAACAAATCTTTATGTGATGAGCACAATCTTTTGTTCTGTGTCTGGGTGTAATTTATCTATAATATGTTATGTATGTATTTAGAAATCTACATATAAGTATGTTTATCAGTTGTCTGGTTGCCATAGTACAGGCTCTGCCATCGATCACTAATAAATTAGTGATCGATGGGCTCTGCTTAGTTTGGGATCAGATAATGGTGTGTTGGTTGTCCCAAGATATTTTTATTCCCTTTATTCATCTTTACAAACTTATAAATTATATTTATAAATAATAAAATAAAAATAAACATTTAACAATATAAAAAATATTAGTATTATTGTTTATTTAAAATTCATTTAAGTCTTGTAAATTGAGAGTTATATGGCTAAGTATAACAGCAACACGGGTCGATCAGTTAGGTTAAGCTACGCTTGCCGCGGCTAGTCCGTGGATGAGTGACCATCTTTACATACCAACACCCGGACATCACGTTAACCCGTTAATCCCGGTTGTCATTTGTGGACCTTCGACAGTCGGTACTATCATCCCGAAAAAGAAGAAGACGAAAGCCGAAACTCTGACCCCAGTTTTCCCAAGGGGTAACGTATTACCCCGTAACTGGGTTGTCGAGGTCAGATAGGCAGTCGCTTCGTGTAAAATATTGGTACTCAGCTGCATCCGGTTAGACCGGAAGCCGACTCCAAAATAGTTGGGAAAAGGCCTTGGCAGCTGATGAATATGAAAGGTACTACCATGCTTAAAGAGTGAAATAGAAACCTTTGACAACTACATAATTATAATCGATGTAACCAACTATTTTAGATATTGAAGAAGAAATAATTTCGCAAGCGTCGATAAACATCTACAGTAACATGGTATTGAGGAATCCACGAGAGATCCACAACTTCACAACATTTGAAAGTAACAAGGTGCAGTGGAACAAAATGATGAACTTCCAGGAACCTACCCTCAAGATATTCTGTCCTGACCTGACCGCCTTGAGGGACACCTTCCGATCCATTATCACCCTTAGACTGATTTATACAGTTGTAAGTTTTGGATTTAACTCATCGTTGTTGTACAACACTTTAAGTACAAATGTTGCTCCTGACAGGGTCGCGAGATTTGTTCGTAAGAGATACCGTAGCCTTGGCATATAGGTAACTGAAGGAACACGGGTGGGTTTTAGTCAGTAAAAGTCTGACTCGCCCTCCCGCTCCGCCCAGAGTGGGAGATATCATTTAGTGAACCAAACCACCCGCAAAAAAAAAGTACAAATGTTGCTACTTATTTGTGAACTTGTGTTCGGCGGTGTGGAGTAGTTTTGACATAAGTTTGATCTGTACTTACCTACAGTAATTTTGTAAACACCGATGTCAAAGTCGAATAGTTAATAGGAGTAAACTCTATAATTTAGAGTGGTCATCATCATCATCATCACTTCAGCCGAAAGACGTCTACTGCTGGACATTGGCCTCCCCCAAGCTCCGCCACTTCGACCGGTTTTGTGCTTCCCGCATCCAGCGGATTCCTGCGGCCTTCGCAAGGTCATCGGTCCACCTTGTTGGAGGCCTTCCAACTCTACGTCTACCGGTACGCGGTCGTCACTCCAGAACCTTTCGACCCCATCGGCCATATGTTCTGCGAGCAATGTGCCCTGCCCACTGCCACTTCAGTTTAGCAATTCTTATTATTCAATTTAGAGTGATACCTATAATATATTATCGACAAGGATTATGTCGAAATAATGATGGATGGCGATGGCAGTATGGTGATAAAATGAATAGAGAACGCTGCTGCCCATTCTCTGTTAAGTCCCTTAGTCACTTTTTACGACACCTACGGGGAGAAATGCGATGGTGATAGCACCATAGAAACGGATAGATTGTGTTTACGTCCGTTACAACACTGACAAAATAATACAAGATCCGATTGAAATTAGTTAGATCATCAAAGGGGTACTAGCGTAAGACACTAATATTCGAATAGCTTTAATAAATAAATAATAAAACTTTTTGGATCATAAACACTACAATTACAAAATTAAAAAGAAATGAAAATAATAATACAAAAAACACATACCTACAATAACATTTTTTTTTTTTAATTACACACAGGTACTGAAAATCGAACCTCTGCGCGAATGCCCTCAGGATACCGCTGGAGCTAGCCCGAACCCTGCGCACCAGGGATGTGCATCGTTTCCGCATAGTAGAATAGAAACAGTCTACTTGCGACTCGGCGAACATCCCTGATGCGCTGCAGAATCGGGGCAGCCCCATCAGGACCCTGAATGCATTATTATATTGCACACGCAAGGCGTTGTACTGTCGCTGTCGGCGCGTGTATGAGATCCACAGGCTGCTCGTGTATCGTTATGTATTGTACATCATTCTACACGAGCAGCCTGTGGATCTGCTCTGAACAATGTTATTTTCACTTTGGTGGTACAACGAGCAAACCTGCGGGCAATCATGCTTGCCCTTACAGACAGCGCCCTGCGCTCTCGCGCTTTTATTGCGACAATTTTACAACATTCATTGCGTTATTTACACTGTGGAGCAGACAACATTTTCGAACTTATGAAGCAATGGGTTAACAGTATCCTTCAAAATGACGCAGACTCTGATTGATAGTGAGTTACACGATTAGTATACAGGATTGAAACTTTCACCCTCTTCTTACAGACGCATTCGCCTCAAAAAGTGACCAAACAGAAGACGAGCACGGCTGTGTTGCCAACACCGGGAGAGATGAGAGTGACTGTGGCTACGATCAGGTGTGCTCTGAAGAACCCAGATTGGAGCCAACCCAGCCAACACTTCCACTGGGATGAAACCCTCGGCACCAATGATGCGATCCATTGGGGAGATGGAGACCTTGCCGTAAGCCACACGTAATCATAATGTAGGACTATTCGGGTACATATGTAAAAATATATAGATATATCATAAAGCCAAACTAAAGAAGAATTGCCAAACTTATGTGGCAATGCGCAGGGCACATTACTCACAGAACAGATGGCTGATGGAGCCGGAAGGTTCTGGAATGGCGACCGCGTACTGGAAGACATAGCGTTGGCCTCCCACAAGATGGACCGATGACCTGGTGAAGGCCGCAGGAATACGTTGGATGCGAGAAGCACAGAACTGGTTGAAATGGCGGTACTTGGGGGAGGCCTATGTCAAACAGTGGCCGTCTTTCGGCTGAAATGATGATGATATCATCAAGGCAATACTCCTGATTAGTTGTAGAGTTTTACTAAAGTTCGCTTCGCATGTTATTATTGAGAAGTTTGAGCTAACTTTTGCGTGCTACAAACCGACAGAAACCCACTCGATTGTTCGTTCTTGGTACAGGACACCTGATACAACATTAAAAAATCTGTGTATACCATTCTTATATAAAGAGTGCAGGCTTATTTTTCGCATCATTTATTATCAAATGATTTATAGACATGAATAAATTTCCAACAAGATCATAGACCTCTATTCTAAAAATCCATAAATATAGGTATCATAAATGTCTATATCAATTTAAAAGTACTCTTCAAAATGAAATATGATTGTAATACTAGGTCAATGTTTAACATAAAGATGATGATTCTATAAAAAGCTTTGAGGTCAGAAAAGAAAATGCAATTCATAAACAAACCAATAAAGTATGAAAAGCAAATGAGTCACAGTGATAGAAAATAGACTTCAATGGAAACGAAAGAAACAAGCCCCGTCTCTTATGGTGAAATTAAACTAAAGGACTAGGAGGGGAGAACTTTATATCAGAGATCAGCACCCCTAGCCAAGTTGACAATCTGCAATCGTTAACGTTAACGTTTAGTCGAAAACTAATCAAATGTATGGGAATGAAATCATCTTAACGTTAAGTCACGTGGTTAGAACAAACGAGTAGAAAATTCGTAGCCAAATTCACATCGTTCAAAATGATAGAATGAATTGTTATCGTTTCTACAATGTTCAACGCTTCACCCTTTGTTATAATGTCGTTTTTCTAAAAACATTGTAGAACGACCGGCCGACTCAGGCGCGTCAACATGGCTACCAACTTATCGTTTTCTACAATTGCTGACAGCGAGGCGTTACCGATTGGAGAAAGGAATTCGACACGAAACGGTTGTAACTTGGCTAGGGGGGCAGGCACGATTTCGAATACATTTTCTGAAACGTTTTCTTTTGAACCAAACGTACATTGTAGGCACATGAAAGTAAAGAATCTTTAATCCCACAGATACTCCAGTACAGTCAAGTCGAAAAAGCAGCAAAAGTCTTTAAAGGAAAATCAGAGGGTGTGGAATCCAGTGCGCGGCAGATAATCCCGGATGAGTTAACGTGCCACTTTGGTTTTGGAATTGATACTTTAAAATAGCACTTTTAATTAGCAGTTGGAATGGTGTCCTGCCATAAACAGGAAGTAATACCATCAAGGACGGACCCGCCGTAAAACATGGTGTGGCACGAGGCCGTTTTTCTTTGCCTGTATTCCATCATTTGTGCGTAGGGTTGCTAACTATTATAATGTTAAAAATAGAAGCCATATTTTATTTTCTCCTTATTTATTGTAAGGTGAAAATAAAGTTATTCTTCTATTTTAACATACTATTTAGATACTGAATGGACTGATCAATCATTGCGGCTATCATTCTGATCCATACTGTATTACAATTTTGGTCTTACCATTGGATTGAAACCGTGAGTAGCCAGTATTTTGGTGACGCACCATTTTATTTCAGCCGATTGAAATCAGGCCTATAATTTTTCCAAATGATCGTGAAGGTGCACCCAACCCTCAACAAATGAAAATACAAATATAAATAATTTGTAAAAATAAAGCTTTAGAATTATTCAAATAAATTTGTTTAAATACGTATAGCAACAAAATAACATTCTAGACGTGAAAACCCCAAAATAAAACGGTTTTTCACGTCCAGAATGTAACACATTTCATAAAACTATCGACTATCTTTAACAATCATGGTCACCTCATATACTTACAGCCTTATTGCTATATTCAATACGGTTTCGAACCCTTAATCCAATTCGTTGGAACACGCTATTTATAGAATCCATTATACTATTGTCAGCAGCTTAAATTGCATAAACGTTTTTTGAGCCCCAACAAATCAGCTGGCTTGACCAGTCACGATTCAAATGGGTCCTTGTTTTTAAGGACCCATGGTAATCGAATTAAAGTGTTTCATAGCAAGTATTCATATCCTCAATTTGTGGACAACAGTCGGGAGTCCCAGTACGGGATCAGTTAAAGGAGGTAACGGTCGATTGTTTGTCTTAATGGCTGGTACTCCACACGAGCGTTGGGGCAGCCAGACGGAATATTTACTGTCATGTCTTGGATACGCTGTCGGCATTGGCAATCTTTGGAGATTCCCCTACTTATGTTACCGGAATGGAGGAGGTGAGTGAGTGTTATCGTTTGAGTCTATTGATTAAAATTGTTATAATGTATTTATTTTTGAATTAACGCGCTGTTGAGTCAGTAACAGTAGAGCGATAAAACTTGATCGATTAATTTTCAGATTTTGTTGTGCAGGCAACAAGACCTTGGCAAATATTTACATTATTTGGTTTTGTTTCAGGAGCGTTCCTCATCCCATATTTCCTCACTTTAGTTATATGCGGCATACCGCTAGTATATTTAGAAACAACACTAGGACAGTTCGCTAGCGCAGGATGCATTTCAGTTTTCAACATAAACCCATTATTTAAAGGTAACATTTGCTCTGGCATTGAGTTTGATTATGATTCCAGTGTCTATGTTTAGTTCTTCCTCGACAGGAGCGGGTTATGCGGCCATAATAGCCAACGTTATAGCTGTAACGTACTTCTCAGCCATCATGTCATATCCAGTGCTGTACATTTATCACTCAATGAGCTCACCCTTGCCTTGGCAAAGTTGTGGCAATTCCTGGAATACGAACAAATGCACCGAGGTTGGGTAATTTTAGTTTTATGGATTAAGCAATTTGTTTATATGATAGTATCTTACGACTGGGGGAATTATTTCCAGATAAGCGGTAACTCTAGTTTCTTTACTTCGAATGGGTCTATTACTACGCCTGAGGATGAATTTTTTCAGTAAGTTTATTCAACGTATCATGAAACTTATTCGATACTCGATGTATATTAATGTATATTTATTTCTATCTTTCATGTTTCCAGCATTCGTCTTTTACGGATGTCTCCTAACATCAGTCAGATCGGCGGCATTGTGTGGCCGGTGTTCTGGTGTAACGTCATCTGTTGGATCATTGTCTACCTCTGCATCTGTAACGGTGTCAAGAGCGTCGGAAAGGTGAGCTTTCCAATATTTTCCGATTGATCTTTCTTGGCACATTGCCGTTTTGTCAATCACAAAATAAATAAAATACTTTTTCCTCAAGCCTTCAGTTCTTTGAATTGTTGTGTATTTTTGTTCACAGATCGTGTACTTCACGGTGATGTTTCCTTACTTGGTGCTCATCGTGTTGTTTATTCGCGGCGTCACATTGCCTGGTGCTTGGGAGGGCATACGGTTCTATATCCTCCCGGATTGGGGGCAATTGAAGAAACCGAAAGTGAGTATCTATATATAACAATGAGGCCAAGTTCATACATCTCTCACCTACATTACTTTAGTGATTTTATTCTTGGTACTTTACATTTATAAACGCTCTTCACAGGTATGGGCAGACGCAGCTACACAGATCTTTTTCTCGTTGGGTCCTGGATGGGGTGGTTTGATCAGTATGGCTAGTTTCAATAAATTCCACTACAGGAATCTGAGGTTTCTTTTTATACCATTACTCAATTAACATGCAATTAATAAAATCCTATATAAGTATTTGAATGTTCCAGGTCTTCGGTAATAATCCCGCTAGTGAACAGTGGGACAAGTATTTGGGCCGGTTTTGTGGTGTTCTCTGTGCTGGGTTTTGCAGCGGATCGGTCAGGGGTGCCCGTGGGTGAGGTGGCCACTGCAGGGCCTGGACTTGCCTTCGTCACTTACCCCGCTGCAGTCGCTATGATGCCAGCACCTAATTTTTGGGCCGTTACTTTCTTTGTCATGTTGTTTTTTCTGGGAATTGATTCAATGGTAGGTGACCTGACTATTGCTTGACGTTTATTGGTTTATTGATTTTTCTAACAATTTCCTAGTACAACAGTCCAGTTATTGATGCTTTCGCCAAGAAAAACTAAATATTTAATTCAATCGCTTCTCTCGACAAAATGCCTATGATGAAATCCATATTGAAAGATCCTTCTGATTGATGTATTTAATAATGACATTAAACTTTTAATGACTATACTTGATCTTGGAATAACTGTAGTTACGTAATTGTGTATTTTACTGTTCACAGTTTGTCACAATCGAAGCAATAATAGCAGGTCTAGTTGACGAGTTCCCAACGTTCCGTGATCGAAAAAGACACATCACCTTCCTCACGTGCCTGACGCTTTTTATCATTTCAATCATCTGCAATACAGAGGTTTGTATCCAAATGTCTTTATATCACACGGTTTAAACTGAAAAATACATAGAAATTGTTATCCAGCAAATAGTTTGGCAGCTGTTGGTAGTGTTGGTACATTTCACAAGTTGCAATTGAATGACGTGTTCGCGTGACTTCAACGCTTGAAACTTTCACATGCATGACTGCGAACTCGTTTATTAGGTACCTATGATAACAACGGACTGTTAGGGATATGGTTTAATTAATTGGAGTAGTGTTTTATGATTGCGTTTCACGATATATGGGTTTTAATTATCCTACAAAGCTACAATTGCCGCAAATGAATCATTTTCGTTTTATGCGTCATCACACTTTGAAATCAGTTTTCAGGTGAACTAAAGTTTCATTATAGTCTTACCTCATACTAAGTAGAGAACTAATAAAAAATCACACAAATATGTTAAGTATAACTAAACATATTTGTGTAATTTTTCATAATAAAACCATTTTTTTTTATCAATTTGTAGCTCACTGTCAGGGAGTATGTTGATTAAAATATTATTCGCGACAGTAATAAATATGGCTTTATAGAATTAGAGTCAACAATACAACACTCTTAGTTCATATAATCCCTTTGAATGTCTAGTTCATGAAGTAGTCAAATCAATTATCATCATTTTAACATACAACCTGACTCTGACCTGCAAATTGCCACAAACGGTAGTAAAAGAGACCAGTAACGTTTCATTGAAAGTTGGGCCCAAAATATAAGTTAATTTTAAAATGCAGCTAAAGGAATGGTCATACAGATTACGTGCAATAGTAAAAAATGCTTCCTTAGCATTTTGGACTGCCCCAACCAGGGTATTACATTTATTTTTACTGGGCACTTTAGATTGTGGCGCAATATGGCTGATGTCCTTTGAATTTAGTATGCACCCTTAGATCATCTCCCATAATTTACTGCAAACTTCATAAGGGATCATTGTAGTCGTGCTTATAAAAAGTCTAATGATTTTTCGTCAAAAAGATTTTCAGTTTGTATCAGTCGATCGTGTATTATTTATTTCCTAATTTATGTATGCAATAGATATTTTGTACTGACCTTTTTTTTAATTTTTATGTGTTTGTCAGTAGAAACTTGGAAATAGTTTTCAGTTTCATATTGTTTAAAACACTGTTTAAGTTAGCTGTAAGTTTCTCAAATAAAATAACTAAATAAAAAAAGCCAAAAAAAATAGTGCGTGGAAGAAGTGAAACTTCGTAACGTGGAAATGAAAATAGGAAGGGGTAAACGTTTCTGATAACATTAAAATGTTCGATTTTTCAAAAACTCTATCCGTCAAATCATTGGCGTGTGCACGAACACTTTGACAATTGTGCTTTCATACCCCCTCCATGGTAGCGTTAAACGTTTAACGCAACCTTGTTGGAAGTCGCATTAGAAGATTCACTTCAAAAAACGTTTGTTGAGTTATGCGAATATTAGGCTGCCTGTCCATTGGAGCGGATATTGGGACAGCTCCGCTCCTCTCCGCTCATCTCCTCTCCAATGGACAGGCAGCCTAAAAGTTAGTGTTTTTTCTCGCGATGACCCCTTATGTGATTTCCAGTTATTCTAATTAAAACTTGTGTAAATAGCTGAACAGAATGGTTTCTTATAATCTTTCTGTAATTCTGTAAGCAACTCCACCACCGCCTCGTGTTCCTAGTCACGTGCTACCCTTTTTTTTATTTATATTTTTTTCAGTTCCTGTTTTAATCGATTTCTATCGTCAACAGGGAGGATTACACGTGATTGGCTTACTGGACTCGCACGTGGCCTTAGTCTGCATTCCGCTCGTGTGCGCCCTCGAGATTATAGCTGCAGTCTACACTTACGGGCCAAAACGGCTATCAGCTGATGTCCTGTTCATGACTGGAAAGCCTTTGGAAAGAATCTGGATGATTTTGTGGAGATACATCGTGCCTGCCATCCTAGTGGTAAGACTTTATTATTGGGGTCATTAGCCCAAGACTTCGTCTGCAAATGCAGATGAAAAACAACCTATGTCGTTACTCTGTTTATGGTCTTTCTGTGTGCCAAATTTCATCCAAATCCGTTTAGCCGTTTTAGTGTAACAAATAAAAGCACTTTCGAAAATACAATGCGTTACTGAACTAATGCAGATCGTGAAAGTAGTTCAGAATTTTTTACTGAATCAGTTTCAGTTACTTTAAATACAGTTCATTTTTAATCTCAAAAATTATTAAAACTACGTAAAGGAGACTGAAACGATTACATACAATCTTGGGCCTGGATGTAAAAAGATGAAAGTGGTGTCAATTAATAGCATAAATATTATCAACCTTTCACTGAAAATTCTGCGGATTTTGTCAATCTGAGAACAGCGATATAAGAGATTAAGTAAAAGTGAGGTTATGTTACAATCTTAAACTAACAGCTGATTCCTGGAGTGAAAAATATGTGTTTTTGCGCTAATCGTTGTTATATTTAGTAGAAATTGTTAGGAAAATCATAGGAATGAACGTCAATGACTTCAAGTAATAGGTAGGTAACAGTTACGGTGTTATGGAAAGGATGTCTAAAAAAAAAATTATTTAATATAGTGTTTTATTCGTCTTCTATTATAATTAAAATGTCGTCTAAGAATTGTGCAGGTGGTACCTACTATATGATCTTGGTACCTAGCCCAGCTAAGGTACCATATAATGCACATTATATGAGCGCAGCAGCCTACAGTTCGTCTCCCTACAATGCAATTACAGTAATGCATTACTATAGCCTCCCTTCCTCTACGAGAGCCATCGACTAAAATATAAATAAAATAAGTTTTTCGACTTATATGTCGGGACTGTATGCGACCTCTAAGTAACCAGGAGGTATTGGCAGCCGACAGCTCTCGAAGAAGGCTACTGCTGACCTCCCTGCACACTTCTATATTAAAACCGTCATTTCCTCTTACATGTTCACCGTAGTAGGATCGTGCCTGCTTGGTTTGGTATGTACCTAAAGAAATCAATATTAGTTCACTATCGGAGAGCTGTGGAAAATCGTTAAGGTTATCATTATGTACTGTGATAGTTTCAAAATTAGCTCGACGCCTATTATAATTATTTCTAATAATAAAATCAGCTAATTCATTTTCTACATTCATATACCTATCTATTTCTTGTATTATTTCCACAGCATCTACACGATCAACTATAGTAGGATGAAACTTATTTAAAAGGGCAGCAGCCACCTCAAAATCTTTCATAAAACTTTTACTGGCTACATTGAAATAATTTTGCCGTAATAATTTTAAAATCGCGTTTGAATCTGCCGTTGACAATTTCAACCACCCAACGGCAAATGGTGACTGCTCTTGATTTATTTGCCTGACTAGTTGACAGCTGTGTTTCACCCTCCTCCAACGAAGCAGGCACGTATGTCCTATATCCACATTGGAGCAACAAAGGTAATGAGTCACGAAAGCCCCTATCTAATATAAATGCATCACCCTGACGGAAATATTCGCGTAAAGGTCTTCCATTATCAAATTCTTTTGACGTGACAACGTCTTATAAATTGGTTTGCCGGGTGACACTTCAAGAAACTGCGTTACGCTCCGCTCACGTTATGCGCTCACAATGAGAGCGAGTGAGAGGCACGCGTCCCTTCCACTCGGGCATGGTTAGCCCGCCTAAGAGCGAGAGAGACAGACATAAAAAGTGAAAGGCACGCGTCCCTTCCACTCGAGCACAGTTAGCCCGCCTAAGAGCGCCTTAGATGAATAAATTGTTACTATTATTTCATCCTTCTTCCTACTATACGAATGAATATTCACATTAAAATTATTTTACCACTCAAAGTCGTTGTCACGTAAAACTTTCGCCCGTATACCGACTTTACAGGCAACCAATTTTTTTTTCATGATATCAGCATCGGAAGTTGTGACTGGGTATGGGCCCAAAACATCAAGAATATGCCCATCCGTACAAACAATTAAAAATGGTTTTACTAGATTTCGGTACTTATGCATGCTATATGATTTTTTCTGATATAGATAATTGAAACTTTTTTTCACATAACAATATGTTCCATCAAAAATGACTATTGGTCTGTCAACTCCCTCAAAGTTTCCAAACAATGAATTAGGTATTGTAAGATTTCTTTCTACCATTTGTTGCCTATTTATGTGATTTAAACCTAGATTCATAGGTACAAAATACTCTGTGAGCAATTCTCTTACTTGATGTAACCACTTTTCAAGTGTTGGCCTAGACACTTTTAGTAAAGTCGCCAACCTTTCATTGGAGTCCCCTGTTCTGAGTTTCATAAAGTAAGCGGCCAGAGCTAAAGTTGCATTTGGCATTGTCAGCAACTGAGGAACTTCAGTAAACATTTGATGGAATTGTGCTTTATTTAATCCAGTCCATGTGTGCACAACGTGGTCTTCCATGTTATTTATATTTTCAAAATGAAGTAGTCCAGTATCTATAACTTCTTTTAAAGACATCATGTCCTGAATATGCTTAGCAGTAAAAGACTGAATGTAATTGGATCTTAAACTGTCTAGAAAATCCCATGCTTCTATAACCAAATGTTGATCACAAAGACGGTTATTTTCGGGGATGTAATATTTATATTGATGAAGCAACATTTTCCTAGTTGAAAGTGGAACTCTGTATCTTTCTGTTCTCTGACATCCTTCTATGAAGCACCTACGTTCAGTTTCAATTGCTCTCATGTATTTTGGCAAAACAATAGTAGGATCCGGTTGGTTGCTTCTAATGCCTTCATTCAGAGACATAGTAGGAAGAGCTTCTGCCTCTGGTTGTATATCTTGAGGATTGTCTTGTTGGGATGAAGTTGAAGGGCGTGAGACCATATGGACAGCAGCTCTGTCTGCAGCCACCCAACAAGTATGACATATTTCATTTGCTACTTGTATCTACAACAAACATGTAACATAATCAAGATTAGAATTTATTGAGATAATAATGAAATTGTTGTTAATATCTATTATGAATGAATTATGTAAGTTGTTAGATTTTGGCTAAGAATGCTAAGATACTGTTTTTATTCTTCTGCGTTTTCAATCCACAAAACTAATATAAATAAATAACAGATATAAACCAAGAAAACAAAAGGTATGGTTGGGAAAAAATGTTTTCACTTGGCGTGAATTAGATTTGATTGGGTTGTAGAATACAAAATATAAGGTCTAAGTATTTAAAATAGATATCTTTTTAACTTGCAGAAAACCACATTGGAATCTGATTTAACTTACAGTTCGAGGTATAATCCACTCTTGTATAACATTATAAATTCTTGATTCACGGGTTGTGTTGGTATGAAGTAGGTGATGGGTTCGCGATGCAAGAGAGCGTCCGTAGCGGAGACAAACATTACGGTGGCCTAGTGGTCTTCTTTGGTCACCGACATGTGGGTTTTGAGCCAAGTCCCAGCACGCTTGACAAACATACTCACTACTGTTTACCTAAAAATGGAACAGTTTTAATCTTCAACTACATAAACATTACCTAATTAACCATTATGTATTTAGGGTATTATAATATTGTTTGGTAAATAAATAATTCTTTGCCATAAATGTAAACAATCTCCATATGCCTTTTAATTACATATATGTATTTTAAACCTGCCAGGATGGTAGCTGGTTAGATGAGGTTATATTTACTTACAGACTGAGGTGCAAGCCATTGCTGAATCACTGACAGAATTGTTTCATCGTGTAAGAGTCGTCGGCCCAGTGTATTGCAGTGACCAGTGGTTATCCCACAATTCACACAGCGATCCATAGTTTGAACAATATCCAATTCACAATCCGGCAGTAAAATCCAAAATAACAATTCCAAGTCAAACGTGTGAGTGATTTTCGGTATCCAGTGTGAAAGCAAGGGTCGAACAAGAAGTTAATTAGCTACTGCAAAGGTTTTATTTTCGTAACTGTGTAATCGATTATTCAATCGAAAATCTCACGAAAACGATCTTTCTCATATTTCTCCGCTTCCAGATTCTGAATTGAGGTGATTTTTCATATTCTAAGATAAAAAAATATGCCTAATTTTTTAGATCATATCTCAACTCATTACATTTTGGGCCCACCGTTTTCCATCTCCTTACAGTCTCACTTACGCTGTACTCTCAAAACAAAACAAAATTGATGAAATACCTAATACGCTAGATCCTATATATTTGTAACTAGCTTCCTAGCTTCTGCCCGCGACTTCGCCCGCGTTACATTTCGTGTTCCCCCGACCCTTCCCGTCGCGTCGAATCGCCTACCCGTGCGATTTTCCCCGTTTTTGCAACATTTTTCATTACTGCTCCGCTCCTCTTGGTTGTAGCGTGATTTTATATAGCGTATGTTACTCGCAGATAATGTAGCTTAAAAATGGTGAAAGCATTTTTAAAATGGTCCAGTAGTTTTTGAGTTTATCCATTACAAACAAACAAACAAAAATACAAATTTTACCTCTTTATAATATATACAGTATAATTTATTAATAAAAAAAAACATACTCTATATATTCGTGAAGCAAAAACTTTGAACCGTTTTTTACGAAAATTACGCGAATGACGTAAATGAAATTTGGTATAGCTAAAATTTATATGGAGGAGTGCAGCAAGATATTATTTTTAACCGACGAAAAAAAACGAGGAGGTTATCAATTCGACGTGTATATTTGTTTTTTTTATATTTTTTTTTATGTATGACCACGCATAACTTTTTACATAGTAGTCCGATTGTGATAATTCTTTTTTTATTGGAAATGGTATACTCCGAGGGTAGTCCCATATAAATTTGGAAAACAAAATCGAACCCTAAGGGTCGGAAAACAGGGGATGATTGACTGTTCACTCACTGATTGTAATGTATAACCACGCATAACTTTATACAGAGTAGTCCGATTTTGATAATTCTTTTTTCATTGGATAGGGTATACCTTGCCAAGTATTATTAGTACATAAAAGCTACAAAAAATCATAAAATAAAAACTTTTTAAAATTTTTTGTTAGAAAGTTTTTATTTTATGATTTTTAATCAAAAAATCAATGAACAAAGATCACTCAAAGCGCCAACTCATAATTTTAAGGTTTATTATTTTTTGCTTTTCAGTTTTTTCGGCTGTTTAATTTTTTTATACGTTTATTAATGTATATTAGAAATATGTAAATTAAAATTTTAAATGACTTATGGTCGAATATCGTCATGAGCGACCACTACTAGTAAAAATTCGGTGTTTGTATCGATTTTTGAAATAATATTCTAATTGGGATGTTTGTAATATTACTTCACTTAAGGATAGGTATCAATTTCCTTATCCGAGTCACTCAGGAGGACTTCGTGATGATGGCAAAGGAGACACACTAATTGGTAACAGGAAATGAGTCAAAGCGAATTTGGCAAACAGAACTCATGTATTATGTCTGAGCTCAATTGTCGGTCCATCCGTAAAGGAAATCAAATCTTTTTAACGTCAGCGTCTATAGTCATATAGTAGGCATCAATTTGTAGAAATGAGATTGGGCGATTATGCCCTAAAGCCCAATAAATAACGTAAAGATACCTAACAATGCGAGGCGGCGAGCCTCCTTGCCGGAGTGCGGCCATGGGATCTGGACGCAAAGGTCCTCGCGCACATGTGGGAGTGGCGCGAGGAGGCGAAACTGCCGCGACAAATCGCGGCAAGGCAGATAGAGCTCCGATGTGATCTCATGGCGACATGGCGGGTACGATTGTCGCAACCCTGCGCTGGACACGCCACAATTGTGGCGGTGCCGGTCCCCTCTTTGAAGAGTGGATAGAGAGGCGCCACGGCGTCCTCACCTTCCGCCTGACGCAGGTCCTCACCGGGCATGGGTGCTTTGGTGGGTTCCTGTTCAGGATAAAGCGGGAGAAAACACCCGGGTGTTTCCATTGCGAGGATCGTCTGGAGGACACGGTGGAGCATTCGGTGGAGGTGTGCCCTGCCTGGGCGGAGCACCGCCGTGTTCTCGTGGAGGTGATCGGCGGCGGCGACCTCTCGCGTCCGGCTCTGGTGCGAGCCATGGTACGGAGCAAGAGGGCATGGGAAGCCGTCACCTCCTTCTGCGAAGCATTAATGCTCGCGAAGGAGGAGGCGGGGCGCGTGAGGGAGTGGTAGTCTCTGCGCCCTCACGTCCCTAGCCGCGGCAGAAGGCGACTCCCCGGGCGTCGGCAGTCGATAGCGGACTCCCGGCCACCGTAGGCGCGGTCTTGCGGGCGGCGAGCAATGGGTAACTCGTCGCCCGGTAACAACCAGGCCCGTGTCAACGGCGCCTAGTGTTCCACGCGCGCCTCAAAGAGATGTCAGCAGAACTGAAGGGGTCTGCTAAGACCGATGCCTGCCAGGGTCGCGAGATTTGTTGGAAAGAGATACCGTGACCCTGGCACATGGGCAACCGAAGGAACACGGAGGGATTTTAGTCATTTAAAGTCTGACACGCCCTTCCGCTCCACCCAAGAGCGGGAGAGAGACGTCATTTGATGATTTCCCACCCACAAAAAATAAAAGAAAATAATAAGATAAATAGCAATCTAAAGAACACTTCAAGGACAATATTTGTTATTAAGAAGACTTTTACTGATTGTTAGTACATAAGGAACTACTTACCTCTAAATATGAGTAATTAAGTATTATTAAAAATTCTGGTATTTTGTCAACTAATTAACTTTAATTAATTCTGTGCCTTGCGGCTATAGGGCTTCAGGGCAGAAACTCATAGTTCTGTGCGCATTCTCCTTTGAAATACTTACATATTTCTGACTAGCTTCTGCCCGCGACTTCATCCGCATTAAATTTCTTGCTCCCCCGACCCTTCCCGTCCCATCGAATCGCCTGCTCGTGCGAGGTCTTCGTATTTCGCCGGCTGTCACTGAAAACCAGCGCTGGGGCTCTGTCTCGCATAGGGTCACAGCATTATGCTGAGTGATGGCCGTTTTGCGTGGATGTGACGCATATTTTCCCACCCCTTATTTTTTATTTCTGTATGTTTCTGGGCTTTCTGTGCGTCATGTTTGCCGCAAATAAACGTATTTTCTTTCTTTTCTTTCTATTCATGACTTTTTAGGGTTCCGTTGCCAAATGGCAAAAAACGGAACCCTTATAGATTCGCCATGTCTGTCTGTCTGTCTGTCTGTCTGTCCGAGTATGTCACAGCCACTTTTCTCCGAAACTATAAGAGCTGTGCTATTGAAACTTGGTAAGTGGATGTATTCAGTGAACCGCATTAAGATTTTCACACAAAAATAGAAAAAAAGCAATAATATTTGGGGTTCCCCATACACCGAATTGAAACTCAAAAATTTTTTTTTCATCAAACCCATGCGTGTGGGGTATCTATGGATAGGTCTTCAAAAATGATATTGAGGTTTCTAATATCATTTTTTTTTAAAACAATAATATTTGGGGTTCCCCATACATAGAACTGAAACACAAAAAAAAATTTAATCAAACCCTTACGTGTGGGGTATCTATGGATAGGTCTTTAAAAATGAAATTGAGGTTTTTAATATCATTTTTTTCTAAACTGAATAGTTTGCGCGAGAGACACTTCCAAAGTGGTAAAATGTGTGTCCCCCCCCCCCCGTAACTTCTAAAATAAGGGAATGATAAAACTAAAAAAAATATATGATGTACATTACCATGAAAACTACCAACGAAAATTGGTTTGAACGAGATCTAGTAAGTAGTTTTTTTTTAATACGTCATAAATCGTAAACCACAATTTACCTTTCATTCAGTCAACTCAAATATAAAAATTAAAAAAAAACATTTAATTTCATAAACGATGATGACGAATGATGATGATGATGACCTGCAGGTTTGTACGGAACCCTCGGTGCGCGAGTCCGACTCGCACTTGGCCGGTTTTCTCTTTTTGCTCGGCTCCTAGAGGTCCTAGTGTGATATTATATAGTCTATAGCATAAGATAGACGACGCACGATTTCTAAGTTTATTTCTGACAACAGAAGAAAAACCTTGAGACGAAGCAGTTGAGACATAAAATAGTCGCGTAGCACGTAGGTGGCTCCGGGGGGCGAAGTAGTCTGCAGCATTAAATGAACAGTAAACCTTATTTATGGCACTGCAGTAATTTCACAGTGTCTCATTTATTAGTCTCAGCTATTTCCATAATACTTGATGAACTATCTGATTAGGTACGGTGGGAATTGAGTCGACTCATTGATATATTTTATGATTATTTTCTGCATAGTGGAGGTACTGTTGTTTGTCTATTGGACAGATCCACTTGTTCAAATTCCACGTGTTTGGCAGCAGGCATTTTCCGTTTTAGTTATCTTTCAATTTACTTATCGACTGTCTATTGTTTCTGGCGAACGGACACGGGGAGTGGCTAAGGGATCCGCAAAACGAGCGACCTATTCTGATAGAGTTGATTGGCAAGATGTCTTTATAGATAGGCCACGAATTATGGTATCCGCAGTAAACAAATGACTACCGTCAATTGATGAAGATACTGTTGGGTAGTGTTTAGGATATGGGATAGCGCCATCAACCAAATTGTTGCAAAAAAAATAATTATCAAAATGGTAATACATAAAAAAAATCAACTAAAAATATACGCGTCGAATTGAGAACCTCCTCCGTTTTTTTTCGTCGGTTAATAATTCACTTGTGTGTACTGGAATTTGTCAATCAATATTTCACCCACTTCGACTGAAGCTGAAATTGGAATTGAAACCAGGCTGCGGTTCCTAGAAAGAAAACGCCGACTTCATCTAGTTTTTGTTTCAGGCCTTTCTTCTCGGAGTAGTCAGATGATGACTCTGAGAAGAAAGACCTTAGATACAAACTCAGAAGTCAGTCTCTTTTAAAGTCCGGACATAATCTTGGTTAGATCATGTGTTGATCATGTAGATTGAAATGGTGTCTTAAAATGGTCTTTTGAGGAAAGAACCACACAGATTGAATGGAACTGTCCAGTCAGTGCACGCATTTGTCAGTAATCGTTCACCTCAACTCTGAACTTTAAGAGCTCAATTATTCGACGAACAATACCAAAGAAAGGACGCATAGCTTTTTTTTTTTTTTTTTTGGATGGGAAATCATCATATTACTTCTCCCGCTCTGGGCGGAGCGGGAGGGCATGTCAGACTTTTACTGACTAAAACCCACCCGTGTTCCTTCAGTTGCCCATGTGCCAGGGTCACGGTATCTCTTTCGAACAATCTCGCGACCCCGGCAGGCAAGGGCCGCATAGCTCACCTATCTTTATTAGCTTCTGTTTTACCAATTAGCCTGCTATAAATATAATTATGTATTTTGCTATGGCTACCATAGTCTCCAAACTAACGTGGCAGTGGGCACACATTGCTCACAGAACAGACGGCTGATGAGACCGAAAGGTTCTGGAGTGGCGACCTTGTGAAGGCCGCAGGAATCCGTTGGAAACATATACAGGGTATCATAGAACCGGTTGAAGTGGCGGAGCTTGGGGGAGGCCTATGTCGAGCAGTGGACGTCTTTCGGCTAATATGATGATGATGATGACCATAGGCTGCCATGAAACTACCCATAAGTACCTACAAAGCTATTCTTTTTTCAGGTTATAACAGCATATAGCCTTAGAGAAGCTTCAGGACTGGCTGGCTGGTGTGTGGCCCTCGTATCTGTAACTTGTATACCAATACACGCTCTTCGACTGCTCATCTGTTCAAAAGGAACACTAATTCAGGTATGTTTTGTTCACATTTTATTATCTGTACAAACATGCCACCAATAAACTCAGGCAAGAAAATAAACCTACTCAAAATAAAAAACTATGCTACTATAAAATCGGAATCACTGATTACGCAGGTGCTAAATATTTATTTGAAATAATTAATATAATACGTATTTCCAGTCATTCCGATATTCGTGTGAGCCACATGTGAGTTTTTTGTATTGTAACTTGTTCCCATTGCTTGGACACAAGCCTCCTCGCAGTGACAGAGAGGTGGGCTGTAAGCCACCACGCGGGTCCCGTCGGGTTGATGGATGTCACATGTCTTCGAATTTCTGGTTTTAGGGTATGTCGGTTTCCTCATGATGTTTTCCTTCACCTTTCAGAGATCAGTGGTGATTAAATAATTTACACAAAGTAAAGCGCCTGTAGGGTTCGATCCTACGATCTACAACTCGTAAGTCACGGTCGTTTGCACTTGGCAACCACTGCTCTCAGATGCGTCCTGCCAGTGGTTCTACTCTAGTGGCTTGTGGGTAAAAAATTCGTAGCGAGCCTAAACAACCGTGCGAAACCAGTATAACAACGATTTAAGGATGCGGTTGAAGCTGCCGTGACGCTGCAGCGCTTCTGTTATGTTTGGCGCACGGGTAGCTTTCAAGCCATCATTCGCAAGAGAGCAAATTTCTCGCCCACCGTATACAAAGCAGCAGCAACAGCATACTAAATTCTATTGTTTTCCGTGTTGTGTGTCCTTTCTAAATTGATTGGATATGGACAGCCATAGGCATTATCAATTAAATTTAAGTATTAACAATGCCAACATAATTTTAGTTAGATACAATTTTGTTACTAACACACTAACATTTTTCGATATTATGTACTATGATTTTGTAAATAATATGGAGATAGTCTGAATAAAATAAATAATAATATTAATTGATTTCGTAGCGCATTCGAGACAACTGCCGTCCAAGCAATGACTGGGGTCCTGCGGATCCCGAAATGCGTCACCTATGGAAAGCTGCAATTAACAAACAAAAGAATAAAGACATCAAACTAAATAATCTAGATAAATCCGAACATTCCTAATTCGATTGTTTTGTTTTATTTGCCTTCATATTTTGAAAGTTTATATTTAAAATTGTTTAGCCCATTTCCCCAAGTCCTTCCAGGAACTTTTTTCCCGCGCTAACTTGAACCAGCCCTCACAGGCGCCGTCCATCTTTAGGCACCCATGGTGTGGAGAATCAGACCCAACGGTCATCCTGCATATGGCTGATGTGACCCACCCAATTCCAATTTGTACCTTCTTGCCAAAAACAAAATTAAGAAAAGTAAAACCTCTTTTGGAAATGACAAATAGGTCATGCTACTGGCATAAAAGAAAACTTTTAAAATAAAACAACAAATGTGCAATGCTATGTAAAACTGTCACTTCTGTCGTGGCCTACCAAAATTATAAGTCCAGAATTTTATGGCAAAATTATTGTAACAATAACATGTTGGTTTCTATTTAAAATTATTACGTGATTTTTTTGTACAACGGTTTAAATTCTCAAGTGATTGTATTTCCAAGTAAATTTCCACAAAATTGTTAAAATGCCTGACGTACCAAACCCCAGTCTTGCTGCAATCGCTACCGACAACGAAGATGATGAAAAGGACAAGAGAGTCAAAATTAATGTAAGTACTTCTAATTTTCACTATTTATAACCGTTTAGAAAAATACGTGAATAAAAACCCACTATTAGATTTTCAACTTTCAGCGCTGCCAACGCTCCGAGCGTTGAAGTGTGCGTCGGTCGTCAACAATGAAGTGCTACTTAACATTGTAGTTGGAACACACGGTCTCCCATACATTCCAACTGCAATTGTAAGTTGGTCGACTACTACTCGTAATAGTAGTCGACTTCACGGTCGATTCCCGCGTGTTTTGATGAAGGCCACTTATTATATACAACTGGAATTTTTTTTAAATGCTTTACTATTTTTCGACTCGATCATACTTCAGTGATAAGTGTGATTACAAAACCGGTTCCCAAACTGATAGTAACGATCTAGAATAAAGTTAAACTCAGCTGAACTACTAACTGATCTGTGCTTGAGAAGCGTTCTAAAATTAAAATTAGTTTTTAACAGAGATCAATGCTTGATTTTCCGTCTGTAATACGGACCATAGTATCTAAGTTACCTACCAAATAAAGACAAGTGTAATCGCATTCAGCAAGTAAGCCCCTAAAACTTAGGCAACTTAATTAGATAGAAGAAAGGTCGCGATTATGTCTGTCTCTATCACATTTTTATTTGTAGACGGATTCAGTAGCTATGCATTGTAACGTGATACGAAGTTTTCAATAGGTATACCTTCTCTTAAAAAGACTACGTTTACATACGTTTAGTCGACTGAATTCAGGTAACCGGATATACCTTCTCTTAAAAAGACTACGTTTACATACGTTTAGTCGACTGAATTCAGGTAACCGGACTAAGTCCAATGCAAAAACAAAGCAAATAGAAGTGTGGCGAAAGAGTGCGATAAAGAGATCAAGTTATACCTGGTGAATAGCACCATCCTTTTTTTGCACCCAGCGACACCCTAAACCGAGGTCCGTACCCCACAGGGTGTGCGTGTAGTCGCTCTAGTTTTAAGTTTGTAAGCCTCGGCTGAGGCTTAATTCATTAAGGTAGCCACAGGCCCGGTTAAGCAACGGAGAATCTCCTATCGGCGAGATATTAAAAAAAAACATATTTGCAATTCACACGTGGTAGAAATTAAACCTTCAAAAGCTTTGGCTTCAAGATAATGAGACGAACGTAAAATTTCGGGAAGAGGATAGGTAATTGGAGGTTTTAGTAATGATCATAGTGATACAAAGCTAGATAATTATTTTAAATTTTCTATTCGTATATATATTACATAGATTTATTCAGACGGTAAATACGAGTGGAGGGGGTACGAAGCAGAGCACAATGAGAACGACGAACATAGGAAACACTATAATGCTTCCTATCTCATTTTCTCCCACGTTAAATTTTATGAATTTATGTGTCCGTCTATTTTTATTGTCGCTTTTTCGTTTCATAGACTTTCAAATCACAAAGGTGCCAAAGAAGTTTTCACTTAAAAAAAAAAAAAAGATTTTTGATGAATTAACATCTGTCAGCTTTTTACAAATTTGCTTGACAATTACGATGTCGACCGTCTGTTGCTTATAGATTTACTCGATTTTGTTTATCGATCATCAACGATCGGGCAAATCTTTTAACACTTCAAAATACACTCCTATTTGGGTAAACTATAATATGATTTTAGATCGAAGGTGAAGATGAGACGGGCGAAGGTGAAATGGGTCGAAAACAAATGAAAAGATTCCAACTGCCAAACCTACCGCGATGGTGGCAAGCTGTTATCATTCAATATGCGTGAGTAGAACTGATTTAGATTTACTATACCTACTCGTAAGTAACATCTATCAATGTCGAAAAGCTTTTCCGAAGGTGAAGAGTGAATCCAATTTATTTATTTCATTTAAACACATTGGAAGTGATCTGGTTTTCTTTTTATTTGACGTCCATCAGAAACGCGACCTCTCTGGTCACTTAACCTCTTTTTTATGCATTACCTAATGAAAACTAAATCGTTTCTAAATGTTTCACTAAATCCTACATAATTAGTGTAGATATTACTAACAATGCGATGAACGAGTTTATTGTTAATTACTTTGATAAAGAGCTGATTTGGATTTGACGTTTCGATAAAATCAAATCTGGTTTTCCTCATTTTGGCGCCTTAGAAAAATAAGAAACTAATATAACAGTTTAATTTCATAGTTCACTCAACCATTTGAACATGAACGTATGGTGATTTTTGTACTCATAATATGTTATATTTATTACTACCATTCCTAGGAACAGATAAGCTTCCAAGAACTAAAATCATAAAACTTTTTTAAAACATGACATGTCTTTTATCAATAATTCAACTAGTTAATTAGACCTCCAAATTGGTTGACGTCAGCATACTGCCTAATCATATGTTTTTATAACTCTAGTGTAAACATAAAGATATAAAAACACGCGCCAGAAGTTCACGTGACCTCCTACAGTTACAGTATCGTAACATCTTTATTTCAAATGTGCCACAACAAACGACAGAACGGCATTACCTGTCACCTATCACACGACAATTGCTTTCATAAATCAACCAAGTTTTGAAATATACGAGGTATTAGGAGCTCACATGACTCCACACGTAGGTACGTTCTGCATATAAAAACACAACGCCACATACTCATCAAAAGTTCGACTCATCGTAGTTGTTAGTCATTAATGACTTCTTGTAGTTCAATTTCTGCATTTTATTTCAACATTTCAGTTGTATTAGAAAATTATATGTTAACCTAAAAAACACATTGTCGTGAGTCTGCGAAGGCCGCCGCTGAGGCATCCGGCTGACCCGGTCGCGACCGGCGACGTTGGTGCTATCCGGGTCACCTCCGGATGAATCGGCTCTACCAATGTGCCGCAGTTAAGCCGAGTGTCCACTAGATAAAGACGATTTTTGACGGGAAATAAAACTTTATTATAACTTATTATAAAAATAATATTTCAGTTAATATATTCTACTTATATTTAGCCACATCGTAAAAAAAAAAACTTTTAAAGCTAGCGTCTTTTCGAGCTTTTTAAAAAAACGTAAAACAAATTCACAACTTTGCATTGACTAGCAAATTAACTATTAACTTTGCAAAAGAACTATTAAAAGGTCTTATAAGTGTCTGTAGACTTCAGTGAATACGTGGCAAATTAGCCATGAAAGGTGTCGAGGCGGAAGATTAATGTTCGCGTGTGGAGCACGTCGGGTGTCGAATCTATGGGGGTAGGGGTGGTTGGGAAACTATGATGGCGGCGGTAGTCATTGCACCTTAAGCCGCGGGTCGGGCAACATGCAACTGTAATCATTACCATCTCAAGATGCAGCGAACACCGTCGAATGCTTCGGAGAGCTCGTTTTGGACGACCATAGAGCTGCTTGCTGGCCGTGGCCGGAGACGATCTGCTGCTGATGCTGATGACGCCACCTTTCTCGATGTCCCGTCAAGAAGAACATCCACGCACAGGTTCAGATCATCGTTAGCACTTTTGCACCAGCACCACACGTTTTATCAAAAACTTGTTGTTGTTATTCATTTGCACTACAAAATTAGGTTTAATAAATTGATAACTATCAGCTGTTGAGGATATCAACAATTACAATTGTAACTATCGCCGCACCGGATGCAAACATCGCATGCAGACCGGTCGTGGAATAAATCAAATTACGCCCACACTGAATAACTTTTGAAGCAAAACACAATCTGCATATAATCGTATTATAATTTTATATGAATGAATCCTCGGTGCTATTTTAGTTGTTAAGGGCGTCATACCGTAATAATAAATCACGTTCGTAAAATATTTGCACTTCTCATAGCTAATCAAAACAAGAGATGAATTTTAAGTTTGTTTATATCCGGTAATTGGACCCAGTTATGCCGAAACACACCAGCCTGCCTAAAATATAATCCTATTTTCTGAAATATTAATCAGCTTTAATTTCAAGAAATCATTAGAAATATGATTATGAATAGTTAGAGCCGTAGATTTAATTAATAAATTTATGTCAATACTGTTTATTTTTAATCTATTAAAAATCTAAATTTTGGGTGAAGTTGTTTATTGTGTTTTTGAAATGTTTTACTCGATAGTAACAACATTTGGCATATTGGATTAGTTTCGTAGTTTTTTGAGCGATTTGTGAGTTGGTATATTTTGGCATAACTGTGACCAATTTTAGAAAGGTATAATAAATCATTGTAGCAAGTTTTAGCGTGTTATCTGACAGGATGGGGCGGCGAGACACGCTATTGTAGTACTGTTATGGTTCAAAGTACTCGGATGATAATAAATGCGTATTGCCAAGTATTTTGCGTCATTCACACCCTCGTATTTTGATTTATTGGATTACTGAGAGTTATCGGACGCCATTTTTTGTTTTTGGCTCTAATAAAACATCCGAGTTAGGTTAGAAGTAGATTACAGCTTTTTTTTTTGTGGGTGGGAATTCTTCAAATGACGTCTCCCGCTCTAAGGCGGAGCGGGAGGGCGTGTCAGACTTTTACTGACTAAAACCCACCCGTTTTCTTTCAGTTGCCCATGTGCCAGGGCCACGGTGTCTCTTTCGAACAAATCTCGCGACCCTCACAGGAAGTAGACAGCTGATAATGCGGTTATCATTTCAAAAGCTTTATACTTTTGTGGCGTAGATAATTTATAATTATAAAATAATTTAGTTTAATATTATATAATGAACGTTAATTTACACATAAAAATTAATTGGGCTCCTTTTAAAACAAAGGCAATTGATGTTTAGACACACCATGTCGTGTATTTAGGATTTTGATATTCAGGAATCTGAATTTCAGCCTCAAAGCTTAACTAATGAAATGAGTAATTTTTATTCTAAATTAGCTTTTGCCAACGGCTTCGCCTGCATATAATACATAGGTGTAAACCTTCCTCTTGAATCACTTTTTCTATATATGAAAACCACATCAAAATCCGTTGCGTAGTTTCCTAAAAGAAGTAAGCGTATAAACGCAAAAAGTGACTTTGTTTTACTCTTTTTCATACTATGTAAAGATAACATACATACATATATAAACTCACGCCTTTTTCCCATGGGGGCGGGCAGAAACTACGGAATGCCACCTGCACGCGTAGCATGACCACCGTAGAAATGGGTTTTGTCGACGGAAGAATAGACAAAATTACAGATTGTAAAAAGATTAAAGACAGAATTAAAGATTGTAGAAAGATTTGTACCGTTTTATGCTGGCGTAGCATGACAATTCTATCTCTATTCTACCAAGAATAGACAAAATTCTTTCTATGGTGATTATGCTACGCGTGCTGCTACGATCCTTATATACTTCATGAAAAGCTTACTCTATCGGAAATAAGTCTACCCAACATAATTAAATTAATTTGTTATGATTCCGTATTTGCAGGATTACACAGTGGTTCCCTGTTTTATTTGTAAGCTCTGCTATCTAGATTTTCGTGTCCAGATTGTCATTGAGAATAATGATGTTTACGTAAACAACTCATCATTGTGCGGGGGGTCATCTATCAGCAATAACATGAGAACAACAGACAACAATCATTAGCGTCAAGTCGTCATCAAAAACTATATAAAATTAACTGTGCGTACTTACTGATAGCTTATCAGAAATATACAGATAAATCTGCGTTTTCGTTGTTTACATCTTACAAATCATGACAAATCCGTTCCGTGTTTTTATGAGAGGCGCTCGGTTCATAGATTTTATGCAAATACAGATAATTTTTTGAATATTGGACAATCCCAAGCTTAAAACACAAGTAAAACTCTACAAATTCGGCTTTATCATCATAATTTCAGCCAACAGACGTCCACTGCTGGACTAGGGGCCCCCCACTCTCCCAAACATGCCGCCATAATCACCACGCGAGGCAGGCGGGTAGGCGATCGCAGTATGGTAGTAAAATGTATAAAGAACGCTGCTGCCCATTCTCTGGGAAGTCCTTTAGTCGCCTTCTACTACACCCACGGGATGAAATACAATAGAATGGTGTTATTCTTTACGTCCGGCAACACACGATAATATTTAGCTTTTTTATACCATTTAGCTTTATATATTTAAAAAAAACAGTTGGTAAATATTCTATCGATTAGCGAAAATAAATGAAAGGTGACCTTGATATTTAGTTAATAAGCCAAAAAACTGGCCAAGTGCGAGTCGGACTCGCGCACCGAGGGCTCCGTACAAACCTGCAGGAATTCACGGTTTATGCATAAGGTTTATGTTTATGAAATTAAATGTTTTTTTTTTTAATTTTTATATTTGAGTTGACTGAATGAAAGGTAAATTGTGGTTTACGATTTATGACGTATAAAAAAAAACTACTTACTAGATCTCGTTCAAACCAATTTTCGGTGGAAGTTTACATGGTAATGTTCATCATATATTTTTTTTAGTTTTATCATTCCCTTATTTTAGAAGTTACGGGGGGGGGGGGACACATTTTACCACTTTGGAAGTGTCTCTCGCGCAAACTATTCAGTTTAGAAAAAAATGATATTAGAAATCTCAATATCATTTTTGAAGACCTATCCATAGATACCCCACACGTATGGGTTTGATGAAAAAAAAATTTTTGAGTTTCAGTTCTATGTATGGGGAACCCCAAATATTATTGTTTTTTTTCTATTTTTGTGTGAAAATCTTAATGCGGTTTACAGAATACATCTACTTACCAAGTTTCAACAGCATAACTCTTATAGTTTCGGAAAAAAATGGCTGTGACATACTCGGACAGACAGACAGACATGACGAATCTATAAGGGTTCCGTTTTTTGCCATTTGGCAACGGAACCCTAAAAAGTTGTTATAGGAACTCTCGCAGAAGTCCGTTGTTCATTAGTTGTTCGAAGATGAAGGAAAGGCCGTAGAGATTCGGCGCAGTAGTTAAAAATTACAAGCAGGACTTTCCCGACAAGGGTAACACATTTTTTACGCTAGATTTTGAACCCAATTATATGGGTGATCTCCTTTGTCAAACAAAACATAAGACGGAAAGTCCAAAATTTTCAGATGTTTTTAAAAATAAGTACATGTCGTTGACACCTCTTCATAATGATTAGCTTAAATTAATCTCAGGTCTACGGCCTTTTAATTGCTAAAGAGTTTTTATTTTATTCATAATTATCAAACGAGGCATGATTTTATCTCCAGAAGTAACCGCAATAGTCCTACGGATCTCAATATCGCGGTCTCCAACCCGTGACCAATTAATTCAAGAACTTATACCTAATCACCACATTATAATCAGAGGTCATACACATGTTCTAATCTGTATACCGGAGATTAAAGAAACAAAACAACAATAATAAATACTTTATTATCTAAAAAAAAACTTTAACTATTGTTGATGATGTGATTAATGTTATTTAAGGCGTAGTGAACCGGTTGGTTGAGGCTCCGAATCAGTAAAGACCGGTTAAAACTGAAAAATATATTTTACCCTATTTTCTAAGATACTTGTTTAAAAGTGTGAAGGGTACTCAATGAATACAGTTGTTAGTTAGGTAGGTATTCATGGAGACCGCAATAACATACAGTATACATTACTTCTGTGCGGAAGCCGATTTAGAAATTACCTATCACTGTACCTACCTCCTGTAGGACAAGTAAGAAAAAAAAAAGTAAAGGTATTTATTGGGACTGGCAGAGCACGATCACAAACTTAACACACTCATAAAAACATAAAAAACAAAATTATAGCTATAACTTTTCATGCTTGAGGATGGACGGTGCAGCCGACGCCGGCCCAGGAACAGGTTGTAAGAATTCGTTGACGCGCATTGCAAGAGTTGGATAAAGGTGGCTCCAGAAAAGAATGCCTGGACGGATTTGGGGGAGGTCTTTGATCAGCAGTGGGACAGTGTAGGCTAAAAAGAAAATAAAAACTTATTTAAAAAAAAACAAAGTCATGTACGAGACAAAAATAAACTCTAATGTCTCTGCGACGTGGAGCCTAAAAAAGGGAAATTCTATTGGAAAATATATCCCGCAAAACGCTTAAGGATGACAAAGCGTGTAGCGCCACGAACACTTGAAGAATTACTCTACCGTGAGCCAAGATTCTGTCTGATGACTAACACTTAATTTATGGTCTTTGCTGACGAATGGTTCACAGAAAACGCGATGGATGAATCTCAAAGCGTATTAATCACTCCTAGGTGAGTGATCCGGAATACATTCACCTGGTTGGCTGGATAGTATTAATTTCATGCCATTCATTTGCAAACCCACATCTGGAATCGTCAGTTGGTGAACTGCTCCCTAAATCTCCGGTTTTTCCACGAACAGTGAAGTTACATTATTGTTTAAATGTAAAAGGATTTCTCTTTCAATCCATTATCATTAATTTAGCTATACTTTCGTGTAATGCCTTCATAGAAATGAACATTAGTGAGGACTATTGTTGTTTTATACAGAGTGACTTATATTTTGACGTATTTGTTCCAAACGTGAAAGTTTGCAATTATGCACCCAATGAGACCTAGGCAAAACATGTGATTGGAGAAAAACCAAAATCTATGTACCTATTTTTGAAAAGTACCCACAATTTGTAACTAAATACCACTTATCTCTTAATACTAAATTTTAATGGTCTTCATTGCTTATTTATTCAAACATTTCGATGTAACCAACTTTTGTAAAATCAGTAAAATGAGCATTTTTTTTGTGACTGGCCTGTTATTCTAGTGGTTAGCGACCCTGATTGCTAAGACTGAGGTCGTGGGTTCGATTCCCATCCAGAGGGGTAATTGCGGAACTTTTTATCGGTAGGAATTGGTTTAATATTCATAGTTAAACAGCATTCATTGCAGTTATTTACATAGCTGAGCCGACAATTTATTCAAACAAATGACGCAATGGTTTAGAAATAATCTTCAATCCCATTCAGATTCTGATAAATTGTGCATTTCGCAATTAGGGTGCAGGACAAATCTATGTGTGATGAGCACAACCATTTGTTATGTGTCTGGGTGTAACTTATCTATAATATGTATGTATTTAGAAATATTTAAGTATGTTTATCAGTTGTCTGTTAACCATAATACAGGCTCTGCCTAGTTTGGGATCAGATAACGTTGTGTTGGTTGTCCTAAAATATTATTTATTTATTTATTTTCATAAATCATTTCTACATACATATAATTTAACATAAGTTTTCTCATAATTTTACTAGGTATGCTGTTGTGCATGTATACCTAGTAATCAAAGTAAGACTACATAAAATATTAAATCTCTACTCGTGATTGTCTACAAAGAGAAAAGCTTATACATAATGGAATAGGTGAGATAGTGGTCAGCTCACTCTAAACATTCACACACAATAATGTACATATTCGCGCTGCGGATAAAGCTAGAGAGCACTTCAACCTTCCCAGTTCCTAGAGTATCTACCCACGGCCATACTCTTTACATCTGCTCACAGGATATTACACATTTCTGTAGCAATCACAATAACGTAAATAACATTAATGACGACACCTTGGAATCTCGCCCATTCACACTTTGAATAACATCATCCATTTTATGCATAAAATATAAAATCTAATCCTCATGAAGAGTAGAACCGTGAAGTATATAAATTCTAAAATCGTTCAATGTCCGTGACGTTTAGTAGCTTTAAAAATATCATGCTTACGGGTTTACTGCCGCGATTCGTGTACGACTTGCATCAAACAATTCATTCGATTGGTAGTTATTTCTAGCCTTTCAGTAGAAGTAATTAACAACTCCATTTATTGATGAACGTATAAAAGTGTTTGTATGTACAAAATAGCATTAGAAATTAAAAAAAAGCACTCACTTTTAAATAGGAGCACACTACAAACAATCATAATTTTCTGTCATAGACAGATTAGTTGTTCAATATCAAAAAGGTTTTATTTATTTTTTAATTACTGGGGGAAGTTAACTTGGCCCAATCTGCACACAGCCCTATACAGAGTAACTCGCCCCAATCTGCCCACAGTCCATTACAGGGTGGCGTCTTATACATGGTAACTGGCCCAATCTGCCCACAGTCCATTTAACGGTGACGTCTTATACATAGTAACTTGGCCCAATCTGCCCACAGTCCATTACACGGTGACGTCATATACATGGTAACTCGGCCCAATCTGCCCACAGTCCATTACAGAGTGACGTCTTATACATGGTAACGTCTTATATATGGTAACTTGGCCCAATCTGCCCACAGTCCATTAAACGGTGACGTCTTATACATAGTAACTTGGCCCAATCTGTCCACAGTCCATTACACGGTGACGTCATATACATGGTAACTCGGCCCAATCTGCCCACAGTCCATTACAGAGTGACGTCTTATACATGGTAACTTGGCCCAATCTGCCCACAGTCCATTAAACGGTGACGTCTTATACATAGTAACTTGGCCCAATCTGCCCACAGTCCATTACACGGTGACGTCATATACATGGTAACTTGGCCCAATATGCCCACAGTCCTTTACAGCCTGACGTCTTATACATGGTAACTTAGCCCAATCTTCCCACAGTCCGTTATAGGGTGACGTGTAATAAGACGGATCATTGCAGTTCAATCAACAAAACATTTTAAAAAAAAATTGCAGTGTCTGTGCCCTGATATGTAGTCCAATAAAAAATGAATTAATGAAAATTGAACGGAATTTTATAGCCATCTCTTTTACACTACATAATACTTTCAGTAGTGTAAACCATTTCCAACAATTAAGCGCCCTATAAAGTATAGGCGAAAATTCATGGAATTTGAGAAAACCTAATTATTATGTGTATTTTAGATAAAACCACAGAAATTGTCTCTAAATACTCTACCCCTGCTCTCAAAATTTTCCAATTGAATGCCCTTCATTGCTGTTCCATTTGGGGCGGAGGGGGGTACCGTACCTAATACTTTAACAAAGTTTTCGATGCAACCAAAAGAGATGTTTCATTTTTAAATGGGGCTCCGGCCATAACGTGTACCTTTTAGCGGAGCTGGGAAACTTACTCCTGAATAGAATAAAGTATTTTTTTTTTTTTCATAATATCAAATGGTTTTTATGTACTAAATAAAAATAAAAAATGTTTGACGTTTGTCCTAAGAGTTAGCAAGCGGTTATTTTGAATTCGTTTAGAAACACACTTCAAAAATGGAGACTAAAGATTTTTGTAACAATGAAATGGTCACACTTAATTATGTTTACTCAAAAATATGTATAAGAGAATAATAGTAATTTATTTTTAGCACCGCAAGAATACACATATTTTTTAATTATTTTCTACTTAACAGTGATTTAATGAGACATGATTTCAGAACGAATGAAGTCTGCAAGCAAACGATACGCCATGTTGAATAAAACATGGTAATAATTGAAAAACTATTATTTTTTGTACACAATAAATCAAGCTCAAATTCGCCAGAGAATATTTTTCCCCAAATTGTGGTATTTTTTCCTCTTTTTCGATAAATGTACATCTGATGGCCGAAAATGAACCATCTCCTTTCTATAAGATTATGAACCATTTTTAGGGTTCCGTTGCCAAATGGCAAAAAACGGAACCCTTATAGATTCGTCATGTCCTGTCTGTCTGTCTGTCTGTCTGTCCGAGTATGTCACAGCCATTTTTTTCCGAAACTATAAGAGCTATGCTGTTGAAACTTGGTAAGTAGATGTATTCTGTGAACCGCATTAAGATTTTCACACAAAAATAGAAAAAAAAACAATAATATTTGGGGTTCCCCATACATAGAACTGAAACTCAAAATAATGTTTTTCATCAAACCCATACGTGTGGGGTATCTATGGATAGGTCTTCAAAAATGATATTGAGGTTTCTAATATCATTTTTTTCTAAACTGAATAGTTTGCGCGAGAGACACTTCCAAAGTGGTAAAATGTGTGTAGCCCCCTAACTTCTAAAATAAGGGAAAGATAAAACTAAAAAAAATATATAATGTACTTTACCATGTAAACTTCCACCGAAAATTGGTTTGAACGAGATCTAGTAAGTAGTTTTTTTTTTAACGTCATAAATCGTAAACCACAATTTACCTTTCATTCAGTCAACTCAAATATAATAATTTAAAAAAAAAACTTTAATTTCATAAACATAAACCTTATGCATAAACCGTGAATACCTGCAGGTTTGTACGGAACCCTCGGTGCGCGAGTCCGACTCGCACTTGGCCAGTTTTTTAAATCATCTACGTAAATGAACTTTGACAACAGTTATCTCAAAAAAAAAACAAACCTTAAGCGTACAAATTGCGGGGAACACATCATCATTTAATCTACTATCTAACAAGGAACTACAAAAGTTATAAAAATATTTATAGATGCCGATGAAATAGTTGATAAAGTTGGCGAATGTAGAATTTATAAATTGTTGAAATATTTACGAATTAGTGATAACTGAATTGTTTATCAGTTTTATGCCATGCCACTGCTTTGTAACCTAACAGTCCATCAGACTTTGGGCACCCATATAATAGTACGTTAAGCAATAGGGAATATGCATGTAATTCAAAACTGTTTTATTATTTGAATATACATTATACCTATACAATGTCAACCAACACATCGTAATCTGATCCCAAACTAGGCAGAGCCAAAATCAAAAGTCATTTATTCAAACTAGGCTGAGAGTCAGCACTTTTTGAACGTCAAAGTTACATAGGACAGTCCCCCCAAAACGCCCACCCTTCGACACTTCCTAGTGCTTTAACTGGGAAGAAGAAGTGGCAGAACAAACTCCCCAGCAGCACAGCTGTCTGTTAAGTTAGAAGAACTTGATTCTATACAGTATTATGTAAGTAATTAATATTATAAAACAAAACATACATCAAATTATTCGTCATATGTCAGCTAGCACACGCCAATATACCAACATAACATTAAAAACTAAACTCGAGCTGAAATAATAAAACCGTAAATAGAACTTAAAGCCTAAATAAGAGCCTCCAGGCATAAAGGGCGTGCCCGCTTACATACACAACGATGCAAAATGTTACATATACATATATACATTGATGCATATATCTAAGTTGAAGTAACAATAGTTAAACTACGACCTCCGGAGTAAAATAGAATAACAGTTAATACAAATAACAATAACAAAAACCATCGTCAGCAAGACGACCAGCCGCCACAAGCAGCACCCGTTCACGAGCATAACGCAAAGGTCAGCCATGTACTATGGTAGCCTGTACTATGGTAACCAGACAACTGATAAATATACTTATATATTTCTAAATACATACATATCTATACATAAAAGAAAGTATTTATAACTCAAGAACGGCTGAACCGATTTGACTGAAAATTGGTGGGGAGGTAGCTCAGAACCAGGAGAAGGACATAGGATACTTTTTATCCCGTTCGACCGCGTTCCCGTGTGACGTGACATAAAACGACAAAGAGAATACAAGTCACTATAAAACGTGGTATGACAAAAACGTTGCCTTCGAAGTACCAGGTAGTCATAACTTGGTATGAGCTTATCAAACAGCAGTGTCAGCCAGAAAACATTTTATGCTTTGGAAGTACCAGGTGGTCCTAACTTTCTGCCAGTGTTGCGAGATATTGAATCTGAGGCGATACGAAGTTCGCAGGGTCAGCTAGTTATAGATAAATTACACCCAGACACAGAACAAATGATTGTTGCTCATCACACAAAGATTGGTCCTGGGTGGGAATCGGACCCACGACCTCAGTCTTTGCAGTTAGGGTCACTAACCACTAGACTAACAGGCCAGTCCATAGATGTAAACAAAGCAGTATCATGGTAAGTGACGTCACAATATGACCGCGACAATAAAGGACGTTTGAACTGTAATAGAAAATTGTTTCATTTTAATAATATTTTTGACCAACAAACCATTGAAAAATTTGACCTTTAATCTTTTTTTGGGTGTATATTAACGTGTTTAATTGAACACAAAAAAAACATTCAAATTCCCTATAAAGGTGCTGAAAAGAATACTTAAAATTACAAGTCATCCTGTACCTATAGTTTTAAATGATAATACAACGAATAAATAAAACATGTAGCTTCAAGTATCCCTACTTTGTGTGAAGAAAACTTTAAAAATGTACAATAGACATACAGTTAAAATGAGTAAGTTCATTGATTTCAGAAATAATTGAGCGGTTAATGTATGGAAGCTTTTACGCCATATCTAAGTGGCATCGTGTCGAGTTACACCCAGTGGTGGACTAAGGGGGTGGCAGGTCCGGTCTGCCCTGGGCCCACCTGGCTCCTAGGGAGGCCCCAAAACTTGAGAAATACTTTTTAATGAAATCCCTAACAGGATCAAAACATACAATAAATATGTATACACGTAGGATGCTAAAATTGTCAAGCTTACTTCGATCGCTCTTGGGGCTTGCTTTCTCTTTTTCAGAAACGTCTCTGCGTAAGTCGACTGACTATCTCTTATTTATATACGAGGATAGTCAAAAGAAAACGGCTTTTGGAGGCAGCATTTTAAATATTTCGACGTTAATTCCTAGGTTGGGAGCCCCATTTAGTTTTTCCGCTCCGGGGCCCTCAGACAGTCATAGTCCGCTACTGGTCACACCCCTACAGTCAAGGGTACAATAAACTTTTATTGTAAACGCTGCCATGGTTGACAATCATGCTGTTTTAGTGTTTATTTGCTAGTATACCAAGCCATAAAAGCAGAACTTAAGGGTACTATTACTACTTTAGGTTGGCAGTTTTTGACGAAAGCTCTGTCTAGCAACGTAAAATGAGGTTAAACTTTAGCGATACAAAAATGTAATGGTTCTTTGGTCCAAAGAACGAATTTTATAGACAGTGAACGTAGCTTAAATATCATCTATAACAAGGGTGCTCAACTTTTTTAACAGTCGGGCCAAACGGTCGATTTAGAAATTTTCGGCGGGCCACTAACGATTCCTATTTTAATTACTTTTAGGACTTCTGCAAAAAAACCAATGATATTATGAAATATAATAGAAGTTTATTAAAAAAAAGGACGAAACACAGAGCATTTTTTTTTTGTGGCTGGGTGGAGCGGAAGGGCATGTCAGACTTTTACTGACTAAAACCTACCCGTGTTGCTTCAGTCGCCTATAGATTCTATAACTTATCAGATCTGGTAAAAACCTGATATAATCGAACTACAAAAAGAGTTATTCGTCAAAGCTTCGCCAATATTTTTGAACAAGCAGAATTTAGGGTAAATGTTCTGAAATTCTGATTCACAGCATGAGTCAGAGTCGTGTATTAATCATATATACATTTTAAACATACAGTCATTTACTCCGGTCGGAATTTTTGGCGTTTACACTGAAACTGAAAACCGAAGTGACGAGTAAATGTATCGTCACGCGTAATTTGGGCTCCGTAAACATTGACGTGACGCCATTACGTTATGGCACACATAACTAAGAACTATTTTCTGTTATGGTCGGTTTATTAGTCAACGTCCACACGGACATTTATTCCGTGTGGACGGACGTAAAGAGCAGCACCATGCCATTTCTTCCTATGGGTTTAGTAAGAAACGACTACGGGACTTACTAGAAAACTTTTTACAATAAAATATCAACCGACTTCCTTAAAAAAACCGGCCAAGTGCGAGTCGGACTCGCGCACCGAGGGTTCCGTATAAACCTGTAGTGTTTAATACCTCTACGCGTTCATGAGGAAAGGGGTAGTAAGTTTTAAATTATTAAAAATATTTTTATTATGTGATGTTACTAAAAATTTACGGTTTTCGCAATTTTTCCTTTATCTGTGCTATAAGACGTTGCTTCGTACCAAATTTCAAAATTCTAAATCGACTGGAAGTACCTTTTAGGTTTTGATTCCCTTGCGAGTTTCGAATATTTGCGGAAATTTGCGGCATAAACGGCTATATCTTTTCATTGCGTTAGTTTAGAAGTTTGATTTTTTCACAGCTCTAAGGGACAGTAGACTTGAGTATTTGATATAAATTTCAGCTTGATACCTCTACGCGTTCCTGAGAAAAAGGGTCTTGACAGACGGACGGACAGGCGGACGGACGGACAACAAAGTGATCCTATAAGAGTTCAGCTTTTTTCTTTTGAGGTGCGGAACGGAACCCTAAAAACACTACAAAGTCAAAAAATAACTTTAATTTCGAAATTCGGTGTCTTAGGATCTGTATTTAAGGTTTTTTTTGCCACCAACTTCCAAAATTAAATTTATTTTTTGACTTTGTAGTGTTTTTTTTAAGGAAGTCGGTTGTTATTTTTTTGTAAAACGTTTTTATTTTTTAATTATAGTAGTTAACCCGCACTAATCTAATCGCGTTAGTCGTTCATTTGTCGCGCAAATACTTAATACAAATTTAAGACTTATATGGTTTTCACATGGACTCCATTGTCCGAATGGGAAGTAAATTAAAAGAAGACCATTCGGAAAGCACCAGCTTTCAAATAAAAAAAATATCATTAAAATCGGTTCACCCAGTAAAAGTTATGAGGTAACACACAATTTTTTTTTTTTTTTTTAAATATACAGTCGAATTGATAACCTCCTCCTTTTTTGAAAAATTATGAGTCAGCGCGTTGAGTGATCTTTGTTCATTGATTTTTCAGCGCTGACTCAAAATTTTAAGGTTTATTATTTTTTGCTTTTAAGTTTTTTCGGCGGTTTAATTTTTTGTTAAAAAGTTTTTATTTTATTATTTTTTGTGGCTTTAATGTACTTATAATACTTGGCAAGGTATACCCTATCCAATGAAAAAAGAATTATCAAAATCGGACTACTCTGTATAAAGTTATTCGTGGTTATACATTACAATCAGTGAGTGAACAATCAATCATCCCCTGTTTTCTGACCCTTTGGGTTTGATTTTGTTTTCCAAATTTATATGGGATCACCCTCGGATTATACCCTTTCCAATAAAAAAGAATGATCACAATCGGACTACTATGTAAAAAGTTATGCGTGGCCATAAATAAAAAAATATATGCGTCGAATTGATAACCTCCTCCGTTTTTTTTCGTCGGTTAAAAAGTACACACTGCCCGATTTCAACTCCATGCTAATGAAGATCCAGGGCACGAAATAATCTCACCGCGATTTTATTACGTCCGTGTGACCGTCGACTTACGGAGATGCGGTGTGTTTACTTAATCGTGCAATTCAGACTGCGTGTGACTGGATGTTAGTCGTATACACGCATAGATGTAAGCTACGATATACGTCACCGATGATATTAATAGGCAGACAGCATGGCTCATATATTAAACATTGTAAATGAAGGTTTCAGTTGATGAACTGCAGATTTTACAGTCATCTCCCATTTTGATACTAACTCGTTACGATGCAGTAGAACTAGGTATAAATGAAGTCTCGTTTAAAATTAATTTTCATAAAGCTTTGTTGGTTTAAGTCTATTAAAATGAGAATTCCTTGTAGACCAGACGATCACAATCTTTAAAGCGGATCTACATAATCAAGTTACGTAAGTGAAGGTGAAACAAATAGTTTAAGTTACATCGTCTGTAGGACAAATATTTGTATTTACTATCTTCCATTTATTTTATGGGTCTCTTTAACTTGTAACATATTAATCCAATGCCTAAATTTAAATCACTGGTATGGCCGCGATGACACTATTTTAAATAAATGACAAATCTCCACTGCAGCCTTGTCCTCAGAAACGGGCCGGAGCCGAGAATTGAGAGGAATTGTAGGGTTTATTTATTATTATTTATTCAAATCGAACACAGTGATTCATATTGTTGTTGGTAATACTTATAAAACTATGTTAGTAAACAATTCTCATTAAAATAAAATGAATAAAACACCAATAAAACTAATTCAAAAACTTATAAATATCTCCCCTTCTCGCTGCACCAGACCTAATGCATACTGATCCAGTGCCCCAGGAACGGGCAATCAGGCTTATTCACTATTACCTTAAAAATTATAATATTGTCCTAGTTCTGCACATATTCTCTGACAAATAATTCAAACAAAAAGTTCGTAGTATTTGTTTAGCGCCTGGTGACAAAAAGTTCGTAGCGTTTATTTAAGGCATTGTGATAAAAAGTTCGCAGCACTTGTTTAGCGCATAGTGGCAAAAGGTTCGTAGCATTTGTGTACCGCACAGTGACAAAAGCTTCGTAGCATTTATTCAGCGCATGGTGACAAAAAGTCCGTAGCATCTATTTAATGCATAGTGACAAAAAGCTCCTGGCATCTATTTAGTGCATAGTGACAAAAAGCTCCTAGCATTTGTGTAGCATTAATTCAGCGCATAGTTGCAAAAAGTTCGTAGCATCTATTTAGTACATAGTGACAAAAAGCTCCTAGCATTTGTGTAGTGCATAGTGACAAAAACTTCGTAGCATTAATTCAGCGCATGGTAGCAAAAAGTCCATAGCATCTATTTAGTGCATAGTGATAAAAAGCTCCTAGCATTTGTGTAGTGCATAGTGAAAAAACTTCGTAGCATTAATTCAGCGATAGTAGCAAAAAATTCGTAGCATCTATTTAGTGCATAGTGACAAAAAGATCCTAGTATTTGTGTAGCGCATAGTGACAAAAACTTCGTAGCATTAACTCAGCGCATGGTACCAAAAAGTACACAGCATCTATTTAGTGCATAATAACAAAAACTCCTAGCATTTGTGTAGTGCATAGTGACGAAAACTTCGTATCATTAATTCAGCGCATGGTGGCAAAAAGTTCATAGCATTTATGTAGCTCATGGTGACAAAAAGTTCGTAGCATCAATTTAGCACATGGTGACATATTGACAAAGTAATTCGTAGTATTTTTTCGTAGACTGCTATGAGTCTGCAAGGAATCGCCCTAGTTATTCATCAAAGCTTTATGCACACGAAAAAAATACTGTACAAAGACAGACTTAATTAATAGGAGAGATATGACTGTTCGTTTTTCAAGCGTTGTATGCGTTTGTGTGTTAACTATCTTATCATTAAGAATTATTTTACTAATAAAATGGATCATGTTGTCTGAATAAATACTAATAATTGGCCTCGGGCCCTCGAACACCTTCCAAAGAACTGAGTCCCAAGATATGTAAACATTAAACTAAATAATAATTCATGAGTTTTTCTACCAGTATACCTCAGCACTAAGAGTGATACACAGACAAAACATGGTAGGTGCAACATATTGTAAATGGAATATATGAATAAATTTATAAACTGGGTATATATTTAAAATGCTGAATTTTTGTGTATTGTTATAACAACAATGTCTCGCGATTAATGGTAGTTTGGTATAATTAAGTTGCCAGAATGCGTCGTAAAAACCTAAATAATAAGCCGATCGTAGCGTTCGAAATACCTCATTCATCATCATCATTTCAGCCGTAAGACGTCCACTGTTGGACTTAGGCCTCCCCCAATTTGGGGGGCTTTGCCATTATCGAAATACCTAAAGCCTACTAATTACCAAGTCAGACCTAGAACTAAGTCACGAAACTTAGATTTTATTATTCATGAGTTTTCATCCTTATCCGTATTTAATCTATATTTGTCTAGAATTTGACCTATCTATACTAAAACACAAGCGTAGAGGTGGAAACAGTCTGTACAAATGTAAGCATTATGTAGGCATATTTTCGTGAAAACGAGCTAAGGACATAATATGCAAAAAAAACCGGCCAAGTGCGAGTCGGACTCGTGCACCGAGGGTTCGGTACAAACCTGTAGGTATTCACGGTTTATGCATAAAGTTTATGAATTTTTTTTTTTTTTTTTTGTTTAATTTTTATATTTGAGTTGATTGAATGAAAGGTAAATTGCGGTTTACGATTTATGACGTATTAAAAAAACTTCTTACTAAATCTCGTTCAAACCAATTTTCGGTGGAAGTTTACATAGTAATGTACATCATATATTTTTTTTAGTTTTATCATGCCTTTATTTTAGAAGTTACGGGGGGGGGGACACATTTTACCACTTTGGAAGTGTCTCTCGCGGAAACCATTCAGTTTAGAAAAAAAATGATATTAGAAACCTCCATATCATTTTTAAAGACTTATCCATAGATACCCCACACGTATGGGTTTGATGAAAAATTTTTTTTGAGATTCAGTTCTAAGTATGGGGAACCCCAAAATTTATTGTCTTTTTTCTATTTTTGTGTGAAAATCTTAATGCGGTTCACAGAATACATCTACTTACCAAGTTTCAACAGCATAGCTCTTATAGTTTCGGAAAAAAGTGGCTGTGACATACGGACGGATAGACAGACAGACAGACATGACGAATCCATAAGGGTTCCGTTTTTTGCCATTTGACAACGGAACCCTAAAAACAGCAAGCTTCTTGTAAGTGCTTATTAAATCAATTAAGTACCTACAATAACAGTTCCGTGTGGTGTCGGACGTAAAGAACAGCACCATCCCGTATCCCAGGGCGGCATATGTCCAGTAGTTGACGTCTTTCAGCTGAAATTATGACCTACAATAATATAATAATTATAATAATTTATTTATTTCCAAAAAAGATTACAGACTTAAATTATTAGTTTCACAAAATGGTTTACTACTAGTGGTAGGAAGTAAATACAAATTGAATTTTCTATGCTGTAGAAATTTGTAGACAATTGGTGAGCCCTGCCTCTTAAACTAGGGTTAGTATCTCAAGAGACAGTGTTCAGCTATAGGGTTGATACAGTAAGATTTATACAACTCGTGGGTTGTGTCGATCTACCAAGTGATTATAAAAATTTGCTTAGTTTAATAACATAATGACATAATGTTACACTGTTTTATTAATCAATAAAAGTTTATTATGTAAGTACTATTGTCAGGAAATTATGATGCTACTTATTATTGGACTCCAAACCCTTCGATATCGATATGAATTCAAATGAGCCCTGACAGTCATAGATTCAAGATATACGAAGAGTACTTATGGTAATCTGAGCTTATATATCAAAGATAAAGGTACTCGACTGGATACAATTTGTGTACCTTTGGTTTGGTGCCTTAGTTTTATTGTTTGTTTTGATAAAACCTTCCTTTGTACGGCCTGTATGAGAAGACGACTATCTAGACAACAATGTAAGAATTTTGTAAAAGTGAGTGATCAGATTTAGAAATCTAATCTAGATTAATGAAAAATTCGGTGATGCAGATACTATTTACAGACTTATAGGTACTGGTATCGGCAGTTTTTGGTAGTCAGGGAAGTCATAATAATCAAGGACCTTCCAATGTACTTAATTGGTGAACATAGCCATTACTAAAATGTATCAAATTGTGTACTAAAATATAATTACGTGCTCCTAAACCTAGCTTAAAACATACGAGTTTTTATAAAAACAAACATCTTTCATTTTTATTAGTCTGTTCTATGACAGTTTAGCTCACAATAGGTAAATACACCCCTCATAAAAGGTAACCACATGTTTACCATGTCTGCCTCGGAGCCGTGACTACGTGTCACCATCCACCGACTCGCCGGAAACCTTCGGAAACTAGGGTGGACCGTATCCTAGCAACTGTAGCGTCTATAACATACACCACAGAACATAGAAAACTAGTGTACCACTCACAATTTGTAAATATAAAATGTTTGTTTTATCGTCTACGCTTTTTTTTTGGATGGGAAATCATCAAATGACTTTTCCTGCTCTGGGCGGAGCGGGAGGGCGTGTCAGACTTTTACTGACTAAAACTCACCCGTATTCTTTCAGTTGCCCATGTGCCAGGGTCACGGTATCTCTTTCGAACAATCTCGCGACCCCGGCAGGCATCGGTCCTAGCAGACCCCTTGAGTGCTGCTGACATCTCTTTGAAGCGCGAGTGGAACACTACGCGCCGTCGACCCGAGCCTGATCCTTACCGGGCGGCGAGCTACCCATTGCTCGCCGCCCGCAAGCTCGCGCCTACGGTGGCCGGGAGTCAGCTATCGACTCCCGAAGCCCGGGGCGTCTCCTCCTGCGGCGGCTAGGGACGTGAGGGCGCACAGACTGCCACTCCCTCACGCGTCCCGCCTCCTCCTTATCGTCTACGCTTAAGAGTCCGAACACACGTACCCCAACACCAATATGTGGACGGGCGCTAATTTGTATGAAAATTAATAGTTTATTAACATTGGAATGGATTACATAAACATTCATAAACTAACGCCTTTTTCCAAGGGGCAGGGAGAAACTACAGAACGCCACCTGCACGCGTAGCGTGCCACCGTAGAAATGGGTTTTGTCTATTCTTGGTAGAATAGAGATAGAATTGTCATGCTACGCCAGCATAAAACGGTACAAATCTTTCTACTATCTTTAATTCTGTCTTTAATCTTTCTACAATCTGTAATTTTGTCGATTCTTCCGTCGACAAAAACCATTTCTACGGTGGTTATGCTACGCGTGCTGCTACAATCCTTACCTACTCCTTTTGCCCCGCTTATGTTCACATATCGAGTCATACTCGAACGCCGGTAACCAGTAGTACGTACCTGATCTTACCGAAGAACACCACCAAAAGGTCATTTATAATGTTCTGCTAGGGCGTCCCCTTCACAGTCATAGATTACATATAAGACAGGCTAGAAGTGGACTGCGATAGGCTAAGTTGATTGATTGAAAGCTAAACTATACTCGGCAACTTTCATCCGGCTGCTACCAATCACCTTGTTATGATAACTTCTCTGAGAGCGTGTCCCACCGTATCTCGGATCGCCTAAGGTCCGGATCTCGAACTACATGGATAGATAGAGTTTTACTCTTATTTTCTTGGACGGAAAAGTAACATTTCTAAACACATGATCTTATCTATGTATCAGCGTCCTACTAATATTATAAATGCGAAAGTTTGTGAGGATGGATGTATGTATATGTGTATGTTTGTTACCCTTTCACGAAAAAACTACCGAACGGATTTGGATGAAATTTGGCACACAGATAGTTTATAACCTGGATTAACATATAGGGTACTTTTTATCCCGGTAGTACGTTCCCGCGGGATATTTTCCGACCTCCACGCGGGCGAAGACGCTGGCAAAAGCTAGTATTATATAAACCCAGGATACACCCAGCATCGCTCTAAACCATAATATTATAATAATGCGGGCTATTTGTCCTTAACGATATAAATCATTTTCCTGATTAGTCTCTATGTTGTTAGGTGTATAGGTACTTTGCGGATGGCCTCTAAGTATTCGATTTCTTTGGTCATTATTATATTTTGCTTCCGAGAGAACAGGACAGCGCTTTTCTTTAAAACAAGAACTCAGAATTCAGTTGAACTGTCTTTTCTGTGTAGTAACAAGTCTATGATCAATTATTTGCTTTCCCTACATAATGGCGCGTTTATGTGTTTCGCTTCGCACCCTCCCCAGTATAAGGTTGCAAAATAAAGTGATTTACTCCACCAACTGAATCATACCAGATAGCTTTCGTAACAAAAATGTGCTAGCATCGTATATCTCTTAGGATATTACTATTTGGGTCCAAATTGACGTAAATATATGCAACTTTATGCATTCGATAAGCAGTAAGTCAAAATTGCCATGCCGGTGCCATGTATGGGCGTTGAGTAAACTTTCCACAGTCACGTGAGCTAAGGAACCTTTTAGAACGAACTATTTATGATTATCGTTTCGAGACAAAAAAAAAATACACAAAAAAATTGGATTTAACATACGTAAAACAGGCATTTACACATTATTTTATTCAAATATTTTTCTAATAGCGGTGTGTGGTATCTTATCTTATGTCAAATGTTGATGTTTTTAATTATGTGTTATGACTCTTAATACATGATATGAGTACATAGCAATCGGTAACCTTGCACCGTTGATCTTTACTTCATTCGTTCTATTGACCGAAACTTAGGGATAACACATATTCTCTAATCTTTATCGGAGCCGCCAAACCTAAAAAATAAATTAACCAATATCTGTCATCCCTGACCTCTGTGATTCTAACTGTAATTAAATTAGATAACAATAATAACTTAAATAATGCCTCACAACAAGTCGAGTAAATACCCGTACCATAGATAAGCAAGGATTGTTTTGTCTAGGAAGGGTTATTCCTGCTTGCTAAGAAAGTTTTTCTTAAGCAGTCCCATTAATTTGAAAATAGATCAGCTAAGCTAGCAAAGACACGCTCTATAAAAAAAAAAACATTTTTGCTACACGTCTAACACTAGCCCAAACAGAGGTGTGAATACTTCTTTACACGAATTTTGTACGAACATGTGGTGTCGGTGGGGGCCGTGCCATACCGTGCCAGGCCCATCGTACACCACGATAAAGGTCTCAACTATGACACTGAGCATGTAGCGTCAAAACTACTAAAAGTTTACGGCGAGACGTCTGGTCGGCTCCGGTGTGTATACCCATTCTGCCTGAGCCACCGCCAAAACGAGTGCTGAAAGTGGTTCCAAAGAATCCTCGCGGCTCTGGTACGTAACACTTAGTACTTTAGGCCATAAAAAATGTAATTGTTTATGCTCATGTATGTACGCTTTGTTTACATCAAGTGTTTTCTATTCTCTTTCTAGTCTTTTTTATTGTTTTCACACATTACCATATGGATGGCACCTCGTTTTACTGGTATTTCGTTTTATTTTTCGTTCAAGTGATTTATAAAAGTGAGGTTATTTGATTGAGAATTGGCGCCAAAATTTCGTCGTGTGTTGTTAACGCGTCATTTATATTATTATCAATGTTTATCAAGTGTTGGTATTACGCACAGAGTGTGTGGCTAATTTAAGAATGGTTTTTTGTCATTAATTTGGTGATTTTTGATTTTTTGTAAACTATATTTTTGATCGGCGTCACGGAAACCAGAGTCCAAATCATATTAATGCCTGCTTTCTAGAAGCCCTTAAATATGTCTACAGTCCTTAAATATGTATAAACCACTAAGTATTCTAGATTCATTTGACAAAAATCTTTGTGAAAATCTCCTAAAATTTGTTATCAATATCCTGATCTATATGTGTATTGTCCAGCTTCTCGCATCCGCATGTCCGTGCCCGGCTGGAGAAGCACATGGGCTGTAACCTGGTGCGGCTCACGGACAAGACCTACATGACGGAGCTGGAGGAGAGGATCCGCGCCGTCAACGAGGAGACCCTCAACAGGAGGATCAACACTCGTGTTGTGAGTATATTATGATTATCTACCTCTTTGAACACTAACCAATGAATAAAATAATCAAGGTTCTAAACAGTATTTTCAGAAACAAAAGTAATTACCTACTGCCTACTGCAAATCAATCATCACTGACAGTCTGCACGCCTTTCGTGTGCTCCGCTTATTAAACGCTAGTCAACGTGGAACTAATTACCCACCCACCAAAGATTACTTTATAAACTTTACGATTTCATAAAATACCTGCGATGAGCAACAATTTCCCCTAAAGGGAAGTACTTCCCTAATCAATATAGCTTTTATTACCGAACAGACCTACTTACGTAATGTTTTTGAACGTGTTCATTTTATGGTTTCATAAACAGTAAGTCATGTTTTATCGACAGATGGATGAGATGGAACGGCTCAAACGACTAATCCTAGTCGGGAAGACGCCGCTGAAAGAGTGTCCACCAGAGCTCTTCCATCACCCGGTGTTCGTGTTTTGGCGGATGGTAAACCGTGAAGTTAACCGCGCGTCCAAGAAACGAGCCGAAGCTTACTTCAGGAAATTGAAAGCTTCACAGAAGGCGGATCTGGTAACGGCAGTTTTTTAAATCTTAAAACATATAACGAGCTTCAGTTATCTTAAAGTTTAATTTTTATTTTATAGTCCATGGCCGACGAACATGTACCAGAAGAAGAGGTTGCGGCGGGGGAGGGCGAACAGCTAACACCCGAACAACTGCTAAAGAAATGTCGCGCAGATGTGGAGGAACAGAAGCAACTGGACCTTGAGAAAGGTGTTCGCTTCACCGATGAGCAGTTCGCGCAACTCAAATACGAGACCCAAGAGGTGAAACAGCTGAAGAACCTCACGGTAGGAACCACCGATGCTTTTTAAGATTTGGTAACTAGAATCGTCTGGATGCGTGGATATCACCGTGTCACCGGGTCTTACGGTTGCTATCGTAAACATTGTTTTGTTTATAATATAGTCTAGTGCAGAAGTGATAGCTCGTGGTACACCGGTTAAAAGCGGTTTGACTCCAGCTTAGTTTGACCCCCTGATATAATCGACCTATGGACTCATCCAGCGCGCGTGTAACAGTCATTAGCCGGTACATTTGCACACAGACACACTTGTAGTCATAAATTAATCCGACTGTCCTTATCCTACAAATATTTTCAAAATATGAAGAGTGAATAATTGGCGAACTACTATTTGTATGTAAACTTACACAAATTGCTGTTCTTCATACTTTGGTATGTGCGTGTTGAGCACGCATTATTGTTGGGATTCGCGTTATTTCTTATCAGATTCGTTGCTATGCTGTCGCGACTCTAGCTGAGTAATACTTTGTACCAATAGTTTCTTCTTATACAATACCTAAAACTAGGACAAAGTCCCATTTATTGAAATTGGCTCCAATATTTATTGCCAATAACGCATAGAGTTCGTTTCTGGAATTATTTTAGTTTAGCAATGTCCAGGTTTAATGAAAATATATAAAACTTTGGATGTTTCTACGTTAGGATGGGGTTAATTTTTATACATTTCCTAACATTCATAATGATATTTCTACATTTCACTCTAATTCCTATAGCTTTGAATGTTCTATAAAATCGGGAAATTATTATACTAATTCCTAGACAATTCACTTACTGCGCTCGTAGGTGTCCCAAATCGCCTGTATCCCAAATATCCTGTCGCCCAAATCCCAATATTATTTAATTCTAAGATTCTAGCTACTCCGTTGAGTATTTATTTTAATAACAAGAATTCAGTGTAGGTTTCCTAAAAGGCTCGAGAGGTATGTGGTTGATATAATAGATGTTGAACTTGAAAATGATCTCCATAAAAAATCTCATAAATTTTTAAAGCCATAAAAAGCTGGCAAAAACTTTCTGAAATTGCCCATTTTCCCCTTTTCCTTTCGCGAGTTCAAATGATTGCTTGAATTACCCAGTGAACGTTTAATACAAAATCGCGTGATCCTGATGCATTGAACTTCAAACTTTCCCCATTAACGTTTCCGGAGTTACTGTAAATACGCCTAAATGATTTATTGAAATCCTTTTAAACCTAATGCACACCACCGAATTTGGTCGAGCAAGAAATTACTGTGCATTAGAAATAATACATTAGGTCTATCGCTCTGTAATCTTTTTAAACATTAAGACCGTGGCTGACACGTCTGAACAGCCGATACGCTTACAAATACACACACATTTAATGAGCCGTCAGTCCGGGCCTTTAATAAATTTGGCTCGAACCAGTTCTAAACTGGACATGAATCACGTAAGAACGCGATTGATAAGTAATGACCCAACCTCGCCAGTCACTCGTGCTATCCAAACGTTTGTTACTCATAGAATATTATCGACATTTAACTAGAATCATAACAAACTGAAACCATAAATTAGAGGTTTAGGCTTTACAGACTTGAAAATACCGTAATTTAATTTCTACGCGCATTGTGAGTCTAGCTTTGAAGTTTTTTCGGCCATTGTCTGATTTATTAGCTGGTTTATTTTCATCCTATTGTAACTTAGTGGCTTTTCAATATTTTATCAAGCCTCTACCTAGGTCATTCAGAAAGTCAAGTCGTTCAATTCAAACTTTAAAAGGATTCCTATAGCCTTTATGTTTACATACTCATTTGTTTTCCATAGTTAAGTTACTGTTTTGTGTGGCCTTCTGAGTTCGCTGAACTTCGCAGTAGGAAATATGTAAGTTAATTATTTAAATAATAAGTTACTACTTATAATGCCTAAGTAGTAACTTAGACACCGTGCAATCCTGCCAGGGTCGCGGATTGGTTCGGAAGAGTTACCGTAGCCCTGGCATATAGGCAACTAAAGAAACACGGGTGAATTTAATCAGTAAAAATCTAACACGCTCCGCCCAAAGCGGGAGACGTCATTTGATGATTTAGCACGCACAAGAAAAAAACCGGCCAAGTGCGAGTCAGACTCGCGCACCGAGGGTTCCGTACAAACCTTCAGGTATTCACGGTTTATGCATAAGGTTTATGTTTATGAAATTATTTTATTTATTTTTTATATATTTGAGTTGACTGAATGAAAGGTAAATTGTGGTTTACGATATATGACGTATTAAAAAAAGAAACTACTTACTAGATCTCGTTCAAACCAATTTTCGGTGGAAGTTTACATGGTAATGTACATCATATATTTTTTTTAGTTTTATCATTCCCTTATTTTAGAAGTTACGGGGGGTGGGGACACATTTTACCACTTTGGAAGTGTCTCTCGCGCAAACTATTCAGTTTAGAAAAAAATGATATTAGAAACCTCAATATCATTTTTGAAGACCTATCCATAGATACCCCACACGTATAGGGTTGATGAAAAAAAAAATTTTGAGTTTCAGTTCTATGTATGGGAAACCCCAAATATTATTGTTTTTTTTTTCTAATTTTGTGTGAAAATCTTAATGCGGTTTACAGAAAACATCTACTTACCAAGTTTCAACAGCATAGCTCTTATAGTTTCGGAAAAAAATGGCTGTGACATACTCGGACAGACAGACAGACAGACATGACGAATCTATAAGGGTTCCGTTTTTTGCCATTTGGCAACGGAACCCTAAAAAGGCACCGTGCAATCCTGTCAGGGTCGCGAGATTAGTTCGAAAGAGGTACCGTGGCCCTGGCATATGGGCAACTGAAGGAACACGGATGGGTTTTAGTCAGTAAAAGTATGACACACCCTTCCGCTCCATCCAGAGCGGGAGACGTCATTTGATGATTTACTAACCAAAAAAAAAAGGCATCATGCAATAAAATGTTTTCATGGAAAAACCGAAAAACCGGTTTCTACACTAAGAAAACGAATAAATTGAGCCAATGTGACATTATTTTCAGTTGATTATTTTCTGAATTGAGCATGAAGTCGATCCAAGTAGTGTGTTAAAATTTATTTTCATAGTATTCAAAGGTGTTTTCGTATAAGTACTGAAATTCAAAGATTTCTTACTATATTCTGAATAAGGACTGTAACACGATTGATATACTAACCGATTTAAAAAAAAAAGGAGGAGGTTCTCAATTCGACTGTTTTTTTTTTCTTTTAATGTCTGTTACCTCATAACTTTCAAGTGGGTGAAGCAATTTTGATGATTCTTTTTTTTATTTGAAAGCTGGTGCTTCCCGATTTGGTCCAGTTCTGATAACGGCATCCATGATAGAACCATATAAGTCGTAATTTTCACCAGGCCAGTAGTCGTATAGGAAATAGTGCGGGGTAGATACCATTACTAAAAAGTTACAAATAAAAACTTTTTTTACAAAAATAAACAACCAACTTCCTTAAAAACACTACCAAGTAAAAAATAACTTTAATTTCGGAAGTCGGTGGCAAAAAACTTAAATACAAATCCTAAGACACCGACTTCCAAAATTACAGTTATTTTTCACTTGGTAGTGTTTTTAAGGAAGTCGGTTGTTTTTTTTTTTTTTGTAAAAAACGTTTTTTCTTTTAAAAGCTATAAGAATTTTTTTGTCAAGAATAAGTATTATGACTGCTAGACGTAAACATAATACTTAATATTATTTTATACACATCTTAATCTTAACATAGTATAAAACGAAGTTGCTTCCCGCGTCTGTACGCTTAGATCTTTTTAATGCGGTTTTCATCAATAGACAGAGTGATTCAGTAGGAAAGTTTATACCTACATTACTAGCTTCTGCCCGCGACTTCGTCGGCGTCACATTTTTGCTCCCTTGACCCTTCCCGTCGCATCGAATTGTCTGCCAGTTTTCGTCCATTTTTCGTTGCTGCTCCGCTCCTTTTGATTGTAGCGTGATGTTATATAGCTTACAGCTTCCTCAATAAATAGGCTACCCAACACAAAAAGATTTTTTCAATTCGGACCAAGTAGTTCCTGAGATTACCGCGTTCAACCAAACAAACAAACAAACTCTTCAGCTTTATAATATTAATATAGGTATGTATAATACGCAGGTGAAGCCGCAGGTAAACGCTAGTTCTTCAATTAAGAATTTCAATTCTGAACCAGTTGCTCGATTGGTTAATTACAGTAACATTAGCATTAACTTATTTAACTATTACGTTAATTTGAAACAAACCGCATTGTAAGATTGTTAGTACTAAACACAACAAGTCTTTAGTATTATATATCCATTATTTATGTACAGTAGGACATTATATTTACATAACAATGAGTCTGTTTCATCACAACATTGCCAGTGTTTTGTTAACAAACACAAATGATAGTGAATTTCACCATTCAGCTAATTCAACCCCTCGCACGCTAGTCGTTAAGAGTCCGTACACGATTTTTTTTCGATTTTGTTGATTTACTTGATTTTGCAGACGTGCTTTGACAGTTAAAATATTGCTTTCCCATAAGTTTTAATTCACAACATAAAATATCGTTTCAGTTATTATATAATGAATAAGCTCCATTTTTATTTTTGTCGAGAATAATATTGCGAGATTTAGGTTATCTTGAAACATTATTTACTGCCATTTTTTTTTGCCTATTAATTTTCTGGAAATGGATTGATATTGAGCTGAAGTTTACTTCTATTTTTTAACTTTCTGAACGAGAGTTCTGAGTAGCCGAAATCAAAATCAATTGCCCATTTTCTTTAAAATTTGACTTAGTTAAATATTTTTGACTTCGTTTTTTAAATGTGAAAGTGATAAAAAGTGATTCATATATTGTATATAAGGCGTTTGCAACCATACATTGTAATTTTTACATACCGTGTAAACGTTAACATAATTCTTATATACGTGTTATTCTTAACTCTTATCACAATATTTACAAAACAGTCGCCGGTTTAAGTTCGATTAATCAAAATCAAATGATAAAAATTAAAAAACGTATCTCATTCATTTGATCAAAATTGTAATGATCTTTCATATTATGTAAAAGTTACAGAAATACTGTAACTGTAGAATACGTCTCGAATCGTGAACGGCCTCTTAACAAAAGAATTGTTTTGTGTTCTTACTGTGGAGTTATATATTCGAGCCACTAGGGGTTGAAACCATAGGCCATGGGCCATGGGCATGGGGTCAGAGTCGCCACGAACACTTTTTGAACACTTCCCATTGACAGCGATGCAGACGAATTGTTCACTAACCTAAGTTTATGTTCTCTCTGCACTGTTTTTATACATTAAACATGTACATATTATTAATATTATTTTATGTCTATTAGCGTAAACATATATCTTGCAGAAATAAAATGGGTTATAGTAGATTTGATACACTTTCCTTAGAGTATGTCAGGAATTATTTAAAAAGATAATGTATGTTTTGTTTTATTGTATTAATAACTTATACAATATTGTATAGAATCAAGTTCTTCTAACTTAACAGACAGATGTGCTGCTGGGGAGTTTGTTCCGCCACTTCTTCTTCCCAGCTAAAGCACTAGGAAGTGTCGAAGGGCGGGCGTTTTGGGGGCACTGTCTTATGTTACTTTGACGTTCAAAAAGTGCTGACTCTCAGCCTAGTTTGAATAAATGACTTTTGATTTTTTGATTTTGATATTGGTAAAAACAAGATAAACATTTGTTAGAGGGACCAGTAAAAGGAAGAATAGGAGGAAATAAATTGTTGAGTAATTTATTCATTAACTGGCTTTCGCTAGAAAAAATATCCCACTGGGACATACAAGCGAAATAAAAAGTATCCTTTGTGTTAATCCTGGTTATAAACTGTGTGCCAAAAGTCAACCAAATCCATTTTTCCATGATTTGGTAACAAACATCAAAACAGCTAAACATTCAAACTTCCACATTTATAATATAAGTAGGATTTATTCATGTACGTATTTACACACCAATCACTTTAATGGACAAAAATACACACAACACACAAAGGTACTACGTCTGCTTATTTCAACAGAACTTTCTTTCAGCATACTCGTAGACACAAGTGTACAAAAAGACAATAAAGGAAAACTTAAATTGAACTCTAGTTAGATACCTTAATTATGGTTTTCAAAAAGTATAACTTGTGCCGTTCGACCCGCTACGGTATATAATTCGCCAGTAACTAGATCTTGTTTACGTTTTCAGAGTTTCTCCATCACAGCATATTGCGTGATACTCTAATAAGATATGACGTCATTTGTAGGTAGGTTTCATTCATTCTCTGCTCAACGACATCCACTTACCCTTAAAGGCAAACAAATACTTACTTTACTTTTCTTTTCCAGTCGGTTATCTCATAACTAGACAATTATTCCAAGGATAGACAGAATTATATATGCACACATAAAAACCTACTTACATTTGGAAATATGTATAAGTTGATTGGATATAAGAAGGCCAAGGACAAAGGCGGTATCTTAACAAGCACAGTCTATGGTTCTTTGTACTCAATCGTTTTCTCGTATTCTAACAGTTTTATGTCTACGTAACTAACTACAAAACTTGATTAATCAATTTAGTTATACTTCTGAACTCAACGATCAGTTGACAGCAAATTAAATGCTTGTCATTCGTCATTATTCCCATAATATGTCTAGTCTAGTATATTTTTTAAGAATTCATTATTCAACTTCTATCTTTCTTTACAGACGGTCGAGGAGCTGTATGCTTTGGCAGACAAAATCATCGGAACCAAACGTCTGTAAAAGGCTTTTTTTTATTTTTAAGAGTAACTTATGTATAGCATTATGTACCTGATATCAATATATACGTAATAATAATGTCGTTGGTCAGTCCTCGTCATAATATTATTAAACCATTAATGTCTCTTTACGAGAATTAAAAACATTGTAAACTGCAACTTGTAGTGAAAGTAAGCAACATGTATTTTGTATTTAATAAATGTTCTAAAACCTAATTTTCTTTCAGTGACTATGATATACGATAAATTCAAACGCAGGTGTAATACTTTGAATGTTTATTTAACTTAGTCATACTTATTAGATTATTTGTAACAATCTTATCTATATGGTTAGAAACCGCATTGGAACTGTACCCAACATATATTTAGTACAGTTATTCAAATTATTAAAATAAGAACTTGACTAGATTACATAACGATTAGTTTAAATTTAGATACAATTAATTAACGTTTTTTATATAAAATAATCAACTTACAATGGCGATATTTTTATAAGTCTGAGAGAGCTATAAAGATGAGTTAGGGGCGAGTAACAGAAACATCCCCTTGTTTATAACTAAAATAATGGTGGAACGAATATAAAACTAAAAAAGCGTAGCGCTACGACGCGTAGCGGCGCGGTGTCACAAATGACTTTTGGGTCTACGACGTAGCTGCGCGTAGATGAGGCCGGCTGGCTTGTCGATGGGCTGGTAGATGACGTGGCGAGGGTCGCCCTTCGTCACGTTCGCGGGGAATTTCGACATGTCGATGTTGAGGTAGTGCTTGTTCGGCATCGTCATTTTGATCCAATTGATCTATGAACAAAAAAAAATTCAAATTAATATATAAATATTTACGTTCGCTAATTATTATCAGAAATAATAAGAACTTAAAATCGTATCTTCTACTAGACGTCATTATGTCGCGAGATCAAATCCGTGCGGATACATCACATGTTTTTAATACGTGGAATACATAGATTATGTTATTACGATTTCTTGAGATCGCTTTTTGTTATTATTAACCTATTATCATACGTACATTTGTGTGCCAGTCATGTGACTCGCAGACCGGTACCTACTGGTTAAATCGATATCACTAATTGAGTAACTGTACTGCAGATAAGTGTACAATGTGGTATGGTTCGATATAGGTAATGCTTTTGTTTACTCAACTAACTACACAATAATGTTTGTTACCTACTGTGGGTCGATCAAAACCGTTTGATGATATGTAGGTTATAATAATTAACCATTTTATTATTTTATCATCATCATCATCACTTCAGCCAGAAGACGGCCACTCGACATAAGCCTACACCAATTTGGGGGGTTTGCCATGATCGCCACGGTCGGCAGGCGGGTTGGAAATCGCACTATGGTGGTAATATGCATAGAGAACGCTGCTGCCCATTCTCTAGTAAGTTATAATATTTAATGATCCTTAATCTACTCACAAATTTTATTGCACTTACTTATAATAAGTAATCTATTTCGCAAATAATAAAAATAGATTAACAATTTAATAAGGCCATCTTGAACCAAAAAAAATTATTGATAAATCGATTAAGCGCCCAGTTAGGTTTTAATTAAACTCGATAACTTGTGACCTTTGCCTCACGTGACTGTGGCTCGAAAACAAGTACAGTCTGATTGTGACGTCACCACCGATATCGCTCGTATCTTATTGTTACTAGAATATGACTATGTCACTAAAGATGGTTCACTTCCGCGTAGGAACTGTTTTAAAGTTTGATTAATCGGGACAAGGCCTTAAATTGGGGTAGAGATTTAAAACGGTCGTATGATCATTTAACTATATCGATATAAGGATTTAATAAAAAGAAATATATCTTGGCACGGGCCATGCCTATTAGTAAATAAGTACCTGGATGACCGAGCTTTGCTCGGTATATTTTTTTTTTTTGTAGATTGTGTTTTTTAGAAATTATATTTAAATACAATTTACATTTTGTTATTTTTTCTTCTAATAAAAAAAAAACATAAGTTTATGTTTAAGTTGATTATCGATAAAGTTGATTATTGAAAACACGAATAAAACGACATTTTCTAAAATGAATCCTAGCTAGATCGATTTATCGCCCCCGAATCCCACTGTATACTACTTAAATTTCATGAAAATCGTTGGAGCCCTTTCCGAGATTCACATTATATATATATATATATATATACAAGAATTGCTCGTTTAAAGATATAAGATAACATATCAAATTAACAGTTGCATACGTATTAAGAATTGAATGAACTTATAAGTAATATATGCAAGTTAGAAACGAATAGAAGCACCCCATTTCTACCCGTGCGTGTCATAAAAGGCGACTAAGGGAGTTACTAAAGAATGGGCAGCAGCGTTCTCTGTGCATTTAAAAAAACCATACTGCGATCACCAACCCGCCTGCCAAACGTGGCGATTATGGCAAACCCCCCTCCTATTGGGGGGGACCTATGTCTAGTAGTGGACATCTTGCGGCTGAAATTTTGACGATGAAGTTAGAAACTATGTAAAAAAAACTTCTGAAATCCAAGTAGCAGCTTAGTATAGGTAACTTAAAAGGTAAAAAAAGCTACATCCTTATCTTACTATTTTGGAAATAAGTAACATTACATAACACATCAGCAGCCTATAATGTTCCCACTGCTGGCACGCAGGCCTCCTCTCGGCGAGAGGGAGTGGGCCATAATCCACCACGCGGGCCTTGTGTGGGTTGGTAGATGTCACATGTCTTAGAATTTTTTTGGTTCTAAGATATGCCGGTTTCCTCACGATGTTTTCCTTCACCGTTTTGAGAGCAGTGGTGATGAAATAATTTACACAAAGTCTTTACTTTGTGCCTGCCTGGGTTCGAACCCACGACCTACAACTCGTAAGTCACGGCCGTTACCACTGGGCCACCACTGCTCATTACATAACATCACGCCTGTACTACCCAAAGGGTGTGGCAGAGGTGTACTTATACAGGGTGTGGCGTAAGTAATGGTCCACCGTTCACGATTCGATGAACCAGATAATTAACTATAACAATTAAAACTTTTAACCATTTTTACCCAATTTTTTTATTTTACAAAATTTGCTCTTGAACTTGATGGTGTGTTAAAAATTGGGGTTAAAATTAGAGAAGAACCAACTTTTTCTTCAAAAGAGCTGAATTTACATAAAAAATCATAATTTATCATGATAGCTCTAGTATTCAGCAGTAATGAACAGAAATCAAAATGAAAAAATAATGGTTTTTGTTGAAACTACAAACAAATATGTAATAAAAGGTAGACATTTCGTAAATAAAAGACAAAAATGTAATATTTTCGGAACCCTTGGGTAAAAATGTTTAAAAATTTTAATTGTTATAGTTAATTATCTGGTTCATCGAATCCTGAACGGTGGACCACTACTTACGCCACACCCTGTATGTATATAGTACACCCAGATTTCTAGGCACGAATCTAGACTCTGGGTTGCTATTGAGAAATTCAAGACGATAAAACCAACATCACTTTGCGTGACCCCTTGGGAAATTAATGGCACCTATAAAAGCGAAACGGTGTTTTTGATCGATGATCAGTATCTTTTTAAAAATAACTATTGTTTTACTACTCCAGCTACGTAATATTATCCTGAGAAAAGGTTTCCAAGAGAAATTATGAGTGTGGCAACACTGCGGGCTATTGACCGCCGGAGCTAAACATAGAAACTTGCAATATTTATTTCTGAACTACACAAAAGACATTTCATGTGTGAAACGTCAAAAGAGAGAAAAGTGGTTTCTTTGAAACTGAATATGTTTTTTCAAACAACACAAAGATAATATATTTTGGGCATTCGCCGCTTCTTTGTAGCTATTTGATGTGGACAGCACAGACAAAACAGTAGTCTCGAAAACAATTTTGATAAGTAATCACAGGGTCAACGCTAATGTTAAAAATAAACAACGAAAAATAATTTTGAATGTATTCCGTACACGGAACCAGGGACAGGGACATAGAATTGCAAACCGAAACCATGAATATAGCAAATGATTCTAGACACCCAAAGACTGAAAAATGTCGCGGTCAAAATGTATGGCAGTGCTATTTTATTTTTTAAATAGCTGAGGAAAAGTAGGGGCATTCAGAATCATGTTTTAAATACATGGTAACAGGCTCTGCGTTGAAGTCTCTGCCACCCATACTTATAGTGCAAACAGACAACATTTAGCATCATACCATTAGTAGTAATAGTAAATACAGCTATTAAACTAATTGTTGACACTAGTAAAAGTTGTAGTAGTAGTTGTAAAAGGATTTTATCACAGCACGAGCCTGGCTCAAACATTACTTGTCTCATTAAAATAGGGTAAATTAATACGAATTTCATACTATCGTAAGTTTCGCTATCAACTACTCAGCATAGATAAATACACTAGCTACCTAAATGGCAAATGTTATCACGGCTATTGATAACAATATGTTGCATATACGTACACTTTCAGTACATGGAGGGCGTGTGCAAATATTCAGGAATTGTAATCAGAATTTGCACATGAGGTCAAATGCTGAAGGTGAATTGCGCATTTAAGAGTTGCTGATGATATAAAGATATGGCAAGAGACGTAGAAGAAAAGAGCTTTGCAAGTGCCCCTACGATGTACAGTACTAAACTGTTCCACGATTCGCAAACTCTGGGCACTGGGCCGTCAAGGTCACCAAGTCTGCTGACTTGACTAAACTGACAGATGAAAATAAAGATAGCCTTACCTCTGGAACTTTCTCCAACACTGTCTTCTGTGCTTGATACAAGGTGTGCTGCACTGATGGCGAGTACACGCCAATATCTGCAGGGCCTGCAAATTTATCCAAAATGGCGTCCTTGACTGTAAGCCAAGCGTTGTCGAAGTCTGCTGTCCGCATATTGTCGTATATCCATTCTGCTTCCACCACAGTACTGTAGGGGAAGAATGAATAGATTAGTACTGATGATTGCAAAAGGCAGTATGGATTGAAAATTGTATTATACAGGGTGACATTAACGCACAATGTGTTACATTGGATTCAGGACATGTTTCTGACCCCCTTACGTTGAAAGCTTTCGTCAGTTGATACACAAAATTTGCTGATCCCACGTTTTGACCACATAGCAATTGCACTTTTCGATGAACTAACAGTTTTTCTTATAAACAACGAACATTTTCTACGCTAAGCGGTCTAGAATCATGCGCTGAATTAATGCTTAAAGTTTTCGGGTCGATGTGCCACTCTGTATTTTAGTCGTCGATAAGATACGTGCACGAAGTAATAGAATGATGTCAAAAGAAGGAATGAAGACCTCTGACCAAGAACGATTATAATAAATCTGAATCAATAAATGGGAGGAGATAAAACAATTACCTGAATATTCTTTCGGCAGCATCCGAAAGCGTTGTGTATTCGTCTTGTACGAAATCTACAAATGCGGACTGCGTTGTCTTAAGTACACGGAGGCCACTTAAACCGGATTTCACAGTCACTGCCTCTGTTCAACAAAGGAAAAACCATTAATAAAATGCCTGAAATTACAACTAAAACAATCACAGAAACTAATACTTGTAAACACAACTAACCGTGTCGAGCTTGGCTCACTTGGCACCATCTGGTCGCAGTCGGCGAGAATACGAAAGCATGGTTATGAGGCGTGCCCGCCTGGAGTCGCTCCCACGGGAACTCCACGACTCTACATTTGGCCTCTACTACTTGCTTGTACATATACAAGAAGTGGCCCACTACTACTGCACCGAACTCTTCGGGAGTCTTCACTCCATGCTTCTTCGCTAGCAGAAACACCGTGTTCTTCTGAGAGTCCGTTGCCACCACGTCTTTATTGTCTCCGATCACGTAGGCGCTTTCAGAGTGCAATTTTAATTCGGTGAACACTTCGAACTCTCGGATGGAGTGGTATTCTGCATCTCGTTGAACATGGAGGAGTTTGACAGAACTCTTGCCGTATCCGTGGTCGCTCAGTTCAAAGCGACCACCGGAGTCAGCAGAGGCTGTCAAAGCTGGACCAGCGTTGATGTTGCTGATCCCAGGAGTTTCCATTGAACTCGTGTTCGACGGTTTCGCGTAAATTCTGAAAACATGTTTAAACGTTAATTAATTACGATAGTCTATTTTAGGATTGAGAACCAGATAACAATTCTAGGTTGATTTATAGTTCACAAACAAATTGATGGGTAGAGTTATCGACCAGCACATACACAAAATGACCCATTAAATAACTTGACAATCACAAAGCTAATTTTAATTACCTGTTAATGCTTGTCCACGGCATTTTGTTCAAGCCAATAAATCGATTAAATCACTTAATTTTGAGAGAGTGTAGGAAACTGCGTCGCCGCATAGCCCAACCTACTGACTGTTCCGGCAGAGATGCTGCCCTCACTTATAAGAGTAACCTGTGACCTGCGTTATCAGTGCCGAGCACGCGCCCGCGCCGCCGCGATATTGTAACACTCATTAATTATCTAATGCGCTCCAGCGCCGGATTTGACGACACAATTAAATAACAAATACCAACAGCTAAATACCAGCATTTCTTAAAGGAGTAACTTCCTAAAATAACGACTAGGACCGTAAATCTGAATTTTCCTTTCAATGTTCTTTTTACAATAGAATTGCGACACCAACATCGTTACTTATTACAGAAATTGTTGTCTTAATCATTTCTGCATTTATTGAGATAAAATTTTCTAAATTACTGTGCACGCTGAATCCGTCACTGGTGCTATTTATCAAGTGTTCATACCTATACCGTGCTATACATGAAGCGTGGCTACGCATTTGCTTACTTTCCTTACACACTGGGACTTTAGACCTGTCTTTAATGAACTGTTAAATCCCTGATTTTATTAATGGAACCTTACCTTCTCAGCCTGATGTTGAAGGTCAAATTCGTTATTAAAAATCGCGTAGTAACTAGGTCAAAGATTTAAATTGTTTGCGGGAAACACGAGAGACTAAATAGTTCGGATGTGTCAAAACACTGCCCGTTCTTTGCGTGGTGGAAGCAGCAGCCTCTCTTGAAAAGGCGCATGCAGACGACGAGCGGTGGTGGAGACTGACAGCTACGTTATCATCCTTGCTGCTACTGCCTTCCACGAGCTGGTGCCAGCCGCCATGATGCGGCTGGGATACCTCTTATTCTGATAACCCGTCTATGATCAAATAGCTTCTAAAACATACACAAGATAATGGTTATTTGTATTTTCAAATATTTTTTTATGATCGGCTGTTATTACGGGCCCTTGGTGAGTAACGATAAAGTTGTTTAGATGGTTTAAACAATTTTTAGGTTGATATTAAAAGATGCTGATAAGGCATAATCTAATTACACTGCATCTGCCTCATTTTTATCCGGATTTGATGTAAATAACATGTTGGTTCCGGCTGTCATTTCCTTTGGGGTCTTTGACAATCTTTACAGGTTGTCAGAAGCCCGAAACCTTTGACAACCAGTCTTACCAAGGGATCATGTTAGTAACTACGTTGTAGGGGTCAGATAGGCAATCACTTCATCCTACTTATCCTACTAATATAAATGTGAAAGTTTGTGAGTATGGATGTTTGGATGAATGTTTGTTACTCTTTCACACAAAAACTACTGATCTGATTTAGATCAGGCACACAGATAGTTTATAACCTGGATTAATACATAGGGTACTTTTTATCCCGGAAGTACGTTCCCGCGGGATAATTTCAGACCTCCACGCGGGCGAAGCCGCTGGCAAAAGCAAGTGTAAAATAATGTTATTCAACTGCATCCGGTTAGACTAAAATCTGACCTCAACATAGTTGGGAAAAGGCTAGGTATGATGATGATGATGAATTATATAAATAACAAATACCTACTTCATCTAATAAGATTCTTTTTAAAAAGTTACCGCCCTTTTCCGTGCCAGTAACTGCTTAGGGATACAAATTGCTGTACTTTTACCAACAGAAGAGATAACGAGGTCCCATTATTTATACACGAAGGAAAAATGTGAAAACCCAACAAGTAGGTAACTGTTGCACGAAATTCTTCAGCGATATCGCTCTAAGTATACCTACTAAGCCACGTGAATAAAAACGAGCGAAAAGATAAGTAGCTACCATTATATCAGGCAGTTGTAATCTACTGCTTAACAGCCAATTACCGCTAATTAAACGATCAACGGGAACTACCTACAAATCGCCAAGCTTGGTACAGTTCTCAGACAAATTGGCGATTAGTGTACCTACGAGTATGTGTTTTCTATAGAGAGAAGTTCTTACACCTATTGAGTCTGCTAGGAAGAGTAAATGTATTGTCGAATGTACCTAGTTTGTTTTTACCCGACAACGGCGAAGCAAAAAGGAGGGCTATGATTTTGACTGGTATGCTTGTATACAGGGTTATTTGTAAAACACCGGCAACCTCTCAGGTCTATGTTACTAACATCATAATCAACAACTTTTGTTCTATGACTTTTAAAAATTCATCATATTTTAGTGCATCAGATTTTCATACAAAAATCGGTTGCCTGTAAATAGGTCAAGTTCAAGCGCCCCCGCCGCCCTAACCCCGCTCCCCTTGCTAATATACTATCGCTTTCTTTTGTTTCGCATAGACTCCGTAACATTTAGAGCGTTCAATTTAAATATTTTTATTTTTGTTTGAAAATCTGATGAACTAAAATGTGATGAATTTTTAAAAGTCACAGAACAAAAGTTGTTGATTATGATGTTAGTAACATAGACCTGAGAGGTTGCCGGTGTTTTACAAATAACCCTGTATATGTATGTTCATCTGTTCACTCATAACTTCTACTTCAAACTACTTATCCCTAATTTAACAAATGAGGTATCAATGGAAGCGTCTGCTGCTCTTTTTGTCAGCTGGTTATACTATAAATCATATGACTATAAACCATGGTGCCACCAAAACATTACATTCTAGCAGTAGTAAGCGATTGTTATTTTATTTTATTACGATTATATTAATGACCTGTGTAACCTTAATATTAGAGACGGCAAAATTATATTATATGCAGACGACACGGCGTTAATTTTTAGCGCTAAAACCAGTACCGAACTCTTCGAAATCGCACGACTAGGTTTTAATACTGTGACTATTAATTGGCTTCAAAGAAATTTACTAACATTATAAATGCTGAGAAAACAAAATATATTCACTTCTCCATGCGCAAGCCCCAACTTAAGTTTGCTAACCCGCATCTATATGCCCATCAATGTGGTAACCGTTCAATCACCAAATGTAACTGTCCTTTTATCCTCAAAACGAGCAACATAAAATACCTTGGCGTAATAATAGGCGACACTCTGTCTTTTAGAATACATATCGAAAGTCTAGTTAAAAGAGTGCGCAAATTAATATATGTTTTAAAAAAATTACGTACATTCGCCGATTCAAAACTAATCACACTAGTTTATTTGGCCCTATGTCAATCAATAATTCAGTACTGCATCACATCATGGGGTGGCGCACCAAAAACTAATCTGCTTCCTCTTGAAATAGCTCAGAGAGCAATTTTAAAGGTAGCAAACTTCCATCCATTTTTCTTTCCCACAGATTTGCTATATAAATCCTGCAACGTGCTGACTGTGCGCCAACTTTTCATAATGCACTTAGTATTAAAACAGCACACCATGCTTTCCTACACTGCTGACAATACTAACAAAAGGCGGAATGAAACATGATTTTGTAGAAAGATTTTTTACATTCTTAGGCCCTTTCCTGTACAATAGGTTAAATAGAAAACTAAGTATCTTTAAATTAAATAACTTTAGCTGTAAACAAATTTTACTTAAATATTTACTAACCATCGATTATGCACAGGCAGAAGATCTACTTGTTGTCTGCAAATAGAACGAGTAACATAATATGCTATTTTACTATTACTTTCTTAATTTTAATTTAGTTTTTACTTTAAACTCATTGTTAATTTATTAAATTAAGTATTTATGCACTTACCAGCCTGAAGCACAGGTTCAACCTAGTTCAGGCAAATGAGCAACTGTGCCCTATTTTAATTTTTAAGTTACTTTGTAAATGTGCCCCTTTTTATAAATAAACGATATTATTATTATATTATTATTATTATTGTAAGCTTTATGACAATGTCATACTTTTAGAACTTGATATTTCAGTAAGTAGTCCGGTTTTTAACCGACGAAAAAAAACTGAGGAGGTTCGCAATTCGACGCGTATACGATATATTTTTTTAATCTATGATCACGCATAACTTTTTACATAGTAGTCCGATTGTGATAATTCTTTTTTTATACTCCGAAGGTAGCCTATATAAATTTGGAAAACAAAATCGAACCTTAAGGGTCGGAAAACAGGGGATGATTGATTGTTCACTCACTGATTGTAATGTATTAACACGCATAACTTTATACAGAGTAGTCCGATTTTGATAATTCTTTTTTCATTGGATATAGGGTATATCTTGCCAAGTATTATTAGTACATTGAAGCCACAAAAAATTATAAAATAAAAACTTTTTAACAAAAAACTTAAACCGCCGAAAAAACTGAAAAGCAGAAAATAATACCTAAACCTTAAAATGTTTAGTCGGCGCTAAAAAATCAATGAACAAAGATCACTCAAGGCGCCGACTCATAATTTTAAGGTTTATAATTTTTTGCTTTTCAGTTTTTTCGGCGGTTTAAGTTTTTGTTAAAAAGTTTTAGTTTTCGGACTTACTTTTTTGAAGAAAACACCTTCCGACCTATCCTGTAAGAAGAACACCGTGATATCTTCGGTGAAGTGGTCTTAATGTGAACTATCATTCCACCAGATGTATGCATCACGAGTCTCACTCTCTCAGTCACTTCATCTCTCACACTCGCTCACTTCACCTTGAGTTTTCACGGTGGATTATACAAGTAATTTTTAATCGACTTCTTTTTGGCATAAAGTGGGACACGCTTTTGTCACGTTTTTAGCACACAGGGATTGTGGGTGCTCTCCTAATCTTCAATTGAGAACAGTAAAAATAGATAGGTAGGTTAGTTATATTTTTTATCACATTTCGTGAACGTCACTCTAGAAATGACAAGGGAACGTAATCATATTGTTTGGCGAAAAGTCCTACAGTGTTCTGCCAAAGTGTCCAAAGAAACTAGAGTTCCATTATATTCTATTGTTCTATTACTTTTGTAATTACGGGCTCACTATAGATAGACTTCAGTGGGCAGTGGGCAGGGCACATTGCTCGCAGAACAGATGGCCGATGGGGCCGAAAGGTTCTGGAGTGGCGACCGCGTACCGGAAGACGTAGAGTTAGAAGGCCTCCAACAAGGTGGACTGATGACCTTGTGAAGGCCGCAGGAATCCGCTGGATGCGGGAGGCACAGAACCGGTCGAAGTGGGGAGGCCTTTGTCCAGCAGTGGACGTCTTTCGGCTGAAATGATGATGATGATGAAAGATAGATAGACTTCAAGCATGATGTCTCCTTTAACAAAATGTCTGCAAACTCTAAATACAGCTTACAAGTTTGCCAAAAATCAATGATGAATTACTTCAAGTCTCTCCCAGAAGAAAATCTGAAAATGTTATCATCCGTCATAAAATAACTTTGAATGATAAACGCTGACAAACAATGTCGCGATGTGAACAAAAACTTGCTAAAAGTGACGCACAGCCTGTTTTTTTCGCACCAAATTATAAATAAGAAACGAGGTTAATAGGACATCGCAGATTTAATCTTTTCCCATTATAGGTATATAACTGAAATATGTTATTTACTTTAGTGATGAAACAGTATACAGTAACAGCTACACAATAATATGTTATGTAGAAATCTACGCACGTGAACTTGTAAGAAAAACAAATCGGGAAAGTTTTCATCATTCTCAACAGACAAGCCTTGAACCTAAGATTATAAATACGCACAAAATTATACATATATGTATGAGATACTTTTTATGATACGTACCTTCTCTTATATCCCGCTTCTTCTATAAATAGGAAGGATGTAACATTAACGTTTAAATGTACGTGAAGTATCGAATGTGAGTGGCACGCAATTTTATAGTTTGATCGTAATATTTTTATGTTCTTAGCTTTATGGCTACATTTTCATAGCTTTATATAAGACAACTATATACATATACATCGCAGATATATAATAGTGCGAAAATCTTTCATTCTCAATAAAGACCTAAGAGTAATTTTTATGAGCGAGGATGCTATTCGCAACGTTTCCTGAAGCTTCAATAAAGTGGGAAGCCAACTTCCGTAATCTTTATTTTAGTCTCGCAATAAAAGTCTAAATCTGTGGAGTGAGTGCTATTGTCGGTAGACATCGCGTGCGCTAGTAAACTGTAGTCTACCACTCAAGAAGCGTGTAAACATTCCGCCGCAACTCTCGGTGCCAACGTATTATTTGAGAAAGAACGTCGGCCTCAGAGACTAAATGCGTCCAGCATCAGTCATCATTTACTCTGATTCCGTATCTTTGTTCAGTGAGCGATCATTGAAGGAAGTGGCGACTGTTTAATCGTGTTTAAAAACGAGCCGCAGCGTTGTAGACGACATGCCAACTGTGAGCGGGCGGGCGGTGAATGCAGGGCGGGCGGGAGTGCGCAGGCGCGGCGGGGCGGGCAGGCGGCGCCGGTGTGACGTGCGCTCAGCTGACGCCGCGGCTCGGCGGTGACGCGTCGCCACCACGCATCGATCCCGCACGTCTGTTGCGAATATCTGCCGGTGCCCGGTAACGCTGGCCGCTAGTGAGCAACGTGTTATCCCCTCGAGAGTGCACGCTTCGTGCAGTGTTTACCTAAATATGATGGTGCGACGCAGCGGACGATACACTGTAAACTGGCGAGGATTTAAGGATTTCGCATTCGGAAATAAACCTCCTGACGAAGGTGAGTTTCAGTCTGTAGGCGTACGGCTGATTTCGGTGAATATCTTAAATCACGGCATAACCTCAAATAGTGTTTCGATTATTGAAATATCCCAAGCAACTACAGCTGTCTGAAATTCTTAAGGTATTTAAATCGCGAGTAATATCGTAAAATTGTGTGCGAGACGGATAAAATTAGGATAATATTCTGCCAATCAGGCTCAACTTATCGTATTTTCCTGAAACGACTGACCCGGAATCTAAGTGGAATTCTCAACACGATCCGTTTACTACTGAATAATAGTGCCGACCGAACTGAAATCATGCACACAATGAACATTACGTTTTCATGAACTACGATCAACAATTGAACACAATAAATGTCAGTATTAACTCTATAATGCTGGCATCCTCCCATACTATCTGAGTTTTCGATTAATTTGTTTTCGACAGAGTTAATAACCATAATAAACATGAATGTACTCAGTAATAAACTGCTTGAATATTACCCACAATGAAAATACCACAGTCCACAGGCCATTAATATTCACCGCTTCATAGGATGGTATCATTAATTCGGGGCTTAGTTTCATCATTCCCTTTTCCGGAAAAATGTTTAGAGAAAAAGAATCAGCATTGCCATACAACGTGGCAAGTATGCCAGCCCTTTGGCCACTTTTCGTGTTGACAGGGATACGGATGATTTTTTTGACGTCCTAAATATGATTCATTAATTATTTGTTTAAATCTTTTAAATTATGTTAATATTTTCTCAAGATACTTCGTCAGTACTTATGTAGGTTAGATGCTTCTGAGCAAAAATTCTGCATACAAACAGCATGAATCACTTAAGCGCTGGGTGCACAAATAAAAGTGTCATTATTATAATTAAAGTAATTTCTAATTAGGACTCGGAAGACTGCCATTTTTTTCGAAAACAAGCATGAAGCAACTGACCAATATCAAAACATTTACTTTTGTTATGACATCAATGTAGTTTGCTCAACCTACATATGGATGATATAAATATAATTAGTATGTATAAATCACATCATAACTCAAGCGTAGGTTTAAACACGGTGGTAATCAAATAAACAGAACTGGGAATTATCCTATAACGTACATTATAGGTGAAGTCTAACTTGGCTCGGGGTCGCGTGATTGTTCGAAAGAGATACCGTGACCCTGGCACATGGGCAACTGAAGGAACACGGGTGGGTTTTAGTCAGTAAAAGTCTGACACGCCCTCCCGCTCCGCCCAGAGCGGGAGAAGTCATTTGATGATTTCCCATCCAAAAAAAAAAAAAAAAAGTCTAACTTGGCCAAACCCACAGACTGGATTCTAATGTGTCTAGGCTAAGTGATACAAATTATACATTAGGTACTACGAACGACCTCTGGCTCTCTTGGCGCAGAAAAATAGGCTGGGCCTCTTAGCCAGTGCGATATCTTCAGTAGCGTTGTTGCTCGTTAGCTATAGTAAAGTTAAGCCGATATAGTAAAGTTCTTATACGTATTAGTAACAGCACATAACTAATAAAAGTATTAACTTTACTATCACCTAATACCTACAAGCCATCCCATTTCCTTCCATGGGTGTCGTAAGAGGCGACTAATAATGGACTTAGTAGAGCATGGGCAGCAGCGTTCTATATGCATTTTACCACCATACTGCGATCGCCAACCCGCCTGCCAAGCGTGGCGATTATGGCAAAGCCCCTCAAACTGAAGGAAGCCTATGTCCAGCTGTGGACGTCTTGCGGCTGAAATGATGATGATGATGATGATGATGAAACTGTAACCCTGTAGCGTAGAATTTTTTGTTGGATTATACAAAATTCTAAAACGTATGCAGTCAAGATGTATGACACAGCATTTTTTTTTTAACCCCTTATTGCATGAATTATGAAGGAGATGAAGAAAAAATTTTTCTTTACTAAAAACATCTTTTATTTTGAATATATAAACAATCTGAATAGGAAAAAAAATATTTGTGTACTTATTTTAGAAATTACTACTCGAAGCCATATATGGCTTCGTATGCAGTAATTAAAAAATGAATTTATGTTTTATGGAAATCTTTGAAACAATTTATTTTATCATTGTAACATAAATTAACTTTATATTTCCCATTTATGGTAAAAGATCGGAATTTCGAACAGTTCTGATAAATTTGTCGACTTGATTTCATCCACTCGGGGAAATGGTCCACGTTATTTGAACGTACAGAATCTAGTGGTAGGTCTTGATGCCTGGATGGAGTTATTCGTGCTTTTTATTGGGTACGGGCGAGTCCGGCAAGCTGGTTGGAGCGGCGCCTCGGCTTGTTGGGGTACCAACTTTGATACGACGAGCACGGAGTGAGTATGGTTCATAGCCAGGATCAGAGTCAGAAGCCAGATCGTCGTCACTCAAGAAACCATCGCCCGGAATAAGATTTAAATGCTTGGAAGTACCATAGAAGCGAGAGGGGTTCATTGCTGCAAAGGAAAGAAAAAGCATCTGAATGCATGCGAAGCCATATATGACCCAAAATGTTTTGACAAAAATGCATACGAAGCCAAATATGGCAATATCAAAAGAAAGCTCAAAAACAAACCAAAAACACAAAAAATGCCAAAACGAGAACTATTTCTTATTAAAGTATATGTAAACATTGTATTTTGAAATTCTAAGGATTTTTACTTACCGTTTTATTGCTATTTTCCCATTTATAAAACGAACACTAATTAATTGCACTCTAACGGTCGGACACGCTGCACATATCTTCCAATATTTTGACTGATTTTACTTACCATAGACAACAAAAAATATCTTCCGTTAAACGAAGATATTATGTATACGGATTCAACGTTGGTTGCGAAAAAACAATATTTTAATAAATTGAAAAAAATAATTAACTTTTTAAGCCATATATGGCGTTGTATGCGGTAAGGGGTTAATAAGCGACGTGAAGTTTCTCCGTAGGGGTTTAGAATCAAGCAATGAATCCATGGTAATGGGTTGCGCTTCGATTTCCAAGCCACCTTGTATACATAGAGCCTGAGCCAGAAAGTATTAATGAAACCACAAAACTTATCGTTTTTTTAACATTTTACTTATGCAAGCAGTCCGGTGACGCTGTAACTTAAACGGTAAAAAGAAATAGGTCGGAGATCATAAATGCCGATGCAGATGAATATTACATAAGTGCACTGCCCCAGTTGGACACAACACTTTATCGAACGATGCGGACAGTCCGAAGGTTTTGAATAAAACGAAGCAACCTTGTTCCAACGGTATATTTGACTAGACTAAATTATTCTAAGTCCAGAGGGTCCTTATATGGTGTCGATGGAAAATCTTAACACCGCGTAGAACACGGTTTGGTGGATAGAGCAGACCCCCTAGCCAAGTTACAATCGTTTCGTGTCGAGTTCCGTTCTCCAATCGGTAACGCCTCGGTCTCAGCAATTGTAGAAAACGATAAGTTGGTAGCCATGTTGACGCGCCTGAGTCGGCCGCTCGTTTTACAATGTCTTTAGAAAAACGACATTATAACAAAGGAACTTTGAACATTGTAGAAACGATAACAATTCATTCTACATATTGAACGATGTGAACTTGGCTACTAATTTTCTATTCGTTTGTTCAATTTCATTCCCATACAACTGATTAGTTTTCGACTAGCGTTAACGATTGCAGATGATCAAATTGGCTAGGGGTGCAGTGCATGAGCTGCACCCTAATTGCGAAACGCACTATTTATCAAAATCTGAATGGGTGTGAAGATTATTTCTAAACCATTGCGTCATTTGTTTGAATAAATTGTCGGCTCAGCAACGTAAATAACGCAATGAATATTGTTTCACTATCAATATGAAACCTATTCCTGCCGATAAAAAGTTACGCAATTACCCCTCTGTTTTGGGTATCCAATATTAATATCGTCACTCTATGATCTAGATCTCTACGATCTACCACTTTTCACAGTATCTTCAACTTCATCTCCTAACCATCATCATTCTTCTGCCCTTATCCCAATTTATTTAATGTCTGCGCAACATATATTTTTCTTCCACACTTCTCTATTAGTTGTCATCTCAGTAGTCACCCCTTTCTATCCATATAATCATTCACACAGTCAATCCACCGTTTCTTTGGTCTCCTTCTACTCTTATATTCGTCTCCTAAACAGGAATTTAAAATTTCAGTACTTTCTTCTCAATCCTCTGTTCTCTTCACGCTATGTTGTTATACATCCAGGGTAACCCGTGAAACGGGACGTCCAAAGAAAATTTTCAAAAACCTCTCTCCAAGAACCAAAATTCCTCGTATATTCAGCGATTATTTTTATCTAGTTTTGGAATGGTTCCTTCTTAATAATATTTTACCAGAAAATTCTCACTTGACTTCCGACGATTTTATTGGTGTCTTTCTGGGTCTTATACATTTTTGAGAATGTTTTATTATTATAAATTCTTAAATGTTTTTTATTCTTATGTGAAGAGAAATTCAACAAGACGAAATATGGGGTTGTCTTGTTTAGATGAGAAGTTTCTATGGCCACCTTCCGACTGCATTAGACCAGCTTCATGGTACCATATTTTTGCATTGTCACCAAAGTTAATTACGTACGCCAAACTTTAGCTTAATTGGATGCTAGGAAGAGCATACAAGATGTATTAACTTCAAATATTATAGTCTGAAAAAAATGTTTTTCCACACGTTCGAACTCCAATTTCACCAAAGAATGTCCCGACACATACGTATTATTTGTATTACTTTGGAAAGTAGACGTTACGTGAAAGTTTTTGCAACTAGGTAGGTACTTTGGCGTTATTACCACCCTCCGTTTTCCTTTGTATAAGATAAATCTATTAAAGAACGAATCTTATCGAATAAAAATGATCCCCTTGTCCAATTTTTTTTTTTTTTACACATACAGCATTTTTATCGATCGTAGACCATCATTAAAGAATATGTACCATATAATAATTCAAAAAAGAATATTTACAAAAAAGAATATTTTCAAAAAAGAATGTTTTCAAAAAATAATATTTTCAAAAAATGTGATAGGAAGAAGAAAATTAAAAGTCAGAAGTCAGGTGTGAATTTCCGCAACGGCGCGGCGGCGTCCTCACCTTCCGCCTAACACAGGTCCTCACGAGGCATGGGTGCTTTGAGGGGTTCCTGTTCAGGATAAAGCGGTAGGAAACGCCCGAGTGTTTCTATTGCGTAGATCACCTGAAGGACACGGTGGAACATACGGTGAAGATGTGTCCTGCCTGGGCGGAGTACCGCCGTGACCTCGTGGAGGCGATCAGCGGCGGCGACCTCTCGCATCCGGCCCTAGGGCGAGCCATGATACGGAGCGAGAGGTCATGGGAAGCCGTCACCTTCTTCTGCGAAGCAGTAATGCTCGCGAAGGAGGAGGCGGGGCGCGTGAGGGAGTGGCAGTCTCTGCGCCCTCACGTCTCTAGCCGCCACAGGAGGTGACGCCCGGGCGTCGGGAGTCGATTGCAGACTGCCGGCCACCGTAGGCGCGGGCTTGCGGGCGGCGAGCAATGCGTAGCTCGCCTCCCGGTGAGGACCAGGCCCGTGTCGACGGCGCGTAGTATTCCACGCGCGCCTCAAAGAGATGTCAGCAAACTGAAGGGGTCTGTTAGAACCGATGCCTGCCAGGATCGCGAGCCGTGGCCCTGGCATATGGGCAACAGAAGGAACATGGGTGGGTTTAGCCAGTAAAAGTCTGACACCGCTCCACCCAGAGCGAGAGACGTCATTTGATGATTTCCTATCCACAAAAAAAGTGTGCATTTCCCAAAGAAAACTGTTTAGCTCCTAAACTTAAAAAAATCGCTGAACATAGTCGTACAGGGGGGTGTTTCGGGAAGCTTTTGGAGACAGGCATTTCATACTTTGGAAATCGTTTCACAGGACTATATGTATTCTTACAAAATATGGATATGTTCTATGCTGTTGTAGTCAGAAGAAATGATTAATGGTCCAGAGGTCCTTTCAAGACCTCCCACAAGAAGCACATACCTCCTCCACAGCATTAATAACAGACCGTCAGCCGCTGCTTTATATAGCCAGTAGCCAAACTTCAAATCAAGGTCGACTTCTGCAGAAGGTACAGAGTACTCGTATCTACCACCAACCAAATGAATGACCTCGTCCTAGGGAAGATCCTGTATCGAGGGTCTTTTGCTAAACCAGCTGTATCACTCGGTCCTATTAGTAGATAGGTACCTATAGAAAACATATCTTTATTATTTGAAATGCGACATTACTCTGTCTGTCTGAAAAATAAAATCTTTTCAGCAGTAGTATTAATTCTTACTTTTGTTCACGCCATATGAATAATGCGAGTAGTCGGGGACCTACACGTTTTATAGCAACATTGCGTGTTGACCAGTCTTTCGACAGCGCAGTATTTTCGCAATTAGCAATGTAAATCTAAACACACGCTGCGGTTTCTTGCAGAATTTTCATTGTACCTGGATAGTATTTGGTAAATTAGAGGCACAGATAACTGTTAGGACTAGCGAAAAAAAATAAGAACAAAAGGCCCTAGCAAGAACTCGCAAAGTACCTAAATGTAAGACAAAGTCGAACTATTTGTTTATCGGATGCATAAACTACTAGCTTTTGCCATCAGTTTCTCCTGCGTAGAAAACGTACTGCCGGGATAAACAGTTCCCTGCGTGTTAATTCAGATTATAAAGTATCTGTGTGCCAAATTACATCCAAATCCGTTCGGTAGTTTTTGCGTAAAACAGTAACAAATATCCATCCATCCTCATAAACGTTCACATTTATAATATTATTATAGTGGATTAATTTATAGCAATTTTACTAAAAATGTGGTATGCAGAATTAGTATAATACTGTCCATAGGAAGATATAATGTGTGAAATGAGTATGTAACCATATGTATTTCTATGGTAACTAGTTATTTTTTATTTTAAAATCGTTCGTATCTCATCTCTGTACGTTCGTGCAGAGTCCACTGTACTTACGTTCTTGCTGGACCCTGGATATCTATGGCGGCGACACTAGGATTCCTTACTATTCCGCAATGAAGGCATATCTCTGGATATCAATGCTGGACCCACTGTACGTAACTGCAACAGGGACATTTTCGTAATTTTAAGAACGTTTACAGTTTGATCTCAGTCTCAATCTTTCAAAAATACCTGTAGTTTCTATACATATTTGACAAGTTTTTGACATTTGATTGTCGCCGAGATGAGACTGCGACCTAGATTTTGACCGTTTTTAATCACGAGAATTAGTCTTCTAGTAGGCGTAAGCTTGAAATTAATAACTAATATCCTAAACGAGGCTATATTCATGTTCTATGACCTTTTCAAAAAATGAATAGGAATACTGCCAGTATCCACTTGGTGTAGGCGCGAAAAAAAAAGTCCTCGAATGAACGGATTGATGTTCTCATCAACCCGTTTGCCGTTCGTCGTTCCTACTATCAAACGAATGTTGAATTCTCTGAAAACCTCCACCTAATCCTGAGTACCGCGAATTAGCGGTTCACTACTTACTTATAATTTCGAAACTGGAAAGATTCTGACAAAAAGCCAGAAAAATACCAAAATATCCGGACGTATTCGTTTTTCTGTATTCATTTAACTCGTACGTAAGTCAAAAAGTCCGAACATAGTAAACCGATCGACGGACAAAGTACGACGGCGCGGCGCCGAGTGCCAAAAACCGGACTTGCCCGGATGAATCCGGATGGATGAACTCTAACGACTGGATGAAGGCTACTAAGCTACTACGGCTCTGACAACCTGCTCAAACTGCACCCCAAAAAATTTACAAGCTATGCCGATACGTCCAGACATTTCCGATTATTATCACAATTAATTTATCTATACATCTATACATACAAATAAATAAAATTGGAGTGTCTGTTTTTAATATTAAGATAACCACTTTTTACTAAGTGTATATGGATTTATACACGATACATATACCAAAACAACATATTTTACAATTTTTGTCTGTCTGTCTGTCTGTCTGTCTGTCTGTCTGTTTGTTCCCGCTAATCTCTGAAATGGCTGGACCGATTTTGACGGGACTTTCACTGGCAGATAGCTGATGTAACAAGGAGGCTTGCTGAGGAGAACTTAGGCTACTTTTATTTTAGAAAGATTCTTTTATTTTAGAAAAAAATAACTGTCTTCGAAAACTACGCTGACATACGTCTCAAAATTCGAAAAACCCTGGCTGAATCCTACGAAATAGATCAAAATAATGTACTACAGTATTGTACACCTTAAAAAGGCCTACAAAAATGTCCTCAATGGTATATGTTGTAGCGAGACGGTTGAGAAAAAAAAAACACCAATTCACCACTTTTAAAAATTACTGTATAATTTTGAAAAATAAGAAAAACAATAGTATTTAAAAAGGTATATGTTAGACTGTAGATTGAGAAAAAAATGGATTTTAAAAAAGAGGGACGAGTCAAACTTAGTGGTTAAACAGATATAACGGAAATTATCTTCGCGCACGACCTATCCCTAAAACGATTGCAATCGATTCAAAATATAGGCCTATGCACGTAGATCAATATGATCCTTTTTGTAACGTACACTAAGTTAAACCGTAAAATACACGTTATAATTATTAGTATGCGAAGTTAGATAACAGAGTAGAAAATAATTATTAGATAATCTACTACAGTAAAATGAGAAAATAGGTAATGTAAAGAGGTCCCTTAAACTAGCTGGATGTGACGCTCTGGAAGGTTGCCGTTGGTGCCGATGTCTAGCGACGCCAATGGATCGGTGTCAGCGAGGTCACCAAAACTCTGCGACGGGAGTCGAATGTCCGCAACTATGTTACGACGACGTCGACTGGACACGTCGTAGACCTCACAATGAGCCGGTTCCCAGAAGCCCGTCGGGGAAAAGCCGAAATTCGGCTTGTATGGTCGTCGTCTAAAGACAAATAAACAGAACGATCAGACCAAGGTTACAAGCAGAATTTTCGATATAGCTAGCGAGAATCGCCGGTAGAACAGATTAGAATAATAAAAGGAGAAGAACTGAAGTAATACGTACCAGCTAAACGGATGAGTTGCACACAGAACTTTTCACTTTGAGCGGATAGCACTTAATACAACGTAGACTTATTTAAAATATAGGGCTCAATAATAGAAATTTAGGCCTGGAGGTTCCGAAAATAAAAAATTCATCTGATTCGTTCGGATTCAATCTGCAGTCTGCCCGTTGACAAGAGAAAATTTTCGCCTTCAATTTTTACAGGTTCGAAATTTGAGGTAGAACAAAAAATATAAAGGCCAGTGTTTCAAAAAAAGGTTGATTTAGAAACCAAAAAGTTTCGACCGCAGCGGATTTACGCTGCAGTACCCCTTTTCCAGCAAAAAAAAAAAAGGTGTGTGGCAACCCTTAAAGAAAGTGACAACCCTAAGTGAGTGACACCATATAAGAGTGCCAAACCAATAACACTCAAATGTATAAGCAGGAGACAACCCTACAGGGGAGGACTGAAATAAACTAACCTAAATAACCTAACTTAATAAACCTATAAATAATATGACTCAGCAAAGGTATTAAAAACTAACAACATCGCAGTGCAGCTGATACAGAATAAAATTGAAAGTCGACCTTCACTTAAACGTTATCAGTGCGAGCTCCAGATGTGTCCACTGAACCTAACAATAACAAAAGACATAAAATCTAGGAATTAATTAATGAAAATAAACGACCTAATTAAATCCTGGAAATCCCCTAAATATATACAAGAACAAAGAAAAATAAACGACTTGCAGTCAGACATAACGACTTGCAGTCAGACAAAACGACATGCAGTCAGACAAAACGACATGCAGTCAGACAAAACGACATGCAGTCAGACAAAACGACATGCAGTCAGACAAAACGACATGCAGTCAGACAAAACGACATGTAGTCAGAGAAAACAACATGCAGTCAGAGAAAACGACATGCAGTCAGACAAAATGACATGCAGTCAGACAAAACGACATGCAGTCAGACAAAACGACATGCAGTCAGACAAAACGACATGCAGTCAGACAAAACGACATGCAGTCAGACAAAACGACATGCAGTCAGATAAAACGACATGCAGTCAGACAAAACGACCTGCAGTCAGACAAAACGACATGCAGTCAGACAAAACGACATGCAGTAAGACAAAACGACATGCAGTCAGACAAAATGACATGCAGTCAGACAAAACGACATGCAGTCAGACAAAACGACATGCAGTCAGACAAAACGACATGCAGTCAGACAAAACGACATGCAGTCAGACAAAAAACGACGTCAGTCAGAAAAAAAATGACTTCTGTCAGACAAAAAATGGATATTAAGAAGGTTAAATAAGTGTAATTAATCATTTAAGAATATCTTTTATATTTGCCGGTATGAGAGGAATCACAGTCTTGTAGGACATATGTAAGTCCTAGAGACGACCCTGATCACTCGGCATTTAATAAAACGAGGAGCAAGCTTTCCAGAAAAATATTCACTAGCTGAAGACTTGAAAAATTACGCCTCCATACAATGTCGCCAGTGTTAAGTGTAATTGCTGTCCGGTTTGTATTATAAGTTCGAGAATTTCGTAGGAAAGCAGAAGAGAGATTATCTGCCACTTTCGCATAAATCTCAGCCAGAGAAGTCAGATTCTTCGCGTGTTGTTCCCGACTTTCAGCTAAATTAGTGCTTAGAGTCTGGCTACTAGCGCGAAATGAATCCATACAGACCTATCGCCAGAGAAACTAACGTGCCATTTCATAAGTGAGAATCTTTTTTGGGGGTAAGGCGGACAATCTTCAGATTTCATAGGAGATGGAAGACTAGAACCTGGAGTTGCCCTAGGTGGGATCGGTGGTGGTCTAGAAATAATCGGGCTTTCGCGAAGGGGTGTCTCACTAATAGAAGCTTCTTCTGCCATGTTTATAACGCAAAGGAAAAATCAGGAATAAATGTCAAGTCTGCTGAAACTAGCTGGAACGCGTTAGATACCGAGTAGTAAGAACGATAGGGGAATAGGACGACAAATAAACGACAAAGGTAACAGCTGGGCTCAGAATCTAAAAAAAAAAGAAAATAGACACTAGCAAACCAACATTCAAAAAACTTACCTTATTATCGCGACGCCTAAACATCCACACATCAAACACACACTACGGGAAACTAACTACAGCTACCTATAGGAATGGAATAAAACACGGGTTAAATATGTATTTCTTTGGGGGAGAAATAAAAGAGATAGATATTGGGTATGGTTACAAAATTATTCTTTGAAATAATAATGCACAAACATCACATTAAAACAAGGAAAATAAACTTCAGTAAGCAGTTCCGTAGTCCACACGCGTATGAGGTATATTCAACGAAGCATCCGAGACAAAAATCCTTTCTAGTTCCACACCGGTTTCTGCCGATTGTAAAATCTGAAACTCACAATAAAATTAAAATTTGCTCATATGGAGCAACCACACACAAGGTAACAAAAAAAATAAATTATTAGTAATGAACTTACCTTTAGTTCGGGCGCCATTTTGTAGCGAGACGGTTGAGAAAAAAAAAACACCAATTCACCACTTTTAAAAATTACTGTATAATTTTGAAAAATAAGAAAAACAATAGTATTTAAAAAGGTATATGTTAGACTGTAGATTGAGAAAAAAATGGATTTTAAAAAAGAGGGACGAGTCAAACTTAGTGGTTAAACAGATATAACGGAAATTATCTTCGCGCACGACCTATCCCTAAAACGATTGCAATCGATTCAAAATATAGGCCTATGCACGTAGATCAATATGATCCTTTTTGTAACGTACACTAAGTTAAACCGTAAAATACACGTTATAATTATTAGTATGCGAAGTTAGATAACAGAGTAGAAAATAATTATTAGATAATCTACTACAGTAAAATGAGAAAATAGGTAATGTAAAGAGGTCCCTTAAACTAGCTGGATGTGACGCTCTGGAAGGTTGCCGTTGGTGCCGATGTCTAGCGACGCCAATGGATCGGTGTCAGCGAGGTCACCAAAACTCTGCGACGGGAGTCGAATGTCCGCAACTATGTTACGACGACGTCGACTGGACACGTCGTAGACCTCACAATGAGCCGGTTCCCAGAAGCCCGTCGGGGAAAAGCCGAAATTCGGCTTGTATGGTCGTCGTCTAAAGACAAATAAACAGAACGATCAGACCAAGGTTACAAGCAGAATTTTCGATATAGCTAGCGAGAATCGCCGGTAGAACAGATTAGAATAATAAAAGGAGAAGAACTGAAGTAATACGTACCAGCTAAACGGATGAGTTGCACACAGAACTTTTCACTTTGAGCGGATAGCACTTAATACAACGTAGACTTATTTAAAATATAGGGCTCAATAATAGAAATTTAGGCCTGGAGGTTCCGAAAATAAAAAATTCATCTGATTCGTTCGGATTCAATCTGCAGTCTGCCCGTTGACAAGAGAAAATTTTCGCCTTCAATTTTTACAGGTTCGAAATTTGAGGTAGAACAAAAAATATAAAGGCCAGTGTTTCAAAAAAAGGTTGATTTAGAAACCAAAAAGTTTCGACCGCAGCGGATTTACGCTGCAATGTCTATCTCTTAGGGAAAACCCACAATAACCATTTTTTATCTTTTACTTTTTACGAGAAATAAGGGCTTATTTACGAAGCGATTTTAAGCAATACAGCATTAATCCTTATCCAATTAAGTACCTTAAATACATTGTGCATTTAATATAGATCAATATGGCCCTTTACAGCATGTAATTTAAATGAATATCTTAGAAGATATTAGAGATTTAAAAAGCGGGCGCAGAGCGCGTTGGCAGCGGCCGGGTAGTACAGGATAAGTAGGATTGTAATTCATATTACTTTGGCTTCATAGTAATTGCGAATATCTTGTGTGTTCATTATACTCTAAATAAACCTAATAGTATTATTCCAAGTAAGAGACCGCGAAATGGCTTAGATGTTTAGATTTTTGGATGTTTGTTTCTCAATGATGCAAAGACGGCCAAACGGATTTAGATCGAATTTGGCACAAAGATATATTATATCATGGATACGTAACAGATAGGATACCTACTTTATCCCGGTAGTAGGTTCCCGGGTGATATTTTCCGACAGCTATACGGGCCAAGCCACTGGCAAAAGTACTATTCCCATAATTATGTTCGGTGTCTGGTAAATGATTGAGTGTCTGTATAGGTAAAATAGGAGCGTTAAGAAAAACCAGGAAGACTTATATTCAACTAAACCAAGCCCTATGTCGCAGTCTTCTTACTCTGAATACTATTATTTTTATTTTAAAAACACCAACACACATGATGTTCTCATAAACTATGAATCCTAAGTAATATGAGTTATAATCCTACTACTAATAATATTATATATGTGAAAATATGTATGATTGGGTGTTTGTTTCTCAATCACGCAAAAAAGGCTGAATGGATCTGGATCGAAAATAGCACACAGAGTCTATATTACCTATATAACCTGGAATAACACATTCTTATCGCGGTAGTTCGTCCTCTTGCATTAATTTCCGACATCCACGCGGGCGAAGCCGCGGGCAAAAGCTAGTATGTCATAAAATCACGGGAACGTTGGGCAGAGGTGTAGTAACACTCACATTTCGCCAGTAATGTGAAAGTCCCATGTGACAGGGGAGTATGTTGTAACTATGCTGATCTCTCAGGGGAAAGGCATACTGCCATCTACCGAGCACAAATTCCCGATTCCGGGCTGCTACTAGGAAATTTCCTGATGTTCGAACCCGACACTGCCCGATTTGGAAATCGAGCTCAGAAAGATGTTACCAATTTATTGTAAGTAATTTTGGTTCAAATAAAAGAGTGTCCGTGGAGTTTCGACTTTGTTTTTCTCCATGGAACCTCCGTGGAGAAAAACAACGCTTTAGAATGGGCAACTAACTTCATATTTTTGACTGACCGGCCCATTGTCAATTCTACAGAAAAATACCAGGCCTAGTTTATTTTAAAGAAAGGCTTTGAGTTGGAACTTGACCAGTTCAGCAGTCGCGTTTGCGACCACTAGACCAACGAGACAGTTCCTAATCCTGCAAAATATTTTTTTTATATGTTCCCCGAATATAACTCCGTCTCACAAAAGAAGTATCGTAGACGCGGCGGCGTGGGACTTCTTTCGTTAGACGTACATACTCTACCTCCCATAAAGCATAATCATGTTCTTGCCGACATAGGAGCCTTTTGGCTTCGTACAGGACTTTCTGTTGTGTTTATTAGAATATTTTTTTAGCATACTCGTGTTTCTGTGCTTCCCGCATCCAGCGGATTGCTGGGCGGTGGCGGAGCTTGGGGGAGGCCTTTGTCCAGCAGTGGATGTCTTTCGGCTGATATGATGATGATAATACTTTTGTTTTAATGATCTCTGATTGTGTTGAGCTTAGTACGTGATCTTCTTGCGCGAGTCACAATGAATACTTTTCCGTCTTCTTTCTTTCTTTCTTTTCTCTAGAGTTCGCTAATAACCAACAATTCGATACACAGACCTAACAAAATCAAATGGTTGGGGTTCGATTCAGATCTAAATACCACGCTTCGATACGAATCCAACAACCCGGAAAATGCAACCCGGAAACAGGAACATTTGAGTTTTAACGTAAATTTTTCCTGGAAGGAAACGTGAGCAAAAACATCATCTTTCTTCAAGGTACTCCGAACCACGTTCCGAGTAATAAAAAGCATTAATAAATAAATAAAAACAAAAGCATTAGAAAATTAGAAGACAGACTAGTAAATAAACACAGTTGTCTCGGTAATCACAATTAATCTTTATCTCTCCCTGCTATAGGCTGAGTTGAGTCATGAATTGATTGATTCCCTATAAAACTAAAACATTGTAAGGTAAACTGTCTGACATCCATCACCTTTTCTTTTTTCTCAATAAAGCTAGGTACCGACTACCTAATTTTTTTTTTTTTTTCGTTGCGGTCGTTGACATTTATAAGGTGGCCTGGAAAATAACAAACACCCTGTCTGTGACATATTATTTCCATTAAGGGGTAGGTAGAATACAACCCAAACCCCCTTTCACTAGTTATTTACAAAATTCATGTTTGCGTGAGTCGTGACCTTTTATGTCCATATGTCAATAAAGTTCGTATAAAAATCAATGAGTCACAGTGACATGGGAAACTTATAATATTTTACCGTTATGAAATGCTACGGTCTCGCAGTCGTTGTAGCTAGGGTATTTTAAAGCAGAGCAGGGATTTGAATGCCGCTAATAATAAGTACCATAAATAATATCTACGTATTGTACCTAAGTAAAGCTAACATAGGTACCTACACAGATTAATCTAGTAGGCTCGCTAAATTATGTACAAATATAAATCAAAGATAGGTGACCTAATAAGCAAAAGTAAATTTAAATAATTATCTAGGAATATGAAGAGTAGCTGATACATTCTTCAATCAACAATACAATCGAGGGATACATTAGTTAACGTAATCAGTTAAAACCTAAAACGGTGACAACTGACGAGATATAAAGTTGTAGACCTATAATATCTACGGCTAACACTATTTGTCAAAAAATATTTAAATGACCTATGCCTTAAAAAAATGAATTTCCTAAAACGAATTTATTTTATTGTAGAAAAGGAGGAGCAGAAACCTGAAGAAGATTTATCTAATCATGAAGTTATATTTTTGAGAAGTATAGTTGAGAGCCCTGATTTTGGAAGAAAGTGCGAGGTAAATATTGTTCCGATAACTATGGTGACATTAACATGCTTGATAAATAAATAATAGCATAAACGATGAGCCCAAATCATTAGATTCCGAGCTGCCATACCGTTGCATTTTTTATAATCTTCCGCCCTTCTTGGAGCAAATAGAGGCTTTTCCGGTTCCGCCGCAACAATAATTTACGGGGGGACGGACTACGGCATCGGCACTTCCATTGTCTCTTTCTTTGAGTATTTAGAATACGCGAATTAACAATATCTAAATTAATAGACAGAAATATTTAATAAAGCGTATTAAATACTAAGGTATTTTCAGAACGTGTCTTCATAAACATCAACAAAAAATCGTAAACATGAAGTAATGTTTAGTAGTTTCATTTTCTTAATGCTATCCTTCTCTAATGCTATACTCTGTCGCTTCGGAACAAAGAACGGTTCCATTCTCTTTGAACTGACAGACACAGTGTTCCAGCGACTCAGTCTCAGAGGATCGATAAATTATGACATAATTTTCAACATTGTATCAATGGCATAAGGTTCAAAATTACAAACAGTACCTACTAATAACTGTCAAAAAACTCTCAGTTGGAAAACAAGAATTTAGCGAAATCGTGCCAGTGTTCATTTCGTTTGGGTGTGTTCTTTTATTACAACAAAAACAGAATTAGTACATAAATGTAGCTGTTTTCTGCTACTCTCTCCAGTATTAGCTTGTAAATAGTTTATTTAGTTCTTATTGGAAATGCAACGTGATGACTGCACGCTAATCTTGTAGTTTTCATTCAACAATTTAACGACAACAAGTGCCACGCCTATAAATGCTTGAAGCTCGTGTTTTGGAGTACCAACAGCCGTTTCTGGGTTCTATTTTAATTACTGGTGAGTGTTATTATTACAGTCTATCGATTCGGAGGAGGACTTGATCGTAAAACCAGTCTCGCTGGGCAACGTAAACATAATACGCTCACTAAGCGAGTACCGTGGCAACAATATACGGACTATTGAACAAGCCGAACTCGCTATTATTGTGTCCAGGGCACACTTTAAGGTAGGTACGCCCCTTCCAATATTAGCCAGCCTTCAGCGACTTGTTTACAAAGTAACACAAATATTTACTGCATGGTGTGTTAGTAGTAGATGCCAGTTTAATGAAATCTTCAGCAAATATACTGCACTTGTTATTACTAATGAATATTAATACAGTTACCATAGATACCATGTAAATAACAAATCCTAAAAAACAAAAATATTATCTTGTGTTTTGTTTTATTAGATCCTAACAATTTTATCCAATTTCTTCTGCAACTAACTAAATTAACCCTTTTTACAGGCTTTAATAGATGCTCATGACCAAATTGGTGCAATTTGGGTAGAACGAGGTTCTGGCATTGAGGAAAAACCACCATTACCAGAGTTAGAAGGAAATAAAGACACTGCAGAAGGTGCTGAGGGAACCACAGACGAGAACGGTGACATGCCTGTAGAGACTGTGAAAGTTGTGGGGCTCAGGAAAGTGCCTGGGCAGCCTTTAGGATTAACTGTGAGTATGAATATAAAAGATGTTAATGTATAACCATTGTCTGTGGTAGTGTTAAAACCTTATTCAAGCATTATGCTTTGTTCTGTGCCAATAACCTATATTTGTTGAAAGTTAATTTAAATGAATAATCAAAACATTTAAATTACAACTTGCAGTTAACTACTTTTAAACTGCACAACTAAAACAAACTAGTTTTAAACTGCACAAGACAAAGGGAAATTAACTGTATTAATTGCTTCACTTTATCTGATTTACAAAACTACATAATTACTATTTTGACCTTGCAATTGTTCAGTGAAAAGAAATATAAATAATTATCCTACATTTGTGTAGAATTTAACTCTCTCCCAATAGAATGATAGCCTGCATCTCAATCTGATACACCACATGGTTATCTATTAAGAATAGCCCTTATTTTTGTGGGTGATAAATCGTCAAATGACATCTTCTGCTCTGGGTGGAGGAGCAGAAGGGTGTGTCAGACTTTTACTGACTAACCCACCTGTGTCCCTTTAGTTGCCTATGTGCCAGGGCCACGGTAACCCTTTGGAAAAATCTCTCGACCCTGGCAGGAATAAGAATAACCCTGCAACTCAATGTCATATAATTTTTCTACCACATAAGTATACTGCATTGCAGTTTTTCAATATTCTTTTTATTGTAACAGGTAACAACAGATGAGCATGGACAGCTCATCGTAGCTAGGATATTAGCGGGTAGTGCTGCCGCAAAACAAGCACTAGTGTCTGTAGGAGATGTATTATTAGAAGTAGACGGCGTACACATAGACTCCGAAGACCAGCTCAAGGAAGCCGTAGCTAAACCCAATGACAGGATAACTCTCAAAGTTGGGCCTAATCTTAAAGAGAAGACTGCTCAGTTATCAAATAAGCTTAGTGTGAGTATTAATTAAATAATTAATTTAAGAAATAACAATAAATTTTTGTGTGATGATACATATAGGGTAAGTAAGTAAGTAATAATTTATTTCTCACAAAACATATGTTCCATTTAAACAAGTGTACAGGACCATTTATAATTTTCTTAATTTTATATTGAAGGCATCTGTCTCTAGGTGGCAAGAACAGTGATACACAACCTGTTTAATCATAGTGAAAAGAATGCGACAAGGTTGGCCCCTTTCTAAAAGTGGTTCATATTAATGGATAATTGGCTGAGTAGCCCCGTTTTTTTTATTATCAAACTCAACATTGACAAATTGCACTCAAAATGACATAACTTTATTAGCAATCATGATATCACATATGAGATTTTTTTGTACAAGCATTACAACAATATTAACAAACAAAGAAAGATAGTTGTGTTAAATCTGTGGTATGATTACAAAATCCTATATGACAAAATGATAACAAGAATGGAGTTGCTGTAATAGCAAATAATATTATTACTTTCAGTGCTACATGCGAGCCTTATTCGACTATGACCCTAAGGAAGACACCCTACTGCCATGCAAGGAGATTGGTCTGGAGTTCAAAAGAGGAGACATTTTACAAGTAAGTCCACGCAAAATATCGGGACGGGATTTCTCCGCGCACTGAAATTTCAACGCAATTACTTAGCTCCAAGAGTAGAAAATCTAACAGTCTATTTTTTCGAAGCGCTGAGATGCACTCTGTTGGATTCTCAAAACTCGGTTCAACATCGAAAACTTGAAAATCCAATGTGCTATTAAATCCTTCCGCGCTATTTTTGTTAATTAATTTTACTAGAAGAAATATCTTCACAGGAGCATCTGTGAGTAAATTCCTCCCAGGAGTTACTACATAGATAATGAAATATCTTGGTATAGTTTACAACTATCTTTTGGCTGGTCCAGGGTCCAAAGTCCAAGGGCCAAGGTCCTAAAGCCTTAATCTCTGGAGTACCTCAACAAGATACTTGTTCCAGAAGTGAATTGATATTGTTAATAGTCACCTTGATTGGCATTATATCTGCTATACATTAACTTTTAAATCCCTGCATAACATAAATTACTGTTATTTTAAATCCATAGTGTCTAATAAGAACGTCATCTGCGTAGCCTTTACCCGAATATGTTTATGGTCTGCTTCCAGTCTAATACTAGTATTTTACATCGAGCGACTGTCTATCTGCATGCGTAGCATGACCACCATAGAAAGAATTTTGTCTATTCTTGGTAGAATAGAGATAGAACTGTCATGCTACGCCAGCATAAAATGGTACAAATCTTTCTACAATCTTTAATTCTGTCTTTAATCTTTCTACAATCTGTTATTTTGTCTATTCTTCCGTCGACAAAACCCCTTTCTACGGTGGTCATGCTACGCATGGTGCTGTCCATAAAGGTTTTTAATCTGCGATACTATTATCCTTCAGGTATCAGATAGAAAGGACCCAAACTGGTGGCAAGCGAGTCATGTAGAGAGCCCAGATACAGTGGGGTTAATACCCTCGCCGGAGTTGGAGGAGAGGCGTAAGGCGTATGTCGCGCCCGAAGCCGACTTCGTGCATAAAATCAGTATCTGCGGTGCAAGGGTAAGTTTTATTTGTGTAATTATGGAACATGGAATATGCAATTCCATACAATATATTAGTTAACTAGCTTCTGCCCGCGACTTCGTCCGCGTTAAATTTCGTGTTCCCCCGACCCCTCCCGTCGCGTCGAATCGCCTACCCGTGCGATTTTCCCCGTTTTTGCAACATTTTTCATTACTGCTCCGCTCCTCTTGGTTGTAGCGTGATGTTATATAGCCTATGTTACTCGCTGATAATGTAGCTTTCTAATGGTGAAAGAATTTTCAAAATGGGTCCAGGAGTTTTTCAGTTTATCCATTACAAACAAACAAACAAAAATACAAATTTATCCTCTTTATTATATTAATGTAGAAAAAAAAATAGTGTAGAAAAAAAAGTAAACTGAAGAGTTCCGTTTGTTTAAATATATGGAACTACCAGCCGGATTTGAAAAATATTACATCAAAAAAATACTTGATAGCACAATTCTTGAGGAAGGTTATAAGCTACTCAACATCACACTAAGGCCCTTAGGAGCCGAGCAGAAACAAAACAACAGTCAGAAAAAACAGCTAGCGAAAACGAAGTAATAGCGCGGGCAAACGAGGACCAAGAAATTTCACGCGGACGATGTTGCCAGCAGAAGCTAGTCATAAATGTGAAAGTAATCGGTCTGCCTGGCCCATGTGACCATGACGTGGTTTACCATGTAGGATACTTTTATCCGGGTATTACTCGTGGTTCCCGTGGGATAATTTCCGAACAATGCGGATAAAGACTCTGTCAAAGCTAGTAAAAAAACATATATTTGAAATCGTTTTTCGATTTCTACATCCAGTCCGTCCCAAGGTAATTTATGTGATTGAATCTGCCTAATATGAGGAGATAAACCCACGCCATGCTTGCTATAATAGTCACTTGAATTATATAATCATTCTAATAGTAGAATTAGAATAACAAAATCAGGGTCAGTGTCAAGGCTTTAGGTACATATAATTATTTCAGCTGTTTCCACAAAACCATTCGAAGGGTGACCAAATTTTCAGAAGCATCCAATTACTGTTAATGAATCGAATTTCGTGAACTACGGACCACAGTCAATGTACCCGGAATTGTCCAACATCAGCACATTAGTGTGACTAAACACTCACAATGCACATTGTTTATAATATTGCCTCTCATTGTCAATTTATGAATCATGGAATTCTCACGAACATTTCATGTCAGCGATTTTAGTTTCATTGTTATGATAAACAGACGTGCTATGTTGACAAAACGCGAATTGTTCCGGCATTTTGATGAAATACTATAATTATTATGTGTCATTCAATGTTGCTTAGGGGTCTCTAATTACATAGTTGTCTAGACATAAAACTAATGACCCTCCGATTTTTATTAGGAACGAGTCATCGCCCACTTTCTGCCCACGACGTGTTTTGGCTACTTTTAAATATTCAGATGACTAATGTTGTTTTTTCTTTGATACTTTTTAGTGAAAAATTCCATATTTACGTTCTCTGGAAGAAAAAAGCCCTATACAGTATCGATCGCTACCGTCATCATCAGTCTAGGCAAATAAATGGTCAAACCTAGCAATGGTTGGCTAGTTGTTGTCTAATTTTCTTTTATGCGCTCGATCCTTGGCCATTTTTATCAAATAACCAGCCATGATCAAATACTGCTTTCGTTTTCAAAAACAAAACACTGTAAATAAATCAAGAAAATCTCTCTATTCTTGTTGAAATATTTTAACTACCTACGCTTTTTTACCTTATCATCTAAACAACATAACAGTTCTCGGGAATCGGTCATCCGTAACAATCGATTAGTAAGGCCTGGGGTTAACGATTTCACTTTATTGTCGAACAAGACCGCCCACGGTTCTTATTGTGGACTTAGTTTTAGGTATATTTGCATTCAATAGCAGTTCTTAGGTCATCGCACCCGATATCGAGGGGTCTTACACATTTGCAGATCCTTGTTATATATTAAACTCAAGATTATCATATTCCAACTTGCAAGGAGTGGCTTGGGACATGAGCCCTATAACCAGGGCATAATGTCACATCATAAGTGTTTAAATAAATTAAATAATTACTCTTAGGGCCCTGTCTCACTATGATACCAGGGGTGGCGCAACCATGTTTCTAATGCCCGAAAATGTATGGTTGATTGCGCAACCAATCGGACGCCTGGTGAGATGCCCACCATGAAGCTGTGTATAATATATTTTGCTGGTAGAGCGACCATGGTTACGTTATCGTGGTGTCCCAGTGAAAAACATGCCTTAAAACACTCTTAAATAATCCCGACTTGTGCTGGTACATTCACTAGTTCCTCCTCTCAAGCTCACCTTCTCTTGTTTATTTTAAAACGCAGATATCAAAGAAGAAAAAGAAGTTCGTATACGAGTCTCGTTCGAGCGTGAAGCTAGAGGGCGCTGAGTTAGCATTGTACGAAGAGGTTGCGCGAACGCCGCCCTTCTTGCGTCGTGTGCTCGCATTGGTGGGGACAAGGGGCGTGGGCAGACGGACCATCAAGAACCGAATGATCGCGGAACATCCCGACAGATTTGGAGCTGTCGTGCCTCGTAAGTCTACCCTTAGATGCTATCAATCAATCAATCAAATCAGCCTATCGCAGTCTACTGCTGGACATAGGCCTCTCCCATGCTGCGCCTTAGATGCTAAGTTTCTGTTAATTTCAAATAGTTTTATCTCGAATATGAAATTTGTTGCTGTCAGCTCTGGAGTTCTTAAATAGAAAGAAAGATAAATATTTTATTTGAGACACGCACAGGAAATACAAAAAATAAGAAGAACAAAATAGTAAAAGATATAAAAAATAAAAGAATAAGATCTGTGCGAGGCCAAAAAGGCTCCTATCTCATATTGCTGCGATATTTGTAAAAAAAAAATAACTACAGCAGCGCTGGTATTCCAATAGGGCCCACTGTGATGCCATGATAAATGATACCCCAATAACATATTAATCAAGCAAAATTTGCAGTTTGCTTTATACCTTTCAAACCTACCTGTCGCATAATTATTACCCAAAAGTAATCTTATATTGACTATACACATATTATGCACTCGGAATCGTATCAAACTGCAATCCAGCCATCTAGTTATTAGCAAAAGTCCTTAGATGACGTTGACACCACGGATGCAAAATTATACCGTCTGAATTGTTTCGCCCACTAAATTTTCAACTGTCTATATTGAAACGAGCATTGAGAAACCGACAGTGAGCATCTCAGAGCGTCGTAAATCCACACTGTTCGATTTTGAACTCTCGGCTGTAAGCAGTTTTGTTGAAATTCCAGTGCGCGGAGAAATCCCGTCCCGATATTTTGCGTGTACTTACTTGTAAAATATCTCCTCTTTTGAACTCCAGACCAATCTCCTTGCATGGCAGTAGGGTGTCTTCCTTAGGGTCATAGTCGAATAAGGCTCGCATGCAGCACTGAAAGTAATAATATTATTCGCTGTTACAGAAATTCCATTCTTCTCGGCGCTAAGCAGAGCGTTGATGATTCAGTGCCCGAAATCCGTATGAACGTTGACTTTAAATATATTTTCTATCCCCCACAGACACATCCCGCCCTGCTCGACCAATGGAAGAGAACGGCCAATCTTACTGGTTCGTGTCCCGAGAGGAGATGGAACGTGACGCACACGCAGGCCGCTTCCTGGAGTACGGCGATCATAACGGACACCTGTATGGCACTCATCTTGATTCTATAAGGGCTGTTATGAAGGAAGGTGAGTCTTTTATATCCTTTTGAATTATTAATAGGCACGTCTATGGTGTATCGTTGTTTATCAAGTTTTCTGCCATACTGGTGTAAGAGTTTCAACATTGGATCTGGCGTATTCTCATTTTTCAACGACTTTCAAAAAAGAGAAGAATATGAATTTGACTTCGACCCGTATTTTGTAGACCACCATTACCTAGTTGAACGTTTTCTTGAAGAAATTTCAAAGGCGATGAACTGTAGCGCTATATTTGATAGATCCATCAACATATTTTTTTTCCCATTCAACTACATACATACAATCACGCCTTTTTCTTATGGGGGTAGGCTGAAACCACGGAACACCACCTGCTACGATCTCTACACACTTCTTTTGCCTCGTTTAGGTTCATACAATTGGTCATACACACACGCCGGTTGCGAGTACTACGCACCTGACCTTTCTGAAGAACATCACCAATAAGGCCCCCATATGTCCTCCTAGGGCGTCCCCTCCCGGTGTTTCCACTCACATCTTCCTTGTAAATACCTTTTGTGAGCCGACCTTCATTCATCCTCTCAACATGACCAAACCATCTAAGCAAACATTTTTTTTTTTTAATTTTTGTCACTACATCTTCTTTTAAACCACACCGTTCTCTTATCACATAGTTCCTCAGCATATCATTCATAGTCACACCCATTCAACTATTCATGGACTTATCTACTAAAATTATATTAAAAGCTTTTATTTAACTTTTCCAGGAAAAATGTGCATTTTGGACTGCGCCCCGCAATCTCTGAAGCTGCTTCACAACAGCGGCGAATTTCTTCCGTTCGTCGTCATGATTGGAGCGCCGGGCATTGAACAACTGAGGAACCTCACTTATGCCTCCAATCGTAACTTAACGGTGAGGAACAAATCACTAAAGCTATGAGCTCCTAGAAGAGTGGGGGCCGCACTTAACGGCTGTCATGAAATTGACAGATGCCTACGGTAAAGATTTAAATCGTTAGATTCGCCTTACCAGGTCAAAATATAGTCGCGTTGCTGTTTCGTTTTGCCACCTCTGACACACAATGACGTAATGAATCGACTTGATTGTCATGGAAACGCCATTTTATCATCACTCTTTTTCAGTGTGGTCGGACGTAAAGAATAGCAATATCCCATTTCTTCCCGTGGATATCGTAAACGACTACTAAGGGACTTACTAGAGAATGCGCAGCAGCGTTTTCTGTACATTTTCCCACCATACTGCGATCATCAACCCGCCTGCCAAGCGTGGTGATTATAGCAACCCTCAAATTGGGAGAGGCCTATGACCAGCAGTGGACGTCTTTCGGCTGAAATGATGAGCTCATTCTTCTCAGTCATGAAGTCATGACACTTTGTCGAGTAACTAAGTATGATTAAAGCAAATCTAGCGATTTAAATCTTTGGGCAGCGGGGTTACTGGTGTAAATGACATGAGATTTTCGTGACGGCCGTTAGGGCGCTCTTGAATATCGACCTTTAGAAAGAGATGACGCTCTACAACGCCAAACTTTTTGCAAAACTTGATGTGCCATGTTTAAACCGGGTTTATTGCTTGAACTTTATGAATGCCCCTTAGTATTATAATGATTATTCTTTTCAACTAGAGTTTAGTTGCCGAATAGAATATGATTATTATTTTTATCTTAGAAAGCCCAGCTTGCAAATGGGTCCTTAGTTTATTATATGATTATTTTTATTAAAAATCCCCGTTAATTTATTAGAGCATGTAGCATTACTCTGTTTTGTTTTTGGAATATGTTGATCTGCATTGACGTTTGTTGCGCATGCGTTTCGTAGTTCGACAGGCAGAGCTCCATCCGCTACAGTTCGAGACGCGCGCGCACCCTTGAGTCTCTTGCGTCGCTTTACGAGGTAAGTTTGAATGTTTCATTGATTTTTGTTTCTTGTTGATGATTTTTGTTGTTTTTGAACGGTAATATAGAAGAGTTTTTATCACTTTTGAATGGTTTAATAGTATATTTGTCTTCTTTGGTGGTGTAAGGACGAAATCAATACTAAAATATAAAGAGGTAAAATTTATGTTTGTATGTAATAATCTTCGGAACTACTGATCCGAAAATTCTCTTAACGATTACGAAACTATAGTATTGTCGTAATATATTTTCTGTTAAAGTTTCACGCGAACAAAGTCGTAGGTTGAAACTAGTCTCCTATAAACGATAGCGGCCAAATTTAATATAATGTCGTACGATGCGTCAAGATGTGTTAACTGATGTGGTTACTTTCAAACGCTTTATGCAGCTAAAAAATACAAAGTTTTCGCAGACGCCTGATGTCACCGATAGTATTTAATAGGAGACTCCAACCTAACATATAGTTTTACAAACTTGGGCTGGGACTAACGCCTGGTTTCCCTCCAAAGATTTTTTTTTCTTTACTCATTCAAAATAATAACCCACAGGAAGAAGACATGAAACAAACTCTGGAAGACAGCGCCCGCATTCAGCGCCAGCACGAAAAGTACATAGATCTCGTTATCACTAACAATAATCCCGATACGACTTATTCTAAAATCATGGACGCCTTGCATTCACTGTCGACCGACCACCAGTGGGTCCCTGTCAGTTGGATTTACTAGCATTGCTTACGCTAGTATGGCTGGTCTATTCTGTAAAATCTCACGGTGAAATTTAGGTGAAGTGACCTTGAGTAGTAGTGATCTAGTAGTAACGGTCGCGACTTACAGAGTAGTAAGGTTGCTTTGTGTAAATTATTTCAGCACCACTACTCTTATAACGATGAAGGCAAATATCGTGAGGAACCCAGCAAATCCTAGAACCAAAAATTCCAAGACAAGTGACATCTAACAACCTGCATTGGGCCCACGGGTGGAATCCCCACTCTCTCACCGCGACCATGCCTGTATTCCATCCGTGCGAACATATGAAGCCTTTGGTAAGGGTTGACACTATTGACCGCCCACTTCAACTAAGAACTGACGGTGAGATTTCTACAGAATAGGTCTGCTGAAGTGCGCATTCCACTTTGGGCTTCTGGCTTCGAATACGCTATCGCCCTTGACATAGTACATGCGTGCTCCCGCACTGACTATGAATTTAGCATGTAAATGTTTTAACATATCTAAGCTTTTCAATTAAAATAGTCACGCTCCGAAAATAGTGTCATAAAACGTGGACGTAATAAAAATATGGTTAAAATTGAGTCAATGAGACAATAATAAAATATATTAGCAGTACTTATGTAGTAGTCACTTAGCCTGGTGCATAACTCATGCAAATATAAAATTTATGAAATCACATTTACATCACTTTCCTTAAATATGGATTACAAATGGCAACGCTACAATTGTTTAATAAGTCTTTAAACATTTTAATTATAAGTATAAACAAACATCACATGGTTGTATTTAAAAGCTTAATAAATTAATATTTTAAATTAAAATTTTGGTCTAA